>OX465106.1:19627819-20217819 GCA_949987565.1 Luidia sarsii
TGACAGAGAGACAGGGTACGTGACAGGGTGACAGGGTGATAGAGAGACAGGGTGACAGGGAGACAGGGTGACAAAGAGAAAGGGCGACAAAGAGACAGGGTGACAGAGAGAAAGGGTGACAGGGAGACAGGGTGACCGAGGGAGAGGGTGGCATAGAGAAGGGTGACGGGGTGACAGAGAGACTGGGTGACAGAGACAGGGTGACAGGGTGATAGGGTGACAAAGAGACAGGGTGACAGGGAGGCAGGGGGACAGGGTGATCGGATGATAAAGAGAGAGAGTGACAGGGAGACAGGGTGATCGAGGGAAAGGGTGACAGAGAGACTGAGTGACGGGGTGACAGAGAGACAGGGTGACAGGGAGACTGTGTGACAAAGAGACAGGGTGACAAAGAGTCAGGGTGACAAAGAGACAGGCTGACACAGAGAGAGGGTGAAAAAGAGACAAAAAAAGGTGATAGGAGAGGGGAGACAGAGTGACAGGGAGACTGGGTTACGGGGTGACAGAGAGACTGGGTGACAGAGAGACAGAGTGACAGGGAAACTGGGTGACAAAGAGACAGGGTGACAAAGAGTCAGGGTGACAAAGAGACAGGGTGACAGACAAACAGAGAGACAGACAGAGAAACAGAAACAGGACAGACAGTCAAAAAAGCACGACGCTTTACCAGAACATTGAAAACAGCGAGCTAACTTTACTCTGGCGTTCGCTGATGCGAATCAGCTTCAACCCCTCTACCCCTTCTCAAAGGAACCACTGTTTCCCAGTCCTCTTTTGTTTAAATATCAACAACCTTTTATAGACCCCTTCCCTCCCCCTCAACATCTCCATCTCAATTTCAAGCACATAGTCTCGTGCGGGCAGGTGGAGTATCGGACGCCGCCTCCCCAAACCTACCCTGATCGTGGCGTGCACGTGGCGACTGTAAAACAAGACATGGCTGCGTAGGGTTGTTTCGTCTTCTTCTATCAAGTCGTCGTAATTAGAGTCCCGACCCAATTAAAGGAAAGAGCGGTTGGAGACGTGGACCCTCCAAGAAGCCAGCGACCGCCGTCAGCCTCCGTCCTCGGACCCTCCTGCCCCACCCTCCGCCTCTCCCTCCCCTCCTACCCTCCCCTCCCCTCCATCCCTCCCTCCCCTCCCTTCCTCCTCCCTCCCTCTCGTCCCCCTCCCTCTCCTCCCTCCTCCCTCCCTCCCTCCCTCCCTCCCTCCCTTCCTCCCTCCCTCTCCTCCCTCCCTCTCTCTCCCCTCTCTCCCTCCTCCTCCCTCCCTCCTCCTCCTCCCTCCTCCCATCCCTGCCTCACCTCCTCCCATCCCTCCCCTCCCCCTCCTCCCTCCCTCCCTCCCTCCTTCCTCCCTCCCCTCTCTCCCTCCCTCCCTCCCCTCCTCCCTCCCTCCCTCCCCTCCTTCCTCCCTCCCTCCCTCCCTCCCTCCCTCCCTTCGTCCCTCCCCTCTCTCTCTCCCTCCCTCCCTCCCTCCCTTCCTCCCCTCCTCCCTCCCTCTCTCTCCCTCTCTCCCTCCCTCCCTCCCTCCCTCCCTCCCTCCCCCTCCCTCCCCTCCCTCCCTCCCTCCCTCCCTCCCTCCCTCCCTCCCTCCCACCCTCCCATCCCTCCTCCCTCCCATCCTCCCGCCCTCCCTCTCCCCTCCCTCCTCTCCCCTCCTCCCTCCCTCCTTCCCTCCCTCACGGTCGGGATGCGAGCTCGGTGCCACGGCTAGACTCATTTATTGATATACAAGGCCTTCGTTGCATTTCACGTGTGTGTACATCATCGCTGATGATGCACTCACGCAACACCGCTACATCATCGTCATCGTTATTTTGTAGCCACTATTATACGGATACAACAAGCAGTCTTTTAAATCGGAGTTTCTCTCCTTTGCCGGGGACGGGGGATGTAAAGGGAATCCGGTCTCACACCCCCATCCCTCGGTATCTTGTTTGTGTTTGTTGAGCGCGGAGAGGAGTATAATAGGAAAGAGGAAAGAGAGGAGGTTTTTTTCCCAGCCTGATGGAATAATGAGTTTTGGGTGGACTTAGCCAGAGGACTAACCTCCTCCGTGTTCCTCCCCCTTTTCTCAAAAACCAGTGCAAGGGAAAGGTGGGACAGAGGGAGAGAGAGGGAGAGAGGGGGGGTGGATTTTTGGGGGGAGGTTGGCGTGGGTGCCAGCGTGTCTAGGCCGACCTGCGCGGCCGAGTATCGTCTTTCAGCGTGGCCAGGGGCACGCATAGGCCCGGCCCGAGTTGCTCGCGTCTTCCCGGTCCGTTCTCATACGGAGTGCCCTCGTCTCTCTCTCTACCCCCCTCCCTTCCCCCTCTTTCTCTCGCTCTCGTCAAGAGCCAGTAGCCGGCTAAGCGTTATTTATACACCGCTGTTGACTCGACGTCCGTCCGTGGATAGCCGGATGGGTGGGGGTAGGGGGGGGGAGGAAGACGAGACTCGATCGGCGAGGCGAAATGATTTCCCTTCCTCACCTTCCTTCCTTCCTCACATCCTCTTCCCGTCTTTCCTCTCTCGATCTCGACCTCGTCTTTCTCCCTACTGTCCTGGTCTGCACACTGACTTGGCCTCCCTCCCATCCTTCCCTCCTTCGCGTCACCTATATGAACCGTCTTCAGCCCGTGCCCGCCCCGGCTGCTTGCCGGGCTGCACGCCCGACGAGGCAGACGGAGAGAGCCAATCATCACAGACGGACGGGAGTTGATCTCGGTCTACCCGGCTCTTTCCCTGGCCCAGGGAAGGCGGTCCCTGGCAAGCTGTTGATTGGGAGGGAGAGGGGAGAGGGGAGACAGGGGAGAGGGGGACAGGGAGAGGGGACAGGGGGACAGGGGACAGGGGACAGGGGGACAGGGGGACAGGGGGACGGGGGAGAAGGGAGAGGGGAAATATGGGGAGAGAGGAAGAGGGGGAAGAGGGGAGAGTGGTAGAGGGGGAGAGAGGGAAGAGGGGGGAGATGTGGAAGAGGGGGTAGAAGGGGAGAGGAGGTAAGGGGGTAAGGGGGTAAGGGGAGAGGGGAAAAGGGGAAGAGGGGGATAAGGGGAGAGGGGAAGAGGGGGAGAGGGGAAGAGGAGAACAGGGGGAGGAGGGGGATAATAGTGGGAGAGGGGAGATGAGGAGAGTGTGAGAGTGGGAGATTGGGAGAGGGGGAGATGGGGAGAGTGGGGTGAGGGGAGAGGGGGGAGGGAAGGACAAATGACACCAGCCAAAAGATCAAAGGAAACGCGTCGGGGAATCCGCCTCGACTCGTCGCTGTAAAGCACACCCGACTTTGACAAATACTTGACACGGTGCCAGGCATTCATCGGCCGGTGTTAAGTAACCACGCACTCAGACGGTGATGGGGTTCCGTTTCTCGTGCGGTCGGAAGAGTAAAAGTATTAGCGTCCAGTAAGACACGGTTTTAGACAGGACAAATCGGCTGCGAACGAACTCTCTGACAAGTTGGCAAACACAGCTCTGACATTGATTTTTTTTTTTTTTTTTTGAGGGGGGGGGGCTCGTCAAGGCGCTGTAATTTGAAATCGAATCGCCTCCGTAGACGGAAAGGGAGAAGGGGCTATTGACAGTAGCGAAATTAACACCGACACAATCGCCCTGTCAGGTAACAAAAATGATGTCCCGGGGTAAACGCCAGATTCACGAACTGAACCATTTCCGAGCGGAGGAATTCTATTAGTAGCCCGATATCCTGGGAGTGAGCACGGGGATGGGGTTGGGCTGGCCGGGTGTCTTGGCTTCCCTTCAGTTGCTATTTCGTGCGCTGCTTTCACGAATCCCATCTCTGGAATTGTTTCTCTATTCATACACAAAGAACTGACAGTGCCGGGGACTTTTACCAGCCTTGGCCATTCTGAACATTCTCGAAAACCGATAAGAAAAAAATAGACGAGTAAAAGGGAGAATCGACAGAACCCGTTCGCCGTCTTTCGAAACAGGACACGGCCACCCGTGCCCGCGGCCAGGCAAACCTGAACTCATTACCGGTGATTAGGAATGGGGCTCAATTTTCCCTTTGGTTCATTGATAGCGCACAGCGCTCACGCAGCGTATAATGCACGGGGACCCGATTACCAGGGGAATCTCTATAATACTCGCCGTGCGCTTTTGAAACCGATAGACGGCGGATTGATGAAGAATGAAATGAAATCCAAGTCTAAATGAAAAACAAAACGGGGAGCAATAATTAAAAATATATATAATGCGGTAACCCCATTCTTTCCTCTTCAAGTTGAGGGCTTCAAGTTTTGAGGCGACTCTTTCCTGCCTTTGAGAAAGGTCCTGCCAGGATCGCAACGTCAGCTCCTTGAGTTTTCTTGAGATTTGCCAATCTTTTAACAGTTTACAACATGTTTCATGTATACATCACGAACATTGCTCCTGATTTTTGTTTTCGAGAAACGGCGTGATTCCCAACTCGAGTAGCAATGTACTACCCTTTTAGAGATTGCTTTTCAGCATTCCCTTCGACTAATCTAACCGAGAAACATCCCAGTAAGTGACGAGTCCCAAGCATTGACATCACCGATTGAAAGATCTCTGCCTTGCCTTCTTGCTGGAGAAGATAGATTCCTGCTCTATATTCTGATCTATTTCCCTTTACTTTCGTGGCCCTTTTTGTGCTCTGCTGTGGGCTTGGAGGGAAGGGATTAGTCAGATCAATCAGTGTCATCATTCCCTCTCATAATCCGTTTTCTTCCTTCAACACTCTTCCGAAACCCTGATTGCATGGGCAACACAATGTCACGCCATACTTTCCCTTTTTGCGTTATGCGAATTCCCTTCAGTACGAAAAACGTGTGCACAGCGAACACAATTTAGGTCAAGTCTGGCCCGAAGTCGGGTCTGATGGGGCTGATAATTACGAGGACATAACAAAATTTGATGTAGACCTCTCATTAACTGAACAATGAGCGCGACGTGAGTGTATCGCCAATAGTTCGAGGGCCTTGTGTTTCAGTCCTAGCTGTACCACATAATTATGTGACCCGGCACAACGACATGAGGAATATCCCACCAAAACGCTTTTTGAGTAAACAACGCCTGAAGTTAAAGTATCTTCACAATTCGATTACAAATAATGTTTCTGTTTGTATTTTCGGAAATGTTAAATATTAGAGGATATTTTATTTTGATATCTATTGAAAGCTAATGGTATACTCTTTCACATCATTAGAAAATCTCAAAATCTCAAAAGTGGGGTTATTTCTCATTATGCTGTGCCGGGTCACATATACCTCTCTCAAAGGTACAGAAAGTCCTCGCTGAGATCAGAACGTCAGACCCCTGAACAATGAGCCCGACGTGAGTGTATCGCCAATAGTTCGAGGGCCTTGTGTTTCAGTCCTAGCTGTACCACATACCTCTCTCAGAGGTAGGCCTACAGAAAGTCCTTGCTGAGATCAGAGCGTATAAAAACCCCTCATCATTCCCCAGACGGTTTTTGTTTTACCGAACTGCCGAATAATGCCCATCACAGGAAAGTTACCCAACACGGAGCGAGGTCAGGTCAGGTTCCCATCTCTGCCGATTGGCAATCAGGGCAGAAACCAAGCTCCCCCCGACCCCGACCGTCCTTGGCCAGAATCCGCAGGGCCGGGGAGCTCCGTGACCGGCCCATGGCTGCTTGCCTCCATCTCTTATAATACCGTCCGCCGTCACTCGTTCTCCCGTCATGCGTCCGCCCGGCTTCCATCCGACTGCTATCCTCGGAATGGCGACCGGGGCAGAGCCCAATCTCATAGAGCCGCTTAAAGTCCCTACACAACATTGGTCGAGGTCAAAGAATAGCATCCATACGTTGTCTGATCAAACATTATGCATGAAATTTTCAGCTCAATCCGCCAACCGAGTCTCGAGAAAATCGTGAAAATTGCTTCATTTGTTTCGCGAAAATTCAGCATTCAACGCCGACTGTTCCGATTAATAGTTTAGATCTCGGTGAGACGTAAACGATTTCTTGTACTCTTTTCTCCCAAAATACAACATTTTAGGCAGAAATATTTCAGTGAGAGGTTTCTACTATAACCATCTTCAAACTGTATACGTTTCATGTAAATCTGTGAAAATTTCTGTTTTTCGATCTTACCAATGTGTGGGGGCTTTAAGCGCCAAAAACCTGCAGATTAAGCATAACAAGTCACGATTCATATGGGATCACCTTGCCAACCCCGAACCTCACTTTTGGTTCATGCTCTGCAAAGAAAAGTGGAATTCTATCCAAATCCAATTGACATCGAATCGTAATGCAGATATGTGACCCGGTACAGCGACATGAGGAATATCCCACCAAAACACTTTACGAGTAAACAACGCCTGAAGTCAAAGTATCTTCTCAATTCGATAAAAAAAATATCACTGTTTGTTTTGTTTGTATTTTTTCGGAAAGTTAATGTATCGGAGGATATTATGTCCAAAGGATTTTCCGAAATCGGTCTCTAAATGTTGGAAAAACGGGGATTTCGGGAGAGTGTTTGTGTACTGTTTTCATGAAAATGTAAAGTTCCTGCCTTTTTGAATGGCCACTTTTGAGGAGTTAGAATGGCGCTGCTGTATTGTGTCTGGTACCAAATGAACGAGCGAAGTCCCCATGTACCATTTACAACAAACTACACACGGAAATAACTTTGATATCATTTGAAAGCTAATGGTATTCTCTTTCACATCATTAGAAAATCTCAACATCTCAAAAGTGGGGGTTATCCCTCATTATGCTGTGCCGGGTCACATAATATCCGAGCCGGCTCGACAAAGATGTACTTCACAATACGAATATTGAACTGGTGTTTAACAGTGACGGCGTTATTTTTTCGCAAATATTTCGCATCACAACCCCCCCCCACCCTCACCCCCGCCGCCCGATATAGGTACTTTCTAAAGGTGTATCACGGAACTCAAAAACTAAGCCCTAAATCTTGCCCTGGCCCATGACCTAATAGGATTGAACGGTTATTACTTCTGATGCACGACGTCACCGCATAAAATCCATCACGAAGTTTGCGCGCGTCATGGGACAATAATTTGCATCACATATAAACACAATACACACAGTTCCGCTTAAAGGCCCAATGTAACATTGTGAAGATCGGCAAACATTCCATGTCCAAAGATTTTCTTCTAAATTACACAGTTTGCAGATGGTCATGATAGAATCCTCATGTTGAAATCTTACGGTCTGGGATGCTGTACTTCACGAGAAATCTTCACTCAAACAGCGACAAATAGTTTATTACTCGCGAGTAACGAACTTTTTCTTACGCTACAGAACGGTGCGAAATCCGTGACGATTTTTGTTTCCTTTTTCTACTTTCTCAGATTACCATTTGAACCAAAACCTTCGCAGGATGGATTTTTTGGAATGTTTTATGGTTTAACACACAAACTGTGGCGATCTGTTGACTTTTACCAATGTTGTATAGGGCCTTTAACTGGCGTCATATGCGATGGCTCAGTATAAGTCGCCCTGTGGTGGCACTCCTATCCAGTAACTGTGCAGTGGCATTTGATGACTCCAGTGCTCACCGCAAGAAGTGTCTTTTTTTTTCAGCAAACCACCAAAGATGGCCTCTGGTTTGGATTAGACGAATAACCGAGATCAACCGTATTATACCCCACAATATACGACCTAAGACTCACTGGGGGTACACACGCACTGTGGAAACGTCGAACATTTTCTGCACAGAAAATGCTGACAAAAATGAAGGTCTGCTCTTCTCAAATAAATATAATTTTGTAACCAATTAAGGCTATTAAGTTTATGGACCGTTTAAGTTTAAGTTTAAGTTTAAGTTCAATGGTCCAATTAAGTTTATGGACCGGCAATGTTAGCAGTTGACATTTCGAGCAACGTTGGTCAATAATGTTGCTTGAAAAAAATATTGCCCACCCTTTTTTTGCCACAGTACGGGTTATTAGAGGGGGCATTTCACCAGCGTATTGCAAGTCTTATACGATTGGATCCCAAGTTCGGGCGAGCTGGACACAATCGGTCCAAGGTGAAACGACAAACAAGCGCCTAGCTACAGCTCCGGCAAGATCTTCGGGAGATCCACAAGTGCGTGCCTACGGCGCTACTCAGCGACGTGAGCCCCCCCCCCCGCCGCCCCGCCCCTCCCTCCTTCTCCTGAGTAGATCGCCGCCAACATCGGGGACAAACATTTCCATGTCGAGATGTAAAAGAGGAAAAAAAACGCCTCAGGGAGAACTCATTGAACTATACTTCAGAGATGCTCAAGTGAAGGAGCCACTCTCGACCGGTCCAAGCCGTGTCAAGGGACGGTGCGGAAGATGAGAGGGAGGGCAGGGGGGAGTGGGAGATGAAACCGGCGCACGGTTTGACGTGCGCAGGGCGTGGGTGTGGGTGGAGTCTGTCGACCGTAACATCATCCCCTACTTAACTTGCGCTCGGACCCTGGGAGAGCCCGGCGCGCTGATTCGCGGCGAAGGACGGGTTTATATCGGCAGTCGTGACGGTATGAAAGTGGGCGAGACTGTCGGCTCGAGAGCAAAGGGGGTGGGGGTAGGGAGGATGAGTCGGTCGTTGGATGGATTCGAGGGGTTTGCTGGAATGGTGGAAAGGTGAGAGACTGTCAGCTTGAGAGACGTGATGAGGCGGCCGAGGATGCTCGGATTGTCCTGGGTAGCGGAGGATAAGGGGGCGAAGATTTGGGAGTCTAATCGACGGCACGCTTTTTCTATCTTTTCTGTCTGTCCCATTCAATATCTTTGCATGTCTCCCACATTCATCTTCCCCACCCTCCCTACCTCCTTCCCTCACTCTTTCCCCCCTTAACTCTATCCTTCTGTATCCGCACTGTCTCTTTCTGCATCTCTGTCTCTCGCTCTTTATTTTGTCTCTCCGTCTCTGTTTCTGCCTCTCTGTCCCTCAATGTCTCTTTCGGTCTTACTCTTAGGCTTACTTTGTCCCTCCTTCCCTGCATTATCTCTTTCTTTCCTATATATCTCTCTCCCTCTCTCCCTCTCTCACTTTCCCTCTCTCTGCCCCCTCTATCTCTCTCTCGCCCCCTCTATCTCTCTTTCCCTCTCTCTCCCCCTCCCTCTCTCCCTCTCTCTCTCCCTCTCCCTCTGTGTCTCTCTCCACCTCTCTCTCCCTCTCTCCCTCCTCCTCTCTCCCCCCCTCTCTCTCTCTCCCTCTCCCTCTGTCTCTCTCTCCACCTCTCTCTCCCTCTCTCCCTCCTCCTCTCTCCCACTCTCTCTCTCTCCCCTCTCCGTCCCTCTCCCTCTCTCTCAATCCCCCCTATCTCTCCCCTCCCCCTTTCTCTCCACCCCCCCTCTCTCTCTCTTTCCTATATATCTCTATACTGTCTCTGCATGTATCTATCTGGCTATCTCGCCTTTCCTCCTGCTGGAACACTATAAGGAAGGCAATTATTTGTGTTGCTGCGCGGGATGGTTTATTGATCGACGAGGGGAGGGTTGTGGCGTTGCGGGGGGTTCGCCGTGGTCCACGGTGAGCGCCCTCAGCGAGAATCAGCAATATTACCGGTGACAATATCGGCTTTTAAGCGAGGAGAGCCTGGCCATAGGGGTTAATTACACTTGATTGAACAGATCCATAACCTCTGCTTGGTGATGGACGGCCCCAAGTGGAGCTCCAAGGGCTCCGAACCCCGAGCTGTCTCTGTCCCCCTCTCTCTCTCTCTCTCCCTCTCTCTCTCTCTCTTCCTCTCTCTTTTCCTCTCTCTCTTCCTCCCTCCCTTCCTCCCTCCTTGCTTCCCATAACCGCGGAACCCCGCCCCCCTCTCACTCACCAACAAACAACATCAATTCGGGGTCCGCTATAATGCCCGCCCGTCCGCCTCTCATCTCAATCCATTTTCCTCCCTCGTCTTCCAGCGAATAGCATAATTGAATTTGTCAAACAACTTTGTTTGTCTGCTGCAGTTGCTGTTATCATCGTCGTCGAATTTGTCTCTGAGTGTCTTGAAGCGCGGATGAAAAGACAGAATAAAACGAATATCGGCTGCGTTACTACGGGTTATTAATTTGGCATTTGACAAGACGGTTGGGTTGTAATATGACAATCAAAGGGACTGATACGATCAGTTGAGTGATGATTCGTTTCTCTGTCTGTCGGACGTCAAATTGAATTAAAGTGGCGTCGTTCGCGAAATCTTAAAATGTCCATAACCCCGTCGCCACCACCACCACGCGAGGTCGAGGAACGGTCGCACCGTAGGCTGTGCGTCAACATTAGCACGCTCCAGCGACTGAGACACCGGGCGAGTTCTCGCCGGGGTGTCTCCGCCCGAAACCCAGGGTCGCCGCAGACCGGAGCCCCGCTAATGATTGTCCGTGATGGGAAATATGGAGTTGATTGGCAGTCGAGGGTCGGTGCGGGTTTTGGTATCGAGCGACAAAGTATAATAATTATGGTCAAGGGCGAGACGCTCGTATCTAAACAAAATGCAACATCAGTGAATTGATTGATTTATTCATCCCCGAGATCAAAAAGAAAATAGGCCTTTGAGAAAGGGTGAGGCCGCCCTGACCTATTGAGACGTGCACACCGCGGGTCATCATAGTTGGACATGTCTACATAGGTGTATTACATGTATATCAGTGTGTATACTGTTAGGAGTCAACATCGGCCAACTGGCCACACAGTAAACAAAGATGCTGAGCAAAAGATGTCGAGCGAAATCGCTCGCCCAACCCTTGGCCTGGGGCCAATTTTCGTAGAGCCGCTTAGGCGCCAACATGAGCCACATGACCCCTTGCCTAACCAAACCTCACTGATGTGTCGTGCTATTAAGTCAAGAGGAGTTGAATACAAGTCGGAAGCAATGGATATCACATTGCAGTGCAGTTTGTATTCCTGCTGACACGAGGAAGACTGCAGCTTAGCAGATTCTCATTCTTATTAAGCGGCTTTATGGAAATTGGGGCCAGGTTTTAACGATGATGTCACCGGCTGATGCTTCAGCCAGCGCTGGTCACAACGTTGGTATAGAGACTGACCGAAACTCTGTACAGTTTGGTTTGTTGAGGTTTGGTTTGGTTTGTTGAGGGCTGTACCGGACTGGCTTGGAAGACTCGTCCGGTCAGAGTGTCTTTGCTATTGCAATGCATGAAGATTTTACCGTAATGTACGATTCTTTCTCTCTGTCTGTCTAACAGAACGAAGTGGAAGAAGCAGATGATGGCCCGTCTGAAGATAGCCCAGCGACAGGGGCTGTGGTCGGCGCCCTTCCTGGCCCCCTGGTACAACCCCCTCGGACCGTACACGGCGGCCACGGCAGCGGCGTACGCCCCCTTCCCGCCCCCGGGCCTGGCGACCGGATTACCCCAGTCGGGCTTCGCCAAGGACGCGGCGGCGGCGGCCGCGGCGGCGTCGGTGGCTGGCTCGGCGCGGCCGGCCCCGCTGATGGTGGGCGCGACCGGCGCTTTCCATCGCTCGCCGCTGAGTCAGGCCCACTGAGAGGCCGCACGTCTGGTCCGCGGTGACGTGATCGGTGGTGAACTTGGTTGAACCGGAAGTCGAGCGGCTGACGGGTATAGGGTCGGGTGACGCATTACAGTTTACGGGCAATCTCTGTCAATGGACCATTCTGTTCACATTCTATAATAGCATTAGCCATTCAGTGTCGGGGAAAAAAACTCAGATAATAATTCTGCTGCAAAGCAGGCGAGCACACATTTTCTCCATTCGACAATATCAGAAACGAGACTGGCTACGTCATTTCATTCAGATTACTCTCGCTGCCCCCCCCCCCCACCCCCATCAGTATGTTACAACAGACGGCCGTATTTTTTTGAATCACCGCACGCACTCGGCCCACGTTAGGCTGCGTCCGAATTCAAGGGCTACGGCTTGAAAGTGCACACGAGCCTATGGAAGCCGGCAACAAGCGGCTGCAGCCAGTTCCCATAGGGTTGCGTGTTACACCTATAGCCGCATTCCATTATAATTCGGACACGGCCTCACTGCGCATCCACCATTCCGCCAAGCTCGAAATTGCAAAGAGTGTGGCTTTGCTTTTTGAGTATGCAACGTTAATTGGCTGTCGCTAATTATTGTTACAGCAACACCACCACCAGCAGCTTAATGAGAACGGCACCTTCCTAATGTTGCCGACAATACGGCTTCAATTAACAAGCGAGTCTATCGGAGCGGCTGATTGAGCGGCTTCACACTTCCTCTCTAGACTTACTGGGTGGTTTTTGTTCTTCTTCGCACAAGCCAATGAATTCGACCACGGCCCGAGTCTCACAAATGAAAGCCAATGCAGCCGGGGTACTGACTACCATCAGACGCGACCTCCAATGGTCACAGTAACCATGCCGTTAGAAATAAACCCCAATCAGGAAGATGTTGTACTCGCGCCATACGCGCGATTTTTTTTTTTTTCTAGATGGTGACTGGTCGGCGTTGAAACCTGTTGCTTAGCAACGGCGCGTGCGCACAGCCCCCCCTTCCCCGTCTCGCGTGGAGCACGCGCGAGCCACGCTGCCCGCGCCCAACTGATTACACGGAGGCGCCCGTGTGCTACTCGAACGATTATCTGCATCTTATGGGGGCCTTTGCTCCGAGGGTTTTTCAGTGCGTGCGACGTGCCGCTGAGGAATTCCTCGTCGAAGTTGTCCCGCACCGCGTGACGCGTGACCCCGCTCACGAACGTTGGAATGAACACGCTTGGCTGAGGGGTGTGGGGGGGGGGGGGTGCGCTTCCAAGCAACGCGTCCAAAGCGGCAAACGGAAGAATTATACACACAGACATCAGTCTCGAGTGGACCGCCAATTTGACGGGGAAGCCGTCTCGATCGTCAGTTAACCGCTGACCAGAATTCACGGGCTTCTGTGACGGATTCATAGCATTATTCGTGCAGCGATGCACTTTCGTCGGTGACGGGCAGCCGGCAGGCTGCGATTGTCGAGCACAGATTTATTCCTCAAGATAGGCCTATACATGGATGCTAATTCAGCTACATACTCCTGATCGGGATTGACCAATTTTAAGACAAAATCCATCGCCCGGGTTCTTTAACCTAATGATACCGTTTTATAATGTTTATGAGAGATGATATGCACCTCGTCTCCAACTATTAATGTTTTCACTTCTATCTGGCAAAGAACTGGAAGGGAGCTACCTACGCATTGTAGAGGTGTATTTAAGTAAAGTACAGTATTAAAGAGATGGAAAATTATGTATAAATTATTCGATGTAAATATTAAATGAATCGAGAATCAATCTTATTAAAGATTATTGAAGTATCTCAGGTTGTGTGTCTTGCTTTGACAAAAAATGTATCACGATAGTTGGGTCATTCTATGTTCATTATTCGGTTTGTTCTGTAGGACCTATGTTTCTGTTTGTTTGTCGGTTTGTCTTTCGTCTGTCGTTAATCCATATCTCCGTATCTCCGTATCTCCGTATGTCTCCCTGTCTGTTTTGCCTATCCGTATGTGTACTTGTTGCATAAGAAGCAACAACAACAACAAGAACAACAACAACAAGAACAACAACAACAACAACAACAACAACAACAACAACAACAACAACAACAACAACATCAAAAACAACAACAACAAGAACAACATCAACAACAACAACAACAACAACAACAACAACAACATTAACAACAACAACAACAACAACAACAACAACAACAACAACATTAACAACAACAACAACAACAACAACAACAACATGGTTCAGTCAACAGGTACGGGGAGTTGGCAGCCCCAGTCGAACTGGAAGCCAGACCACAGCTAAGAAAGTGTGTGGGGAATCACCCTTCTACAGACCTGCTCCAGTGTGAAGGACCTGGAGGTACATTGCAGCGAAGAGCGTGGATCCCGCGTTTTGTGAGGAGGGAGAGAGGGGGAGAGAGACACCTGTCAGAGAGAGACACAGAGAGACAGAGACACATAAAGAGACAGAGAGAAATACAGAGAGACAGAGAGAAACACAAAGAGAGACAGGGAGAGACAGAGAGAAACACAGAGAGAGACACAGAGAGACAGAGAGAAACACAAAGAGAGACAGAGAGTGACAGAGAGAGAAACAGAGAGAGAGAGAGAGACAGAGAGACACAGATATAGAGACACAGAAAGAGACACAAAGAAAGAGGGAGGGAGGGAGGGAGGGAGGGAGAGAGAGAAAGGGGGAGATAGAGAGGGCGAGCACTGCAGTGCCATTTGAAGCGAGGCAACTGGCAAGTCTACCAGTGAATCCACGTCACTGATTGATGCTTTTGCCTCATAAAATTAATATCACGCTCCGTAATATCGGATCGCGGGAGAAGTTGAAATTATTGTTCTGTGGAAACACATAGGCCTACTTGGCATTCTTGGAGTGAACTTTTCAAGTTTTGGAATTCGATGATCTCAAGAACAGCTGTTCGTCATATTGGCAACACTCCTATACCCCCCCCCACCAAAAAAATGCAGAAATTCCATTGAAATCTATCATTCGTCTTATTTCTACAAGTTTGGTGTGCATATGAATGAATAAAGGATAAATTATGAAATGCCGAAATGAACTGTGATGATTATACCAAAAAGATGCAAACTGATTTCAGACCAAATCGCAAATCTCAAAAAAATTACAAAAAACATAAATGAGGGTTTCAGGTTACGACCGTACAGCGGGACATTTCCGAGAGGCACAATGGGAAAATATCCTGCAAGAGTCGAAACTTCAGGCCCGCACTTAAACAAGAAGGAGAGAAAGAAGGCCTGCCCTATAACATCGCGACAAATGCGAGGTACTACGTCTTTAAAACTCGCACCGGTGTAGATTTACTCCCATCATTTCGGGCGGCAAAAACAATGTCGAGACGAATGACCACGGGGGATGTCTGGGTTGTTGAGGTCCTGTATATCAATTGGCTCGGGAAGGGCACCGCGGGGTTCGTCGAGACGGGAGCGGGGCTGCGCTCGCGGGCAGCCATGGGACGAGGAGCAGCGGCCCGGAGCTAGCTACGTACGGGAGAAGGCTCCGGCAAATTGGGCGAAGCCGCGATACCGCATTTCACTCAGCGCCGAAAAGAGTCTATAACGCGCCGAGCCTGCCGCGTCGGCGTCGGGGGCAATCGCCTCCGATAGTCTCCTCTCGAGTCGCTGCTTGACTGGCGCGAGTGCCAACGCCAGGTTGCCACCGACTCTTAATTGGTGGATAGTTAACCGCACACTGGCCTCAGTGTATTGCTGCTGCTGCTGCATCTGCTGCTGCTGCATGCTGCTGCTGCATCTGCTGCATGCTGCTGCATCTGCTGCATCTGCATCTGCTGCTGCATGCTGCTACATCTGCTGCATCTGCATCTGCTGCTGCATCTGCTGCATCTGCTGCATCTGCTGCATCTGCTGCATCTGCTGCATCTGATGCATCTGCTGCTGCATCTGCATCTGCTGCTGCTACTACTGCTGCATCTGCTGCTGCTACTGCTGCATCTGCTGCATGCTGCTGCTGCATGCTGCTGCTGCTGCTGCTGCTGCATCTGCTGCTGCTGCTGCTGCTGCTGCTGCTGCTGTTCCTACTGCTGCTGCTGTTGATGTGACCACCGGCGTTGGCGGCAACAACACTGACAATGGCAACGGGAAAAAGTGGCAACCAAACGAGGTAGGGTGAAGTGCTGCGGCCATAGAGCTCAATAAACTAGAGTGCACACTCCCCATCAACGCGTGGTACGAAAGTGGAGCGCATCCGCCATTACCAAAGTCTATTTATAGAGCTCTGTGGCTAATGTCTATGTCCATAACTTGATTGTCTTGACGGCGGTGTCGGCAACGACAATGACATCGGCAATGGCAATGACATCGGCAATGGCAATGGCAAAAGTGACAACTGAACGAGTCAGAGGGAAGTGCTGCGGAAGAACCGATGAGCGATGTGAATGGAACCATCAGCCATGACAAACGGGAAAGCGGAACTACATCAAAACCATGGACATACAGGATTATATGTGACCCGGCACAGCATAATGAGGAATAACCCCCACTTTTGAGATTTTGAGATTTTCTAATGATGTGAAAGAGTATACCATTAGCTTTCAACTGATATAAAAATTATTTCCGTGTGAACTTTGCTGTAAATAGTACAAGGGGACTTCGCTCGTTCATTTGGTACCAGACACAATATTATAGCAGCACCATTCTAACTCCTCAAAAGCGGCCATTCAAAAAGGCAGGAACTTTACATTTTCATGAAACCAGTACACAAACACTCCCCCGAAATCCTCGTTTTTTCAACATTTAGAGACGGATTTCGGAAAAATCCTTTGGACATAATATCCTCCAATACATTAACTTTCCGAAAATACAAAAAAAACTTATTTATTTTTCGAATTGAGAAGATACTTTGACTTCAGGCGTTGTTTACTCGAAAAGTGTTTTGGTGGGATATTCCTCATGTCACTGCCGGGTCACATATAGCAAGTTGTAGGTCACATTGACGGAGTAGAAGGGGTTGATTGGATCGAATTACTACACGCACAATACGGTACAATTTCCGTGAATATTTGGGATGGGCTTAATTCTACAATCTGGTGGGTTTCAGGCCCAATACAACTTTGGGAATATCGGAAAACATCGATGTCCACATATTTTCTTCTAATTTACACAGTTTGTAGCTGGTCATGGTAGAATCCCCATGTTGAAATCTTGCGGTCTGGGATGCTGTACTTCTCGAGAAATCTTCACTTAAACATTGACAAATAGTTTTTTTACTCGCAAGTCATAAACTATTTCTTACACAATAGAAAGGTGCGAAAACCGTTACGGTTTTTCGCCCTTTTCTACTTTTTCAGATAACCATTTAAGCTCAAACCTTCGCAGGATTTTTTTTTCAAAAAAGGAAGTAGAATTGAT
The DNA here is from genome assembly GCA_949987565.1 of Luidia sarsii. Classification (NCBI taxonomy): domain Eukaryota; kingdom Metazoa; phylum Echinodermata; class Asteroidea; order Paxillosida; family Luidiidae; genus Luidia; species Luidia sarsii. The sequence continues at coordinate 19,644,647 of OX465106.1, forward strand.
AAATAGCGGTATGACGGAGTGGGGGAAGCCTACGTGATCTGTGAAGTGTTTAAACAGTCGTCGCCTCGCTTCGATCACGGGTTTCTCAGCGACTGGGACAGAATTGATGGCCCATACATCCCGACCCGTCCTTCATGAGAGAGAGAGAGAGAGAGATGTAGAGAGAGAGAGAGAGAGAGAGATGTAGAGAGAGAGAGAAATGGAGAGAGGGAGAGAGAGAGATGTAGAGAGAGAAAGAGATGTAGAGAGAGAGAGAGAGAGAGAGAGAGAGAGAGAGAGAGAGAGAGAGGGGGGGGGGAGAAAGAGAGGGAGAGAGATGGGGAGGGTGAGAGAAAGAGAGGGGAGAGAGAAAGGGGGAGAGAGAGAGGGGGAGAGAGAAAGGGGGAGAGAGAGGGGAGAGAGAAAGGGGAGAGAGAGAGGGGAGAGAGAGGGGAGAGAGAAAGGGGGGAGAGAGAGGGGAGAGAGAGGGGGAGAAAAAGGGGGAGAGAAAGAGAGAGGGGAGAGAGAAAGGGGGAGAGAGACGGGGTCGCGCACAATCAACGGGTCAAGATGGGGCTCATCATATGAGTAAACTGACCGATCATTAGTCCATTTTTGACGGGCGGTGAGTCCGTAGGGGACATGAGAGGAGGAGGAGGAGGAGGAGGAGGAGGAGGAGGGAGGAGGAAGAAAGAGAAAAAGGGAGAGAGAGGGGTGGGAGAGAGGGGGAGAGGGAAGGGGAAAGAGAGGGAGAAGGACAGAGAGCCTGGGATGGGAGAGAGGGGAGGGCAGGGTGAGGGAGAGAGGGAGGGCAGGGTGAGGGGAGGGGAGAGAAGAGGATTGGGTAGAGGGGAAAAGAGACAGGGAGAGGGAAGAGAGAGAGTGAAAGATATGGGAGAGATATGGGAGAGAGGGAGAGGGGGAGAGAGAGGGGTAGAGAAAGAAGGAGATGGAGAGGGGGAGAGAGGGAGAGAGAGAGAGAGGGGAAAGAGAGGGGTCAGAGAGGAAGAGGAAGAGAGCCGTGAGAGAGGGGAGAGAAGGGGAGAGAGGAAGAGGAAGAGGAAGAGGAAGAGGAAGAGGAAGAGGGAGAGGGAGAGGGAGAGGGAGAGGGAGAGGGAGAGGGAGAGGGAGAGGGAGAGGGAGAGGGAGAGGGAGAGGGAGAGGGAGAGGGAGAGGGAGAGGGAGAGGGAGAGGGAGAGGGAGAGGGAGAGGGAGAGGGAGAGGGAGAGGGAGAGGGAGAGGGAGAGGGAGAGGGAGAGGGAGAGGGAGAGAGCGAGGGAGAGGGAGATGGAGAGGGAGAGGGAGAAGGAGAGGGAGAAGGAGAGGGAGAGGGAGAGGGAGAGGGAGAGGGAGAGGGAGAGGGAGAGGGAGAGGGAGAGGGAGAGGGAGAGGGAGAGGGAGAGGGAGAGGAGAGAGGGAGAGGGAGAGGGAGAGGGAGAGGGAGAGGGAGAGGGAGAGGGAGATGGAGAGGCAGAGGAAAAGGGAGAGGGAGAGGGAGAGGGAGATGGAGAGGGAGAGGGAGAGAGAGAGAGGGAGAGGGAGAGGGAAGTGGTGGACAAGTGTTTAAGTCGGCAACCAGAGACGGGACAGTGCCGTTCGTCAAGGCGGCGAGGCACCTCATCCGATACCTCTTCCCCGCTCGCCCGCAACCCAGCCGACAGCAGCCCGTCGGGTCCGCGGTGTAACTGAACACAAGTGGCTCCTTCCTGGCCCTGGAGTGAGTTGGTCCCCACCCCCTTCTCCCCCTGCATGATGATAGCTGAGCACGCTCCCTGGTGCCCCGCGCTCAACCACAAAAATTAGCGCGGGATTGCTACTTCATCCAACAAGCCCTCCACTTCTCCACTCCTCCAATGCCGCCCCCTACCCTTCAGCAAGAGTTGTGACCCGGCCTCCGCCATTAAAACAACACGAGGCAACCAGATCCCCGGTGAAATTACGCCGTGGTACCCCCCGGAGCGGGCACGCAACCCGAATCGTTTTCTTAAGCCCACATCGCACTGATGTCGCATGCGCGTGCACGCCTGCACAGCCGACGCAAACCGTAGCGCCGCCGATGACGGGGGAAGGGGCGGGGGTGCGGGCACCCCTATGGGAGGACCACGGGAAGGAGAAGGGTTGGGGGAATATTCGTTAATTAGTGTTTGCCCGGTCAACAAACGCGAGTATTAGTTACAATTCAATACCAATCACCGTGGATGGGACGGGAAGGGGGCATTGGTAATGGCTGGCATTTGAGCCCAATCGTACATGTTAATCTCTACTCCGTACATAGCCCCGAGATTTTCCGAGTCCGAATACATCCCAAAATGAGCAGAGCTGTGCCAGGGCACTACGCGCACCGAAAACCGTGCCTGCATTTTACAGGTGACCACCCCCGGCCAGGGCTGGCCCGAAATGGCTTGAATGGGAATGGAAGGAGTGACCAGAGCTAGCGGAATCGAATTGACCATCGAGTGATGCGCGCAAGAGAGGGAGAGGGAGAGGGGGAGAGAGAGAGAGAGAGAGAGAGAGAGAGAGAGAGAGAGAGAGAGAGAGAGAGAGAGAGAGAGAGAGAGAGAGAGAGAGAGGAAGAGAGAGAGAGAGAGAGAGAGAGAGAGTGAGAGAGAGAGAGAGAGGAAGAGAGAGAGGGCAAACAGTTCGATCAGGGAGCTGCATGCCCCCTACTGTCATTAGGAGTAATTGGTCCACCTGCCAAGTGAAATCAGCGTGCGAGTGGGAAATGCGAGGGAAATATTAACTTCAGAAAAGTTATTGCGTCGTGCGATTTTAATTCGCTCCTTCTTGAGGGCGCCCTTCATCTTTAACCCAACGCTGGTGGTGCGCGCAGCACGCGCTCACTTAGGCTTCGCTCATTTTATCTCCTACCCGTTATAATATCACAGACATCTAATAAAAAAAACCAAGCGTTTGGCCCCAGTTTCATCGTGAATGCTCTGTATACTTATCAAGCCAACAAGCCTACAAATTCGGCGACAAATATACAACCTGGTTTTGTCAGACGGCGGGAGACGACAAACCTAAGCCTAAGTCTAAGCCTGAGCCCGAGCCTAATCCGTAGAATCGTAAGGGATCATAGTACACAGACACGTGGCGGGATTCTCTCAGTCTCTGTGAGGCGACTAGGAGTTGTTTAATCTCCGCGATTCATTCAGGTTCTTGATAATGTCAGTCGCCTTTTTACCAACCCCCCCCCCTCCCCTGACGAAATCCTAAACCGATTTGCTGCCAGTTTTCTGGTCGCGTCTCTCCACTTCTCCAATCGAATAGTGCATATCTGTGGCTCCGAATCTTCCGATCCATTGCCCAATTATCTTAGGAATTATTTAGTGTGTAATACTTCACTTGATTGATCAACAAGGAATACCTAACAACAACAAAAAGTGGCCACCTATATACGGCCTCAAAGACTCGCGATCAGCCGCCATTTTATGATTTATCATGTGCTGTACCCTTAACCCACGGGTGCTTGCTTACAGAGACATTACATAAAAGGTAGCCTTGAGCAAATCGCTAAACCAAATCTAAATCTGACCTTTAGGAATACTGTGCGATGTTTTGCGCAATACCGTTGCGAGTGATATCCGAAATGCAGCTCCTCATTCTCCGCTAACAGCTTGTGCACGCCATTCTCCGCCGTTACCTTGCGTGCGTACATTTTTGTTTGCGGGCCTTTTCCTGGTCCGGAAGCCAACTTGCTACGTACTCGAGGGCTGGCCAGGACGACTGCGTACATGCTCGAATTACGCACCGTTGAAACATCAGTCAAGGAGTATTATTGAAAGCAGCCGAAATTGCTGAGTTGGACACAAGTGCAAGCATGGGGGCGCTCTTTAGATATTTCATGCTTAGAGCTCTATGGTATTCGCGTGAGTTTCAAGCATCAGTGCGCACAGCGTGACATCATTTTTAAGCGAGGAAAATTCATGGGCGTCGTACAGGTCTCAAACGAGTTTGACTTGATATCGACAGTCGATCAAATCTGACGGTAGAAAGAAAAGTAGACGGTCTTATAGGTGCGAATTGTATTGGCTACGGCCGGGAACAGCAGGCGAGTCTGTAGAGAATTGGCCGAAGCCGCTGGTTAGTGATAGCGGCTTTCCAATGGGTCTGCGTGCAGTCAGTGGTGAATCGTCCAGGGTCTTAATTTGCGCACGGCACCTACGTACACGTGCCCTCATGTGCAATTTTAGCCCTTAAATGAGAATTCAATGAGGTTTTGCCCTGCTCGAAGTAATAAGCACTGCTGCTTAGCCCGATGACCGATGAAAAATATATCAGGCGGCTCTGTTTGCAAGGGTCAGCGTGCAATCTGGGCCTACACGGTGTTCCGTCGTCTGGCCGAGGTCAACTAATTCCTCGCTGGTGTACAAGCGATCGATGAACTCAAGATATGTCACGCAAGGCAGTGACGGGGCCACGGAGGAAAGGGGGCCGGGGAGCGGGTACCAGCTGGAAATCGATGCGTGGCGAGTAGGCGAAACGCAAGTGCCCTGTAGCCTTTTAACGAGGGTACACCATTTCGCAAAGGTCAAAGAATCGCAGCCATGCAACGACCGTTAGTCCGCGGACGATCGTTGGAAATCCATACAAAACTCTCCTTCCTCGAAAACGAGACTCAAGTTCAAGACTAGGCCGTGTATTGCGCGGGTGCGTCTACCGCATTGCTCGAGTATGGGGGAGTGTGGAGCGTGGGGGATGTGGGGATCAGCAGTCATTGCGTTCAACCACTTTCCCTATACGCAGTGGCTGTTGTTACGGCAGTCGTCCGTGTGGTTCCCTGACTTCACAGTATTTGTCAGGATGTTTAGCTCTTGGAACCAGACTATCAGCTAGTAATAGACTGGTTCAACCAGCCTGCAATGCTGACGAAATACAATCAAGTCAGGGAACCACATGGACGACTGCCGTAACAACAGCCACTGCGTTCCCTATAATTACTGCGGTATGTATGATTGTTATTTTGTCGTAATCCATGCGTTGTATGTATTGTGTTTCTTTGCTTTGCGCTGCAGTGAACCAGAGGATAGGCCCAGACCAGTGAGGTGCAATGTTGTTTTGTTGGACTATTGTTCAGCATAATAATACAAGCAAGAGAAAAAATAGGCAGTGTATATTGACCCGGCAACGGCATTCTTCCTGCAAACGCTATTCTGCCGGTCCCTTACTGTGATTGGCAAACTGCTATTAATTTTACTTCGTGCAGGATCTCTGCAGAATAGCCTTTCGGGCAAGAGAACCGGCAACACGTGATGACAATTGGCCAATCAAAGTAAGGGACCGGCCGAATAGCGTTTGCGTGAAGAATGCCGTTGCCGGGTTAATTATAACCTTCAAAAAATATACATCTCCTTTAGGCCAAACGATAAGGCCAAAATGGAATTAGTCTTTCCCAATAGGATATCACTCACCGGTTTTACAGACGGGCCAACGTACTCGATCGGTCCAAGATCGGTCCAAGGCCGGCGGAGGGCAAGTACGGCACAGAAATTTTATCAGGAAGGACACCCACAGACAGGGAGCGGATACTGGGCGTCTCAGCCCACCGGCCAGCCCGTCCGGCAATTAGCTGAGGATCGCCGGCGAACGTATACGGTGGCAGCGGTCGGCACGCCCGGGTCTCACCGGTGGCAGCGACCCGGGAGGAAGGGGGGGGGGGACTCCCGGGCGTCGGTATAGTAGTGGCAACTTCAGATGTTCGGCAATGCGGCTCGTTCATTCCGCCCAGGGAGCCCAATCAGCCAAACCGAGAAATGCTGGAACGTGTTCCGCTAATAATTATTTCGTTCCACCTCGGTCAAGGGTCGTATTTCATTGATTTCTATCAGCTCTTTGAGCTGAAGTCCTTAATTATCTGTGGGCCATTGAGGGCGGCAACTCTGATGGCATTTGAAACGCGGCGTGATCTCCAAAGCTGTCGATCGTCACAGCTGTTCCGATAAGCTATTCAGTCGATAGTCTTTCGTGCTGAAGTCTGTGCTCACAATCCAATGTATTTTTTCAGCCTTGTTCCCAGGGTCTTCCCCCACCTCGAAGCTCGTTAACAGAAATACAGGCCATCCAAAATCGCCCCGCAAAACGTGTAAACTTACATAGAGGCTGCATGTAGGCCATAGTGGCGTCAGTTGCCCAAGCACAGCGCGTTGGACAAAGGGTTTCAGACCACATTCGCCCACCATACAGATTTCGTTCTTAACATCAGAATGTTGCCCAAGAGTACAGTATACACACGTGACCAAACAAAAGCACTGCCGCCACGTTGGACCGCTTTTTTACGGAAAGTGTACGCACAACCATAATGGTAAACTGGTGTTTACACTGTGCGCTGCCATTGTAAAGCCATTGTAAGGCGGTCCAGCATGACGTCACGTGAAAAAAAGGTCTATATACGGCAGCCCGAGGATTTTTGTTTCATCAAATGAGAAAGAAGCCCCACCATTCCCGGCTTCACGGTAGATTCCGTCGGAGCTGGCCGCTGTAGTTATGTTCGGAACGCAGAAACTTGATCGCGCGCTCTATGCATGCACATGCCACATTGGCGCATTTGTGCCGAGACAATAGGCCGGGCGTGATGGGGTCCGGGACCCGCCCGAGGATCGCGGTTGAATGCTTCCGACTGGCAACCCCACCCTGGCAAAGAACGGCCACCATCTAAGGGCTGGATAGCTCGGATGGTAAGAGCGCTGGTACCGCAAAAAAAACACGGGTCTGGGGTTTAAATCCCGGTGCAGTGAAAATGTTTTTTCTTTTTTTTTCTTCAGAAGATCCTAGTAAGTTTTTCCTATTTTTGGTTTGGTCACGGTGTACTACACGGTGTAGTTAGTTTTGGATACTCTGGTGTGGCGCATTCTTTGGTCATTTTGACAACACCGGTTGTAAAAACCACTCTTAAAGGACAGGCACAACAGTGTCTTGGTCCTACAAAATCCTCGGGGAACTTTGTGCATTTAGGAGGATCAAAGCTGAACGGCAAGTGGCCGTGCATGGCTGACTTTGGACAGAGCCTATTGGTGCTTCTGCTCACCCATGCATGCTCTTAATTCAACCTCAGAATGTATGCGGAATGTACCATACCAAACTTTGAGCTGGCCCTTTGTCCGCAACACCTATGGCAACACTTGCCATCTCAGGGATCAGAATCGGGCTAGAAATGACCACAAAAGCAATGGCAGTTTGGCACGTGCAAAAAGTGAGTTGTTGAGTTTTTCCCCGGTTCCGCGTTCAACTACGACAGAGCTTTCATAATTATTAGGGGGTTTTCGATTGACGCGTTCACATAGTGAACATATGATTTCCATCATAAAGCAACATAAATTCATCGTCATTCAAAACGTCGTCAAAATAACCCAAAACAAGTGCATCACGGAGTCGACGGAGGTTTGCCATGACAGCTGATCGATCGGTCAAGATGGCGCAGGTTATGAATATACATTACGAAGACGTCACGTGACGTCTCGACGTGCGTCCAGAACTATATATACGTGCATACGTATGAAGCTCAATCCCCGAATAGAATCCCACACGTTTCAATGGGCGATTTTTGTTGGCCACGGCGGAGGTTACTGTTTCCCTGCAAAATGAACGAAACGCTGTAAGACTGTCGCCTACCCCTACCCCCTATCCCTACCCCTACCCTACCCCTACCCCCTAATTGAAGATACAATAAAATATTGAGCTTCATACGTCGGTCTGCATATATATCTCTGCGTCCACTATAAACCGAAGCACGCCCTAAACTAGGAGGGGAGCATGGGGTGTTGACTAATGAGTGAACGTCCGTTGTGAACGTGGACGGCGTCCTCGTCCACACAATCGAAAAACCCCCTATGATACAATCTGCGACCGCGGAACCAGAAGCTAGCACGCCCTCTATTGACAGGACTCGTATTAATAATCAGTTGCCGCCCGTGACCCTTCGCCATAGGTCGTTCTCGAAAAGAGGCTTAGGCTCGGGCTTAGGCTTCGGTCATATTGATCTTACTCGTTATAATATCACGGGCATCTAAACACAAGCGTTTGGCCCCAGTTTCCTGGGGAATAGTCTGTACCTATCAAGCCAACAAACCTTCAAATTCGGAAACAAACCACGACCTGGATTTTCAGGTTTTGTCAGACGGAGACGAACCCGAGTCCGAGCCTAAGCCTTCATTTCGAAAACGGCCATAGTATCCATCCGAATTGCCTCAACCTTAAAACAGGAATTGTGGGTGGGTGGGTGGTGGTTGAGACAGTCAGGACCCCTGCCATGATTGTTCTCAAAATATTCTAGAGGATTTCAGAAGATTTGGATAAAATTTAAATCTTCCACACAGTGAATTGGAACATTTCAAAGCCTGCTTGATTCAATTCAATGGCAACACGGCTAAAGAGTAACCCCTCTTAAAGGGTAGCCAGAGTAAATTTACACAGGTCTTTAGAATTCCAATTCTCAACCCCATGTTTAGGGTATCGGACACGCACAGAAATAAGTTCTTTACCACCAAACTAGGAAAATTAAAACTTTATTTCACATTTTAGAGAAACCGTACATGTATGTGGACGTCGTTCTTCACACGGTAGGAAAACACGATGGAATAAAAATGTAACAAAGAAACCAAAACCATTGAGATTTAGTGATGAAAAAAAAATTAAGTGAGCGCAAATTTGTACAAAATTGGATTAAAGTAATATGAAACGCAGTGAAAAAATTACCAGAATGGAATTGCATGTCTTGCCCCAATTCAATGGCTTCACCTTAAGCTTGAGTGCATGTATGGGCGCTGCAAGCCATAGCCGCTTGGTGCGACCGATTCATCGCCACGGCCACGGCATTGGCTTGTATAGGAGAAGGCTAGCGCTAGCAGGCCGTGAGCCAGTGTTGTTTAATTAAATGCTGCCCTCTCGCGGCAGTATACAGAAAGTCCAAAACAGGATAGCTGATAAGTTTTCGGTACAAAATAAAAAAAAAAGCCCTCCAAATTAGTTAAGTACACAGAGAAACTTTGCAAAGGTATTAACAAAACTCCCGAAGTGGTTCCTTACGAATTTTAGTACTAACTTTGGTGCCTCAAAGGTCACTAAATGAAACTGTGACTTGAAGAAAAAAATAAATAAAAGGGCTATTCTAAAACACAAAACACCCCCCAAAAATCATAACCTTTCATCTCAAAGAGAACATGACAATTGCAATGCCAACCTCTAATAATAGTTTAGAGTAATTTGTTATAATATATCTTTTGTTGGTTGGCAAATTTTGGTCCACACTCTTCCTCAGTAAGTTAACACGGTCATTTTTGGGTGCAAGTTGATTGAAAATGCCACATTTAATCTTCAGCAAATTTATACAAGTCAAATAAACTTAGATAATGAAGTACGGAATAAACGACAAGAATTCGTCTGGAGGTGAGAAATGAGACCAAGGGTATGGTTAGAACAGAGGTATATCCGACTACAGGGATCAAACAAGGGCAGTGGTTCATTTGAGGAAAGGCCACCACTCCTCTTTCTGCAGAGGACTGGTTAGCTGTGGTAGTTAGAGTGCTGGTACGTTCAACCACAGGCCTTGGGTTCAAAATCCTGATCCAATCCAACTTCCATTGCTCTTTATATGCGTGAGTGCACTAACAAAGCAGGTTTTCTTTTAACTGCTACCCCAGAGATACATGCAGTGCAATGTTTGGATAATACTGCACCCTGCCCTCAAACAAAATCAGTTATAATAACTTCTTCTTCTTCTTTTTTAAAAAAGGTGAAATTAGCCTACAGTGTCAAAGTTCGGACTTCTGGGTACTGGGTGCACTTTCCGTGTCAGCTGGCTCGGAACAAACCTCTGAAAGGCAAGATGAAAAAAAAGAAGAGATAAATTGACAGATTTTCACACTTCTATGATTGCGATGACAACCAGAATTTAGTGAAATGGCAGTTGGATATATGGGATCAACTTCCTGTGGTCTGGCCACTGAAAAGTCTCAGGCCATCTGAAATGGTTAGGTCACGCGGCCTGAATGGCCATCAAGGAACATTGCAAGAGGGATTGACGTCCTACGAGGAAGTACTCGAGAGATCTACTTGGTCGCTGGAAACTTTATTTTAGCGACTTGGTTGTGACTCCAGCGAGCCATTATTGCTCGTTAGGGTCTAATTCCAGCCCTAATTCCAGTCTAATTCCAGCCCTATGCCTTACCTGCAATTTCAGTGCATATCCGTGTCTCCGTGTTTGGCTCTTTTCTGTTGAATGTCCGCACAATTTCCTCCTCAAACTCCTCCACGGTATTCTGACACTGTAAGAGAATAGAAAGACAAAGACTCAACATCAGAGAAAGAAATCTGCAGTCCGTAAAAGAGGGAGAGTCTTTGGTGCTGTCATTGCTTACAAAGTCCCCATTCAGATTCTTATTCGTTTGCATGACTTGAATTGAAAAAGCTGAATCCACTTTGTGTGATTCCCGAGCTGCTGTAATCAGGTTTACAACTATTGGTTGTTTGCATCTGATTGAACGCAAGGGTGTGATCCCTGTGGAGATATATGGCAGTGAATGGTTGAATTGTTTCTCTCTGGCGCCCCCACTCCAGCAAAGACTAGTTGACTATTTGGGAAGGCCACCATCTAAGGGCTTGAGTCCGAGTCCTAGTCATGGAAAATAAGACTTGCGCCCATGTACTAGTCATGGAAAATAGGACTTGCGCCCATGTACTACTCATGGAAAATAGGACTTGAGCCCATGTACTAGTCATGGAAAATAGGACTTGAGCCCATGTACTAGTCATGGAAAATAAGACTTGCGCCCATGTACTAGTCATGGAAAATAAGACTTGCACCCATGTACTAGTCATGGAAAATAAGGCTTGCACCCATGTACTAGTCATGGAAAATAAGACTTGAACCCATGTACTAGTCATGGAAAATAAGGCTTGCACCCATGTACTAGTCATGGAAAATAAGACTTGAGCCCATGTCCTAGTCATGGAAAATAAGACTTGAGCCTATGTACTAGTCATGGAAAATAAGCCTTGTGCCCATGTACTAGTCATGGAAAATAAGACTTGAGCCTATGTACTAGTCATGGAAAATAAGACTTGCGCCCATGTACTACTCATGGAAAATAAGCCTTGAGCCCATGTACTAGTCATGGAAAATAAGACTTGAGCCCATGTACTAGTCATGGAAAATAAGCCTTGAGCCCATGTACTAGTCATGGAAAATAGGACTTGCGCCCATGTATTAGTCATGGAAAATAGGACTTGCGCCCATGTACTAGTCATGGAAAATAAGACTTGCGCCCATGTACTACTCATGGAAAATAGGACTTGCGCCCATGTATTAGTCATGGAAAATAGGACTTGCGCCCATGTACTAGTCATGGAAAATAAGACATGCGCCCATGTACTACTCATGGAAAATAGGACTTGAGCCCATGTACTAGTCATGGAAAATAGGATTTGTGCCCATGTACCAGTCATGGAAAATAAGCCTTGAGCCCATGTACTAGTCATGGAAAATAGGACTTGTGCCCATGTACTAGTCATGGAAAATAAGACTTGCGCCCATGTACTAGTCATGGAAAATAGGACTTGCGCCCATGTACTAGTCATGGAAAATAAGCCTTGAGCCCATGTACTAGTCATGGAAAATAGGACTTGCGCCCATGTACTAGTCATGGAAAATAGGACTTCAGCCCAAGTCTGAGCCTTAAGTCATACAGGTCTGCCTGTATACCTTGGGTAAGGATTGAAAACCTCTCTGCCTGACCCAGTCACAGTGAGTGCTTGGACCTATCACTCCCAACTCCCCTCAACGCCCCCTCTCCCGGTAAAACGGCCCGCTCCTATCCCACTCACGGCAATTTCCAGCGCCTTGCTGATGTCGGCGTTGATGGAGACATGGGACAGCTCCACCGGGTCCCCCTCCTTGCGCGCATTGAAGCGCACGTAGCGCTTGGCCTGCGTCTCTGGGTCCTTGCTCTCGGCGTAGTCCTTCAGCTTGCTGCAGACTCCCTCCAGGAGCTCGGTCAGATGGACCTCGGAGCCGGCGTAAGGAACCTGGGGTGGATGTCACAAAGCCTTACGATGCATCGTAACCCGACTTGCGATGGACAGCCCATCGCAAGTTGTGAGAGACCCTGTGGTTTCTGTGCAATGCTCATTGTCTTGCGATTGATTTTATTGTCAGTTAAGATGGGTTTGGTGAAATCGACAACCGGACGGAAGGAAGGCGAGGGAATAGATTGGTCCTACAGACTACCATCAAGAATGATGTAGTGGTTGCCTAATGAATCAGTCAAGCATGCCCGCTACGAACGGCTCCCCGATTAAGCTTGTAAAGTTGGACAATTTGTGTCAATTGAAAGACTCACCTTTTTGGCTTTTTGACGGCCCTGTGGGTCTATCCTGAAGCCAATCTCAATTGTCTTTTTGGGGTCCTCTTCGCTGATGGCATATTGGATCTCATCAACCAGGGCTCGGCATGCTGGTGAAACAGTACCAGTATCAATGTCAACTAGAAAAACCAACTAAAACATCAACAGCAACTCAAAAATCAACAATAGCTAAAAAAATCAACAGCAGCTAAAAAATCATTATCAACTAAAAAATCAACAGCAATTCAAAAATCAACAGCAACTACAAAATCAACAGCAGTTCAAAAATCAACAGCAACTACAAAATCAACAGCAGCTCAAAAATTAACAGCAGCTCAAAAATCAACAGCAACTCAAAAATCAACAGCAGCTCAAAAATCAACAGCAGCTCAAAAATCAACAGCAGTTCAAAAATTAACAGCAACTCAAAAATCAACAGCAGCTCAAAAATCAACAGCAGCTCAAAAATCAACAGCAGCTCAAAAATCAACATCAACTCAAAAAATGACATCGACATTCACATCCACATCGTTAGGGTCAACTCAAAAGTCAACATCAACTCAAAAATCCACATCCACATCAGCATCAGCATCAGCATCAACAATGCACATCAGCATCAACAATGTACATCAGCATCAACAATGCACATCAGCATCAACAATGCACATCAGCATCAACAATGCACATCAGCATCAACAATGCACATCAGCATCAACATCAGCATCAGCATCAACAATGCACATCAGCATCAACGATGCACATCAGCATCAACAATGCACATCAGCATCAACATCAGCATCAGCATCAACAATGCACATCAGCATCAACAATGCACATCAGCATCAACAATGCACATCAGCATCAACATCAGCATCAGCATCAACAATGCACATCAGCATCAACAATACACATCAGCATCAACATCAGCATCAGCATCAACAATACACATCAGCATCAACATCAGCATCAGCATCAACAATGCACATCAGCATCAACAATGCACATCAGCATTAACAATGCACATCAGCATCAACATCAGCATCAGCATCAACAATACACATCAGCATCAACAATGCACATCAGCATCAACAATGCACATCAGCATCAACAATGCACATCAGCATCAACAATGCACATCAGCATCAACATCAGCATCAGCATCAACAATGCACATCAGCATCAACAATACACATCAGCATCAACAATGCACATCAGCAACAACAATGCACATCAGCATTAACAATGCACATCAGCATCAACAATGCACACCACCATCAACAATGCACATCAGCATCAACATCAACAATGCACATCAGCATCAACAATGCACATCAGCATCAACAATGCACATCAGCATCAACAATGCACATCAGCATCAACAATGCACATCAGCATCAACATCAGCATCAGCATCAACAATGCACATCAGCATCAACAATGCACATCAGCATCAACAATGCACATCAGCATCAACAATGCACATCAGCATCAACAATGCACATCAGCATCAACATCAGCATCAGCATCAACAATGCACATCAGCATCAACAATACACATCAGCATCAACAATGCACATCAGCAACAACAATGCACATCAGCATTAACAATGCACATCAGCATCAACAATGCACACCACCATCAACAATGCACATCAGCATCAACATCAACAATGCACATCAGCAACAACAATGCACACCACCATCAACAATGCACATCAGCATCAACATCAACAATGCACATCAACATCAACAATGCACATCAGCATCAACATCAGCATCACCATCAACAATGCACATCACCATCAACATCAACAATGCACATCAGCATCAACAATGCACATCAGCATCAACAATGCACATCAGCATCAACAATGCACATCAGCATCAACATCAGCATCAGCATCAACAATGCACATCAGCATCAACAATGCACATCAGCATCAACAATGCACATCAGCATCAACAATGCACATCAGCATCAACAATGCACATCAGCATCAACATCAGCATCAGCATCAACAATGCACATCAGCATCAACAATACACATCAGCATCAACAATGCACATCAGCAACAACAATGCACATCAGCATTAACAATGCACATCAGCATCAACAATGCACACCACCATCAACAATGCACATCAGCATCAACATCAACAATGCACATCAGCAACAACAATGCACACCACCATCAACAATGCACATCAGCATCAACATCAACAATGCACATCAACATCAACAATGCACATCAGCATCAACATCAGCATCACCATCAACAATGCACATCACCATCAACAATGCACATCACCATCAACATCAGCATCAGCATCAACATCAGCATCAACATCAGCATTGACATCGTCAATATCAACGTCAGAATTAACATCAGTATGAGCATCAATTTTTTTCAGCATGAATAAACAGGGACTGCGCTCCATGCTCCAACCACCTTCACCAACACGACTCCCCCTCCCCCGTAGTCTTACCTCCGCAGTACAGCTGTTTGTCGCGTTTGGCCTCGGAGACTTGGCGCATCAGGAAAACGCTGACGGCAACCAGCAGGCAGATGACAGTGGCCACTGTATCCATCCTGTATCCGACACGGAGGAGCCAAGTTCCCGATGGACTGTTTCAGAGTGAAGAAAGAGAGACCCGTGACATGAAGGAATCTGAAATGGCTGAACATGCCTCAAATATCATATGCCAGACAAGCTACGTACATGTAGCTACAAAGCTACAAAGAAAGTTGACCTACTTTGGTCATGTCACAACGTCCAAAAACACACTATTTAGCAAAAGGACATAACACTAGGGTTAACAGCTCGTGCCAAAACAAAGGAGGCAGTCCCGGGACACAGTGGCTCGATGATGTAAGGGAATGGACCAACACTCCCGTATGTGACCCGGCACAGCATAATGAGGAATGACCCCCACTTTTGAGATTTTGAGATTTTCTAATGATGGGAAAGAGTACACCATTAGCTTTCTAATGATATCAAATTTATTTCCGTATGAACTTTGTTGTAAATAGTACAAGGGGACTTCGCTCGTTCATTTGGCACCAGACACAATAATAGCACCACCAGTCTAACTCTCGAAAGCAGCCACTCAAAAAGGCATGAACTTTACATTTTCATGAAAACAGTACACAAACACTCCCCGAAATCCTCCATTTTTTAACATTTAGAGACGGATTTCGGAAAAATCCCTTGGACATAACATCCTCCAATACATTAACTTTCCGGGAAAAAAAAGAAGAGATTTGTTATCGAATTGATAAGATACTTTGACTTCAGGCGTTGTATACTGGAAAAGTATTTTGGTGGGATATTCCTCATGTCGCTGTGTCGGGTCACATATTACTGTCTGATCATCATGATCATAGGGAAGACCAAGGTTAGGTGAGGGCGGAGGAGGTTCGTACATATCAGTGCACCAACGGTCGGTGAGAGGGAGATGAGTGAGTAAGACTAGCTTAGCTACGTGTACAGCAACTGTATCCCTTACACTCCATTCATACCTATTCAATTAATTTAGATCATCAGAGAAGGATCAAGATATCAAAATCATTTCAAATGATATTGATAGACTGCTGGGTTCAACTATTTTTCGCAACTGGCAAACCATGCCATCATACTTTTTTTTAACCGGACTAGTAGTACTAGTACTATAGTAGTATCACTATCACTAGTATCAATTATCAACATCACTACAGTCACAGTGTAGTACTTATATTAATTATTATTGTACTTGTACTGTAGTATAAATTAGTATTACAGTCTACATACAGCAGTACCACTAGTACCAGTGTACTACCCCCAGAACTGTGGGTTTCTACGTCGTCCACTGCTCTCCCGACCGGAACCCCACAGATAACTAGGCTTTTTTCCCATAGGCTTCTGTGTAACGTTCACAAGTGCTGTGGCATAGGGATCAGCAGGTTCAGCATAACTCATAAAATACTGCTTCATTTGGCCCAAGATTTCTAGCAAATGTGGTTTACATACCACGCACCTGTGTGCAACTGTCCATTTGGCGAAAATGTGTCAATTTCCCCCCAAAAAATGGGCGAAAACCTCCCAGTTTGGTCGCAAGATCCAAACGGCAGCGCCGCAACTGGCACTGGCAGTCTGGTCCCCTGTACGTCTTCGCAGCAAGGCGCTATACCGTACTACAGGGACCAGACTGCCAGTTACGGAGCTGCCGTTTGAATGTTGCAACCGAACCGGGAGGTTTTCGCCCATTTTTTTTGGAAACCGACACATTTTCGCCAAATGGACAGTTGCACACAGGTGCGTGGTATGTAAACCACATTTGCTAGAAATCTTGGGCCAAATGAAGCAGTATTTTATGAGTTATGCTGAACCTGCTGATCCCTATGCCACAGCACTTGTGAACGTTACATAGAACTAGAAGCCTATGGGAAAAAAGCCTAGTTATCTGTGGGGTTCCGGTCGGGAGAGCAGCGGACGACGTAGAAACCCACAGTTCTGGGGGTACCAGTGTACTACACACAGCACATACACTACAAAAGTACAACCTACAGCCTACAGGCATTTCGCTTATGAATTGCAGAATGAGAATTGCAATTGCATTTTTCTTCAAAATTCACGCTTCATAGTCATACTCACTACTCAGTCAATAATTTTAATAATAGTCATACCCTCAGTCAGTGGTCAGTGTGCATGTGACGCTTCAACAGTTGCAAGTCAACGTGACTGGAGGAAGTTTCCTTCCATGCAACAGAATGCCACCAAATAATAAACGAAATAACCGTTAGTCCATTACCTGTGCGTTCGACGCCGTAAAACAAAGTTGCAATCTGACCAGCGGGGATGCAGTTGGCTACAGTACAAATATGCACATTATTCGGCCCACTGCAACAGGCGGAATAGGTCCCTACACAGGTTTGTATTACTAGCCTAAGTACACGTGTCTATTACAGAGTGTTTACTGCGGAAGACAGAACCCGACTAATATAAGGCAACCACGAAAATGCTATGAGAGAATAGTAGGTGCCAGACGAAAAAAATATACCGGAACGATTGGGGGCGCTGTTGCAGAAAGCTCATTCAAGCTCCCACAGAAAGCAGTACAAAAAACACTCATTTTTCGAGAGGGGAAAATTCCACAGGTGTGCTATTTCATGCATATGTTGGATCAGACAACGTATGGATGCTATTCTTTGACCTCGACCAATGTTGTGTATAGGGGCTTTAAGACCCACTTTTATGTTCCACACTACACACGAAATTGAACATTGAAGTCATAAGTTTGAATTATTCTCAGTACAGTATAATCTGATATACAAAAATGTTGCAAACTGCTTACTGACTAAAATTACCAAAAAGTAAATCTAAAATTTAGTGGGCCTGACGTTTCGATCCTAGCAGGACCTTTCTCAAAGGCAGAGTGACAAGGACAAAACAGATACATGTACACGAAGGCAGGGGGGAGAGAGTGAATAGGACACGGATGAGAAACAAAGGACAAAGAGTGAAGCTGGTAGGGAGAGATCAAAGGGAAGGGCAAGGGGTAGGGTAGAGATTAGTGAGAGGAGGGGGAAAGATCAAAGAGAAGGGCAAGGAGTGGGGTAGGGATTAGTGACAATAGGGGGAAAGATCAAAGAGAGAAGTGTGAAAGACTGAGCACAAAAGAAGGATTATCAGAAAGCTGCATGGTGTTAGTCATTACCCTCCTGGATGTTGAGACCATGTGGTTGAATAGTCCGAAGACGCTTCATCCACATTTTCTCACGGCTAAGACGGACAGCATTACTACGGTGACCAAGTGATTCTATGCCCAGTACACTCATGTGGATGAAGGCCCACTAAATTTTAGACAGTATAATCTGATTAGACTCCTCGACTGAGCCATCCTGGATTGATTTCGTATTCTTTCCTCACACCAATCCATGAACTCAACCATTCGTCCCACCAACCATGCGCGTCCACGCATTACAATAAAGGAACGTGCAAACAATATTATGTAATAATGAATAATTTACTATTAAGAATAAAATATAATAATATTTAGTAATAACTTTACTATTCATCATCAATCACGTTCGAACGATATGGCACGTCAAACCAGAGGCCTGGGTCGAGTAACGTATTTTACTGTCATTATCAAATCAACCCAGTTACCTCGCCCTCGCTTATTTTGAAAAACAAATAATAGGCCCTATATAAATTATGTTGATATCTGTACATAACTTTAGACCTGCATAATTAATATTAATTGAACACTTTGACCAACGGGGTGTGTATATACTCTTCGTGACAATGCATTGTACAACATCTCCCGTTTGATTGGTTAGTCTATTAGTTACGGGTGAACTGAAGAAACACAAGGCTACACTGACACTTGCCTCCTGCACTAGAATTGCCAGCGGTCAGATCGATCCTTTCGAAAGTCATTGCGAACTGCATTGCCATGCCACGGGCTATTCATTCTATGTTTGGTGGCGGACTGCGAATTGAGGAGCGGTGCCTGCTGAGCACACCGTCGGCGTGCGCGCGTGAGTCTGGAGAGGTATAATAGAGCGGACATCTCGAGAGATAGACAGATAGAGAAAGAGAAATAGAAAACGAGAGAGAGAGAGAGAGAGGAACTGTGAGTGAGACAAACGAACAGAGAGAGAGACAGAGCGAGGGAGAGGTGGAGAGAGAGGAGGAGAGAGAGGTGGAGAGAGAGAGAGGGGGGGACTGCATCTCCGCAGTGTCGGGAGAAGTTTGTTGGTAGGTCGCGACGTGGGATGGTGACCAGGCGGGCTCGGCTTTGCCTCTCCTCCCTCCGCCACCTCGTCGTCCTTCCTGCACGCTCCGTGCGAAGGTGGACCCGGCGACTGCGGGCGACGCGCCGCCTCGGCGGCTGGCTGGTGCTGCTGCTGCTTCTGGTGGCCTTCTCCGGGGCGCTGCTCTCCGCGTCCATACTGGACGGCGAGGCGAGCCGGCCGTCCCCCTCGGCTGCCGCCCAGTCCCGGGCGAGGCCGGACCAGCGGGCGGCGGACGGGGCGGGCACCGATGATGAGTCGGTGCCGGTGCCGACCAAGGCGGCGACGGTCGTGGCAGAGATCGGGGAGCCAGCTCGGAACGTCTCCCGGCCGCCGGGCTCGGTCGCCGTCGGAGCTGCTCGGTAAGTGCCACGAGGACAGCGCCACTCGTACACGAGGCACCCGTGTAAGACGTCAGGGTCCTAATTGACGTTAATTGTTTATGTTAGTTTCAATACTTCTGTCTGTCTGCCTATACCTCTATGCCTGGCTGACACGTCTGTCTGTCTGCCGGTCTGTCTGTTCGTCTGTCTGTATGAACTCCAAAAGCAATCCAAAAGTGCTGAATACAATTGCTGGGCTATGTCATGCACAATGCCACGCAAAAATAATCTTAGCACTTTAATTAAGAGTGACATTGGTCGAAACTGCTCGAAAGTTGCAGTTCTGAAAATAGGTGCTGCTGCATGCCTCTGCCTATCTCATGACTGTAGGTCCGCCGGTCCGTCCTCTTGCCTGTCTGCCCGCCTCCCTCCGTCCCTCACTGTTTCTCTGTCTTCCTCCTTTCCTCCCTCGATCTCTCTGTCTCCCCCTTCCTCTTGTCTCTCTGCTTCCCTCCCTCCCTTGCCTTTCCTCCCTTCATCTCTGCCGCCATCTCTGCCGCACTGCATGCCTCCCTCTCTGCTTCTATCCCTGTTTCTCCCTCTCCCTGATCCTTCCCTCCCTGCTTTTGTCCCTCCCTTCTTCTCTGCCGTAACCTCTGCCTTCTTGCACGCCTCTTTCCCTCCTTCCCTCCCTGTCTCTCTGTCTCCCCTTCCCCTGTCTCCCTGATTCTCCCCTCCCTTCCTCTCTGCCGTCATCCCTGCTATCTGCTTCCCTCCCTGTTTCTCTTTCTACCTCCTTTCCTCCCTGTCTCTCTGTCTCCCTCCTTCCCTCCCTGTCTCTCTGTTTCCCTTCCTCCCTTCCTCTCTGCCATTATCCCTGCCTCCCTGCATGTATGCCTCCCTCTCTGCTTCCCTCCCTGTCTATCTGTCTCCCTCCTTTCCCCCCTGTCTCCCTGCTTCTCCCCCTCCCTTCCTCTCTGCCGTTATCCCTGCCCGTTATTCCTCCTGCCTCTTCCTCGCTGTCTCTCTGTCTCCCTCTTCCTCCCTGTCTCTCTGTCTCCATCTTCCTCCCTGTCTCTCTGTCTCCATCTTCATCTCTGTCTCACTGCCTCCCTCTTCCTCGCTGTCTCTCTGTCTCCCTCTTCCTCCCTATCTCTCTGTCTCCATCTTCCTCCCTATCTCCCTGTCTTCCCTTCCTCCCTTCCTCTCTGCCATTATCCCTGCCTCCCTGCATGTATGCCTCCCTCTCTGCTTCCCTCCCTGTTTCTCTGTTTCGCTCCTTCCCTCCCTGTCTATCTGTCTCCCTCCTTTCCTCCCTGTCTCCCTGCTTCCCCCTCCCTTCATCTCTGCCGTTATCCCTGCCTCCTTGCATGTATATATGTCTCCTTCCCTGCTCCCCTTCCCGTCTCTCTGTCTCCCTCCTTCCCTCCCTGTCTCTCTGTTTCCCTCCCTCTCTTCCTCTCTGCCGTTATCCCTGCCTCCCTGCATGTATGCCTCCCTCTCTACTTCCCTCACTGTCTCTGTCTCCATCCTTTCCTCCATGTCTCTCTGTCTCCCTCTTCCTCCCTGTCTCTCTATCTCCATCTTCCTCCCTGTCTCTCTGTCTCCCTCTTCCTCCCTGTCTCTCTGTCTCCCTCTTCCTCCCTGTCCCTCTGTCTCCCTCTTCCTCCCTGTCTCTCTGTCTCCCTCTTCCTCCGGCTGTCTCTCTATCTCCATCTTCCTCCCTGTCTCTCTGTCTCCCTCTTCCTCCCTGTCTCTCTGTCTCCCTCTTCCTCCCTGTCTCTCTGTCTCCCTCTTCCTCCCTGTCTCTCTGTCTCCCTCTTCCTCCCTGTCTCTCTGTCTCCATCTTCCTCCCTTCTCTCTGTCTCCATCTTCCTCCCTTCTCTCTGTCTCCCTCTTCCTCCCTGTCTCTCTGTCTCCATCTTCCTCCCTGTCTCTCTGTCTCCCTCTTCCTCCCTTTCTCTCTGTCTCCATCTTCCTCCCTGTCCCTCTGTCTCCCTCTTCCTCCCTTTCTCTCTGTCTCCATCTTCCTCCCTGTCCCTCTATCTCCATCTTCTTCCCTTTTTCTCTGTCTCTCCTTTCCAATGTGCCCCCGCTTCCCTCCATGCCCCCCAGGCTCCCTGCCTCCCTACTCATCATACAAACGTCAGAACGGTTGTAACATAATAGACCGTAAGCCAAGTCGTAATTGTAGTAAACTAATCGTCCTAATTGGATCGTGGCAATCAGAATTGGGTTAATTTCCAACCACGGTCCCCCAAATTTGCCTGACGATCAGCTATTTCTATTAATTGTTTCTCTGCCAATCACTCTTTCGTGGAGATACTGTAGCGGTTTTATCACTGACAGGTGTCACTGACAAAAGCAACTCAGGTACATTATTAGCCCACGAACCTATTAGCCACACGTTCTTACAAGGACACGCACAACCAACCAATCGTGTTTAACATTATGAATCCTTCCCTGTCAGACCACACACCTTAATTTGGACCCGAAGTCCTCAGATTATAATAAAGATTGAGGTGTCTGTTTAGACACTGTGGAGCCATGCATTAACATAGGGCCTATCTTGACACGTGTTAATTTTCAGCAGAATCTGACTTTCCTTGTGAGTAGGCCTATGGCAGAGAGAAACCAACGTTGACAGTTTCTATCTAAAGATGTAGTTGCGGTAACCGTAACCCTCATCCTCCGAAGGTCGGAGACCTGAGGGTTACGGACCGCTATGTACAAAATTAGACCGAGATTCGTGTTTTTACCATTTTTTGAAACACCACTGTCCCGATCGCCCCCTTTTCCCACCCTTTTGAAAATCGCCACACACAATCTAAGGACATGGACTTGATCCCAAATGTATACTGAATGTGATCAGATAACTCAAAACACCGTGGGTACAATATTTTTCCGAAAAACGGGCAGAAACTCACCCAAATCTGTCTGAAAATGTCCCGTCAACGTCTCCGCCAGGTTCGGAATCTGAACCTGGCGCCTTGACCAATCAGCGTTTATAGTCTCGTGACGTAATCCCGCACGACGGCTGTTTGCTGTTTCGCAATAACAGTCCACACACGTTTAGGTTACCGAAACTACTAAATATATGATTTCGTGGGAAGGCGGGGACAAAATGACCTCTGATGACTACTTTTTAACTTAATTTTGGAAATAAAGTATCATTATTTTTTAAACAAAACTGACAACAGCATATGTTTCCCTAAAGAAGAGTGCCGTCTCTACTTTAATCCGCTTAAAAAAAATGAAGGTGTGGAATTATTTTAAACTTAATGGATTCATGGGCATCGCTCCTTGATATTGTGGTCCGTTGCAAAGGGGACTATTTTGTGCGCTCACAAAAAAGGTGGGGAGACAGAAGGCAATGACTTGGGTTGGAATTGCGAGACCACCTTAGCTTGGTATTCTGTGCACGTCCGCGGTGGAATACAGTGGAAGATACATTTCGTATTATTGTTTCCCTTTGTTTGTTTCTTATTGGTCTCTAGTCTGCAAACAACACCCACAAGATAGTAATGACTATCGAGTTCATGCTTCAGCTATACATAGAAATACGTCGTGCATGGCGACCGTACGTGGTGCATAAAAATATATTATCACCATGACCATAGTCGTTCCCTTGTGTTTTGAGTTCGTTGCTGCCGAAGCGCTCTCGGCTGTGTCCGTCGTAGGCCTTGATTTTCCGTGGCAATGCTTTCCGTCAGTCGTCCGATCTGACCTTCGCGGTTCCGTCAATGAAAAAAAAGCCGTGCAAACATTACGCCCGCCTGACTGTGTACCTGTATGGTAGACTCGCAACCCATCTGACACTCGGAGAGATTCATTTCCTCCCTCGAAGTGGGTCTATATCAATCTGGTTGACAGTGGACAGCAAGAACGAAAGCGTGGTATAGGTATAGTCAATTAAGAGACGAGATTGAGGAAGTCGTTACAGGCCTACCCCCGTGGAGACGTGCGCCGTGAATTTCACCCACACAAGTCTTCCGTTGAGCTCTTTAATAAATTGTTGTCCTATAATCAGTTTTATATTGCTGTCTAACTGTCGTTCAAACTTAAAGTGATATACAAAAATGTTGCAAACTGCTTACTGACTAAAATTACCTAAATGCAAATCTTAAAATTTAGTGGGCCTGACGTTTCGATCCAAAGCCTTTGAGAAAGGGGGGGGGGGTAATTGGGATCAAATGGGACTACACCGTTGACTTAGAAATCAGTCATGCTTTGTGTGGTAGCTGTGTGCTAGTAGTCGTCTGTGGCGTTACAGATGCATTAAAACTGAATAGGAAGAGTGAACGATCATTTTTTTTAGTGTTTCTCTTTGTTTGGCCTTTTGTGCGGTGCTTTCGTGCTTGCCTAATTACCTGGCTAGTTACCTGATTACCTGGTTGTTTATCCACCTGCCTGCCCATCTGCCTATACCTACGACCGCCTGCCTTTACCTACGGCTGGCAGGCTGTCTGTCTGTCTGTCTGTCTGTCTGCCTGATGCCTGCCTGCCTGCCCGCTTATACATGCCTGCCAGACTACATGCCTGCAGCGGCCTGCCTGCCCAACTGCTGTAATTGTTTACTTCATGCTTTCCTGCTCCACTCTCTACCACATTCCCCGCTTGTCTGTTTTCTCTCTTGATATGACTACTTGCACATCGGTCGGTCCGTTAACGTCCGTCTATCGTCCATTCGGTCTGTCTATACTTGTCCGTCTATCTGACGGTCTGTGTGTTAGTCGTTCGATCTGATCTGTCTTTCTGTCGGTCGGCCAATTGCTCGGGCGGTCGGTCGGTTGGTTGTCTGATTGACCGACTCGTCAATTATTGATTACTTTTGTGGACATTTTTTTTTTTGCAGAACCACGTCGTCACTGACGAGGATGAAGACAGTTCCTCTAAATGCCACGAACATCCTGAACATGACCAGATCCAATATCTCCGCGAACTGGAACACCTCCATACAAACCAACGCCAGCAAGAAACACGCCATACCCAAGAGCATCAGGTAGAGAACAATTCCAACTCATTTTTGTGGAACTGGAATATTCGCGATCAAGATCAAGGTCACCTATTGACTCAAACGATGCGGTCGATACGAACACAGTTTCCATTAGACCCTAGGGGTGCTCGCGAACCCTGTTTGGCTGCTACACTCCATTTACCCCGGTACCTCAAAAAAAAAAGAGATTTCGTGGTGGCAAGGGGGGTTAAAATGACCATTGACCACTTAGATCTTGCGACATTATTTTGGGAAATAAAGTATCATTTTTAAAAACCGAAATTGAAGCATTTTTCTCCTAAGTGTTCCGTCTCTATACTTGAGACTGAGTTTAAATCTTAGTGGACAATTTCAATTTTATGGCCACTATTCCTATCACTATTCCTATCTGTCTACATGCCTGCTTGTCTGTATGTCTATCTGTCTGCTTGTCTATCTGTCTGCCTGCCTGCTTGTCTATATGTCTATCTGTCTGCTTGTCTATATGTCTGCCTGCGTGCTTGCCTATCTGTCTGCCTGCCTGCTTGCTTGTTTATCCGTATGCCTGACTGCTTGTCTACCTGTATACCTGCCTGGTTGTCTATCTGTCTGCCTGGCGCCTGCGTGCTTGCCTATCTGTCTACCTTGCCTGCTTGTCTGTTTTCTGTCTTGACTACTTGCAGGTTGTTCGGTCTGTCTGTCTATCGTCCGTTCGGTCTGTCTGACGGTCTGTGTGTTAGTCGTTCATTCATTCATTTGCTCGGTTGGTCGGTTGGTCTGAGTGACTGACTCGGCTAATATTGATTGTTTGATGGGACTTTTTTTGCCGCAGAACCACGTCACTGACGAGGATGAAGACAGTTCCTCTGAATGCCACGAACATCCTGAACATGACCAAATCCAATATCTCCGCGAACTGGAACACCTCCATACCAACCAACGCCAGCAAGAAACACGCCATACCCAAGAGCATCAGGTAGAGAACAATTCCGACTCATTTTTGTTTCGACTGGAATATTCGCGATCATGTCCGAAGGTCAACTACTGACTAAAACGACGCGGTCGATACTGACACAGTTTCGAATTACAGGACGCTTTAGGGCCGCCGCACACGATGAGTTTTCATTCACGAGAGGCGAAAAAAATCAAACAGGATATGATATTGGTCTCACGGCCTCTTGAGGCAGAAATCTCACCAAAAGTTCAGCGCACACGCGAGCTACGTGCTGAGCTAACGACCTCGAGAATTTTTTTGCTCAGCAGATAGCTCTCGTGTACGGCGGCCTGCAGGGTTGCTCGCGAACACTGTTTCGCTGGCTTTTTATACACGCTCCATTTTTCGCCGGTGCTTCCAAACGCTCGCTGGAAGGGGTTTTGTTTTGTTTTGTTTTTGCTCAGTGGAGCAGGTGATTTTTCTTTCTCCAGGAGCTTGATATTGCGGTTTTCAGTATCAACGAGGTTTTGACATGAACGGTGTTCAGCCACGACTTCCGCTTCACTGGGTTGATAATTATTCAACAGTAAACCTACGTTTAGTATTTAGCTCTTGATGTTTTGACGCAAGTTGGTCACCATGTTGATTAAATAATATTATTGCCCAACCTTTTTCTTTATCACATTGCTTGAAATGGAGTAATTCTCCATTGTTCAAATCACAATAGCTGTCAGAACTCCCCCCCCCCCAAAAAAAAAAAAAAAAAAAAAAAATTAAATAAAAAATAATTCGGCATTTTGACGGTTTTAATTCCTCTAAATGGGAGCTTAAAGCGGAGACAAAGGCCCGAGTCGTGGTCCCAATCTAAGGCCTCGGTTTCCTGCTGAGCGGGAGGACACTCAATTCTATCACGGGCTTAAATTCTCGTCCCTCTGTTTTCGGTCCGACGTTGCAGACATTTCGCCCTGATGTACGCCCCGGTCTACCCTCGTAAAAGGAAGGCGTTCTTTGACAGAATACGGTCGATCGCCGTACAGGAGTGGCGCCACAACGTGAGCAACGCGCTCCAATTCAGGTACGGCCATAGCGCGTCATTAATGCATCATTCATAAAGCACACAACGTCCACGCATTAATATTGTGTACACCGTTCGTATACATGTATGTGAGGATTTTTTTTCTGTCTGACGTAAAACAAACACTCCGCGTCTGTCAACTTGATGATTCCGAGAACTATGCAGATGCAATGGTGAAAATGTCATGATGTCACAGCACATGTCTACGTCACTAACGTCAGCCATTATACTACACTTGAACCTGCATTCAACACACTGATCAGACCACTTGCGCGCCCACTGTTTACATGCCATCACGTGACTTTTAGTCGGTGCTTTTTTCATCTCATTTGGCACAGAGCAGCGATGGAAATGTATACAACGAAGAATGTGGACAATAATATGACTTAATTCTTTGCTCATTTTTAACTCCTGTTTTGCACCAAATGATACAAAAATACTATAAGTCACGTATATGGCATCTATTTACAGGTGTAATAATACTAATAATAATGAGTTTTCTTGTACAGCGCCAAAATCCGCCCAAAATTGACGCACAAGGCGCCTTACATTAAAACAGTTTTACGTTTCTTAAAAGTACAAATTAAGTTCACTATTATGAACGCAATTACAAAAATAAATATACATGAACGTCAAATTGTGAGAATTACACACACACTCTAAAGAGACGAAAAAATCCTTACATTACAAACATCAAATATACAACACCGGTCATTCATAAACACAACAAACAGATCAGTCAGACAAGTTAAACAATACGAAGATACATCACTGATTCATTAAGAAATATCAGAAAAACACATAAATACATCTAATACCACAGGACACCACACATACCACAGAACACCACAAAAACCACGCTGTGGAATATCCTGGTGCATGGCCCTCACCTCACACAAGAAAAACCATGTGTGGTTAATTGTGGTTTCAATGCAGGTTAGGGTTAATTAATCTCAGTAACTATACAATTAATGGATTTATTATAAATATACTATAAATTATCATCATAATTTCATTAAGAACGGAGATGTATCGGAACAACTTCTGCCCTCGTTCTGCCTCCATCTGGAATTCCCTACCTGGTTCATGTTTTCCCGCTGCCTACGATCTTGCCCTTTTTAAAAGAAATGTCAATTCCTATATCTCCAGCCTCCTTTCTATCTCCTTCTTCCCTTAGCCATAAGCCTTGAGTGGCCCTTTAGCCTTGTTTGGGGCGAATGTGCATACACAATGTAAACATTGGCTGCGCAATCGGTCTATTATGTATTAAAACGCTTCATAAATAATATTGACCAAGTTACGGCGATGCAGGAGGCATATAAGCGTCACGACGTATGACACCTAACCCTAATCCTTATCCTAATCCGAACTCTATCAGTAACGTTAACCCAACCCGAACTGTAACTCTAACCGTAACCATAACCCTAATCGTAGCGCCCTAAGCCTAACCTACGCTGGTTTAAGAACACGTCCTATAGTCCCCACACAATTTACGGGGTACCAGCATGGCTCAACGACGGTGGTTAAGCGTCACATGTTGGTCCTGTTATATATCTCGATGCACGGTAGTTCATGTCATAAGATAATCATTATCACCTCGCAACGCCTACCGTGAGCAGGACTTGCGTGGACGCCTCGTGGTTTGCCAGTTGAGAATTTCAAAAAGCTTCATCTGTCAGACACGCGACTCTATTCCAGCCAGGAGAATTTGACAAGTCAAAGAAAGGAGGAATCGGTTTGCGGTGACACCATGTAAATTCTCTTTTGTGAGTAAGTGTGGTTCTGAAAAGAACCGGAGGAACTCGACGTTTCGAACAGTGTACCCTGTTCGTCTTCGTCTTCTGTTCGTCTCCTGAAGACAAACAGAGTACACTTTTCGAAACGTCGAGTTCCTCCGGTTCTTTTCAGAACCACACATACTCACACTGAGAAAATTTTACATGGTCTCGCCGCAGACCTAATTATGCTGCTATTCTCCTCACGAAAACCTTCAAATCTAAGAAAGACTAAAAAAAAAAACATAGTGTGACGTTTGTGCTATTGTACGCAGTGTATTATGCCCGAGTGATTTTTGTATGTGTTGAATGTTACGCGCAGTGAGCACCGTGCGGGGATGTTAAAGAGCGTACGAATCTACATTAATTCGCAGTGGCTGTTGTTACGGCAGTCGTCCGTGTGGTTTCCTGACTTGATTGTATTTCGTCAGCATTGCAGGCAGGTTGAACCAGTCTATTAGCTGATAGTCTGGTTCCAAGAGCTAAACATCCTGACAAATCAGGGAGCCACACGGACGACTGCCGTAACAACAGCCACTGCGATGTTAATTTTATTTAGAAGGGCCCTATTCCAAAACTCGACTTGGGCTTCGTCTAAGGTTGGAGTTTTTTGTTGAAGTTGACGCTTTGGATTCCTTTTCAAGACGCAGTATAACATTAACAAAAAAACGAAGCCAAAGGTCTCCCATGTTCATGCCTTGTGCTTTGAAATGGATGAGAGAAATGGAGATGAAGCCGGAGCCTGAGCCTAAGCCGGGTTTTGGAAAAGGGGCCCTGGCTGTGGACTATAGTCCATGACGTCATCGTCCAGCCATCCATCTATCCACCCAACGAGTTATCACTGCAGACGGTACCGGAAAACAAAATGGATCTCAAACATAAACATGGAATAATTGACCTATATACAGGACAAGAAACCAACCCGTCGTTGATAGACACTGTTGCTACAATTCTGTACAATTCAGTTTTGAGCATGGAAGTCGATTCAGCTGATTACGTTTGCATGCAATGATAAATTTTCCCTCCTTTCCATAAAAAAGGGTATCGTCTTCGTTGTATTCGTGTTACAAATGTATGCATGGTGATTTACTGACGTGTTGTGAGAAGTGGTTGACGCTTGGCGACATTTGAGAGCGGTACAGGTCGAGTTGATACAGATTCGACCACTGTTTTATAGAATCGATAGAGGAGGGGACGTGTATCGTGTGTCGTGTTAGAGAATTGAGATTATTGGGCATGCATTGCATGCATGCGGCGATTTTGTATACGGAGGCCCCGCGGTGCCATTCCAACTCTTGCAGATTGAATTGGGCTTGGCCTCAGTCTGGTCTTGGGTGTGGGTAAAGGATTGGTGGGGTTGGGTTGGGTCAGGTTGGGTTGGGCTCAGGCTCAGGCTTAGACTCAGGCTCAGGCTCAGGCTCGGGCTCGGGCTCGGGCTCGGGCTCGGGCTCGGGCTCGGGCTCAGGCTCGGGCTCAGGCTTCGGCTCGGGCTCGGGCTCAGGCTCAGGCTCAGGCTCAGGCTCAGGCTCGGGCTCAGGCTCGGGCTCGGGCTCAGGCTCAGGCTCAGGCTCAGGCTCAGGCTCGGGCTCGGGCTCGGGCTCAGGCTCGGGCTCAGGCTCAGGCTCAGGCTCAGGCTCAGGCTCAGGCTCAGGCTCGGGCTCGGGCTCGGCGGGCTCGGGCTCGGCGGGCTCAGGCTCGGACTCGGGCTCGGGCTCGGCGGGCTCAGGCTCGGACTCGGGCTCGGGCTCAGGCTCAGGCTCAGGCTCAGGCTCGGGCTCGGGCTCGGCGGGCTCAGGCTCGGACTCGGGCTCGGGCTCAGGCTCAGGCTCAGGCTCAGGCTCGAGCTCGGGCTTCTGCATAATGTTCTTCGTGCAACCTCGCTTCCACTCGAATGAGCCCTTCTCTCAGTCCATTACACTTTCAGGCCCGTCGCCAACCCCAGAACGACCAGCTTGTCGACCGTGAATGAGTGAACACAGATATAGAGTCAGATGCACGGAGGGGAACAACTTCCAGTTATATCGATCGATGCTCTTTTCATTTGCTCCCCTCCCCCTCCCCCTCCCCCTCCCTCGGTTGCTTGGTGGTAGGCGTGACGTGCGTGCAGTGGTGGGGAAGGATGGCGGCACCGACAACATGTACCTGACCAAGCTGAACACCGCCCCCAAGGCGCGGCTGACCTACTACATCTCGGGCAAGCGGAAGGTGCTCTCGAACGTCCTCTGGAGGACTCTGCCAAAGGTATATACACAAGGGTTTTACAGTCGCCCCGTCTATCGGCGGCTGCATGGCTGGGGTTGGCTAGGGCTAGGGCTTTGGCTTCATCTCATCAGACCATGCCACCCCCAGCCAAAAAAAGGGGGGAATGGATATTTGCCCTCTACTTTGACGGTTTAAACTCCAGTTTTAATGACTAAGCTTTATTTGCCTTTTTTTCTTTGATCGTTTATAATTGGCCAATTGTGACCCGGCACAGCATAATGAGAAATAACCCCCACTTTTGAGATTTTGAGATTTTCTAATGATGTGAAAGAGTATACCATTAGCTTTCAAATGATATCAAATTTATTTCCATGTGAACTTTGTTGTAAATAGTACAAGGGGACTTCGCTCGTTCATTTGGTACCAGACACAATATAGCAGCACCAGTCTAACTCCTCAAAACCCGCCATTCAAAAAGGCAGGAACTTTACATTTTCATGAAAACAGTACACAAACACTCCCCCGAAATCCTCGTTTTTTCAACATTTAGAGACGGATTTCGGCAAAATCCTTTGGACATAATATCCTCAAATACATTAACTTTCCGAAAATACAAAAGAAATAACTAATAATAATCGAATCGACTTCGGGCGTTGTTTATTCGAAAAGTGTTTTGGTGGGATATTCCTAATGTTGCTGTGCCAGGTCACAATTTTGACATTGATGGTGAAACATTTGTTGCGTATTCGGTCCCAGTCTTCAGAGTGGTTGCAAGTGTTTTCACGACATGTCTCCTTGAGTCTTACTTGTCCGACTTACTGCACTATAATGCAACCAGGCCGAGTGGGACTCCCCTCTTTCGGAGATAGATGGGCTGGTCCCAAGCTGTGGAACTGCTGGTCCCCATTAAAGGGATAACACAACATTGGTCGAGGTCAAAGAATAGCATCCATACGTTGTCTGATCCAACATAATATGTATGAAATAGCACACCTGTGAAAATTTCAGCTAAATCCTCCAACCAAGTCTCGAGAAATGAGTGAAAACCGCTTTATTTGTTTCGCGAAAATGCAGCATTCAACGCCGTACTATTCCGAAAAATAGTTTAGATCTCGATGAGACGTAAACGATTTTTTTTACTCTTTTCTCCCAACATTTTAGGCAGAAATATTTCAGTGCGAGGTTTCTACTATATCATCTTCAAACTGTATAAGTTTCATGTAAATATTTGAACATTTATGTTTTTTGATCTTACCAATGTTGTGTAGGGGCTTTAACCTCAGGAATGTTTCTTCTGGTATCATTTTCGGGAACATTTCAAAAATATTGTGTTCTCATACACCCCGTATTTTTGCTTTTTAACTGTTTTTATTTTTATCATTATTATTGTTATTATTATTATTTTCCCTCTCTCGTGTTTTGCGCCTGTCTGCATCCCTGTCTCTTCATCTCCCTCTGTCTCTGCTTCTGCCTCTGTCTCTGCCTCTCTGACCCCCTTTCCCTCTGCCTCTGCCCCTGCCCCTGCCTCTGCCTCTGCCTCTGCCTCTGCCTCTGCCTCTGCCTCTGCCTCTGCCTCTGCCTCTGCCCCTGCCTCTGCCTCTGCCTCTGCCTCTGCCTCTGCCTCTGTCTCTGCCCCTGTCTCTGCCTCTGCCTCTGCCTCTGCCTCTGCCTCTGCCTCTGCCTCTGCCTCTGCCTCTGCCTCTGCCCCTGCCCCTGTCTCTGCCTCTGCCTCTGCCTCTGCCTCTGCCTCTGCCTCTGCCTCTGCCTCTGCCTCTGCCTCTGCCTCTGCCTCTGCCTCTGCCCCTGTCTCTGCCTCTGCCTCTGCCTCTGCCTCTGCCTCTGCCTCTGCCTCTGCCTCTGCCCCTGCCCCTGTCTCTGCCTCTGCCTCTGCCTCTGCCTCTGCCTCTGCCTCTGCCTCTGTCTCTGCCCCTGTCTCTGCCTCTGCCTCTGCCTCTGCCTCTGCCTCTGCCTCTGTCTCTGCCCCTGTCTCTGCCTCTGCCTCTGCCTCTGCCTCTACCCCTGCCCCTGTCTCTGCCTCTGCCTCTGCCTCTGCCTCTGCCTCTGCCTCTGCCTCTGCCTCTGCCCCTGCCCCTGTCCCTGCCCCTGCCCCTGCCCCTGCCCCTGCCCCTGCCCCTGCCTCTGCCTCTGCCTCTGCCTCTGCCCCTGCCCCTGCCCCTGCCCCTGCCCCTGCCCCTGCCCCTGCCCCTGCCCCTGCCCCTGCCCCTGCCTCTGCCTCTCTGACCCCCTTTCCCTCTGTCTCTGCTTCTGCCTCTGCCTCTGCCCCTGTCCCTGCCTCTGCCTCTGCCTCTGCCTCTGCCTCTGCCTCTGCCTCTGCCTCTGCCCCTGCCCCTGTCTCTGCCTCTGCCTCTGCCTCTGCCTCTGCCCCTGCCCCTGTCTCTGCCTCTGCCTCTGCCTCTGCCTCTGCCTCTGCCTCTGCCTCTGCCCCTGTCCCTGCCCCTGCCCCTGCCCCTGCCTCTGCCTCTGCCTCTGCCTCTGCCTCTGCCCCTGCCCCTGCCCCTGCCCCTGCCCCTGTCTCTGCCTCTGCCTCTGCCTCTGCCTCTGCCCCTGTCTCTGCCTCTGCCTCTGCCTCTGCCTCTGCCTCTGCCTCTGCCTCTGCCTCTGCCTCTGCCTCTGCCTCTGCCTCTGCCTCTGCCTCTGCCTCTGCCTCTGCCTCTGCCTCTGCCTCTGCCTCCGCCTCCGCCTCCGCCTCCGCCTCCGCCTCCGCCTCCGCCTCCGCCTCCGCCTCCGCCTCCGCCTCCGCCTCCGCCTCCGCCTCCGCCTCCGCCCCTGCCCCTGTCTCTGCCTCTGCCCCTGCCCCTGCCCCTGCCTCTGCCTCTGCCTCTGCCTCTGCCTCTGCCTCTGCCTCTGCCTCTGCCTCTGCCCCTGCCCCTGCCCCTGCCCCTGCCCCTGCCCCTGCCCCTGCCCCTGCCTCTGCCTCTGCCTCTGCCTCTGCCTCTGCCTCTGCCTCTGCCTCTGCCTCTGCCTCTGCCTCTGCCTCTGCCTCCGCCTCCGCCTCCGCCTCTGCCTCTGCCTCTGCCTCCGCCTCCGCCTCTGCCTCTGTCTCTGCGTCTACCTCTGTAGAAATCCGCATTCGATCAGGGCAAATTCAAGACTTGTAGCGTCGTAGGGTCGAGCGGGATACTCAGCAATTCAAAATGCGGGGAGCTGATCGATAATGCGGACTTCGTCGTAAGGTGTGTTGCCATCGTTTGTTTCCTTAAAAAAATCCCAGCTCACCATACCTCCTATCTTTTTTATACTGTTAATTAAGCTGTTCTGGCGGGGAAATTGGCTTAGAATGAACCGCCTGCTATGAATCTGAAAATCTCACGCAATGAAACAAATAATGTGAATGCCTACAACATTATTAAACAAGCCTATAGGAGTTTTTGGATGCTTATCAGCTGATGTACTGTGAACAAACGATGCATACGAAAAACTGGAGGTTCAGTTATTCATGGTCTGTTGAAAAACGGTATAAGAAAACGTCGTTTTAAAAAGACATAATTATTTTTATAATGGTGCAGGCAAAACATTAGGCCTGTTGCTGTCCGCGTCCCCGAATGCCCGTGGCCAAAAGCTTTATGTTAGGTGATTTCGCACTACGGCCCATTGGAAACTGTGCTGCATTATACGTGCGAATGGGAGCCATAATAGGCCTAGTGTTTGCCACCACCAACCGCCTACCTACCACCATGTACCATCGAATAGCTGAACCTTAACGCCACACAAACCACGGTGTTCTATTTTCGTTAAGGCCTTCGTTATTTCACGTCAATGTTTGACTCGAAACGTTTGTTTCTGACGACGGGCAGATGTACACACTGTCCGAAACGTTGAGCATGCACTCCTTCCCAAAAGAGAAGTGTTACATGCTGTCACCGCAAATCAATTCCACTCGAGGTTTTTTCATTCAACATTTAAAACCATATCTTTGTTTTAAATTGCTTTGGTCCGTTGCTTTCTCAGGTTCAATCTGGCCCCGGTCAAAGGGTACGAAACGGATGTTGGCTCAAAGACGAACTTCACCACCGTGAATCCGTCTTTTATCCAGAAGAAGTAAGTCTGGTGCGTCTTTTGGTGTTTTTTTGCTTTGATTCTTGAATGTCTCGGTTGGGAGAAATCAGGTGTCCGTTCCTTTGATCAACTTTCGTTTTTAAAAGGTGTCCGCCGTTTCGTACGGACTAGTCCACGTGCGAGGGCGTGGACTAGTCTTTCACCCGTATCAGTCATTGGCCATTTTTTCAATGTCCCCTCCGAGCCACCGTACAAAACGATCAGCCTTCAGCCTTGACATTTTCTATCAGGACCTGGCTCAAACTTGTACCCCAAAGCGCTTTACTCCATTCCCTTTCGATTTTTAAATATACAAAACAATATGGCCTGATGACGTGACGTTTCGATCGGAGCGGGACCGTCCTCGAAAACAGACTGGCAATGGCAAGCATAAAATTTAATAGGATTGGGAAGGATCGAGAAAAAAAAATGGCAAAGAAAACTTTGACTGGACTGGGATTTGACGGAACCCGAGATTGGAAATAAGATGGGATGGGAACGACATAACGAAAAACAAAGGAGGCATGCTTGGAGACTAACCAGAGAGAGAGAGAGAGAGAGAGAGGGGGGCAAGGTTGAACGACACAGATTAACGATGGCAAGATCATAAGGAGAACTGGTGTGGGAGACACAAAATAATATTTTGATGAAATTCAATAGAATAATATTGATTACAAACGTTACAAAAATAATGGCAAAGAGTAAAGACTTTGCCCATACGCTTAATATTGGACATGAACCCGAGATCTCTGGTAGTGCGTAGCAACGCTCTTCCTACCACCGGAGCTATCCAGCCCTTAGATGGCGGCCTTCCCAAACAGTTAACTGATCTTTGCCCGGCAAAATTGTTCCCGGTCAGTTTGGGTCTTCCTTTCTTTGTTTGACAAACAAAGAATCATTGTCAGCCAACAACTATCTGCGTAAAGGTGTGCGTGGTAATTGTATGTGGTGACCGCGACGTGCGGTGGCGTACGTAGTCCTAAGAGGGTGCAGCAAACAAAATCCATCCAAGATGGCTCCGCCGAGCTGATTATCATAAAGTGTGGAACCGCAACTTTTTTTATAAGGGGTCTTTGGAGCTAATTTACTGATACATTGTAGAATAAGTGACACTTAAGACAACCCTTGGGATTCACTCTCCAATTTGGTATGTTATTTGGACCATATCTTGCTTAAAATGTAGCCCTATTTGGCTTTGGAAGTGGAGGGGTCCATCCCAAAATCCTTGCAGAAACTCGGCTTGGACGGCAACACATTTTGGGGTTTCTTTTCTGGGGGTAATTCGCAAAAAATCTAATCGGCTAAGGGCATTAAAATTGAAAAGAATCTGAGAGATGAAGGTCCAAACTACAATTTTCAGTTAAGCTACAAGAACTGAGAAACTTTGGGGTGTGGGATAATTGGCTTTGAAAGTGAGTGTTTTTGTACACTGTTCAATGGGAGCACGGTTTAGTGTTCTCCAACCAAGAAGCTATCGACTATACTATTGGTTCATGCAGTGGCAGAGAGACATTGTCACTCATGTGGCCAAGAGCTTCCGTGCCCTGTGAAATTAAGGAGATGGACGCAAGATACAATTAGGCCAAGGCCAGAGCTTGAGTTTGAGCTTGATTCGCGGCCCTTAATTCAAGGCCCACCTGGTTTTGCAGCCACGATGAAAACAACATTACGAAGTATGGATATTTCCATTGGTGACTCTATTATGTGACCCGGCACAGCGACATGAGAAATATCCCACCAAAACACTTTTCAATTCGATTCGATTAAAAAAATTTTTTTTTTTCTTTTTTCGGAAAGTTAATGTATTGGAGGAAATTTTGATATCATTTGAAAGCTAATGGGACACTCTTTCACATCATTAGAAAATCTTAAAATCTCAAAAGTGGGGGTTATTCCTCATTATGATGTGCCGGGTCACATATGGGGAGAACGAATGAGGGCTGATTTTACAAATGAGTTTATTTTAAGAATGGCATATAAAAAAGACACCATTTTCTCAGGGGGGAATGGAAAGAGCGGAATTCCTCCCTGAAGAAAACAAAAACACCTCAGCGCTATAAGGACTTCACTTTCCTTTTATGTAAAAAATGTGCGTTAAATGTGTGATCATGTAATCAGTGTTAATGGTAATATTGTATTTGTTCTTAGTATTGTAACTTTAAAAAAATGTTTAATCGACTCAGGTGGTCTGGTCTGTTGGTTTTATTTGGTGGATAGTGAATTGGAATAATTAACTTGTATTACTTTCTTTTTGAAATTTATATTGCGTTATACAAGTGGAGATCCATTATTATTATCTCAGTTTCACGCACTTGGGAAGGTCGCCCTCTGAGGAATGGCAGTGAAAGCGCAGGAAAGTCATGCCAAAAGACTACAGGGTTCTCAGGTCCCGGTCTAGTCAACAAGTCGTCACATCTTTGATGAACATAGTTTGATGAACTTGGGGGGGGGGTTGGAGGGAACGGTCTCCACTCATCTCTCACTTGATTCATTGCCTCCCTCCTCCTCCTCCTCCTCCTCCTCCTCCTCCTCCTCCTCCTCCCCCCACTTCTTCCTCCTCCTCCTCCTCTTCCTCCTCCTCCTCCTCCTCCCCCTCTTCTTCCTCCTCCTCCTCCTCCTCCTCCTCCTCCTCCTCCTCCTCCTCCTCCTCCCCCTCCCCCCTCTTCTTCCTCCTCCTCCTCCCCCTCTTCCTCTTCCTCCTCCTCCTCCTCCTCCTCCTCCTCCTCCTCCTCCCCCTCCCCCTCCCCCTCCCCCTCCTCCTCCTCCTCCTCCTCCTCCTCCTCCTCCTCCTCCTCCTCCTCCTCCTCCCCCTCCCCCTCTTCTTCCTCCTCCTCCTCCTCCTCCTCCTCCCCCTCCCCCTCCCCCTCCTCCTCCTCCTCCTCCTCCTCCTCCTCCTCCTCCTCCTCCTCCTCCTCCTCATCCTCCTCCTCCTCTTCCCGCAGCATGGACCCTTACAAGAACACGACCAACGCCAGGCGTCTGGCCCGTACTCTGGCGCAGTTCCGGGGCGGCCTGCTCTTCCTGCCGGCCTTCGGGGTCGTCCAGGCCACGCGGGTGCTGGAGCGCACGTCCAGGGCGGCGGCCTCGTCCGGCCTGATGCGCCCGGTCTACGGCAGTCCCAACCACTTCGTCGCCGTCACTAAGCTCTGGAAGGTGCCGCTGAAGTTCAGCAAGAGGCGGCGACTCTCCACGGGTGGGTCCCTTCGACTACTAGTGACTAGCCGATAGACACCCCCAGCGTCGACTTCTCCTGACTAGCCGATAGACACTCCCCAGCGTATACTACACCTTGACTATAGCCGATAGACACTCCATGGCGTCGACTACGGCGACATGATTATGGTTGACTCACCGTCCGACCTGTTGCTCGATAGCCAGACTGACCCATCGGTAGACTTCGGTAGACTTTTAACCCGGACTGTGATCTACAACTTCATCGACTCATTGACGGACAGGTTCACCGACCCAATTTATCGACAGTTGCACCCATGAACCCATTGATTGACAGTTTCACCGACCCGCCGATCGACAGTGTTTGGCCATGCACACCAGTTCGTCATCTGGGCCACTGCCCGACATTCTCACCGAACCAATCTCGCTGACCCATTTGTGAGGGGGTGTCAATGCCAATGAGCAGGATAGGGAGAGATGGACAAAGAGAGGAGAGCGACAAAGACAGACAGAAAGGGGCACAGGTGTGGGGGAAAGACAGAATGATGTGGAGGAGAGACAGAAAGAGAAAGAGAGAGGAGACAGGCAGATAAGGAGGGAGACAGGCGTGGAGCTCGAGGGAGAGAGAGGGGGGTAGGGAGAGAGAGGGGTAGAGAGTGATGAGAGAGACAGATAGGGAGGGAGACAGGCGTGGAGTTCGAGGGAGAAGGAGGGGGAGAGCGAGGATGGGGAGACAGAGGGCGAGAAAGAGAGGAGAGAGACAGATAGGAAGAGAGACAGGCGTGAAGGGAGAGAGGGGGAGAGAGGGAGATAGAGGGGTAGGGGAGACAGAGGGCGAGAAAAAGAGAGGAGAGAGACATAAAATATAGGGAGGGAGACAGGCGTGGAGCTCGCGGGAGAGAGAGGGAGAGAGAGGGAGAGAGGGAGAGGGAGGGCGGGGGAGATGGGGGAGAGGGAGAATGAAAGAATGACGATGCCCAGCCAGCTTCTGACGATTGATCTTGTTGCCGATCTCTGTCCCCGGCAGGTCTGTACGTCACCTCCTCGCTGTTCGACCTCTGTGACCGGCTGAACCTGTACGGGTTCTGGCCGTACGCGACCTCGGCGGACGGCATGCGGAACATCTCGTACCACTACCACGACAAGATCAAGGGCAAGCGCTTTCACGACTTCAACAGGGAGTTCCAGGCTCTGCTCTCGCTGCACGAGCGGGGCGTTCTGAGGGTCCAGCTCGGGCCTTGCCGCGAGACGCGGTGACCCGCGGGCGCCTGGCTCCCGATCCAGGGCTCGCAATTTTTACTTTCCTGCGGTGCGAAGTTCAGCAGGAAATAATCTGTCTGTACGGTACCCACACGGTTGACGCCATGATAATAGAACGGGCCTAATTTGAATGGAATGCCCAAGAGAGGGCGTTTTATAGGGGTGTGGCAGTAGCGCAGATTAATAACCTATAGACCGACAGCCATATGCAACGCCCATGGAAAACGACGTCAGGATACTGTAATGGTGACGGCGCCCGACTAAAATATGAAACCATGGGCGGAAGTGGATGAACAATGTGCACAAACATACGGAGAAATCCCGGAATGGTGGATTCAAACTGGATTTTGGGGATGAAACCATGCTGATTGGGATTAAAAGCCCTTTTCAGAGATGACTACATACTCCATTACAGATGTGTATATACGTGTTTTATTAGAAATAATAGCGAATCAAAATTTGGCGATCATTTTTCTCGTGGATGGCGGGCCAGTACGCGTAATCTTGCACTGAGTTTGTGTACGCACGCACGTCCGTCCGAGTGACGTGAGAACAAGTTTGTCCATAGTTTTTAACGCGTCCTAAAATATTACAGTCTAGCGCCCGCTGTTGTCCATCTATAGGTTATTAATGTCTGTGGGCAGTACTGTAGTGTGGGCCATTCTAGCCTGCGTCCGCCACTGCGCGAGGTCGGTCAAGTTACCGACCATCTAATTGTAACTACATTGTAGTTATAGACTGGGAGACCCCCTGGCCATAATGATTGGAAAAGGAAAAGCCATGAGGTATAATTATACAGATTTTGATAAAACGTGACGTGCCGCAAGGTTTCCCAGATTTCTTTTTGCTCGCCGAGTTTAATTTACCTCTGTTTTTTTTTCACCCTGGGCAAGTCACATCAGTGCAACTGAGAGAAACGTGTACATTAATGTAAGATAATAATTGCAACAATTTCAGAAATAAACTAGCCGACGCTCGCCAGGCGAAAGGCTACACGGCAACTAATTAAGATTTGGCAGTAATTTTGTATAGATCGTTTGCACGGGCGGCCATCTTTGGGGCCTAGTCTTTGTTCCTCTTGGATAGGCAAGAGTGCACTCTTTGTACCTGCATTGTCATTAAATTATAATGAGAAGTTAATACAAAAACTGTTGCAAACTGCTCACTGACTAAAATGACCTGCAATACATAAATATCAAAAATTAGAGAGCCTGACGTTTCGATCCTAGCAGGACCTTTCTCAAAGGCAAAGTGACAAGGGCATACACAGACAGTCAGGGGAAGGAAAGTCCTGACACACATGACAGAGGAAGAACAAAGGGGAGGGAGTGGGATGCAGATGTATACTGAGGGAGGGGAGATTAGGGAAACAAAAGGGTGGGGAGGAACAATTCAACAAAGGGAAAGCTAGAAGGCCCCAAAGATGGCCGCCGGTGCAAACGATCTATTGAGTGAAGCGACAGTAGTGCGCATAGGACAGACCACTCCCACCGCTCAGGAGCATTCTGCTCCGATCCTGTGCACGGTCCGATCCTGTGCACGGTCCGATCCTGTGCACGGTCCGATCCTGTGCACAGTCCGATCCTGTGCACGGTCCGATCCTGTGCACGGTCCGATCCTGTGCACGGTCCGATCCTGTGCACAGTCCGATCCTGTGCACGGTCCGATCCTGTGCACGGTCCGATCCTGTGCAAGGTCCGATCCTGTGCACGGTCCGATCCTGTGCACGGTCCGATCCTGTGCACGGTCCGATCCTGTGCACGGTCCGATCCTGTGCACGGTCCGATCCTGTGCACGGTCCGATCCTGTGCACGGTCCGATCCTGTGCACGGTCCGATCCTGTGCACGGTCCGATCCTGTGCACGGTCCGATCCTGTGCACGGTCCGATCCTGTGCATGGTCCGATCCTGTGATCGGTTTCATGAAACTCATCGTTATGCATAGGGGGCCTATACGCATAATAATTACGACCGATCGCAAAGGCGGCGAGCGATGCATGGAAACCGTGCCGCCTATCGCAGCTTGCGGTGAGTTACCCGTCGTAAGTTGCGTCACGGAGTGCATCGTTTTGAGAACTCAACCAGAATTGTCCGGACTCTCATTCGGAGGAAATTTGAGGCCTGCCACGGGAGCGATTTCTTTTCTGTACCACATAAACGCTATGGGCCCATATGTGTGTGCACAAAATATTTACTAAGTGAGAGGGGCAAGGGGAGGGGCAAGGGCCATACCAGTTGACGTTAAAGCTAGGGATAGGCTTTCTGCACAGCCAATAAAGGCTTTCTGCACAGAGAATACAACGTATGAACAATCTGAGTAACCCGAGACTCAATTCTTCATACTTTGTTTGTGCACAAACATATGGGCCCATACCGTTTATGTGGTACGGAAAAAAAAAATATCGCACCCCGGGAGGAGGAGAAGGAGGTGGTCGGGGGGGGGGGGGGGGGCGAAGACTTACAAATACACAAGGTGACTATATAAAATGTAGACAATGGTCTAACACTTGGTTCTGCTGACTGAATACAATCGGTAGATCATCGACAGAATCCTGTACGAGACCTTCGTCGCCCCACAACATTGATTATTGGTAAAATACGATCAAGGCACACACCTTCACCTCCGAGAGAAAGAATCGAACTTGAAGTCACGTTTTCGCGCTTTTCGCCAAAAAATTATTACTCGGGCCGTGGTATTATACCCTGCAGTCGGCAAACAGGGTCAACGCACATCGATCATTTATAAAAAAATAAAATAAAAAAAAACCCACAGCACGGCACATAAACAACACAGCAATTCTTCAATCATTTTAAAAACCCGAACTACTGTCGAATGAACTGTTCCAAAAAGAACTGTTTCCATTTTTTGATTTATTCCATGCTGACTGTTAATGTACGGAAGTGCGTGTGTTTTTGTTGCTTAGTTTTTGAATAAACAAAATAATCTTCAGTCACTGGTTTTTGCTGATCGCTTTTTTATCTGAATGTGTATTTTTTTTCATGACGTCGTCGTCTAGCTGTCGTTCTGTATGTTGGGTGTAAGTTGAGGTGTCTGTGTCTGACTCTGCCTGCATGCCTGTCTGTATGTATGTCTTGATGTGTTTGCCTGTCTGTTTATTTGCCTGTGTGTATGTATGTCTGTCTGTCTATCCTTCTGTCTGTTTATCTGCCTGTGTATGTCTGTCTGTCTGTCTATCTGTCTGCCTGCATGCATGTCTGTATATGTATGCATTAATGTGCCTGTTTGTCTGTCTATGTGCCTACGTGTCTGTATGAAAGTCTACGTGAACATTTCTATTCAAATTCTATTCATTCAATAATGTATAATTACATGTATTCATCTTTTCACCTATCTTTATATTTTCCTAATTATTCATTTTTAATCAGGAGTTCTTTTATGCGCAGGTTTATTTGATTTTATATTTTTACCTTGCACGTCTGTCCTTTTATTGATTAGCAAATCTTTCAGACCGGTTCCCTTTATTTCCCTTCACGAACGACGCTGATTTAAATCTCGTCCACCGTTGAGCTTCAATCTGTCTTCTTTCTGAAAGCTCTTTAGTATACTTGGTCTTGTCGAGAGATAAGATAGCCCACGCCATGAACAGTGCTTGTGTTGAGATTTATTGTTTGATGGCGCCGCTTTGTGCTGGCATTGTCCAAGAAAAGAAAATATAATTTAAGCGGTACACGTGCATGTCTTGTGGGATTGCATTGCGCAGGCAAAATCTTAAAGGTTTTTCGGTAAAGGCATGAAAAGCACCACTAGATCTATTATACCCGTGGCTACAAGGACACACGATGAATATGGGCAGACCCACAGGTAGTCAATAGCGGGTGCTAGACTGTAATGTCGTGGAAGCTGCCATCGTTAAAACAAGACAAATTGGGCGGAAATTAAGGCTCTTTACGAATCCGTGAATCAGGCTCGGGCTCAGTCTTCGTCTCCGTCTGACAAAACCTGAAACTACAGGTTGTGGTTTGACGACGAATTTGAAGCTTGTTGATGTGGTCAGCCCCCCCCCCCTCCATGGTATTTCAGTAAGCTGACGTTTCTAATAGACGCTGAGTGTCCTAGGATTCTGCCATCGAGCTAAATGAATGATTCATTTCCGCCAATAGTTCATATTTCCGCCAACAATTATTTATTTATATAGGCCTAGAGCTCAATAGATTCAGCCGTGAAGAACACTTACAAGAGCCAAGGTGGCTCCGCCGAGCTGATAATCATAAATTTTGCACCCACAATGTTTTTACTTAAGAAAATAATGGCCTTTTGAGACAGAAAAAAATACATGTATTGATATAATTATTGTGGAATAAGTATAATGTTTTATACAGCCTTGGGTTCAATGTTGAATTTTATGTATTATTCGGAAGATATGGGACTTTAAATGTGCCCCTATTTGGATGTAGAAATGGAGGGATGCTACACATTTAATTTTGGGGTGTTTTTTTCCCTCAATTACGAACACATGCACACACACAAAATGAAAAGAATCTGAGAGATGAAGGTCCAAACTACAATTTCCAAAAAAAGCTACAGAACTGAGACTTTTTGCATAGATTTTTTTGCAACCGAATTGATTTTTTTTTAATACGTTTTATATAATATTATGCATGGGAGCTCGATAGTATCTGTAGTTCTGTACCCATAGACATAAATGCATAATCTATGTCATGTAATTATGTCTATGGTCTGAACCGCCATGAGATCATAAGAGAGCGCCCTCTAGGTCAGGTTATCGGAAAGGCGCATTACCTTTGACCTGCCTGGAGGAAGTTGACCGAAGACTGGTCGGCCGCGCGCCCCAACTCAGTGTAACGCACGGGAGCGTAGAGTCATGAACGCTTGCGATCTATTCGCGAAACCCTGCTCCGGTACCAGCGACCTAGATAATGGCTCAATCAGGAACCACTCGTTTCCGCACTCATTCACTAAAGGCCTCGATACTCCGGTGACACTAGTAAATTCAAAATTGTATACCCTGCATGAACTGCAGGGATGCTACCTTAGGGACACATTCCCATAGGGTTATGCACAAACTCTACGTTCACAAACTATTTCTAAACATCCCCCAAACCGATGAACTTCGAATTCACACTACATGATGAATTCACACTGTTCTTTTGACAGCATTCTCTATCTACTATTAAAATATGGACGGTATAAATGTTTTTATAAGGTAGTTGAGAAATTAGGGTGACACTGAAATGTCTCCCTAAAGTCGAGATCTTCCTAATGTGTCTCCCTCAGGTCTTATAGAGGTTTTTCACATGACGTCACAACGGTCACATGACCGCCAAAGGCTAATTAGCATATCCGCAGGAGCGCCCAAATCCGCGGAAGCGCGCATGCGTATATCGTACATTAAGTACACTGTAATAACTGTATACGTGGGGATTGTATTTCCATTGAACATTATTTTGTGACTCAAAGTCGCACGCGTTCCACGTACATCCGCGTGAATTTAACGCTGACCGTTAAAAAGCATCTGACTGAACAAACATCTATACTTATAGGCATACAGAGCTTCATAATTAACACACTTAAAAATAATAAATTCCACGCACAAACTAAATTGTGTTCACGGCTGAAAAAACATTTAATGACAAAACAGTGGATACAGAGTGAGATTTGTGTTCATCTTTTTTTTTTTTAACCACAATAAGGTTCAAAACAATGATGTTGTAATGATTTTAGAACTTGAAGGACGTCTTTAGAATGCTATACACGTGCAGGGCATAGTTGTAGGCCTCAAATGCAAACGCGTTCAAGGGAGAAAATGCTTGTGGCTCCATCATTTATACAACCGTGGTCTAACTTTACAGTACCGTTCTATAGGTTTAAAACTACGAACAAAGGGAACTCCGTAA
The DNA here is from genome assembly GCA_949987565.1 of Luidia sarsii. Lineage (NCBI taxonomy): Eukaryota > Metazoa > Echinodermata > Asteroidea > Paxillosida > Luidiidae > Luidia > Luidia sarsii. The sequence continues at coordinate 19,689,384 of OX465106.1, forward strand.
GACAAGAATATGCACAAATGCAACGACCGAAAGGGCTTTTAGAAAGAAGAAAAAACGCTGAGAATTTGGGGAAAAAAATCAAGGCGGGTGAAGGGATCGTGGTAACTTTTGTAATGCGGGGTCATTTTAGGCGTTATCCAGTGGCGTACTTGGGGGAAAAGATCTGCCCTTATTGGGCAGGGACCTCCTGCATAATATCGCTGCACATCTTAAGCTCTGTCCGCACTGGTCTTTTTCTTTTTGTGGGGGGGGGGGGGACGGGGGGAGGAGGAGAACTAACCGAGCAAATGGGTAACTTCACTTGACCATTTTTACTAGTCCAGTTCGGACAGCCCAGAAAGTTTTCCTTCCATGTATAGCTTACCCGGCTCGAATAGGTAATCTAACCGACTGACTCTGCCCGGTTAAATTGACCAGGGGTGGATTTCACAAAGCCTTACGATGCATCGTAACTCAATTATTTTACGATGGATAACCCATCGTAAATTGTGATACACCGTATGGTTTCTGTGCATCGCTCATTGACTTGCGATTGATCGTTAAGTTACTCTCTCTCTTTTATCCACCCCATCTCTCTTAATTCAACCATATCCCGCCAGAATTCGGTCAGCGTCCAACGATTGGTCACCAGTTCAACCCTAGTCACTCTAGAGGGGGAGTGAGCTGGATGGAGTGCCGTGGGAATGAAACTTCTGTGCACATTCCTGGAATTAATTATTCATAAATATGCAGGCAGATTACACTGACATCATTCTGACAGCATTCTAAACACTCCCATCACTGTGTTCCAACAATACATTCCAGATGCACTCGGAGCTAATCATACGGAATGGCCAGTGATCATTGAAATTGAGGTTCGAAGCGCATTTGTAAGTATAGTCCAACGGCATTTGGGACATTCTTCATTCCAGCAGGCTCTGCATGAGTTCTGCAGAGTCCCAATAGGTGTGACAGGGGCCTTTGTACCCACTTCGCGCCCGGACCACCGAATCCGGGGCGCCGGTGGTGTTGCTATGGGCTCTCCGAATCCGGGCACCACTAATTGTCCAAGTTTTAAACAAAGACTCTTTTCACCCTACCGCTTAAACAATATGTGGCAAAAGCCACACAGATTGTACCAGGTTTCACTTTGACTCGCTTGTATGTACACACAGTGTACTCTTATTGATTTACTTCACAGGCATTGTTCCAGACTGTTTAGCGCGATTTGAACATTATTCAAAACACCCAGTGTGGCGGTCATGGGGACTGAAAAATGGCTGAACTAACAATAACTTGGATGACCTGTGCACACCGGTACTTCCAAGTGTTTCTGTGAATATATAGCCACACGTACAGGTACATGAAGTAACCGTAGGAGGATGCACTTCAGCATTAAAACTACATCCTCCGTTTCATAAGGAAAAAGGGAATCCTATCGTTTTTAACAGACCACAGGGTTAAACTTGAAACTGTATTATTACAATACTGTAATACTAGCACCCGTACCCAGTGTTGCATAACGTTTGACACTGCACCGTGACCTCTGACAAAACTCACTAAAAAAAAAAAAATTAACACCACACAAACATATTCACTAAATTGACTACTTTCTGTTGAGCATTTCTTGAGCGCATTTTGATTCTATGAGGGTTTGCCCTACTGGCCATGCAGTGTGCCGCGGAACTAGAGCCGCATTGCAATGCATGCCCTGTGCTTTGCCCGCATGGACAAAACACAACCACGACAGGCAGCTCGGGCAGGATTTGATCCCGAGACTCCTGCTTTCTAGTGCAGGCGTCCAATACACTCGTCCATAGAGCTAGCTGGGACTCCAGGTAATACTATCGACCTCCCCGTGGTGAGCCCTGCATGGTAACTGTCAGGCGAACAACAACCACCAGAGACAGTAGCAGTCTCACACGCAAGAGAGAGATAGAGAGAGAGAGAGAGAGAGAGAGAGAGAGAGAGAGGCAAGAGGGGAGAGAGAGAGACACAGAGAGAGATAGAGAGAGAGATAGAGAGAGAGGCGAGAGGGGAGAGAGAGAGACAGAGACAGAGAGAGAGAGGCAAGAGGGGAGGGAGAGAGACAGAGAGAGAGAGAGAGAGATAGAGAGAGAGGCGAGAGGGGAGAGAGAGAGACAGAGACAATGAGAGGGTGCTCAATAGCCAGTTGGCTGAGAGCAGAGGCCACAGTGAATGAGAACTGAAATGCAGACGGTATTCCAAGGTCAAGTAAGACCAGAGAAGAGGTGGCCTCATTGAGAGCGATTTAATGCGAGGATACAAGGCCACTGGCCAGTGAAAAAAACCCCACAAGGGTGGCTACTGGCCTTAGTGGCCTCCGTGAGATGTGCCTCGTGATGGGACTGCCAGAAAACTCAACAGCAAACTCCACCAGAATTCCATGATAACAGCGCTTAACTATACACAGCATAATAGAAAATACGTTATGACCAACCTAAACGTTTGATACATACATGTAAGCGTACGAGAAAGATGTGAAAAGCCAACAGTTGGTGCAACCTGTAGAGAAACTACTATACGCCTTTTCTCCACCCAACTGATCCTGAAAAGTATTCGTCTACGAACACACATTTAGAGGCAAACAATCAACAGCAAAAACAACTGCCCATATTGTATACATGCATCAACATGTACATGTATATTTTTTTTAGCTCACTGATGCGGCTTGTATAATGATCTGTATATATACAGATCATTATACAAGCCGCATCAGTGAGCTAAAAAAAATCCAATCTCTGAAATTGCACATCTTTAGACCAAAAGTGCTTCTCTTTGTAGGCTGTCCGGATTGAAAAGGGTGTCTTTTTTTTTAGCTGGGAAAAAAAGATAGAATGATCAGGTGACAAACTTAAATTGAATTACCAGGGTAGGGGTACCACTCGGGCATGCCTTAACTTGATCTTCCCGCCACCCCCCCAAAAAAAAAAAAAAACCCAAAAACAAAAAAAACCACCCCATCCAATAGAAATAAATAAGCAACTCTCAGTCTCATGCACCTATGGATGTTGTCTAAGACACCTTCATGACCTATTGGTACCTATGGATGTTGTCTAAGACACCTTCATGACCTATAGATGCCTATGGATGTTGTCTAAGACACCTTCATGACCTATAAGTGCCTATGGATGTTGTCTAAGACACCTTCATGACCTACAGGTGCCTATGGATGTTGTCTAAGACACCTTCATGACCTATAGGTGCCACTTCCTACTCTCCATTTCTGGCTGCTCAATCATTCCCTCAAAATATCCGGGGGGGGGGGGAGTTAGGGACAGGAAACTTGCGGCTGGAAGAGTTTTGGGTACGAGGCACAATCAGGCTTGATAGACGGAACCCACCTGCATCTTCATTCACCCCCCCCCCCCCCCCGGCCCATGCCACTTTGCCACTTTGGCACCGCTCAAATCACTCCCTGTTTAGCGAAAAAGTACATCCTTAGATTCCTTACGTTTTGATTGGATCAGTCTTGTGTGACTGACTGCCAAGAAACTTGCCATGTCAAAAGCTTTGTCTACATGTATTTCAAATCTGAGCTCTGTGTGGGGGAAAAAAACACCCCAATATAGACAGCACACTTTATGTGAATGTCAAACCTCTTTTTTGTTTGTTCCCTGCAAAACTGGGCAGATAATCTGTATTTCAAATTCCAGGACTGTACAGAGCCTGATCTCCTTCCACCTTGGTGATCCACCTTGGTGATCCACCTTGGTGATCCACCTTGGTGATCCACCTTGGTGGTCCACCTTGGTGATCCACCTTGGTGATCCACCTTGGTGATCCACCTTGGTGATCTACCTGGGTGATCCACCTTGGTGGTCCACCTTGGTGATCCACCTTGGTGATCCACCTTGGTGATCCACCTTGGTGATCCACCTTGGTGATCCACCTTGGTGATCCACCTTGGTGATCCACCTTGGTGATCCACCTTGGTGATCCACCTTGGTGATCCACCTTGGTGATCCACCTTGGTGATCCACCTGGGTGACATACAAGTCGGGTCTTCGTCAACCACCCAACCCCCCGAACCAACTGGCGCATTCTCAACCCGTCAACACAGGTGCACTTCCCCCCCTGGGGGGGAATGCAACTGTAAAAAAAACCCAGCATTTCCCCCAAGCCCTAAAAACATACGTGACCAGCTGTCGTCCAATTCTGTCACCTAATACACAACAATCGTTTGATCACATGACAGTCATCACATGATTAACTCTCATCCAATCTTGTCATGTAATACGCAACAATAACACGTACCTATAAACTCTTGCCAAACATATATATAAAGTATAACCCCCCCCCCCCCAAAAAAAAAAAAACCAATTCTCAAAACATGTATATTATCAAATTCAATAATTTTTTCATATCTTTCCAGATGACTGCCGTTTATCTGTGAAGAAACTTCTCAGGACGATGACCTGGCCGATGCCTATGATGAGAATGACGATGAAGACCCCGGCCGACCACCACTGCACCCTCTGGTTGAGGTGCTCTGCCCGCACCCTGCCCGTGTACTCCCGTAACCTGTGGTGGGTCTGGTAGTCGATCACCTCCTTCAGACTCTCGTGGATGGAGACACAGGCCGTCTCCAGCTGCACAGTTAGGAGAGACAGGCACACCGGGTTTTGGGAGTCAGTGAGAGAACGGTGATTCGGTGAGGGTCTTGCCCAGATCAACATTTTGATTGGCAACTGTGCATGCGTCGTCACTTTGTATGAGCTAGCACAATGAGACAGCTTTCTGAACCACGAAAGTGGCCGTCACTGAAGTAACTTTGTGACTTGCACAACGAAGGAACTGGCGCCGAAATGTCGGTACCATCGAAGTCATTTCGAAGACAATTTTTTTTCTTCAGAGTATTGTAGCCGAGGATTGGGTACAATCCTACAAGGCAAGTTAGGTACGAAGTGACTTGAGCACAAAGAGACCAGACTTGTGTACAAAGTGACTTCCCTTGTGTACAAACTACAAGGGCTTGGTACAAATGACTTGGGTACAATTTACAAACTAAAAGGGCTTGGTACAAGTGACTTGGGTACAAAGTGATTTGGGTACAAAGTGACTTGGGTACAAAGTGACTTGGGTACAAAGTGACTTGGGTACAAAGTGACTTAAGTACAAAGTGACTTGGGTACAAAGTGACTTGGGTACAAAGTGGCTTGGGTACAAAGTGACTTGGGTACAAAGTGGCTTGGGTACAAAGTGGCTTGGGTACAAAGTGGCTTGGGTACAAAGTGGCTTGGGTACAAAGTGGCTTGGGTACAAATTAGCTTGGGTACAAAGTGGCTTGGGTACAAATTAGCTTGGGTACAAAGTGGCTTGGGTACAAATTGGCTTGGGTACAGAGTGGCTTGGGTACAAATTGGCTTGGGTACAGAGTGGCTTGGGTACAAATTGGCTTGGGTACAGAGTGGCTTGGGTACAAATGTCTACGAAGTGGCTTGGGTACAAAGTGACTTGGGTATGAACAATAAAGTGACTTGTTAACAAACTATGAAGTGACTTGGACCCAAAGAAACCTGGATTCGAACTTGGGGACAGAGTGACTTGGTTATGAAGTAACTCCAGTATGAAAAAAACCGACAATGTTTGAAACACACAGCACTAGTAAGTAGTAAGAACGGGTGTCAGGGAAGAGAGGAGTGCGGTCTTCTTTTGGCCTGTACCTGAGTCAAGGCTGTGGCGTGTGCTCCAATTCCCCGCAGCAGATCCTCCTCGCCGACCATGAAGTCAAAGTAGACCACCTTGTGGGCAAACGTGGAAAACTCGTTGCTGAAGCAGAACTTGTACACCTGCTTCTCCTTGGGGGTGAAGGTGTAGGTGTCGTACTGTTTTCTCCGCTCCTTGTAGAGGAACTTTGTTTCGTCGACATCGGAGAGGGTGACGTCGACGTCATATTTGCCGCCCGTGACAACCTGGGAAGGGAGAAAAACCCAAATGCAAAATTGAATCAGATCAATTCAAGATGGGGGACGTCAGGTGACTCAGGTCTATTTGCATATGTTAGTTCTAGCTCATGTTCCTCATTTTGAATTCCCTCATTTTTGAATTCACCTTTTAATTAGGCTGGTGTTAGTGTATTGGTTGACTGCTAAGTCATTAACCCCGAGTCCCTGACCTTCCTAAATCCTCCATAATCATCCAGGTTGTGTTGGAGGATTGTGGAGGATTGAGGCAAGTATGAACATTTCCAGTTGGAGGATTACAGAGGATTGAGGAAGGTTGTTAAATTTACACTGGAGGATTGTGGTCGTGGAGGATTGAGGAAGCATACTACAATGAGATCTTGGAGGATTGAGGAAGGTTGTAAAATTCACACCGGAGGACTAGGTGAAGGATTGCGGAGGATTGAGGAAGGTTGTAAAATTCATACTGGAGGATTGTGGAGGATTGTGAAGGATTGAGGAGGGTTCCAAGTAAACAGTACTAGATGGTTAGGGTTAACCCTAACCTCCCCAAATCCTATAGAATCATACTTCATACTAGTTTCCTACTGTAGGAAATTGTACTTGTAGTTGTAGTTGTCTTGTACTTGTACTTGGATACGAACTTTTGTTTTAGTTTTAAAGCACATGGTGTTTTTTTGGAATCATAATTCAGACCAAAGGGAATTACACCGCGGTAAATAATTTAATTACTACTAATAATTATATATTTTAGTAGGGGGCCTCCTATAAATAATTAGGCCTAATACTAAGTAATACTAGTAATATAAATTTGTGTAAGACAGTGTATTACAAAAACAAATCAAAATAGTGTGGTGCCCTAATTCCGCATTGTGGCCCAGGTTGTGGTAGACGTCTGGGTGTCCAACCGTGATAGCAATGTTTTCTGACACGACCAAAACAAACACAACAATCAGGTGGCATATTTTCAGACTTTTCTTGCAGCAATATTGAATTCTTACACTTCAGATTTCCATCCATATACAACTGTGTCTTTTAAGGAAAACACTCACGGGAAACAACGATAAATTACCTGAAATTCCAGGGTGCATTTTTGACCTTTGTCGACTTCCTCGTAGAAGCACTGTTTCGCGTTGTCGGACAACTCAAACGTCAGTTCTGTGCCGTTAATAATGGCCGCAAAAGCTGCCAAAACGACGAGACACAACCAAAATGTGTCCATGGCGAGTAAGCCTGCGACAGCAGATATCACGAAAACACTCGAAAGAAGCTCAAGATATTTTCCTGTCGAAAATAAAACTACTCCTCCGTACTCGATCGACGATGAAGCTGTTCACATTACGCACAAATTCAACGGGATTTCTGCAGTAAGACAACGTGGCATATAAACGCGTATTGCTTACCTATCCATTTGTCGTGTACGTGTATATCGCAGACGCTGGTACCCATCCACCAGGCTTGATCTGACATAACGCCGCGTGAACCAGTGTAAAACCAAACTACGGAGACTTTGAAAAGCCATGGAAAAGCTATGGTGGCGCAGAAAGGACATCACAAATCATAAAATAATAATCTGCAAAGATATTATTTGCAATTCGCAAATTTTGTCGCAAATAATTATTTGCGCGAATAGTTGCGACAAAATGTGCGAATTGCAAATATCTTTGCAGATATTTGCGATTTGCGATGTCCCTTCTGCGCCACCATAAGAAGCAGCCGGTTTGAAAAAAAAGAAGTCCGGCGATGTTATTACACTCATGGAGGAAGGATTTTTACCATGTTACACTGTACTACGTTTTTATTGAAACAAAAATGTATCTACCTTCAGCACTGTCTTATCAGGAGGTGAAACTCACCGCTTAAATCAGTTCAACGTATTTGGTTCGTGTGGAAGAACTGTGCTATAATATTATGTTGACCTTGGTTACACCATGGAGGAATAACACCATAGCAAGGAACTACACAGACAAACCAGACTGAACCTGGCCCCAAAATAATAATTGTTTGGAGAGACAGACTGCAGGATTCCCCCAATGCAACATTGGTGGCGCTATTTATCCGGTAATGGTGCAGTCTAAACGACACAGACAATGATCATAAAACCCGGCTTAGGCTTCGGCTCTGGATTCGTCTCTGTTACCGGTATCCTAAAGCTGGAACACAGGTTGGAGTTCTGTGTTGAAGTTGAAGCTTTGGATTCCTTTTCAAAACGCAGTAAAACATTCAAAAATGATGCTAAAGGCTTCCTGTTTTCATGCCTTGTATTTGAAAGTGGATGAACGAACTAGCGACAAAGCCGGAGCCCGAGCCTAAGTCGGGTTTTGGAAAAAGGGCCATAATAATCAGAGTTCGAGCATAAGTCTGCATCTCGAAAAAGAATGAAAAGTTATTGCAACTGTATTTTGTATCCGATGCACAGAACCACCAAGCGGGGGGGGGGGGGGGGGGGATAGGCCTAACCTTTGAGTGATTCGTGCTCGTGAAACAAAGCAGCAGATACATAAAAAGCAACGAAGCAAACAAAACGACACAGTATGGTGTCGTGAGCGGTTGATAAGGTCATCAAGCGTGCACGCACGCACAGTTTGCATTTCGTTGCGCGTGTTCTAAATAAAAGCCACGATGGACCGGTGAATCAATTCACTTTATTGCGACAAACAAGGAACCTTTCGCCACCAATTTGATGCAATCCAAACCAAAAGAATAAGATATCTTTAACTGAATGATCCCATCTGGACTGGGTTTTATTTTTTGGCGAAACACGTGGGGCATGGCGAGATTAGAAGGGACCCTTTAAAGAGTCGGATGCAATCAGAAACTTGGTGGATTTTGTTTTCAAGTTGGGCGGGTTAGAAACCTTTTCCACTTCAGAATGATTAAATCCCCAACATAATAAAATGTCTATGTTTCTATTGTGTGGTTCCGAGGGGAACCGAAGGACTCAACACGTATTTAAAGCCCAAACAGCATTGGCCGAGGTCAAAGAATAGCATCCATACGTTGTCTGATCCAACATATGCATGAAATAGCACACTTGTGAAATTTTCAGCTCAATCCGCCAACCGAGTCTCTAGAAAATCGTGAAAACCGCTTCGTTTGTTTCGCTAAAATGCAGCTTTCAACGCCGTACTGTTCCGAAAAATAGTTTAGACCTCGGTGAGACGTAAACTATTTCTTTTACTAATTTCTCCCCAAATACAACATTTTAGGCAGAAATATTTCAGTGAGAGGTTTCTACTATAACCATCTTCAAACTGCAATATAAGTTTCATGTAAATCTGTGAACAAATTTTCTGTTTTTCGATCTTACCATTGTTGTGTAGGGGCTTTAATAAGATATTAGTTGCGTATTGTGCACATGTGACCCGGCACAGCATAAAGAGAAATAACCTCCAGTTTTGAGATTTTGAGGTTTTCAAATGATGTGAAAGAGTATACAATTAGCTTTCGAATGATATCAAATTTATTTCCATATGAACTTTGTTGTAAATAGTACAAGGGGATTTCGCTCGTTCATTTGGTACCAGACACAATATAGCAGCAACAGTCTAACTCCTCGAAAGCGGCCATTCAAAAAACAGGATCTTTATATTTTCATGAAAACAGTACACACTCAAACACTCCCCGAAATCCTCGTTTTTTCAACATTTAGAGACAGATTTCGGAAAAATCATTTGGACATAATATCCTCCAATACATAAACTTTCGGAAAATACCAAAAAACAAATATTGATTTTTTAATCGAACTGATAAAATACTTTGACTTCAGGCGTTGTTTACTGGAAAAGTGTTTTGGTGGGATATTCCTCATGTCGCTGTGCCGGGTCACACATGATACCACCGTAAACTCCTGGTCTAAACTTGCCATCAAATCTTTCCCAGGCTGGAGTGACGAGAAGGAAGAGACTCAATGTTCCCATACTGTTGCCGTGTGTCTTTTTAACTTCGTCATTTTCAATTTCGTATTACAGGGTTCACACTATCGTATGGGGGATGAGTGGATAGCAAAACTGCAGTAGAGATAAACCATTGAGGAATAATTCCTCCATGGATAAACTATGTCCGACCGCGGCCGGCTTTGGTCGAAATAACAATGCTACCAGCTTTCCCCTTTGTCCTTTGTTTCTCATCCGTGTCCTATTCACTCTCTTCCCCCTTCCTTCTCATATCTGTTTTGTCCTTGTCACTCTGCCTTTGAGAAAGGTCCTGCTAGGATCGAAACGTGAGGCCCTCTAAATTTTGAGAAATGCTTAAAAAATGATCAGGTAAACATTCAGGGTGAGAACTTACCTGGGCAAAGTATATTCTCCCTATTAAACATCAGGAAGCCGTCGAATACTGGGCAGAAGAAGTCCATACTTGTATCGACGTGGTTCAAGACATGTTCCGGTTTTCAGTGGCTGTGACACAATTATTATTATCTATAGCATGCGTCTATAACTCGGCAGATCTGATAACCGATCGAGTTTTTAACTCTGAAATCACACAAACTTACAGAACAACACGCGCTGTATGCCATATGGCTGCCATTTCCACGTTTTATTATCACTTCGGTCTGAGAGTGGGTGGGAAAAAACGGAACTTCGTTACAAACGGCGACACGTGTTTTCAGTGTCCTCTTTCATCAGTCGGCCACTAAAGCAAGCATTTTTTATCTTCGCCGCAAACACGATTCAACCGCTGCTTACATTAATATGATAGTCGTGCGTTTATCTCTCCCCTTTATGCTGTTTTCCTATAAATAAAGAGCGAGCGAGGCTGCCTCCGCGTTATAGCTGTGCTCCGAATCGTCCGCAAGCTGCAGACGAATTACCCACGTCGAGATTCTCCCGCCATTTTTTTTAATTGTTGGCCGTGTCGCAACGTTCAACCGCCGTCTGACTGCCGACTCCTTGTTAGGCGCTCTCGTGGCTGGCAGCGTTCCAAGATGGTTCTGGCGGCGATGCTCGTCCTGGGTCTGGCCCTCGGCTGCCACGCACTGCCGATGAATGAGGCGGGGACCATGGTAAGAGACACCCGTTTTGACCCCTCAAAAATAAGGCATGCAGACTATAGTGTGACTTCTGACTGGGACTTCGACTCGCGTCCGACTCGAGTCTCACCCCCCCCCCCCCCCATAATCTGGACTCGGACTCGCGCCTCGATGACTCGGACTCGAGCCACGATGACTCGGACTCAGACTAGGACCAACTGTCTCGTGCTTGGTCTCGGACCCCACTTGGGTGACTTGTGACTTGGCTTTAAAACAAAAATCGTATAAGAATTTGGCCTTTGAGACACTCGCGTGCACTATAATAATTATTATAGGCCTACTGCAATGGCCAGGTAATTTGGTGTTTGGGGCATCTTGTATGGGGTGGTACAATTGATTCTAAATCGCATCGCACAGGACTATTTTTCGATTATTCTATGTATAGGCATATGCCTATTTCAAAAGTAAAATAATGCGGTAGGCCTGGGTGGTGGAAACTGTCCAAATTTGCGACATGGGTTTCCGATAGTTTTTACTGAAGGCGACTCATGACCGTCACCGGGCTGAGGCGAGCTTTGTGCTTCGGGGCTCGGACGGGGAGTCGATCTGGACTTTCCATAGAGATGCGAAGCTGAAGCCGGCGAAAAACTGCCGAGCGTGAAATAGGTTTACCAAACCGTCAGCGAGGTTTAATGTCAGGTTTTTTTTTATTCTTTACTGAAAACAAAAGGGGAAGTTTGAGTTGGCAAGCTGATCTTATCTGTGCTGACTTTTTGCGCTGAAGAAAAATATCGGTGCTTAATTTAGGATGGAATTGTGGCCTAGATGACCCAGGACCTAAAGACTCTGGATGATGTGACTCAGGCTCGATGTGTTCGACTCGAATACATGTCTGAATACAGACCAGTCTAACCGGCTACGACTCTTTACACTATAAGGGTTTGGGCTCTGGCTTCGGCTTCTGTCTCACTCACGGTTTCTGGGTGACCCAGGCAACACATTCGGGGGCCAAACCGTACCCTGGATTTTTGTTAGAGGTACGCGTGGTGGTGACATAGCCCGAGCCTGATCCGGTGATTCGTACATTGTTTAAAGAGCACGCCGCGAACTATACGTCATGATTATGTATCTGGTGCATGAATCGGCCGTCGGTTCACCTATTCTCTTCTTATCGCCTGCAGGTCAACAGGGGGAGCCCCGAGGACTTTGTGGACTCGACGACCGATCCATGTCAAGATTTCTACCGCTACGCCTGCGGCGGCTGGCTGGACCAGAACCAGCTTCCGTCGTGGTCCTCGCGCTACGGCAAAAGCTTCACCGAAGTGTCCATCGGGAACCTGGCGGTGATCAAACCGGTACGGTCAGGGGGCCTCGGAGACAGGCACGGGATCGAGGAGACCTTGATCTTAGTGTAGAGTGTGGGGTTCAAATAGCTTCAAGTTATGGTTTAGGAAAGGGGACCGTTCTGCTTTTCCTATAGATTTTTAACATTGGTTGTTTGACTGAGGGTGAGGGGATGGGATGAGGATGGGAATGGGGATGGGGATGGGAATGGGGATGGGGATGGGGATGCATGGGATGGGGATGGGGATGGGGATGGGGATGGGGATGGGGATGGGGATGGGGATGGGGATGGGGATGGGGATGGGGATGGGGATGGGGATGGGGATGGGGATGGGAATGGGGATGGGGATGGGGATGCATGGGATGGGGATGGGGATGGGGATGGGGATGGGGATGCATGGGATGGGGATGGGGATGGGGATGGGGATGGGGATGGGGATGGGGATGGGGATGGGGATGGGGATGGGGATGGGGATGCATGGGATGGGGATGGCGGGATGGGGATGGGGATGCATGGGATGGGGATGGGGATGGGGATGGGGATGGGGATGGGGATGGGGATGCATGGGATGGGGATGCATGGGATGGGGATGGGGATTGGGATGGGGATGGGGATGGGGATGGGGATGGGGATGGGGATGGGGATGGGGATGGGGATGGGGATGGGGATGGGGATGGGGATGGGGATGGGGATGCATGGGATGGGGATGGCGGGATGGGGATGGGGATTGGGATGGGGATGGGGATGGGGATGGGGATGGGGATGGGGATGGGGATGGGGATGGGGATGGGGATGGGGATGGGGATGGGGATGGGGATTGGGATGGGGATGGGGAACGGGGATATGAGATGGGGATGGGGATTGAGATTTGGATGGGGATGGGGATGAGGATGGGGATGGGGATGGGGATGAGGATGGGCAAGGGGATGGGGATGGGGATGGGCATGAGGGGATAATACCACTCTCATTCAATGAAGTGATTTCTGCTCACAGTTTCTGGAGGGGCAAGGCAACAACTACGCATCGCTGACGAAGGCTCGTACCATCTACGCCACGTGCATGGACCTCCAAGCAATTGAACAGCTAGGAGACGCTCCAGTACAACTGGTAAAATTGGAGAAATGAAAATAATAGATGTTGGCTTTTTGCTCGTTTTTCTCACTCCACCTTTTGATGCTATATTAACCTGCATAATGAGGGTTGAAATTAAAGGTCGCAGAAACTATATCTTTTTGGGGGGATTGTAAGGTACGTGATTTGGAAACGAACTTAGTCTACTAAGTGCCACTTTCTTATTCCGCTCTTATTTTCAGTCGTTTTCGTTCCTTTTTTGTATTTTTTGTCCGTGTATTTTGAAGGTGTTTTTTTTAGTGGGTTGCTTGGAAATATTGGTTGAATGGCTGTTGATTGGTAGGCTGGGCGGTTGGTTGGTTGGGTGGTTGATCACTTGCTGTATGGTTGATTGGTTGGTTGGTTGGTGGGTCGGGTGGGGTTGGGTGGTTGGCTTGGTTTGTTTGTTGGTTGGTTGACGAGTAGGTACGTATAGACCGTCATTGAATCTTGTAGACGCAAGCATCCTTATCATTATATATATGATGGTTGCATGGTTATATGGTTAATAATCTAGTTGCTGATTGGTTGGTTAGTTGGTTGGTTGGTCTATTAGTTGCTAGACTTTGCCAGTCATTTGATCGGTTGGTTTGTCGGTCGGGTATAAAAAGAAGAATAAAAAAGGAAAAAGGAAATCAGAAAAGCCCAGGACACTGTACTTGCAGTACAATAGTACAACAACTCAACTCTGCTCAAGAGCGCAGTGGTTGGAGACTTGGTTGTAGTCGCCTACTTGTAAGTGGTTTAAGTCTATTTGTAAATGAAATTTGATTGTTTTTATATAATGCGCGCACGATCATTTTCATGAAGACCGCGCAATATAAATATGACCCGGCACAACGACATGAGGAATATCCCACTAAAACAATTTTTGAGTAAACAACGCCTGAAGTTAAAGTGTCTTCACAATTCGATTACAAATCAATTTTCTTTTTTTTCATTTTCGGAAATTTTAAGTATTAGAGGATATTATATTTTGATATCATTTGAAAGGTAATGGTATACTCTTTCACATCATTAGAAAACCTCAAAATCTCAAAAGTGGGGTTATTCCTCATTATGCTGTGCCGGGTCACAAATGTTAATTTATTATTATTATTACTCCGCGGCAGTTGACCGACTGATGATGAGGATGATGATGATGATGTCGGTCGGTCTTTCGCTTCGTTGATCGGTTCGTCGGTGAGTGTGTTTCTCGGTTCGTTTCGGGTCTACTCGGACAGATGGTTGATCGGTCGGTTGGTCGGCGTGTTGGAGAGATGGCCGGCTGGTCGTGTCGGCTGTCTCCCCCCGATGTACAGTTATACCAGGTGCATGATCAAACCGCTATACTCGCACCTTTTGGTCTGTGTTTTTGTCTTTCTCCCCCATCAGCTTATCTCGAGTTCCGGCGGTTGGAGCGTTCTCGACCCGAACGCCAAGAAAGACCAGAGGTCGTTCGATCTGGTGGCCGCGATGGTGTCGGCCAGTCCCGCCACCATCTCCTCGCTCTTCAAAATGTTCGTGGATGTCGACCCCAAGGACTCGTCCAGCAACATCATCCAGGTATAATCATCCAAGGCCAACTAATAGCCAATCTCACAGAGGTGCCTCAACGCCGAACATGAACTCTTTTTTTCCCCAAAAATAAAACCAAACGAATAAAGATGATGTTCCCTGGTATATATATATATAGTTGTGCAGGGCCCCAGTTAGTGCTTCTGCTTATTTCCCGTCAGCGTAGAATCGGCGCGCACGGAAGCAATAATTCTGCGCTTAAACGTGAGCATGTTTCACGGCCAATATTGTTAGTTTTCTTGATTCCGTATAAGCAAGAACAAAATAAGTCACAATAGCTCGGACGCGTCTTTTTGACTCAGTGTCACGGTGAGGACTGTATAGCATTGCAGCGTGTATCTCGAGTCTATCGAATAAAATAATAATGTTTCAGCGCAATTGAGAAGCAGTTATTGGTTTCTATCCTAACCTGGCCTGTTCTTTCCTGTCCAGTCCTGACCTGCCCCGTCCTGCCCTGCCCTGTCCCGCCCTGCCCTTCCCTGCCCTGCCCCATCCTGCCCTGCCCTGCCCTGTCCCGTCCTGCCCTGCCCTGCCCTGCCCCGTCCTGCCCTGCCTGCCCTGTACTGTCCTGTAACCTTTTTGAGCAAACCTGTTTCTTGGAATAGGTGGAATACACTTTGCCAAAGCCGATTTAACCCTGTGTGCACTGGGCTATTTAGTGCGCTCTATTGAGGGGGGGGGGGGCTCCGAGGGCCCCCTATTGATCTCAGTAACGGAAGGTCCGATTAATTTCAAAGTTTGCTTCATGTTCATGGGCTTAATCTGATTGCATGATTAATTTTAATTAAATATGCAAATATTTTGAATAATTAGCTAATTATCTATTCACAATGAATATTTGATACTTATTTATTTGATATTTTCACAATTTCAGTGTAAAAAACGTATAAAAGCATGAGCAAACTGTGTCAAAACTATAATAAGGTTTCCCAGATGAAAAATAATTCAGTTCTGATTTTAATTATATATTTTGAATATTGACCTTGCAGTTTTATCAATCCGGGCTCGGGATGAAGGCACGAGAAGTGTATCTGGGCGGCTATGAGGTGAGCTTCATATTGGAAGGGTTTGCATGGTGGAAGCACAATGTGGAAAGTTTGCGAAGACGTATAGACCCACGCCATGTTAGCCTCGTCCAAGGCGGTCTCTCCGGTACGGCTCCGGTCAGAGATCCGGGCCAAACGCACGCAAACCGCGGCACAACGGCACTATAATACCACGCTGGGTGCAAGCTGTACACGGCTCGCAGACCGCACCGCTGCCATACCACACGCAATAGCCTGTGTCCGTACATTGTGTACGAGCCTGTACGCAGCTGTCCTCGAGTCAAGACGCGCACGCGACATAATACGCACGCAAGTTTCGGGCGGGATATGGTGCAAAGGGTGCGCAAGCTATGAGCGGATCAATGGGGCTGCATTTCGCAACGATGTTGCGCAAAGCACCATACTACATGTACTTGTATTTCTGAAGGCCGGATTTTGATTTCGAAATCGGCGACCAACGCCTTGGTCAAAGCTAAAACCTTCGCAAAAGAGTTTTGCAGCGATGACTTCTTCACCGGATCAGATGCAATCCAAGAATGAAAACGCATCATTAATCAGAAAATAATTATAATCAAAAGGCTTGCACCAAACAAAATTTGAATAAGTGTAGCAGAAAGTAGGATTAAGCGAAGATATAGTGTCTGCATATAGCACATCGTTCTTCGACCTGTACGCAAAACGGCTGAACGGCTTGCGTTGATAATGCAGTTGCGTGTTATAACAAGCCACAGTATACACAATCGAGTATTAACGTCACGTCGCCAACGGATATCGTCAACCAGTTGGTAAAACTACATGGGGCATTAAAGGCACTAGACAACATTGGTAAAGGTCAACAGATTGCCACAGTTTTATGTGTTAAACCATTAAACATCCCCCAAAAGCAATCCTGCGAAGGTTTTAGCTCAAATGGTGATCTGAGAGAGAAGAAAAAGGTAAAAAACCGTCACGGTTTTTGCAACATTCTGTAGTGTAAGAAATCGTTTATGACTTGCGAGTAATAAACTATTTGTCGATGTTTGAGTGAAGATTTCTAGGGAAGTACAGCATCCCAGACCGTAAGATTTCAACATGAGGATCATATCATGACCATCTACAAACTGTGTATTAAAATTAGAAGGACATCGGTGGACATCGATGTTTTCCGATCTTCCCAATATTGTATTGGGCCTTTAATTTGCAAAAGTCTCGGGCCTCGGTTTCTCTGCTTCCACACACGTTGTAATGCGACATTTATTAAAAGACCAGTCTTTGACCACCGTTTCTGGGAGAACACTTTGCACTGAGCAGTACAACAAACTTTCGGAATTTATTGACAAGATACAACTTTATCTTCATTGTCAGCTTGACTTAGACCCTTCACAGGCTTCGTCTCCTTCTGACAAAGCCTGAAAACCCAGGTTGTGGTGCGTTGCCGAATTTTGAAGGTCTGTAGGCTTGATAAGTACATAGTATTTTCCAAGTAACTGGGGACAAAATGCTTGAATATAGATGCCTGTGACATTGTAATGGGTAAGAGAAATATGACCGAAGCCCAAGCCCGAGCCTGAGCCTTCACGGACGGCAAGATAGATTTGCCAAGGGCATTTTCCAAAAACTCGACATGATAATCTATCTCGCAAGGAGGATCTACATAACGTTGCTCAGTCGGCGTGGTAAATGTCACCATGTCGACTTGGCAAGATGAAAAATAATCCTGCCATGTCTTGTCAAGAAGGAGGGCACTTGGGGGAGGGGGGGGGGGGGCTTCCGTGCGTCACTCTCCGCTCTTGTTGGCGTTGCAGAGTCTGGTGGCGGCCTACGTAGACTTCGGCGTGGCCGTGGCCAAACTAGTGGCCGCGGACAGCGGCATGGACACGGCCCAGACTGGCTTCATGGAGCACGTCCGACAGAGCGTCACCGACGTGGTCAACTTCGAGCGTCAGCTAGCCCAGGTAGGTACTACGTCTTGGCCAAATACATTGTGGTTTTTGTTTTCAAAACGGGATGGGATGGGATGGGAACGGGCGCTGGGGTGCGACAGATTTCACAAAGCCTTACAATACATCGTTAACGCGTAACCCAACTTACGATGGATGACCCATCGCAAGTTGTTACAGGCCGTATGGTTTCTGTGCATCGCTCATCATCTTGCGATTGATCATATATAAGTTAAGATGGGTTTGGTGAAATCGACCGCTGATTACCTAGCACCTCACCTATAAATAACCATAGGGTATTATTCATATACAGTTACCCTGAGGACCTATTTTACACCTGCTGAGCTACATTTTCTTTTAAGTAATAGGAGAGAAATGTGATATACAAAAATGTTGCAAACTGCTTACTGACTAAAATTACCAAAATGCAAATCTCAAAATTTAGTGGGCCTGACGTTTCGATCCTAGCAGGACCTTTCTCAAAGGCAGGGTGACAAAGACAAAACAGATACATGTACACGAAGGAAGGGGGAAGAGAATAAATTGGACACGGATGAGAAACAAAGGACAAAGAGTAAAGCTGGTAGGGTGAGATCAAAGGGAAGGGCAAGGAGTAGGGTAGGAGAGAAATATATAGAGAGAAATGTAGAAATAGTCCATGCTTGTTTTTTTTTTTTTTTTTTTTTTTTTACATTCGTTGATCGTATAATGCTTTTTGGTTCTTTCTTACTGTGTAGATAATGATACCGAACTCTGATCTGCGGGACTTCGTCAAAACCTATCACAAAATGAGCATCAAGGACTTCAACAACGTGATCCCCGAGGTAGGAGAAAGAGTTTTGCCAAGTCACGCACATCGACAACACCCTGCACACGGACCACCGTCCACCACTCCCTTACACTCGATACACCCAATACATCTATTAGGTGGTCGGACCAACGCTATAAAGCAACTAGAAAACAATTCCCGTTCCACTAGTATGGATCTAAGTGAACATCACACTGGCTGTACATTAAATTCTGCAAATATCAACTCTGAAAAGTTCAACTCATTTACATTGCACAAACAGGAGAAATCTAGACCCAAACTGTGAAAATTCCGACGAAAAATCAGCGAACATTACCATTCACATTACCACACCGACAACACCCACCACACCCACCACGCCCATCACACTTACAACACCCATCACACCAACCGTACCCACCACACCCACCAAGCTCACTGCACTAAATACACGCACATCGCCCACTACACCTACCCCACCACCACACTTACAACACCCATCACACCCACCACACCCACCACGCCCACTGCACTAAATACACCCACCTCGCCCACCACACCCACCCCACCCACCACACC
Organism: Luidia sarsii; assembly: GCA_949987565.1. Taxonomy (NCBI): domain Eukaryota; kingdom Metazoa; phylum Echinodermata; class Asteroidea; order Paxillosida; family Luidiidae; genus Luidia; species Luidia sarsii. The sequence goes on from OX465106.1 coordinate 19,708,605, forward strand.
CACCACATTGACAACGCCCACGGCACTCATCACACCCACCACACCCACCCCACCCACCACACTAACAACACCCACGGCACCCATCACACCCACCACACCCACCCCACCCACCACACCGACAACACCCACGGCACTCATCACACCCACCACACCCACCACACTGACAACACCCACGGCACTCATCACACCCACCACACCCACCCCACTGACAACACCCACGGCACTCATCACACCCACCACACCCACCCCACCCACCACACTAAATACACACCCCTAAATACACGCAGACGGCAGCTGAGGGATCACACAAAGTAGACGCAGGTTTTTCATTTTTAAGCCAAACAAAATGATACAGATACAGACTGACTAGGAACTTATACTATAATGTTGAGATTGTTGACATCTGGTGTTTTTTCAACTCAAATTATTTTCTGAACTCATATTGTCCGTTACATCTTTTAGTTCGACATGCACGCGTACCTGCAAGGCAAGTTCGAAACCGACATTCCCCTGTCGGAGAACGTTCTCGTTCCAACCTTGGCTTATTTCCCTGCCCTGAACCAGCTCCTGCAAGAAACCCCGTCCAGGTAAAATCGACCAAAGGTTCTACGGAGGCCGTTTCATCACAAATAATTTGTGTGGGGGGGGGATACACTATAAACAATGCCGAATAGTATTTGACCAACATATTGCCCACGCACTGGTCAAACTGTCAATTGGTGATGATCACTTGATCAACGTAAGCCTGTGTTAGATTATGTCTATATATCGTTGATATAATGTAACGTGTTTGCATCGAGGAGAATGTAATTCAATGAGGTTTTTTCCCTGCTCGACGAAATAAGCACTGAATGCCCAGCGCTTTGCCCGATGCCTGATGAAAACAAATTAAGACATCTCGTGCGGGATTCGAACCCGCGACTCCTGCTTTCTAGTGCGGACTTACTATATAACCACTTGAGCCACGAGCAATTCGAGGTCGTGTGGCGGGTTCGAATAATGTATAGCGGCGGGTACCACGTTGCATCATAGACATAACCGAATCCCGCTCGCGTAACTTTTTTTCCCAGGACGGGAAAGGACATCATTAGCATACAGGCGCGCTATTGGTTGCATTTTGTCAACGTGTGGTGAATTATTCATGATAATCATTCCACTTACCCACTCAGATCTTGATTTGAGTATACAAAATTACTTATTAGGTGTACATGTACATGTACAGTATACATGTACATGTGTATGCCTACATAATGTACCGGTAACTAGTGTATACTACACCACAAACGTGTACTACACCACAAGCGTGTACTAAAGATGACCGTGTGCAACATTTTCATGAATAATTCACCATGTCTGGATAAAATGCAATCAATAGCGCGCGTTTATGTTAATGGTGGCCTTTCCCATCCTGGGAAAAAAAATACGCATCCCGCTCGAGGTGCGTGAAAGATTTTCATCAGGCATCGGGCAAAGCTCTGGGCTCTCGGTGCTTATCACGTCGAGCAGGGCAAACCCTCATCGAATTGTGTCTATGGTCAACTAGTCTTTGCCCAACCCGGCAAAGACTAGGCCCATGTGTATAGTAGTAAGACTATTTGGGGAGGCCACCATCTAAGGGCTGGATAGCTCAGATGATAAGATTGCCATTACGCCAAACATGAAATTGCGGGTTCAAGTCCCAACCCAGTCAAAGTTTTCTCTATCATTTATAAAACAAAAATATCGGATTTAATGCCAGCATTTCACGCCGTATTATTTGAGGTTGGATTTTGTGTTTTGTTCCAAAACGCCAGCACCGTTCAGAACTACGTGGTGCTAGGCTCTCTGCTGTCGTCGGTCCAATTCCTACCGCAGAGGTACCGAGACGCGAGGTTGGCGTTCGACCGAGTCTTCAGGGGCATTTCGGATGAGAAGCCCCGCTGGATAGACTGCGCCTCGGCCGCCGACGCACTCATGGGCTTCGTCACGGGCGCAGAATTCGTCCAAGCCCTGGGCAGCACGTCCATCAAGAACGAGGTTAGCCTCGCCGCTCAAGGCGGTCTCTCCGGTACAGTACGGCTCCGGTCAGAGATCCGGGCAAAACTCGCACGCAAACCGCGGCACAACGGTACTATACCACGCCGGGTGCAAGCTGTACACGGCTCGCAGACCGCACCGCTGCCATACCACACAGAACAGTCTGAACGAGGCTAGATTGAGGTCGGTCAATCGGTCAGCCCTTAATTAAAGGGATAGCACGACATTGGTCGAGCTAAAAAAAAAAAACATCCATACGCTAATGAAAACGAGTGCAGGAAATGACGAATGAGAGCGATCTATCCGTTTGTTTGTTTGATTGTTTGTTTGATTGTTTGTCTTTTTGTTTTCTTTCTTTCTTTCTTGCTTGCTTGATTGATTGCATGCTTGCTTGCTTGCTTGCTTGCTTGCTTGCTTGTTTGTTTGCTTGCTTGCTTGCTTGCTTGCTTGCTTGCTTGCTTGCTTGCTTGCTTGCTTGCTTGCTTGCTTGCTTGCTTGCTTGCTTGCTTGCTTGCTTGCTTGCTTGCTTGCTTGCTTGCTTGCTTGCTTGCTTGCTTGCTTGCTTGCTTGCTTGCTTGCTTGCTTGCTTGCTTGCTTGCTTGCTTGCTTGCTTGCTTGCTTGCTCGCTCGCTCGCTCGCTCGCTCGCTCGCTCGTTCGTTGCTTCGTTTTTTCGTTCATATAATAATGTTCGTTCGCTCGTTCGTTCTTCACTCAGGTCACGGGCATGATCCACAGCCTCCAGCAAGAGTTCGTGGACAGCCTGCCCAGCGTGAACTGGATTCAAGCCTCCACCAGAGCCAAAGCCATCGAGAAGGCCTCCGCTTCCACGAACAAAGTCGTGGCCCCCTCCTGGGTCCTCGACTCCACCAAGCTGGACGCGTACTACGCAACGGTAACATTTAACACACCGACTGCGGTGACCCTGCCTCCTTCCTCCCTCCTCCCCTTCCTTCTCAACTTCTACTCAGATTCCTCCCTCCTCCCACTTCCCTCCCGTCCTCCCTTCTCTACCCCTCCATCCCTGGCGCATGAGCCAGAGCCAGAGCCAGAGCCAGAGCCAGAGCCAGAGTCAGAGCCAGAGCCAGAGCCAGAGCCAGAGCCAGAGCCAGAGCCAGAGCCAGAGCCAGAGCCAGAGCCAGAGCCAGAGCCAGAGCCAGAGCCAGAGCCAGAGCCAGAGCCAGAGCCAGAGCCAGAGCCAGAGCCAGAGTCAGAGCCAGAGCCAGAGACAGAGACAGAGCCAGAGCCAGAGCCAGAGCCAGAGCCAGAGCCAGAGCCAGGACCAGGACCAGGGCCAGGACCAGGGCCAGGGCCACGGTAAGAGCTTAAAGCCAGGGTCAGGGCTAGGGTAATGGGCCAGGGCCAGAGCCATGCAGAGCCAGAGGAAGAGACAGAGGAAGAGCCAGAGGAAGAGCCAGAGGAAGAGCCAGAGGAAGAGCCAGAGGAAGAGCCAGAGGAAGAGCCAAAGCCAGGGCCATGCTGTTTCTTAATAGGTTTTCTTGCGTGTGCAACATGCAGATGTGATAGGTTCGCGTGACTTACTCTGTATACACGCCGTGCATGAGCTCGCCTGGGAGATCCGGCACTCGCCGCGCCCTTCATCGCTCACCAATGGCGACTTTGAAGCTGGTTAACTCTCTTCTTTTCTTCGCAGCTTTCTGTCGACCCGTCGTCCTACTTCTTTACTGTTTCCGCTGCGTCCTCATTTGGCTACGTCCAAATGCTGGCAAGACGAGGAGCACCGGTGGACCACAACGAGTAAGTCCGACCGATCATGTAAAGTAGTCAACGAGAGAGAGGCTGAACGACTGAGTGACTGATTGACTGCGTGACGTGCGTGACTGAGTGAGTGACTGAGTGACTGAGTGACTGCGTGACTGGGTAATAATTGTGTGACTGAGTGACTGTGGTTGACTGAGTGATTGTGTCACCGGGTGACTGGGTGACTGGGTGACTGGGTGACTGGGTGATTGTGTGACTGGGTGATTGTGTAACTAAGTGACTATAGTAACTGTTGACTGAATGATTGTGTCACTGAGCGACTGAGTGACTATACGATTTGTGACTGAGTGACTAAAAGACACATTAATAATGACCTAGTGTCCAAGTGACTGAGGGACTGAAAGACTGAGGGACTGAAAGACTGAGTGAGTGAACGACTGAGTGATTAAGTGACTAAGTGACTGAGTGACTGAATGAGTGAGTGACCGAGTGATTGATTGACTATTTGACTGATTGACTGATTGACTGAGTAACTAGAGTGAGTGACTGATTGACTGAAAGACTAAGTGACTGAGTGACTGATTGACTGAAAGACTAAGTGACTGAGTGACTGAATGCCCGACTGACTATGCGACTCGCTGAACCAAACAACCGACCGACTTACTCACCGAACGACTAACTGATTTTCTCACCAACGAAGCAACTAGATAAAGTATTCACTGGCTTGGTACCACTACGAACTGAACAGAATGAAACTATCAGCGACACTATCCGCAAACTTGACTGGTTTCTAGTAGACTGTGCTCCATGTTTGAAGCCATTATGAGTATCGCCTTTTGCATTCTCGGCTATGCGTCAACAGATGGATAATCGGGCCTGCCGTGGTGAACGCCTACCACTACCCTCACTACAACGAGATGGTCTTCACCGCGGGTATCCTGAGGCCGCCGTTCTTTGACCCTGCCATGCAGACGTGAGTGCATTTTCGAGTACCCAGCATCACAAGCACTGCGGCCCAGCAGCGGAAACTGGAATACGGGCGATTCACAATAGTGCGCCCTCAAGAGTTGGCGCCATTGTGAATCTCCGCGTATTGTAGAGCCTGTTTAATGATGCGACAGTGGAGGGGAGGGGATGGGTCTAGCCTCTGACGAGTCTCTTGCTTGATGAGTGTTGCCTGGCGTAATTGCGCAACCCATGCATCAACTCTTGGTGGCTCACCGCAGTGCCTTGTGGGTGCATACCACTCATAGATCCAAGATGGCGGCCCCGTGCTAACATTATACTTATCATTATCACGTGCCGGGGCCATAACTGTTTTACTAAGGAGTTTAGGGGATGGCAATCAATTAGACAACTGCACAAACCACACATGTGTAGCACCCATCTAGGAAGAACTCGCATGCAGATCAGGGTAATGGTTTAACACGCATGCGCAATCCTTGGTGACACACGGAGTAGCCGGCGCCCTTCACAGGTTCACAGCACATACACGGATTTGCGCGGCACGTAACTGGCAACTGGCGCCAGTATAGTTGCCATAATTATTGGTTCACGCATTCCCCCAAAGTGCCCTTCATTACCATACATGGCGGAAGCAGATTCAATGGACGAAGACCCCTTACGGGTTATATGGGAGCGTTCGATTAGCTTCCACCCCCACATTCGATTAGCTAATGAAAGAACGCACCTGACGATAACGCTTCAGGGCAAGCCCCCACAAATTGGGGAACAGCGCCCTCTGGAGACAAGAAGAATCGACTTCTCATAACTGGTGGAGTTATAGGCATTTCAGTCAATCTCTGGGAACAGAAATGATGGTATTCAGCTAACAATGATAACATCGCCCATGATTCCACTCCCCCAGGGCACTCAAGTATGCCAGCATCGGCTGGGTCATAGGTCACGAGCTGATCCACGGCTTCGATGACCTGGGACGGACGTTCGACGCCCAAGGCAATTTGAATAACTGGTGGGACAGCCAATCGGAGCAGGCCTACCTGACGCGTGCGCAGTGTATCAGACAGCAGTACGGCGGATACTCTGTAAACGGCATGGCCGTAAGTGAACAAAATAGGTTATGTCACTTAAAGCCCCTATACAACATTGGTCGAGGTCAAAGAATAGCATCCATACGATCCAACTTATGCATGAAAAAGCACACCTGTGAACATTTCAGCTCAATCCGCTAACCAAGTCTCGAGAAAATCGTGAAAACCGCTTCATTTGTTTCGCGAAAATGAAGCATTCAACACGGTACTGTTCCGAAAAATAGTTTAGATCTCGGTGAGACGTAAACGATTTCTTTTAGTCTTTTCTCCCAAAAACCACATTTCAGGTAGAAATATTTCAGTGCGAGGTTTCTACTATAACAATCTTCAAACTGTATAAGTGTCATGTAAATTTGTGAACATTTCTGTTTTTCGATCTTACCAATGTTGTGTAGGAGCTTTAAGGAAACTCGAAGACGACCACATACACTCACAGTGCTTGTAAAACGGTAGCACAAAAGATTATTTTCTGAAAGTGTATTATATCTATCAACAAATTGAAAAAAAATAACTAAGAAAACTTTGACCTAACCGGGACATGAACCTGAGACCTCTGGATTAATACAGCCATTAGATGGTGGCTTCCCTTTAATAGTCGACTAGTCTTCGGGGGTGAGGGCGTCAGTCAGAAGCAATTCAACCGTTATATCTATCAACACTGTAAACAATACTTTAACCAGCGTCCGTCAAAATAATTATGAACAGCGGACATTACTCGTCGTGTAATCATAATTTATCTGTAGGATTGACTGCGGTGCGGTGTCCTGTTCAAATTCGACTCCACCACAAGATTTTCCACCAGCGCGGCGGTCAAGTCAGAAGGGCAGTCTGCACTATAGGAATGAGGGAGTCGCGGGTTCGAGTGACGCACGAGCGGGCTCGGTAATGCACAGTGGGCATACAGCACTGAAGCGTGTTAGACAGGGCAGACCCTCATTGCAGCAAAGTGAGCATGTGCTTCTTTGTTGGGGGGTTGATCAAAGTATCTACATCCAGAACTCATTCGAGTTTCAGGAGTTTTCGACACACTTCCACCATAACCTGGAACAGACTACCAGTGATAGGGTTACCAACTCCATAACCACCAAACGAATTTTGTTTCGGGGTTTTTTTTTGCCGTTACTTTTGCTCCACGTTTTAATTCCTATCATTGCAACTTGCCGTATTTCATCTGCAGTGATGTTTTCATCAGGTCCATGAATCCAAGTTTTAAAAAGAGGGAGGGAAATGACATTGATGGGCTGATCGGTAACGTGAGTCGTGTGATGCAGTGAGGGTTTGCCCTGCTCAAAGTAATGAGCACCGAATGCCGAGTGCTTTCCCGATGCCCGGTGAAAAAACAAATTCAGGCAGCTCGGGCGGGATTCGAACCCGCGACGTCCGCTTTCTAGTGCAGTCGTTTTAACATCTTGATACCGAGCTGGTTGAAGACCGTGTGGCGGATTCGAATAATGTATAGCGTGTGGGTGACGCGTTGCATCAATAGCCGCGTTTCCACTGGACTAAAATTTAACCGAGACGATGGTTAAATTTCTAATGGTCAAATTTGACCGTCGTTCCCACTTGGACTTTTGAGTCAGTCAAATTTAACCGAGACGATGGTTAAAGTAACCGAGCTGGCAATATAACGGCTCATGAAGGTCAAGTGTCAGCCGGATACACAATGTACGTGTGTACATTTAGGCGCGCAACATGAAGCAGACGCTGTGCACAGTGCATGTACGTGTTACGTCATAGGCCGGATGTGGTTTTTTACCGAGTCGCATTTAACCGAGTGGTGCGTTTCCACTGGACTAATCGGCTCGGTTAAACTTACCTGGTCACTTTTACTGGGCAGAGGTTGCTCGGTAAAAGTAACCATTGGACTCGGTTAAAGTAACCGAGAGAAATTTAACTGGGCCGTTTCCACTGGACTTATTTTGGTCAAAGTAACCATCGTCTCGGTTACTTTAACCAAAATAAGTCCAGTGGAAACGCGGCTATAGACAAAACATAATCCTCGACGTGCTTAAGCACTTCTTGCAGATAGACTCGCATAGACAAGGGCTCACATAGACAGTGTGCATTAAAGCTGCTCTGAACCATTGCTTAGGCCATAAGGCTGTCGTGTATAGAGCTTCCTGCATGCATATACACGAGTTTGAAATGGTTGTCAAGTGTTATAGAGTATTGGAGTTCATTAAAGTATGTTATAGAAAAACAAATCCCATAACGCGTGGGGTACAGTCAATCGAACGCACGATTTAGGGCTCGGTTTTGACGAAAAAGGCAGAAACTGATCTCAAATACTCAAAATTACTCGGCTACGCCTTCAACATTGCCATCGTGTATAGCAGCATATTCATTTAATACCCATTGCTTAGGGCTGATTGGCATCCTGGGAGACTTCCGTGAGCCCACGGTCATTTTGTTTTGTTTTTCACGTTCGGCAGTTGAACGGGGAGCTGACGCTGGGCGAAAACATCGCCGATAACGGCGGACTGCGACTGGCCTACCGCACCTACCAGAACGAGGTGGCGCGCTGGGCGGGCCACGAGAGGCTGCGGGTCCGGGGCGAACGCGCCGTGACCACCGACCAGCTCTTCTTCCTCGGCGCCGCTCAGATCTGGTGCCGACACATGACCTCGGAGGAAACACTCTTGCGCATCCTGAACGACGACCACTCCACTGGGAGATACAGGTCGGTTATGAGAGTGTTTCTCTTTACGGGAGGTAGAGAGAGGGAGAGAGGGAGGGAGGGAGGGAGAGAAAGAGGGGAGAGAGAGAGAGAGGGGGGGAGGGATCAAAGGTGGAAGAGAGAAGGAGGGAGAGGGAGAGGATGGTGGCGTGATGGGGGAGGGAGAGACCAAGATACAGAGAGACCGAGACAGACAGAAAGGTATTTCCTACAGTGGCCAGAGCTGACACTAAACGCACATTCAGAGATTTGAAATAAGAAATTACTGCTTGGTATTGGGTTCAAGTGTAGTGATTTAACAATGTGTACACCAACCAATCTGTTAGATCTAACAAAATAAGACAAAAATAATATTCATGTGCAAATGCATTTCATATCATTTGATGATTGGCTCGCTTGGTCTCTCAGTTTCTCTTCATCTCTGCCTCTCTCTCCCTCCCTCCTTCTCTCTTCCACTCTTGATCCCTCCCTCTCTTCCTCTGTCTATCGCTCTCTCTCTCCATATCTATCTCTCCCCCAACTAGCCCCCTCTCCACTTCCCTCTCCACCTCTCGTCCTCCAAGCTCTCTCCCTCCCTTAATGCATCACTCTCTCTCCATCCTTTAACTACCCCCTCTCTCCACCTTTCTTGTTCAGAAGAATGATCGTCCATCTTTCTCCAGCTCTCTCACTCCCTCTCTCTCTATTCCCCCCTCTCTCTCTCTCTCTCTCTCTCTCTCTCTCTCTCGCTCTCTCTCCCTCTCTCTCTCCCTCGCTTTCTCTCTCTCTCTCTCCTCTATAATTATATATTATATATATCTCTCCCCCCTCTCTCTCTATATATTTCTCCCCTCTATCTCTCTCTCCACCTCCACGATCTCATTCTCCCTCTCTATACCTCTATGTATATTGATATTTTCCTTCATTAACGATCTCCTGGTCTAAATGATTCTGTTTGGTTTCTACCCTCCCCCCCCCCCATTGTCTGATACAACAGGGTGATCGGAACCATGTCCAACATGGAGGAGTTCTCGCAAGCCTTCCAGTGCGCTCCGGGGACCGCCATGAACCCCGTCAACAAATGTCGCGTCTGGTAGCGTCATCGCGCCAGAGCAACGCCGCCGAACTCTTCCCGAGTACAGCTGGCCCTTACAGGCTACCGTAGATGGCATGAATCGAATGAATAACATTCGACAATAAAAAAGCAGAAGCAAAAAATAATGATAAAAGTAATAGCCCAATCTATACAATTCCCCTCTGTCTGATCTGCATAGATTATGTCAGCTTGTTTTACCAATCGTTGCTCAGCGTAGGTGCATGGGAAGATAATAATTATATTTTTGTTGCCAAATACCCTTTGGATAGGATTTTAGTTTCAAAGAGATACCATCATGTCCCTACTATATCAGTTTAGCACCCTACTGTGTTGAAGCATTTCCAAATCAGACCATTTTGAAATTCCGAGTCAAAGACTGATCAAATACTCAACAAAATATGCTTTACAAAAATAAAAAAGATATCACTGGCAAAGAAGAGACTATAATCAAACAGGCCTATATAGGCAAAGAAGCAGTTGGTGTAATGATATTGAATTTTGTTTTGCTTTAGATTTCCTTTATTTGTTTGAAATTCAAAGTCGCTTGAAGATGTGGGTATAGCTGCAGTACACGACCGAGAATCTCGAATTTTCTGTAAAGGCAGCGGACCCTACGCCACCAAAATGCTTAGTATATGCCTAGGCCGCACGGGATGCACCCGAAGCTGGGAAGAAACTGAAGGGAGTGATGTGCAGTTATTGTAACCGATACATGCAACAGCGTATTGATATACCGTACAGATAGTCGTTGCTCTGAGAAACAATGACTAGATTGCGCTCACTGAAACCCGTCCGAACTTGAGACAATCTCGTCATTTTGATGGCTATACGTGAGGAAGGAGGACTAATCTGCTCAATATATATACGTGTATAGAAATCAGCCGCATCGTCCTAATTGAAAAAACACACACACACAACCCCTCACCCCCACCCCACGCACACCCAAACACGCACGCACCCCACCCACAAACCCCACACTACACACACACAACCCCTCAACCCCACCCCACACACACCCAAACACGCACGCACCCCACCCACAAACCCCACACTACACACACACCCACCCACACGCAAAGCGAACTGGAACAATAAGTTACAAAGCACTTAACCGACCAGGCACCAACAGCGTTTGAGTGGATTTTTTCCCGAAACTGGTGATTGAAGTTAATTTTGAGAATTAAGGAACTCTTTATAAAACAAAAAAAGCGAACAAATCAAGGGACCAGAGTTCCTGTAATCCTCCCGTTGATTGGTCTAATTAAAGCAGTGCTTCCCGGTAATTACCTAGTAATTAGAGTCGCGGTTAGGATTACAGAAAAGGGCAAGGTGAAATAAAATCGTGGCAGCTCATTAAAAAGTTCCATCCTGACTCTTTCCTGTATAGGAATGTGGCCTGAAGAACAGACACTTCTTTTTTTTAAGAACTTCTGACGTGACTCGGACTTGGACCCGAACACGACTCCGACGCGAATCTCTTTTTCCTAAGATCCCGGAAAAGACTTGCATCACTCGAGTCGAGGTTCATCATCTTCAAGGAGAACACACTTTGTGTGAGGAAAGATACACGTTGATAACACGGAATATTCTAGCATACATTAATCAATTAGCCCGCAAAGACGCCTTATTATCAAACCAAAAACGTTGTTGGTCCACACGTTGTGATAATGAGCTCGGCGGAGCCTTCTTGGATGGAATCAGAGCACTGCAACCTCAAAGGGTGTAGAACACTAAATTCAAGCTCGCATAGAATGCAGTGCAAAAATCCTCACTCTGGAGACAAAATGTGACCAGGTGTCCTGCCAAAAAGTGTCACTGCCAAATACTGTCCGCTCAGTAGCATACTGATCGCTGATTGGTTAGCGTTAGGACTAGGATTAGGGTCGTTAGGGTTAGGGTTTGGATTAGAATTAGGATTGGGATTAGGATTAGGGTTAGGATTAGGGTTGTTTGGGTTAGGGTTAGCGTTACGGTTACAGTTAGGGTCCAACGGTACCAAAGTGCCCAACGTTGCGTGTGTTAGGCCAGCAACCATACACAATGCGTTTGTAGTGCGCAACCATACCCCAACCACGGTGGTTGAATGTCATACGTATTGGACCAATCACCGATCAGTATGCTCATGAGTGGACACTATTTGGCAGGGGACACTATTTGGCATGACACCGGCACAGCATAACGAGGAATAACTCCACTTTTGAGATTTTGAGATTTTCTAATGATGTGAAAGAGTATACCATTAGCTTTCAAATGATATCACAATATAATATCCTCTAATACTTAAATTTTCCGAAAATACAAAAAAAGAAGATAATTTATTTGTAATCGAATTGTGAAGATACTTCAACTAAGACGTTTTACTCAAAAAATGTTTTGGTGGGATATACCTCATGTCGTTGTGCCGGGTCACAAATAGTGTCACTCCCAAATGTTTCCCGGGTCTGTATCAACTGTACTCCTGATTGTAGATTGGACCTTCATCTCCGATTTTCTTTTCAATCTAAGTGTACTTAGCCGACTGGATTTTCCGCTAATTACCCGGCAAGGAAAAAAAACCCTCGAAAATGTGTTGCATTCTTTTGGCAACCATACAAACAACGGTATAATCGGCATGCCGTATGCTCCGTTAACAAAGCAGTTTGCCTAGCCTATAGTGGTTAAGGCACCCAATAACCAATATTGTGATGAACCTGGCTATGGCTGCTCGGGGATCACACGAAGTGCATGGGTGCAGCCTTTTCAATTTACGTCAATCAAATAAACGGACAAAACTCACTGGGGACATAAAAAAAAGTATTTTTTTAGAAAATGGCAAAGAAAACTTTTTCAAAATTGTTCAAAAGTTCCAAGTCAGTCTGTCCTTTATTGTTCGATGGCCTTTGAGAAAGGTCCTGCTAGGATCGAAACGTCAGGCCCCCTAAATTTTAAGACTAGTTTATTTGTTAAAAAAATTGAGCGAGTTGGCCTTTTCCTGCAGTTACTCGAGGAAATAATTCAATGAGGGTTTGCCCTGCTCGACGTGATAAACACAGCGTCCCGTGCTTTGCCCGATGCCTGATGAAGACATTTCAAACATCATGTTATATCTAAGATGCACGATTACGACCAGAGGTGGAGCTCACAAAGCACTTACGATGCATCGTACTTACAACTGATACCCAAATCGTGATTCTATCTCACCATTACCTCCATTCAGAATCACGTGAGATTGTATTGTTCAGTTGTCCGGGTACGTGATCCCTCATTTCGGTAATAGATCGACGGAATCTCAATCAAACTTCATTTCACTCGTTTAATTGGGAGATTATGTGGTTTCTGTGCATCGCTCACTGTCCTGCGTTTGAACGTAGGTTACGGTGGGTACGACCACATAACAGGGTTGAAATTCAAATCAGCCTAGCGATGCAAAGTCAACGAGGAGAGTTGGCGAAGACACCATGTGATGAGCAATCTTATAGAGATGGCTCACTCTGAACAAGCAGAGTCTGTAACTCAAGCTTTAATAGGCGAGTCGGCATGTGAAGTCCGCCGTTTCGCTCAGTGTGTGCTCTGCCCGTCGTCAGGCGACCCCTGTATACTGTGCCCCTCGCGCGGCTCTTTTCGGAGCCATACTCCGTCTCAAAAGAGATGGCTTACGTGGTGTCAACCGCAAACTTTCCTTGTGCTTCCGCCGTGCAAACCTTCCAATCTCATCGACCTGTTCAGCAAAAGGATTATTGAACGTTAATCCTGGATATTTTGCGAATCCCTTTTTCTGGGTTTCCCTGATAACAATTATCCTAAGGACCCGAAACGAGGGACCGGCTCCTAATAATAGGCTCAGGTGTTTCTGATAGAAATTCGTGTCCATTCAGAATCCCGAGTTTGACGGTTTGACACGAAGTAATTAGCCGGTGCCTAATCACCCAGCTCAATCTCATTGCTAATTTCATTTTGCTTTGCGTGTGCAAAACAAGGTAATTAATAACCTTTTAACTTAGTATATGCATTGTATATATGTGGAGTTTTATTGGCACTTGACCGTCCCGCGCGCGACAGTCCCAGGAAACGAACCTGCATTTTTTCAGGAAATTCTTAACGGATTGACTTTGAAGTGGGTGCTCCATCCAGGAACGTCTATTGTATTACAACACCGCACTAAATATCCCTCAACTCTCTTTTATCGCTTGCTATTTTTCTCCCCTCCCCATCTCTCCTTCTCTCTCTATCTCTCTCTCTATCGGTATCTCCCTCTCAATCCCTGCCCTATCTCTCTCCCACATCTCTCTTGCTCTCTCTCCATCTCCCCTCTCTCTACCCCCTCTCTCTCCCCCTCTCTCTCCCACCCCATCTCCGATCTCTCTCACTCTCCCACCTCTCTCTCTCCCTCTCCCCTATCACTTACTCCGTTTATCTGCTTGTGTCATTACGGCGTGGGGTTATAAATACCCCACATGCAACGCGCTGATATTTTAGTGCAAGCGGGATCGCTCGGTGAACGTGCACTGCCGATCATATCGCGTGTCGTTGTTTTCACGAAGAGATAATATTTTTTGCTCTGTTTTCAATTCGTGGAGTGCAGGGTCGTGAGTGAGTATAGGCTATAGGCTTGAAGATAGCGGAGGGGGATTGTAGTTAGTAGCGCCCTTGTATACTACCAATGGCTGTCGCCCTGGTACTCCTGTTGTGCCTGGCTGTCTCCAGCTGTCGTGGAGTGCCACTGACGGATGTTGAACCCGAGGTAAGGGACTTTAAACGGTACGACTTTATACCCACCAACGACGACAACAAGTAATAATATCAATGACATATCAATAATATCAATACCAGCAACGACGATAAGATGACGGCGACAGCAACCGACAGCAACAAAGACGAAGACAACGAAGGTAAACGACGACGACAATGACGAAACAGCAACGACAATGACACAACGGCAGCGACGACGACAATTAACGGTTACTGTTGGCCTGACAACTATGGCTTGGTTTTATCAGAAAAATAATCTTGCGAGTTGCTGATTGATTTTTGACCAATACAATGCAAACAGTAATAATTATTTTAGGCGTTCTATTGACCAGTAACCTTTCCCAAATATTCGGAGGGCCTACCGTTCCTATCCCAGCAGAGTCTGCCCTTGAGAAAGGGCCCTCCTGCAATCGAAACGTCAGGCCCTCTATTTGTTCTGAGATTCGCATCTTGACAGAGAGCTGTTTGCGCCATTCTGTGCACGCTACACAATTTTGATCACATTTTGATCAACATCGCCCAAAATGTCGGTTAAAGCCCCTACACAGCATTGGTCGAGGACAAAGAATGGCATCCATACGTTGTCTGATCCAACATAATTATTCATGAAATATATAGCACATCTGTGAATATTTCAGCGCGATCCGCCAACCGAGTCTCGAGAAAATCGTGAAAAACGCTTCGTTAATTTGTTTCGCGAAAATGCAGCATTCGACGCCGTACTGTTCCGTTTTCTTTTGCTCCTTTCTCCAAAACTGCATGATTTTAGGCAGAAATATTTAAATGCGAGGTTTCTACCAAAACCTTATTCAAACTGTATGAGTTTCATGTAAATTTGTGAACATTTCTGTTTTTTGATCTTACCAATGTTGTGTAGGGGCTTTAAATACTGCCCAGCGAGATTCATTTCCAGATCCGTGACCATCTGGCAATGAATTATGCATTGGCATGGAGACTGTACTCTATATTCCCACCGCCAGTGATGGAAATTTTCAACCAAACTATCAGCCTAATGATATTGGCGGTCTCGAAAGATAAAATCAAAAACGGAGCCAGCAACTCTCAGAGCGCAGAATATCATTATGCGCTGAAAACTATAGCAACGGTATCCAATCATTTTGTTTGTATACTATTTTGTAGGTTAGCATGTTTTCTTTCTCATATAAATGGCGGAGTGCCATTTCATCCCATTCCCCCTCCTCCATTTCCTCCTCTTCCTCCTCACGTCTTTCTCTTCTCCCTCTATTCTCTCTATTCCCAGCTCCTCCTAGCTCTTTTCCTCATATTTTCCTTCTCCTCATACTCCTCCTCGTTTGTCTTTCCCTTCTCCCTCTCTATTCTCTCTATTCCCTGCTCCACATTCTCATCTTTTCCTTCTCCTCATTCTCCTCCTCGTTGTTCTTTCTCTTCTCCCTCTCTATTCTCTCTATTCCCAGCTCCTCCTCTTTTCCTCATATTTTCCTTCTCCTCATTCTCCTCCTCGTTTGTCTTCCCCTTCTCCCTCTCTATTCTCTCTACGTCCTGTTTCTCGTCCTCAAATTTTCCTTCTCCTCATTCTCATCCTCGTCTGTCTTTCCCTTTCTCTTTCTCTATCTCCCTCTCTATTGTCTCTATTCCCTGTTTCTCATCCTCATATTTTCCTTCTCCTCATTCTCCTCCTCGTTTGTCTTCCCCTTCTACCTCTCTATTCTCTCTATTCCCTGTTTCTCATCCTCATATTTTCCTTCTCCTCATTCTCCTCCTCGTTTGTCTTCCCCTTCTCCCTCTCTATTGTCTCTATTCCCTGTTTCTCATCCTCATATTTTCCCTCTCCTCATTCTCCTCCTCGTTTGTCTTCCCCTTCTACCTCTCTATTCTCTCTATTCCCTGTTTCTCATCCTCATATTTTCCTTCTCCTCATTCTCCTCCTCGTTTGTCTTCCCCTTCTCCCTCTCTATTCTCTCTATTCCCTGGTCCTCGTCCTCATATTTTCCTTCTCCTCATTTCCTCCTCGTTTGTCTTCCCCTTCTCCCTCTATATTCTCTCTACTTCCCGTTTCTCGTCCTCATATTTTCCTTCTCCTCATTCTCCTCCTCGTTTGTCTTTCCCTTCTCCCTCTCTATTCTCTCTATTCCCTGGTCCTCATCCTCATATTTTCCTTCTCCTCATTTCCTCCTCGTTTGTCTTCCCCTTCTCCCTCTATATTCTCTCTACTTCCTGTTTCTCGTCCTCATATTTTCCTTCTCCCCATTCTCCTCCTCGTTTGTCTTTCCCTTCTCCCTCTCTATTCTCTCTATTCCCTGATCCTCACCCTCATCTTTTCCTTCTACTCATTCTCCTCCTCGTCTGTCTTTCTCCTCCCCCTCTCCTCCTCCACCCTTTCCCTCCGCCACCTCTTTTCGACTCTGTTCGGAGACGTCGATACACAAAACCCCACGTCACACGCTTTATCACACGGTGCACTTTACACGCAGAAGCAGGTTCATACTTTCATACATCTGCCAGTCACATAATCGAATAGCCTGATGTCAACGGCAATGGTAGCATTGTGCTGGTATAGGCTACCCACCGGAACGCCATTTTCCGCCCATTCTTTTTGTGTGAAATACAGATAGGCCTATGCAACGCCCGGCTGTTGCATATCGGTGAGCAATAATTTATTGTACAGCGTTCATATGTTGTATGTCACAGTGTCAATACACGTTTATGCATGCGTCCAAAAGACTGACCTTGCTAGCTTCTGTGAACTAATGCAATTAGTGTTCGGATTGTGACGTTTCATTAGATTTGAACACAATGACTTTGAACAAAAAGGGAATTGTGTCCATTTTGGGGCGACATTGGATAGATCGTGAATCAAGGAGCGCATGGCTTTGTCTACACATAAATCATAGGCCTTTTGCCTTAGCAAAGGTCTTGAAAAATATTCTTTTCTAAATGATGTAAACTCCTTACTGGCCCAAAAGAACAAAGATCAACAGATCTAGACATGAATTTACGCCAGAGTCTCGAAACTTCCGAGCTTAAAATGATCTACAGTCTTTTCAAAGCCACCCTTCGTCTCAGAAGAGATGTGCCACGAAGTGTCACCGTACAAACTTCCACTTGGTACCGTATACGTTCACCGTAAAACCTTCCACTTAGTGGTAGGCCTACCGTACGTTCACCGTAAAACCTTCCACTTGGTACTGTACGTTCACCGTAAAACCTTCCACTTGGTACTGTACGTTCACCGTAAAACCTTCCACTTGGTACTGTACGTTCACCGTAAAACCTTCCACTTGGTACCGTACTTTTACCGTAAAACCTTCCACTTAGTACCGTACCTTCACCGTAAAACCTTCCACTTGGTACTGTACGTTCACCGTAAAACCTTCCACTTGGTACTGTACGTTCACCGTAAAACCTTCCACTTGGTACCGTACATTCACCGTAAAACCTTCCACTTGGTACTGTACGTTCACCGTGAAACCTTCCACTCTGTACCGTACGTTCACTGTAAAACCTTCCACTTGGTACCGTACGTTCACCGTAAAACATTCCACTTGGTACCATACTTTCACCGTAAAACCTTCCACTTGGTACCGTACTTTCCCCGTGCAAACCAAATTCAAATCGTCCCTGATTACAACCACGTGTTCGATTGCAGGGCAGAGGGGGGAGAGTGCGCGTGTGCACGGAATCCGCTTGTCTGGACGCCAGCCAGAGCATTCTGAGCACCATGGACCAGACGGCCGATCCATGTCAGGATTTCTACCAATACGCCTGCGGTGGCTGGCTGGACTGGGCCGAGATACCGGCCTGGTCAGAGGAGGTTACCAAGAGCTTCACCGAGGCGAGGAATGGTAACACTGAGATCATCCGAACGGTACGGAGGGGGATTGGGGATTGGGAATATGGGATTTGAACATTAGGAATGTGGGATAGGGGATTGGGGATAGGGATATGGATTGGAATAGGGATGGGAATGGGATTGGGATGGGGACGAGGAAAGGGAAGGGGACGGGGATTGAATTGAGGATGATTTAAATCAGGAGCTTCTTCAAAAGAAACTACTTTAGCAATAAAAAAAAGTGTTAAAGCACGAGTAAGTCCTCAAGTTGCATTTTAGGTGAAACTGAATTTTTCTGTGAAACTGAATTTCACAGATTCTGGAAGGTACGGACCC
Source organism: Luidia sarsii (assembly GCA_949987565.1). Taxonomy (NCBI): domain Eukaryota; kingdom Metazoa; phylum Echinodermata; class Asteroidea; order Paxillosida; family Luidiidae; genus Luidia; species Luidia sarsii. The sequence continues at coordinate 19,727,019 of OX465106.1, forward strand.
CGTCTACGAATCGCTACAGAAGGCCCGTAATCACTACGTTGCTTGCATGAACACACAGGCGATCGAGGATGCAGGAGCTGAACCCCTACTGCAGGTAGGACTTGGAATATCTCTCCGTCTCGCTCTCTCTGTCTGTCTCTCTCTATTTCGCTCCCCCCTCTCTCTCTATCGCTCTCTGTCTCCCCCTCTCTATATATCTCTCTCTGTCTCTCTCCCTCTCTCTCTCCCTCTCTCTCTCTCTCTCTCTCTCTCTCTCTCTCTCTCTCCGTCGCTCTCGCTCTTTGTCTCCATCGTTCACCCAACTCGCTCACCCCTCTCTTCTCTTTCTCCCGCTCTCTCTGTCTCTCCCTCACGTTCCTCTCTGTCTCTCTACCCCTCCCCGCCTCTCTCTCTCTCTCTCTCTCTCTCTCTCTCTTGGCTGGCAAGCTGATTGGCTAGCTAGCAGATTGGCTGGGTATCTGGCTGACTAGCTGATTGGCTGGCAATATGATTGGGTGACTAGCTGAGTGGCTGGCTAGCCAATAGTCAGACAGCTTATGATCAGGCTAGCTGATTGGCTGGCTAGCTGTTCTGCAGGCTTTCACTGGCTGACTAGATGGAACTTTGGCTAACTGAGTGGCTGGTTAGCTGATTGACTGGCTAGCTGATTACTGGCTTGCTGATTGACTGGCTAGCTGATTGACTGGCTAGCTGATTGGCTAGCTAGGGTCGTTGACCGAGTAAATTGTTAGGTGGCTGCCTGGTTGACTGATAATTATATAGTTGGCTGTTGCTGGCTGGTTGATTAGTTGTCTGCTTGATCAATTATAGGAGCCTCCAAAACTGCTAGCATGCATGCTTGCTATCTGACATGCTTGCTATCTGTCAGACTGTCAGCCCATCTTCAACCCCTCCCCTATACCCTCCCCGGCTGGCAGCAAGCATGCAGTTGACTATTGTCACTGAATAACATTGCCCTCTCACGACTGACCAATCTCAACCTAGCGCAACATTGTATCACAACTCTCCTTCCATCCCTCTCCGATCCTCTCCCCCCGGCCTGCCCACATCAGGTGATCGCGTCCTTGGGCGACTGGGGCCTACTCAAGTCTCCCGCCGAAGAACGGCGGGCCTTCCTGCACTGTGACCAGCTCGCTACCCTGGCGGCTGTCCACACCACCACCGCCACCCCACTATTCTCCATGAGCATCGATACGGACGACAGAAACTCTTCACGGAACCTCATCAAGGTGAGTCTCCTCCCACTATGAATATCTAAACTGTGAAAATGGGGTGAAAATGTCAGTTCGCCGTTATACTAAAAAGTCACTGTGATTTCACGATGCATTTTACAGTGAATTCACCGTGAAAATAATCGCTTCTCTGACCTGATAAGGACATCTTCAGGTCACTAAAGAGACCCAAAAAAAACGTGAATATCAAGGGTGGTAAGCTCCAGCCTTGGGGATGGCTAATTCAATTACCAGTAGGGACCACCAACCCCCCATAGAGGTACTGTATGGTGTCCTTGTATCTGTCACTCCCAGATACTTCTAAATTGCCTCTAGCCATTTACCACCAGGAATGTGGCCTTGGAGACCACTGGTGAAAACACCGTGAAAATGCCTTGGCTAACTGTGTGCCATGTAATAGGGGTGAAAACACAGTGAAATTTCTTTTCACGGCTAAATTACATTTTCACCCCATTTTCACCGTTTAGATGTTCACCTTTTCGAACTTGACCGCGTTGGACGATTTTCGGTGACACCCTGTGGTGTGACACATCTCTTCTTCTTCTTTTTTTTTTTTTGAGTGTGGCTCTGAAAAGAGCCGGTAGCTCAACGTTTCGGGCAGTTTGCCCGTCGTCAGGAGACAGTCGGATTCCAACTATCATCGGTGCTTGAAATGTCGCGGGGAGCGCTGGGGACTGTGTGGAGAATCTTTTCCCGCCCTTTGTGACCACTTTGGCATGAAGAGGTGGAGGTTCGCTGGAGTGTGTCAGTGTGTGAGTGGATGCCAAGGGTATAGACCTTTATCACCAACGTGACCAAAACACGTATAAAACAAAAGCACTGCCGCCACGTTGGACCGCTTTTTACGTAAAGTGTACGCACAACCATTATGGTACAACTGATGTTTACAATATGCGCTGCCATTGTAAGGCGGTCGAGTTATGGCGTCACGTGAAAAAGGTCTATAGGAGACCCAGGTTACAGAATAGGTGATGGATGAAGTGGAGTTGTCCGAAGGTATATAGAAGACCCATTGGAGATGGGTGGTTGTAATAATAATGTACTGCTGGTGCGAACGCCGACGTCATGAGGAACAGTGATTACGGTTGTATAATAATGTCGATGGCCTCCCTCACACGGAGGGAGTGTCATCTCTCAATGCTCATCGAACTTGTGCGCGCATGCACGCTACATGCACACCGGCCGGATGTGGTCTGCCCGGCTCTCATCAGTCCATTGTTCCATCGGGAATACTATAGAAGCTCGTGACTGGTTTGGATCAAAATGCGGGCTCTTATAAACGGACCAATGATGTTACCGGTACCAGCTGATAATTATAAACATTTCGATCAACTGCCGCGTCCGCACTGGACTTAAAATGGGTAATCTAACCGAGCAAATGGGTAAATTGACAGTTTTAAGTCCAGTGCGGACAGCCCAGGAAGTTTTCCTCCCAGGTAACTTACCCGACTCCAGTGGGTAGTTTAACCGACCAACTTCTGCCCGGTTAAATTGACCAGGTCAGTTTAACCGAGTCGATAAGTCCTATCCGGACATGACGTCTCGGTAAACGACTCGGTAAAAAAACACATCCGGCGCCCCGCACGTTACGTTACTGTATGCAAGACTCGTGCGGGCTCAGGGTAACAACGTGTCTGTGTACACATGTACACGAGTCGGTTAGTTTTACCGATCGTCTCGGTTAGGTTACCCAAGTCGAAAAGTCCAAGTGCGGACGCCGGGAAGATTTACCCATTGGAATGTTACCCACGGGCTCGGTAAAAAAATAAGTCCAGTGCGGACACGGCTTAGTCAAAGCAATGGCTGAAAATTGCCTAACCTTTAAAGGTGTATGGTAACATGTTGACCACTGAATGTGTGATAAACATCGGCAGCACATATTAAATCAGGGAGATACAGGGTGAACGGGTGTTTTACATGCAGTGACCAAGAACAGTATACAAAAGACGTATACACTGTATTAAAAAGGTCCTGCTTGGATCTAAGCGACAGTACACTGTATAGGCCCGCTACTTGATTTTATATGAGATTTTTGGATCAGCAAGTTTATTAGCAGCTTTGCAATATGTTGTGTATTACTCTTTACATTGTGGATTGTCTGGTTTTTACAACCCATACGACTAAAAGGAATAAGTGCCCTATCCAATGTTAGATATTATGGAGATTATCCTGATTTTAACCCCCTACATTAAACGTCCTGACGTTTGGATCTTAGCAGGACCTTTGAGAAAGGTCCTGCTGGGATCGAAACGTCAGGCCCTCCTAATTTTTGATAAAAATTAATATTCGCGTTTTGGTATTTCTATGTGTCAGTAAGCAGTTTGCAGGATTGTGTGTATGTCACTGCCCCAAATATCAACCTATAACAAATATACATAATGTCTGGGTTTTTATGTTTTCGTTGTTGTTGTTGTTGTTGTTGTTGTTTTCTTATGTACACAGTTCACGCAGGCTGGCTTGGGCCTGGGGTCACGTGAGTTGTACCTGGGCGATCACGGGGTAAGTATAATGAGGCCCAAACATTGTGGAAACTCTGTGAGCACAGTAAATATCCTTCTTTTTCATTCGTAGAATGGCCCTCTGAATGTTTTAAAAGTAGGCCTAATCGTAGATGAAGAGGAAACTAAGCAAGTCATTATAACCGGAGTAGTATACTCCGGTTACGAAACCTTGACCGAGTGGATCTCTGCCTGCGGTGTTATGAGTTTCACATGGCACAATGGTTTCAGACAATGTATTGCGGGTGCATATGCATGCATGGGGTCGGCCGCTTCAATGCGGCCGTGCATCGCCTGGGCCTACGTCCACCTCCGGCCTGCCATGATCGATGCGGTGCGCCTGAAAGAACTGCGCAGCATTAGAGAGCGCCCAGACCTCCGCCCACCATAGGATGTGGACCTCACTTTACCCGAACCCACAAACTTTGAGCAGCACTTAATACACATAACATAATTGCCGTTGCCTCATAGGCCTACGCAAGAAGAAGAAGAGGGTATATCTAACGCACTGCTCAAGTGCAATGGGGATGCAATGGTCAGCAGCCGTATATAATGATTGTTTTCAACCATCGCACTGCGGATGGTTATACGTATTTTGTTACTTTGCTTTGAGCTGCAGATAATCAGACTGAGGATTGGTCTAGAGGCAAGTGTTGCTTTGGTGCGGGTTTTTTCACAAACGCACAGCATAAGCAGCAACATATTTCGATATCTACAAACAATGGGCCTAGTACAGCCAAAATTTAATCGTGAAACTTGGAGCAAACAGACTTTCACGCTAAATCATCTTAACAAAGATTAACTGCGAGGACCATTTGTGACCCGGCACAGCATAATGAGGAATGACCCCCACTTTTGAGATTTTGAGATTTTCTAATGATGGGAAAGAGTATACCATTAGCTTTCTAATGATATCAAATTTATTTCCGTATGAACTTTGTTGTAAATCGTACAAGGGGACTTCACTCGTTCATTTGGCAGACACAATATAGCAGCACCATTCTAACTCTCGAAAGCGGCCACTCAAAAAGGCAGGAATTTCACATTTTCATGAAAACAGTACACAAACACTCCCCAAAATCCTCGGTTTTTTTCAAAATTTAGAGACGGATTTCGGAAAAATTCTTTGGACATAATATCCTCCAATACATTTTTTTTTCGAAAATACAAAAAAAAATATATATATAAATATATATTTTTAATCGAATTGAGAAGATACTTTGACTTCAGGCGTTGTTTACTGGAAAAGTGTTTTGGTGGGATATTCCTCATGTCGCTGTGCCGGGTCACAATTTTACTATGGGTTCATGTTTTTATGTTTTCTTCATTGGGGGGCCGGGCTGCACGCAGGAGTTACTGCAAGCGTACGAGGACTTCGGCGTGACGCTGGCCCTACTCTTGGCCGAGGACAGCGGCTTGGACACGGCCGAGGAGGGCCGCCTGGACACGGTGCGGCAAGGCATGGCGGAGATTCTGGCCTTCGAGTCACAACTGGCCGAGGTATAACGCGCTCCCCGACAAGGGAATGAGCACTTTCATCATCCATGTCCTTATACTGTTTACTCTATCATAATATTACTCTATGCGTTGTACTTCGCCAAGGCCACAGGTAACTCAAAGCGGGATTGCTTTCTGTTGGAGACTGCAAAACCAATGTTACACTACCACAGACCAGAAGAATTGCTTGAGGCATTTAAAAAAGCGGGGTCCGAAAGCCAGCCCTATGGGCTGCTATTGACATCCAACCGTCTAAAACTTGTCACATTCGTTGGAGAGTGATACAACGAGAAAATGTTCCAGATAACCTTACTGACTGGAAATAATCGAAATTGCCAATCTGAAATGTTATGAGGGCCAGTGTTGTAGTCGAGACCTTCATGTCCGAGACTGAGACCGAGACCGAGACCGAGACCGCAGCATCCGAGACCGAGACCAGAGCCTTCGAGACCGGGACCATCCTCCCGAGACCGAGACTTTGATGAGACCGAGACCGAGGCCTCAAAAAAGGGTCTCGAGGCGGTCTTGAGACCTACATCACTGATGAGGGCTTGACGTTTCGATCCAAGGTGGACCTGAGGTGTTCTTTTTTCAACGGCAGAACGACATGGGCAAAAGCAGATATATAGGCATGGGGGTTAATACGATACCGCACGGGTGACAGAAGATACACAAGGTAATTGGCAAGCTTGTTTCCGAAGAGAGAAGAAGGCGATTTTCTCGCTTCACTTGAGTGCCCTTCCGTGACTCAGCGAATTCAATTATCGACCACTAAATTAACGGCAAGGTATAATGCCCGCCTTTTACGTATTATACTGGTGTTCTTCGGCGAACTGTCTTTAAGCAAACATCCTCGTTTGCTGGTCAAAGACGCCATCAAGGGTGACCTGAAAGACTTCGCTATCCCAACCACCACCCACCTGATGGGAGCAGTTGGCAGCGGAGAGACCCGTATGGCCATCGGTCCATGTCGGTGTTAAGCGCTCCGCTGAGAATTCCCAGGCTTTTATAAATTATGGAGACAACACATTCGGCAGAAAGCGAAAGCATGGCGCATAATGTAGACTCTGATCATCACTTATAGTGATGGGGAGCCATGAAGATGATGATGACATAGTATTATGCTGATTGCGTTACTCGTCTGCAGATTTGCGAACATTGTTCCATTTCGATCGAACAGCCAACTCAATCTGGTAGGAATTTCTTTTTCAGTTTTCTATTTTTTTTTCTGGGGAGGAGGAGGGGCAGCCTGGCATTATTTCTTACCTCATCTCTTTCCTCCGTCTTTATTTAGATCACAATACCGATGTCGGACCTGCGCGACGCCTTAAGCACTTACAACCCCATGAGCCTGCAGGAGTTCGGCCACCTAATCCCAGAGGTATGGCGGTACACAGTCGTTTCTCATTTTGGCCGGAGTCGTAATGGAGTCGGTGACTTTTGTGACTCGGATGAGGACGAGATGAGTCATCAGGTCAAAAAGGACGAGTCGAGTCGAGTTGAGTTACACCGTGGAGTCGAGTCATTTATAAGCTCCAGTCAATTCGGGTCATTTAGCCCCGCGTTTGGGTCGGAAACTCGAGTCAGACACGAGTCAAGTCGCTGACTCGAGTCAAGTCACAGACTCGAGTCAAGTCACAGATTCGAGTCAAGTCACAGACTCGAGTCAAGTCACAGACTCGAGTCAAGTCACAGTCTCGAGTCAAGTCACAGTCTCGAGTCAAGTCACTGACTCGAGTCAAGTCACAGACACGAGTCAAATCGCTGACTCGAGTCAAGTCACAGACACGAGTCAAATCGCTGACTCGAGTCAAGTCACAGACTCGAGTCAAGTCACAGATTCGAGTCAAGTCACAGACTCGAGTCAAGTCACTGACTCGAGTCAAATCACAGATTCGAGTCAAGTCACTGGCTCGAGTCGAGTCACTGTTGGAAATATGATACTTACAGAGTTATACAAAGAAACTCGATCCAAAATGTTTTGGCCCAAATCGTCTGCCCAACAGTCGATTTGGTTTGACCGATAATGTTGGGAGTTTGTGGTCAGAATTTGACTGCAGGGACAATCCAACATGGTGGCGTTTATTGACCGATTCTGTGTGACCAGTTGATAATCTAACCATGTACAAGCGTTGATCACTTTCGGCTACACGTGTTACTGCCAAAAGTGTGGGCAAATGACTAAAGCATTCGGTGCTTTCTGACTCTGAAACGATTTCACATGCTGTTGCTGATGTTGCTGATGTTGTTGGTGGTGGTTATTGGTACTAGATCGACGTCGCTGGGTACACGAAGCGTGTGCTCGGGCAGGAGCTGTCCCCGGATGAGGAGGTCCTCGTCCCCACTGAAGATTACTTCCCTGCGCTGAACGACCTTCTGGAAAGCACCCCGTCCGGGTAAGCAAAGCACCGTCACCCCCTTGCCCTGCCGTCCCCAAACACCATGCCCGCCACCGCTGGCCCTATGAGCTCCCCCCTTCATAAAAGCACCCGCCACCGTGGCTCCATTTCATATACCAAACCAGCACTTCGACACCCATTAACCCTTCTATACCAACCGCCACACCCAACAGACTTCCACCGACCCCATTACCAGCCACACACTTTCACCAATCCCAACATAACCCATGCATAGACTACCAGAATCTCCACAACTGGTCATCAACCTCGCTAAAGATACCAATCCACGACTCCACATCCTCAACCCGCCTCCTCGAAAGCACTACTCACTTGGCTAACCACTTCGATCAAGAGATTTCCATAATTATTGTTCACAAGTTCAAAGTCAGTTTTTCCTTCATTTGTTTGATTTTAAAAAAACTGTATCCACTCCGTGAACAGCTTTGGCCTGGTTTACAACAATTGGTTGTTTGCATAATCATGAATGAAATCGAGTGGCGTGATCCCTGGAGATAATACGGTAGTTAATGGTTGGATGATTCTGGCTGGCGCCCCAACCCCGGCAAAGACTAACTTCACTATTTGGAAAGGCCAACATCTAAGGGCTATAGATAGCGTCAGTACGCTAAAACGGGAGTCTCGGGTTCACGTCCCGGTCCAGTCAAAGTTGTTTTCTCTGCCCGTTAAAAAAAAAAAAGCTGTTTCAAAAGTGCCCAGTCAGTGTCTGCTTGATTGAAAGAGCCGAAGCAAGATTGGGCTCTGAAACACCTCCACGTGACAGGATCCCCATCAACACTGGTATCCATTAGACACTGACTATACAATCGTCCATTCCTCTGTGCGCCACTCCTATCCTGCATGCAGAGTCGTACACGACTACATGGTGTGGCAGGTCGTGTACTCCCTGGCTGCCGACCTCCCCCAGAGATACCGGGACGCCGTGCACGCCTTCAGCCGAGTCTACACGGGCATCTCGGCCGTGCGGCCCCGCTGGATGCACTGCGCCGCGGCCGCCGACGGTGCCCTGGGCTTCGTCACGGGCGCCGAGTACGTGAACGCCCGGGACAGCTTCTCTATCAAATCGGAGGTTGGTGGCTTTCGTCCGACGCTTGTAATACTACTTTTACCGCTCGCATTTTTTTTTAGCACGATACATGATTATGCTTTCTGAAGCGCTGCGCACACAGCGTAAAACATTCTCGTTGGCGGCTTCGAATTGAACTCAGACCGAGCCGAACCGAACCAGAACAAAACCGAACCGACTCGAGGCCGAAACAAACCGAGCAGAGCCGAACTTAACTGGACTGAGCCGAGGTCTGACGAATCGAACGAAATCGATTCGCGCCGCGCCCCGGCCGAGCCAACCCGAACCAAACCGAGCCGAACTGAACCGAACCACACCGAACCAAACTGAACCGGACCGAACCGAACCGAACCGAACCGAACCACACCGAACCAAACCGAACCGAACCGAACCGAACCACACCGAACCAAACCGAACCGGACCGAACCGAACCGAGCTCTGAAGAACCAAACGAAATCGATTCGAGGCCCGCCGAGCCAACCCGAACCGAACCGAACCTAACAGAACTGAACCGAACAGAACTGATCTGAACTGAGCAGAACCCGAGCCACAACAAACCGAACGGTCGTCTATACAGAGCCTTGGGCCGTGTCTGAATCTGTTGTCTAGAGCTACGGCTTGATCTTCGCTCCATTGGAAACACACAGGGCCAGGGATGCGAAGACAATAGCCGTAGCCGTAGCTCTGGAAGCCCGTTCCTGACACGGCCTTACTAAACCGAACCTTACTGAAATGAATTCTCAACTGGCCCGAACCGATTCGCTCAATCGATTTCAGCCTCGTCCGATGCCTGAGGGTTTGTTTCGTTTGGTTCCCGCTCCGTGGCCCAGGTTGAAGCCGCCATAGGGAAGGTCCGCCGGGAGTTCATCGCGAACCTGCGTGGCCTGGACTGGATGGACAGGAGGACGCGCAGGCAGGCCGTCAGGAAGGCACGCGCCGTCCACGACCGAGTGGTCGCCCCGGACTGGATCGCCGACAGCGACGCGCTGGACGGATTCTACGCCGAGGTGAGTGCGCCCTCAAGAGTTTGCAACGCGTGGGCCAATCGCAGCCTGCGTTGCAAACTCTCGGGAATTAATTTTGTGAATCGCCCGTTTTGTACAGTAGCTGCTTGTAAGTGCGTAACTCTTGCTGCGCCAGGGCGTGCAGGGGCCTATACCTCGATCCAACGGGATAGACGACACTGCCTTCACACAGTAAACAGGTTGAGCAAGGATGTCGGGTGAAACACCGTCTTGGTCAGAAATGGTCGGAGGTGGCGATTTGATTTTGACCATCATTTCACAGTTGGCCTTTTGTTCACAGAGAGTGCGCGGGGATGGGAGGAGAAGTGGGAAGCACCAAACACGTCCCCGTTCGATTTATAGTTCGGATTCAGCGGTACACATACATGAATAGGCCTATACTATAATAAACCGCTGGATAATACGACTCTTGCGTCTCTCTATAAATTCGGCATTGTGTGCACGCCCGTGTGCGGTCTGCACGCGCGCACTGGATATCGATGTCGATTGCATCAACAAATCAACTCTGGGGAAAACGCACAGAAAAGTCGACTGGAAATCTGCACTCTGTGGGACAATCATTCCGAGTTTGTGCGTATCACTGGTATCACCCACTAATACATATCACTCACCTTTGGAATAACCGTTTCCATTATCGTTTGCTTTCGTCGACAGCTCTTCGTCTCTCCAAAGTCCCACTTTATTAACAAGCTGAGCACATTCTCGTTTTACCACAAACGGAATCTGGCCAAATATGGGGAACCTGTCGACAAGAGCGAGTAAGGAAAACATACTAAATGAATAAACGACCTTTATTATCATTCGGCATAGATTATTTCAATTATCATAATCTTTATGCCTTTTTGGTGTCATTTATATTAAAACGGGGGTCAAGAATTTCTTCTTTGCTAATTTCACAATGCTGTGATATACACACAAAATGTTGCAAACTGCTTACTGACTAAAATTACCAAAATGCAAATCTAAAAATTCAGTGGGCCTGACCTTTCCATCCTATAGCAGGATCTGCCTTTGAGAAAGCTCCTGTTGGGATCGAAACGTCAGGCCCACTAAAATTTGAGATTCATAAAAATTATTGTGTTTAAATTTTTCCCTCTCAGTTGTGTTTCTTTCTTTAGTTGTATGATTATAAAATGATCGCAATTTATTCCGATTTATTTGAGCTGACGTTCTGTCTTGGGGAGAAGGTTAGCGGTGACATTGTTCGACGGGAGGTATGTTTTGCCAGGCAGTGTGGCTCTGCAAAGAACCGTGGGGCTCTTTCCAGAACCACCCTCAGCGCTGGCAAAAAATAGACTTCCCGCAACACGGCGCCAACGCACGGCCTTCTCGCATTATTTGTATGCTTGGCACCATGCACTCGAAGCCTCCATGTGTTCTCTGATTCTCTATCTTCCCGGTGAATTGGCGACAAGATGGCAGATGGGACCGACCCAGGTGAACGCTTATTACTCCCACTCGGCCAATGAGATGGTCTTCCTGGCTGGTATCCTGAGACCCCCCTTCTATGACTCAGTCCTGCCATCGTAAGTGCACCAGTATTCACCAACCCCACCCCCCCCCCGGCCCACACGCCTATAAACTCCCCATTAAGAAAGGCTATACATGTACACCATTTTGCAAAGTGCCCATTTTCCGGACATTGCAAAATTGTTTGTAATGGTATCGAATATTCCGTGACATTTTAGCGCTCGAAAATCTGCCGTTTTCGAGGAAAGAGGAAATTTGTTCACTTGAAACCGTGATCGTTGGAAAGAAGATTCCATGTTACAAATACCGCCCTCTATGTCTGAAAAGGGGTTAGCATTAATTTAATTTCCATGGCTTTTCTCGTGAATTAGTTGACGTATTGAACAGAAACTTAGTCAGGTGTGTTATTTTATGCCTATTGCCCTATACGTAGAGTTTGACAGTACTGAAGCGATTATTTGACCTTCGCAAATGGTGTACCCTATATGTGACCCGGCACAGCATAATGAAGAATAACCCCACTTTTGAGATTTTAAGATTTTCTAATGATGTGAAAGAGTTTAACATTAGCTTTCAAATGATATCAATATTTAATATCCACTAATACTTAAAATTTCCGAAAATTTATTTGTAATCGAATTGTGAAGATACTTTAACTTCAGGCGTTGTTTACTCAAAAAGTGTTTTGGTGGGATATTCCTCATGTCGTTGTGCCGGGTCACATATACATTTGACCCCTGCAAGAGCAAAAGGCACCCTCTCCCATCATCCTATACTTTCATTTACACCAAATTCGTCCCATTTTATGGCAACGCAATGCCCATTTTTCAATCATGTTGCGGCACTGGATCTTTGGTTAATTTTTTGGACGCGCTCAATGACGCGCTCAGCTGAAAAAAAGAAAATCAAGGCCGCACGCTCACTAATTCCATCCAAGAAGGCCCAGCTGGGCCGAGTATCATTATCAAGTGTGGACCAACAACTTTTGTTGTTTAAAGGTCTTTGGAGGCTAATTAACAGATACATTGTAGCAAAAGTGAAGCTTATTAAGCTGGAGGTTCGCTCTTCAATTCGTGTGTAATTTTGACCATATCTGGCTTTAAATGTGGCCCTATTGGCCGGCTGTGGTGGTGGAGGGGTCCATCCCAAAACCCTTGCAGACATTCGGCTTGGATGCGGCAACATAATGTGGGATTTTTCAGGGGTAATTATAGCCAAAAATCTAATCGGCCAAGGGTACCAAAAACATTAAAAGAATCTGATAAATTAAGGTCCAAAATCCAGGTCCAAAATCCAATTTTCAGTAAAGCTATATACAAGAACTGAGAGACTTTTGGGCATGGGATAATTGGCTTTGAAAGTGAGTGTTTTTGTACAGTATTCAATGGGAGCACGATTTAGTGTTCTGCACCCTGCATAGCGCTGGACGAGCGGCCATTTTGGATTCACGTCGAATCGAGAGGCAGCGCCCTCTGGCGCCAAAACTGAGTTGATCGAGGAGGGGGTGCTGGTCATAACAAAGACTTGGTTCGGTCGTTTCGAGTTCGGTAAACGCCTCAGACATTTTGCCCACTTCAACCATCCCGTGTAACTCTATTCCGACTGAAATTATGAGGAAAAAACACAATCAGTGAAAAAATGACGATTCCAATTCATATGACCGCAAAAAATGCACCACTAGGCCTATCACTGCAACGATTTGCCTTTATTTTGTAGTGATCTCTGTTGAAGAATTAAAAAACTATAACGACTATACAAAAGCAATATGTCGGCCATCATGCTCCCCCCCCCCCCAGATCACTCAACTATGGCAGTCTCGGATGGATCATAGGCCACGAGTTGACCCACGGCTTTGATGACGTAGGCCGGAATTTCGACGACCAGGGCAATCTGAACGACTGGTGGGGAGACCAGTCGGCGCAGACATACAGCGACCGAACGCAGTGCATGCGCGACCAGTACGGAGACTACCAAGTCGGGGATAAGCACGTGAGTAAAACTAAAACTTAGGCGGTGAACCATTGCTGGTATTTTGTCTGCCAGTGGACCAATCCATTGGACCTACTCACGTACTGACCAGTCAGAAGACGGAGCGATGCACGGAAAGTCCCACTATTGAACGACGTCATCGGATCCCGTAACAATAGTAATTGGCACTTTATGCTTATGCGAGGTGGTAGTCTCCTCGATGAATCCTATAAAGTACTTATGTGGCCCCACGATCATAATGCCATTGTGCACTGATCTCGTATATAGATATATAGGTTACAGGTTTGCACGGTGGAAGTACCAAGTGGAAGATTTGCGGTCTGATTCTGAAAACATCAGTTCGTGCAGTGAGTCGGTCAACGAACTTGGCTCAATCAGTCGCCCGGTCATCACTCGGTCACTCCGTGACCCATTCAAGCAGACGATAATGACCCCAATTAGTTGCCTCTCGCTCGCTCGCAGGTGAACGGGCAGCTGACGCTGGGCGAGAACGTTGCCGACAACGGCGGTCTCCGTCTGGCCTACGGGGCCTACCTGCGGGCGCGGCGACCCAACAGGGAGAGCCTCCTGCCGGACTTGCAGGCCCTGAGCCAGGAGCAGCTCTTCTTCCTCGGGGCCGCCCAGGTCTGGTGCCAGAAGAAGACCCCCGAGAGCGCACTCATGGGACTCCTCGGTGACCCCCACTCACCGGGAAAATACAGGTCATTAGTTTGTATAAAACAATATCTACAAGACAATACTGCATATGCCTCTTCCTCTTTATCTCTTCTTCTCTCTCCTTCTCCATCTCTCCCTCTCTATCCCCTCTCTCTCTGCATCTCTTTTCTCTCCCTATCTCCCTCTCTCCCATCCACCTCTCTCCATCTCTATCTCTCTTCCCCTCTCTTTCTTTGTCTCTCTCTACCTCTCTACCTCTCTTCATATCTCTTTCAAAACAATGACCATCCGTCTCTCTCCTCTTTCCCCTCTCTCTTTCTCTCCCATCTCTCCTTCTCCCCCTCTCTCTCCCCTCCCTCTCCCTTCTCTCTCCCGCCCCCCCCCCTCTCTTCCTACTCTCTCTCTCCATCTCCCTCTCTCTCTCCCCCTCCCCCTCTCTCCCCCTCTTTCTCTCTCTCACTCACTCTATCTCTCTCACACTCACTCTATCTCTCTCCCCTTTCTCTCTCACTCCCCCTCTCTCTCTTTCTCTCTCTTACACTCCCTCTCTCTCTCTTTCTTTCTTTCTCCCTCCCTCTCTCTCCATCTCTCTCTCACTCACTCTATCTCTCTCTTTCTTTCTTTCTTTCTTTCTTTCTCTCTCCCTCCCTCTCTCTCTCTTTCTTTCTTTCTCACTCCCTCTCTCTCCATCTCTCGCTCCCTTCCCCTCTCTCTTTCACTCTGCCCCACCTCCCTAATTTTGTGTTTTCCTACATTAACGATCTCCCGGTCTAAATGATTCGGTCTGATTTCTAACCCCCCTCCCCCCATTGTCTGATACAACAGGGTGATCGGAACCATGTCCAACATGGAGGAGTTCTCGCAGGCCTTCCAGTGCGCTCCGGGAACCGCCATGAACCCCGTCAACAAGTGTCGCGTCTGGTAGCGTCAAGTCCCCCCAAAAAATACTCAGCGAAGATCCGGCTTGGCGGCTTCCACGGATATTAATGTGTATTAGTCTATGAAAAACTCATATCTCTATATAGTGCCTTATTTCCCCCCGAGAACCGACGGAAACAGACATCCTATAAGCCTCGCCCAACATAGCAACCTCATAGCTACAGCGCTTAACCAAATTATACCATTTTGATACCAGAGCCACCCTTCAGACAGGTTGGACAACATTTCCTGGAAGAAAGAATGGTCTTGTAAGGAACGAAAGCCCTGGTCCTCTATCATAACTCTAAGATGTAGACAGATGGGGTGTCATTCAGCTTTGCATAAACAGAAGGTCTCGACCGTATAGTCAGTGTCGAACAAAGCACTGAACACTCAGTGTTTATCACGTCGAGCAAGAGCAAAACCTCATTGAAATACATTCTCGCAAACATCATGTTACAAAACATTATGTTACATCTACTTCGATCAACATTGGTCATGTCAAAATAGCAACAGGCAACCAAACGCTCACTAAACAAGACTAAGTGAAACCCTCCGTTTCTTTTCAGAACCACACTCGCTCACAAAAGAGATTCTCGTTTATACATAGTGTGACAACAAACCTAGGCCTACTCTTTATTAAAAGCCACCTGTTAATATCATAACTTATAGCGGCTCTTTTTTCCATCTCATTTGGCACAGAGCAGTGACGGAAACATAATATACAGAGAAGAATGTGGACAATACTATGATAGTCTTTTTCGCTCATTTCCACTCCTGCACCAAAATTAATGAGATGAGAACAAATACCTACACTTTAGGGCCTAAGTCACGTGATGGCATGTAAATATTGGTCGTGCAATCGGTCTATTGAACGCCGTTATGTATTGCCATTGTACATGTTTATCATGTATTATTGTACATGTACAAGTCATGTACAAGTCATGTACACAGCTAGCTAGATATAATTATTACAAGGTCTGCAAAAATGCCCTGTCATTGCCGTGCGCACAGAAGCCCTTCTCCAACGAGTCTGCAATAGTATGGGACACGGTACTGGACAAACTAGCAGACTGAATGGAAATTTCAAAATGGCTGCCGGTCTTGGATACGGGGTTTGGGCGCGCAGTCGAGTCTCGTGATTGGTTGACTTTCTCGTGTGGGAGCGGAAGGACGAATGGATTATACACCTCTCTCGGCGATCGAACGTAATGCATGCATAGGTGGTGGTAGAGCGCTTGCACTGTCAATCAGGAACATGGGTTCAAATCCTGGTCCAGTCCCAATTTCATCTTTGCTCTTTAAAATTATAACTTGATTTCCTTTGATTGCTTGACTTTGCCTTTGATGAAGGTCCTGGTAGGATCGGAACGTCAGGCCCTCTAACATTCTGCGATTTGATAACTTGATTGAACAAAAATCGATTCCATTATTATACTTTGTTAGTTTGTTAGTCTTCCATAGAATTCTGATTGATACCGAGACAAACTGATCTCGGTATCCCTAGATTTTCCGAAGCGTTTTGTTCCTTGTGTTGTAGAGATCCACGCGTATGCATGCCTCATTCGTGAGGCAATGATATTAGTGCCTTAGTGAAAGGAAGGTTCTGGTTACGTTGAATAAAGTTGCTCGCTAGAACGAAGAAACGATTCTTGTGTTCTGTCTATACTCGTGTCAGCGTCTATTGCAGAGCAATTAAGTGTACGGTGACTACAGTAAGACATCGATCATCAATAGGCATATATATTAAACTGTCAATGTCACCGCTTGTTATACGCTGGTCATGAGTCCGATGGCCGGGAAAACCCAATGTCTAAAATTCGGGATTGGTATAGTGCCCTACAAGAGCCTCCGTATTAGATACGTGATGATGGGAACTTCCTCTTTTTGAAGCCATCAGTAAGCATGTCACTTCTCCCCAATACGTGAACGACTGAACGTCATCCATTGGCCATCGCTGTTCGTCCAACTACTTTCCATTTACCTCAAGAACACCGTGTATGTGTGCTTAATTTCAGGTCGGAAGCCTTGAATATTATTAATGCACTCTGAATAGATGCAAAAAAATGCGTATAATACTTCCACTGGAATTTTATGTTATCTAATGAGATGGCAGGAACATATCAAGTTCGACTTCATAAAGACTTTGACACATTGTGGGCATTGGCCTATTCCGTGGGGTGGAATCCCAACAATAATCCCCCAAATAATGACCATCCCACCTATTATTGACCATGGCCGTTGAAAGGTAAGTTGAATAATGATTGGAATAAGTCATAAATTCAAGCAAAGAAGATGGAATTGATAAGGGCACGTCCTTAGAAAGCAGAGCCGCGTTTATCACTGTTTACATTCGCAAGGTATCCTGAGGGGAAAAATGGGGGGGAAAGTTGGAAAGCCGAAGAAAAAAATTGGAGACACTGCAGTAGAGAGGAGAGGAATGACTAATGGTTTGAAAACGCTGAATGGGGCCAGTGGGTGTTGCCAAGGTTAGGATAACGTGTAGCCAAATCGTGACGGGCTTGTGTGCCCTGCAGGTGAGATGAGGTGAGTATAGGCCTATACCCATCTGTATTTTGACAAGGGATGCTGTGATGCTAACCACTTATAATAATTGTAAATCTCAGAAGTTAGAGGGCCTGACGTTTCGATCCCAGCAGGACCTATCTCAAAGGCAGCCTTTCTCTCTGAGAAAGGTGCTGCTGGGATCGAAAAGTCAGTCCCTCTCACTTTTGAGATGTATTGCAGGTCATTTTAGTCAGTGAGCAGTTGCAACAGTTTTTGTAGTAACTTCACTTAAGATTGTACAAGAAATTGTGCCTGATAAATGATGGGGGTTTGTGGGAGTGGTTTTGAGAGCTGCATGTACCTTTTGGCAGCTCACTAATTCGATCCTAGATGGCTCCGCCGAGCTGATTATTATCAGAAGGTGAGAACCCACCACTTCCTCTTAAGTAAGGGGTCATTGGAGGTTGAGCAACTGATATATTGTAGAATCGGCGATTCCGAAGACAATTACCGGGGTTAAGTATAATTATTTTGATTTTTTGGTACTAATTCGGAAGATTCGGGGCATTAATGTGACCCTATTGGGCTGTAGGTTTTGGTGTGGGATTGGTGTGGGATTTTGGTGTGGGATTTTCTTTCTGGGGATAATCAAAAAATCTAATCGGAAAAGTACACAAAAATTGAAAAGAAAATGAGAGATTAAGGACCAGCCTACAATCTTCAATAATTATAGCCAAAGGAACTAACAGACTTTTCGGCATGGATATTATTGTTTACCTCGGCATGGTTTTTGTACACAATGTACTACAATTGTTGCATGGAAGCTCAGGGTGCTGCACACAAAATCCATCCAAGATGGCTCCGCCGAGCTAAGGGGTCTTTGGAGGCTAATTAACTGATACATTGTAGAACAAGTGAAGCTTAAGACACCCTGGGGGTTCACTCTTCAATTTGGTATGGAACGTGGACCACATCTGGCTTTAAATGTGGCCCTAGTTGGCTGCGGAAGTGGAGGGGTTCATTTCAAAATCCTTGCAGAAATTCGGCTTGGACGACTACACATTTGGGGGGTGTTTTTTTCTGTGGGTAATTAGCAAAAAATCTAATCGCCTAAGGGCACCAAAATTGAAAGGAATCTGAGAGATGAAGGTCCAAACTACAATTTTAAGTATAGCTACAAGAACTGAGAGACTTTTGGGCGTGGGATAATTGGCTTTGAAAGTGAGTGTTTTTGTAAAGTGTTCAATGGGATCTCAATATTTTAGTGTTCTGCACCTCTCAGCTGCAAGTGCAAGCGCGCCCTCTATCGTTACACGTCAAAACACACTGTATTATGGCTGCATATTATGGCTGCACGCGGAAGACGCTTCATATCAACAGAGTAGGCAGGCCAGTGGACTTCGGTACTTCGGTGATGACGTCATCCAGCCCACCGTAAATTCGTTGATGCGTACGGACGGGATGCAGACGCGTGCGGACGTACGGGTCCTGCCTGTCTCGTACATCCTGTACTTTACCCTATCTACAGTACATGTACATTGTACACTGTACAGTATAGTCTAATAATAGTAATAATAAGCTTTCTGTACGTAAAGCTTTGATGGTGACCGTGATTGTAACGTAATTTTACAGATCCAATAAGAATAATTCTGGACCTTGTTTCAAGCAAGAATCTAATATAAGCGAAATGTGATATACAAAAATGTTGCAAACTGCTTACTGACTAAAATTACCAAAATGTAAATCTTAAAATTTAGTGGGCCTGACGTTTCGATCCTAGCAGGACCTTTCTCAAAGGCAGAGAAAGGTCCTGCTAGGATCGAAACGTCAGGCCCACTAAATTTTAAGATAAGCGAAATGTATTATACATTTCGCTGTATATTATATCGTGGGAACCCCCGTTTTCGACGGTACACGTTTTCGGCGCTTAGCCTTCTAACTCGCATCGCACGATGAAAACAACTCCGTATAACCAAGAAGGAAGGAAAATATTTTCCTTCCTCCATGCACGATCGACCCAATATTATAGGCTTTTATAAAAAATGAGAAAAATAAAAGGGCAGCTAGAAAAAGTACCAAGAAGGAGGAAATGTGTCTCTTGAGTGAAATTGGGAAAGGTCATAACTGAAGAAGCAGTGAGAACGAGGATTGTGGAGTTTTTTTTAAACGTAACAGAAGAAGACATCAACCAGACCAATACGTTTTAAGCATAATTTATGAATGATTTGAGGAAAGTGTTATAGAAGCAGTGTCGAAAAAAAAACCCAAAGATGAACACAAAAAAACATACAGGAGAGAATTTTACAGTGCCAGACAGCATTTTGAGTTATTTTAAGAATTTATTTTGCGTTTGGCTGCACTGAGACACCTTACTAAACACCACCGACGAAAATAGGTGACGATCGATGCTTACTGCGCGGTGCGCCGCGGACGTCAACAAAACCGGGTAATCTTACGGAAGTGACAGGCTTGATCAACCTTCTCTGTGATTATTCTAATAGTCTGTGGTGTGGAGAAAGTGACTGAGACCTCTTTTAGTGTGATACTTTTGTCCACTTTGGTCAGTTTGAAGAAAAGTCCTTACATCGTCGAAAACCGGTTATTGGAGGATACAGTAGTATGAAAACATAATATTGTAGGAATTGATCCCGGCGTCAGCGCTGCAGCAAGCAGGCACGATTTCTGTGCGAACCGCTCACAGTGTTGATACTCACGACCTATCAACAGAGTCAGCAGGCAGGCATGATTTCTATGGGAACCGCTCACAGTGTTGATACTGACGACCTATCAACAGAGTCAGCAGGCAGGCACGATTTCTATGGGAAATCATGCCTGCCTGCTGACTCTGTTGATAGGTCGTGAGTATCAACACTGTGAGCGGTTCGCACAGTAATCGTGCCTGCCTGCTGACCAGGCTGTTGGTAGGTCGTGAGTATCAACACTGTGAGCGGTTCGCATATAAATCATGCCTGCCTGCTGACTCTGTTGGTAGGTCGTGAGTATCAACACTGTGAGCGGTTCGCATAGAAATCATGCCTGCCTGCTGACTCTGTTGATAGGTCGTCAGAGTATCAACACTGTGAGCGGTTCCCATAGAAATCATGCCTGCCTGCTGACTCTGTTGATAGGTCGTCAGAGTATCAACACTGTGAGCGGTTCCCATAGAAATCATGCCTGCCTGCTGACTCTGTTGATAGGTCGTCAGAGTATCAACACTGTGAGCGGTTCGCATAGAAATCATGCCTGCCTGCTGACTCTGTTGATAGGTCGTGAGTATCAACACTGTGAGCGGTTCGCACAGTAATCGTGCCTGCCTGCTGACCAGGCTGTTGGTAGGTCGTGAGTATCAACACTGTGAGCGGTTCGCATAGAAATCATGCCTGCCTGCTGACTCTGTTGGTAGGTCGTGAGTATCAACACTGTGAGCGGTTCCCATAGAAATCATGCCTGCCTGCTGACTCTGTTGATAGGTCGTCAGAGTATCAACACTGTGAGCGGTTCGCATAGAAATCATGCCTGCCTGCTGACTCTGTTGATAGGTCGTGAGTATCAACACTGTGAGCGGTTCGCACAGTAATCGTGCCTGCCTGCTGACCAGGCTGTTGGTAGGTCGTGAGTATCAACACTGTGAGCGGTTCGCATAGAAATCATGCCTGCCTGCTGACTCTGTTGGTAGGTCGTGAGTATCAACACTGTGAGCGGTTCCCATAGAAATCATGCCTGCCTGCTGACTCTGTTGATAGGTCGTCAGAGTATCAACACTGTGAGCGGTTCGCATAGAAATCATGCCTGCCTGCTGACTCTGTTGATAGGTCGTGAGTATCAACACTGTGAGCGGTTCGCACAGTAATCGTGCCTGCCTGCTGACCAGGCTGTTGGTAGGTCGTGAGTATCAACACTGTGAGCGGTTCGCATAGAAATCATGCCTGCCTGCTGACTCTGTTGGTAGGTCGTGAGTATCAACACTGTGAGCGGTTCCCATAGAAATCATGCCTGCCTGCTGACTCTGTTGGTAGGTCGTGAGTATCAACACTGTGAGCGGTTCCCATAGAAATCATGCCTGCCTGCTGACTCTGTTGATAGGTCGTCAGAGTATCAACACTGTGAGCGGTTCGCATAGAAATCATGCCTGCCTGCTGACTCTGTTGATAGGTCGTGAGTATCAACACTGTGAGCGGTTCGCACAGTAATCGTGCCTGCCTGCTGACCAGGCTGTTGGTAGGTCGTGAGTATCAACACTGTGAGCGGTTCGCATAGAAATCATGCCTGCCTGCTGACTCTGTTGGTAGGTCGTGAGTATCAACACTGTGAGCGGTTCCCATAGAAATCATGCCTGCCTGCTGACTCTGTTGATAGGTCGTCAGAGTATCAACACTGTGAGCGGTTCGCATAGAAATCATGCCTGCCTGCTGACTCTGTTGATAGGTCGTGAGTATCAACACTGTGAGCGGTTCGCACAGTAATCGTGCCTGCCTGCTGACCAGGCTGTTGGTAGGTCGTGAGTATCAACACTGTGAGCGGTTCGCATAGAAATCATGCCTGCCTGCTGACTCTGTTGGTAGGTCGTGAGTATCAACACTGTGAGCGGTTCCCATAGAAATCATGCCTGCCTGCTGACTCTGTTGATAGGTCGTCAGAGTATCAACACTGTGAGCGGTTCGCATAGAAATCATGCCTGCCTGCTGACTCTGTTGATAGGTCGTGAGTATCAACACTGTGAGCGGTTCGCACAGTAATCGTGCCTGCCTGCTGACCAGGCTGTTGGTAGGTCGTGAGTATCAACACTGTGAGCGGTTCGCATAGAAATCATGCCTGCCTGCTGACTCTGTTGGTAGGTCGTGAGTATCAACACTGTGAGCGGTTCCCATAGAAATCATGCCTGCCTGCTGACTCTGTTGATAGGTCGTCAGAGTATCAACACTGTGAGCGGTTCGCATAGAAATCATGCCTGCCTGCTGACTCTGTTGGTAGGTCGTCAGAGTATCAACACTGTGAGCGGTTCCCATAGAAATCATGCCTGCCTGCTGACTCTGTTGATAGGTCGTCAGAGTATCAACACTGTGAGCGGTTCCCATAGAAATCATGCCTGCCTGCTGACTCTGTTGATAGGTCGTCAGAGTATCAACACTGTGAGCGGTTCCCATAGAAATCATGCCTGCCTGCTGACTCTGTTGATAGGTCGTCAGAGTATCAACACTGTGAGCGGTTCCCATAGAAATCGTGCCTGCCTGCTGACTCTGTTGATAGGTCGTCAGTATCAACACTGTGAGCGGTTCCCATAGAAATCGTGCCTGCCTGCTGACTCTGTTGATAGGTCGTCAGTATCAACACTGTGAGCGGTTCCCATATAAATCATGCCTGCCTGCTGACGCCGGGATTAATTCCAACAATTATGTTTTTTATACTAGGCCTACTGTATAATAGTTAATACATTTCGCTTACATGATATTCTTGCTTGAAACAAGGTCCAGAATTTTTTTATTGGACCTGTAAAATTACCTTACAATCATGTTGACCATCAAAGCTTTGCGTACATAAAGCTTATTATTACTATTATTAGACTATACTGTACAGTGTACAATGTACTGTAGATACAGTACAGGATGTAGGAGAGGGGGAGGACCCGTACGTCCGTACGTGTCCGCATCCCGTCCGGCCGTGCGCATCAATGAATTTACGCTGGGCCGGATCACGTCATCGCCGAAGTACCGAAGCCCGTTGGCCTTCCTACTCTGTTGATATCAAGCGTCTTCCGCTGCACAACGCATTGTTGTTGTGTAAAGGACGTTCGCATCATCGAGCAGTCATTAGGATTTATTTTGAGCGTGCAGTCATATTTATCTCTAGGTTACTAGTAATACGGGAACTGGGCAGAAGTTTCACTTGCATCCAATTCGTGGGAATCACACCGTTTGCATCATGAGCACGAAGAAAGTGGAGATTGAGTACTGGTAAGTACATGTACATGGTATAGACTGCGATATTCATAACACCCTGGTGATGATCGGTACGATGGTCGATCTTTAGTATATAACATTTTTATCAGAGTTTGCTCTCGTTTTAAGCTTTATCACTACCTGACTACAGTACAGAGTACAGTCCTCAGCAGTCAGTACTGGCACTAGTTTGTATTGACCATGGATGACACAGCGATTCGCATTGTATTTTGTAAAGTGTAGGGCATCGTAGTGATCCTAGTTATTACCCCATCATATTACCCCATCAATGGCTTTGTGGCTTGTCCACGTTCAAAGGTAAAGGAGATCCGTGGTTTGCCCAAAAAGTCCCGGTTGAAAAGGGGGAAGGTTTCACCATGGAGGAATATGGTTTCATTAGGTTTGAACCATGAGTAAGCAACTTGCAACCATTTTGTATGTTGTTCAAGAGTGCTAATAATAATAATATTACTAATACCCTAATACTACTAGTGCTACTACTACTAGGCTGTGAGGTGTTTGTTAGGGTTGCATTTACAGTGGACCTGTTAACAATGGTTAATGTATTTGTATCATAAAGTTGTAATTATTTTTATACCGTGTCACATTGTGTATCATAATTATTCCAAGCCAGTCAGTTCTGTGAAGTATTTTCCATTTTGCTTCCAAAATGCAGGTTGCCAGCATTTTCTCTTCCCGTCTTGTGTATTGTAAATTAGTTTGCAGTAACTGTAACCCTCTTGAGGGAGGACGAGGGTTACGGTTACCGCAACTATCTGCAAATAATGCACTTACTTGCCAGTTGCCAATAGTCAGGACCGTTGTTTATGGAATCGTTGGCTTGACACCATAAAATTCAGTTTTGCCAAAATAAGGCATTAATTCAGATATGGATTCCTGAGGGAAAGTCTGGATCACTAAATTCATTTGCATGCACCACTAGCAATAGGATTGAAGTCTTTATCAATTGACAGCAAAGTGCTGGTACATGCACATGATTGTACAGTAGCAGTACCTTATGCCTCACACTTATGCCTCACAAGTGATCTATACCTTTGTTATCTGGATTTTTAGATGAACATGTTCAATTTAAGCCCATTAATTTTTCAAAAGATTAACTGATAGGGGCCTAAGACCCTAAATTGTTAGATATTATGTGAGTTATAGCTAAGTAAACTAGGCTAATGCTCACCTCATTTCTGTAAAAAAAAAAATAATGCGTGAAAACAAATGATTGTGCACAATACAGTAATCTCAAAAGTTACAGGGCCTGACGTTTCGATCCTAGCAGGAACTTTCTCAAAGTGCTTTGCCTTTGAGAAAGGTCCTGCTAGGATCTAAACGTCAGGCCCTGTAACTTTTGACATCAAAAATTAGGAGGGACTGACGTTTCGATCCTTCATTAGCGGGACCTTCCTCTGCCTTGGAGAAAGGTCCCGTTTGGATTGAAGAGTCAGGCCCTCCTAGTTTGCGTTTGTTTGCATTTTTGTCATTTTAGGCAGTAAGTCATTTGCAACATTTTTTGCAGATTACTCTCTAGAGTCATTTTCAATTTGGGAAAAAAAACTGAGATCAAAATGTCCATTCTGCTTGGTTTTCTTTGCTTTGCAGCGGTGGATGAGGGTACTATCCCCGCTTCAGGGAGCTCATGCAGGACATCCGCAGAGCTATACCTGACGCGGTGGTGGATGGAAGAGTCGGCAGAAGTTGTAAGTGGATGCCGATGGGGAGTGGAGGGGGAGGGGAGGGGGAGGGGGAGGGGGAGGGGGAGGGGGAGGGGAGGGGGAATGGTCGAGGGAGTCTTTGGTCAATGTTTGGCAGGGCCTCTGTGTGTAGTATGCTTGCAGTGATACCTTGTATGTCAGCTCTTTCATGAAGGAGTACGGCTCTGACGAAGAGCCCGTAACTCAGCGTTTCAAGTGGCGTGTGCCGGGTGCATTGTCTGCCGGACAACTGATGATAGTGCAAGCAGTCTTGGAAGAGATTACACTCAAGATGTTGCCACAGGCATTCTATGGTGTCAATCCATCGGGTAAACCCTCAGGGGCCTACATTTATTTCATACAGCTGCTTAAGCACTAAAATCAAATTTTTGCTGCCGCACAAAAAAAGTCATGATTCGTAAGATCGGTTTGCCAACCCGAACTTCATTTTTGTTTCATGCTCAGCAAAGAAGGCCGGAATTGGCATCATATTGCAGTGTTGTTTGTTATCCTGTTTACACAAGGGAGAGTTTTCATGCTTAGCAGATTTTCACGCTTGAAATTGGGCCAAGTACTCTTCATGAAAATCTCCTGAGCATTAAAAAGTCTTCCCTCTGCAAATAGGATTACAATCCACATGGCGTTGTGATCTCAACTGCTTTTGACTTGTAGTCCACTATTCTTTGACTGGCATGAAACAAACGTGGAAGTTTTAGTTGGCAAGGTCAGCCTTTGAATGTGCGCTTAAGCAATATGTTGGTGCCTAAGCAGCTCTACGAAATTAGACCCTGTTGTTGCTTTGGTTTACCTACTGCCCTCTGACATGTCATTTTTGGCCCCCCTCAAAAAAACTTGATTTTTGGCCCAATTTCTGATATGTTCGACAGGTCCACTCCTGTCAGATTTTTCAGTTTTTGACCGAAAATCAGTTTTCCCAGATTTCTCTGAAAATGACTCCTCATGTATCTGAGAACCCTCTGACATGGATCGCACTTTCGGGAGACCAGTTGAAGTCATTTTTGGCCCCCCTAAAAAAACACTAGATTTTTGGCCCAATTTCTGACATGTTCGACCGTGACTGGGGGTCGACAATACCGGGTAGGTCTATGGCTAACCCTATTACCCTGCGTCATTATTATTATTATTATTCTCTTCTTCTTTTCAGCTTCTTTTGAGATCACCCTGAACGGCCAACTCCTCTTCTCCAAATTGCAGATTGGCAGATTTCCAGTCCATGATGACGTATGTTCTTATTAAAGACACTCGTGAACTCAAATGAAACGATCTGAATGAATTTCCAGTTTGGTTGAAAATTGGCCTGCAAGATTCCATTTGGAAGTCACTCGAAGATTTTAGAATGCTGTAAATCTTTGCACAACAAGATAATGAATTTCGTAAGGACGCCTCCTAAAGGCTGGATAGCTCTGGTGGTTAGAGAGCCGGTACATAAAGTCAAAGGTCTTGGGTTCAAGTCCAGTCCAATTCTCCTCGCTGTCTTTGATGTGTTGGTTTCATTCCCGATAGCAAGCTATTATGTTTGATGTATGTTCTGCTTTCACAGATCATTGCGGCCATCAAGGACTATAAGGAGGGAGGTCAGGTGACTCCAGTCACCAACTCTGAGAGCCTGTGCGCCATTTTGTAACGACGAGACGCCGGGCACCCAAGGGCATCGGTTGGCAAGCTAGCGGCATCTGCCGAGCACGGATACACCGGTCCAACGACCTCTCTCCACGCTACACTCATCGCACCATAGGCATCCTGAACTGGATTTGACTCTCGGTCTCGGGCTTTGGCTATGGCTGTCTCTAAGGCTATCCCCGTCTCCGACCTTCACTGACTGAGTTCAGTGCACGCAGGCACTCCGTTTGCAATTGAGCCGTAGCCCTTGGGCAACGGTGTGCCATTGCAAGCCCATCCCTACCCTACCGGGTACCAGTGACTGCGTTGGTTGCACGACCACACTGAGCGCTGTTCACCTAACCAATCAAACCGGCTTTTACCATCGTGGCAAATTCACGAGCTCAAAGCCATCCCCATAAAATATTTAGGCAATGGGTCATGGCCAGTTTTACCTGGAGTTAAAATTATGCCCAAGGCTTCGTGGGTTTTGTTTGTGCTTAGTTTTATTTCATCCGATCCACCTCGGTTTAACCATGGACAAAATAATGGTTTAAACAGATCACAGGTGCACATGCACATTTTTTCGAAAAACCTTTTGAGACAAAAACAAAAATGTTCTGTGCCTCAACAGATGTCTTTGTAGCTGCCAACAGTAACCTCTGTCTCTCTCTCTCCCTCTCCCTCTCTCTCTCTCTCTCTCTCCCTCTCTTTCTCTCTCTCTCTCTCTCTTTCTCTCTCTCTCTCTTGTTCGAATTTGGCTGCCACATGACATGAAAGAACCAGCGAATGACAGGCTGGGTTGAAACTGGGAGATTTTTTTTTCCAGAGCCCAACCTTGAGGATGAATCTTGGCATTTCCATGTATGCGACAGCCGAAAAGAACATCGGAGAGACTGTGTGTTGGGTAAAATAATGGATGAAGTGTATGAATTATTTGTGTGGAATAAAACAGTAAAATAAAATGCCATCCTTTCCCTGTGCTGTAAATGTTTACCTTGTTTCCATATTATGTTGCTACTGAGTCATACTGAAGCTAAGATTGAATTTAAGCCACAATTATATGTTTGTTGATGTGGTGATATTACCGATTTACTTGCGGCTGATAGGAATGGAAAAATGAATGGGCTAAGATTTCAAAACGAAAATGTGACAGTAATTGTATGTGGCGCTATCTGCATGTTGACTTAAAAGTTAAAACGCAGTGGCTGTTGTTACGGCAGTCGTCCGTGTGGTTCCCTGACTTGATTATATTTATTCAGCATTGCAGGCTGGTTGAACCAGTCTATTAGCTGATAGTCTCTTTCCAAGAGCTAAACATCCTGACAAATACTGTGAAGTCAGGGAACCACACGGACGACTGCCGTAACAACAGCCACTGCGAAGTTCAAATGGTCGGAATTATACAGTTTAGGGTCAAGTCTGTAGGCTTGGAGCTTTGAGCCAAGTGATAACTTTCTGAACCTGTTAGGATCATATCTTGAAACCCTCTTACTGTATGTGTTTCATAGATTAGTGTCCATTTCTGTGTGCCTGTATGTCTGACCGCCTGCCTGTTTCGCTGGCAGTCTTAGTTCTTGTCTACCTAGCCGCTTATCTGTTTACGAAACGATTGAGCAACACAACACCAAGAAAGGCACGCAGGAATAGTTCGTTTGCACCGGCAGCCATCTTCGGGGCCTTCTAGTGTTATCAGAATTTAGTGACAATGCAGGTTCAAAGAGTCCACTCTTGCCTAGCCAAGAGGAACAAAGACTAGGCCCCAAAGATGGCCACCAGTGCAAACGATCTATACAGAAGCAAGATGTGAATGAAGCATGCCTACCTCATCAAATCAATCCAGTGTGCAAATTCGGATCCTTCGCCGTCTTGTTCGTAGGCTTCCCTCCCAGTCCAGAACATTTTGAAGTCTGATTTGACGGGCTGACGTTCGTCCTTACGGGAAGCAATTACTCCCCAAATTCCCACGGCACTGCACGACCGAGCGGCGGGGACCACGCCCCTGTGGAGTACGCCCATTTTGACCACGCACGGCGCCCTTGCGTTATAACGGACTAGGAATATTTGGACGTTGGAGACAAGGCCTTTTAAGTCCATTGGTCCTTTACGAATCTACTGATCAGGCTCTGGTCCGGGCTTCATCTCCGTCTGACAAAACCTGAAAATCCAGGTTGTGGATTTGTCTCCGAAATTGAAGGTTCGTTGGCTTCATAAGTAGGCCTACAGAGTATTTACCAAGAAACTGAGGCCAAACGCTTGTTTCTAAATAGATGCCCGTGACATTATAACGGGTGAGAGAAATAATAATGATCGAAGCCTAAGCCCGGCCGAGCCTAAACCTTCAATTCGTAAACGCCATTGTGTGACAGGTGGTGAATTGGTGGCCACTCTGTATTGACCTCTGCCACCTTGCCTTTACCTCAAAAAATCATTACAGTATGAAAATGTTTTTTTACGGTGTTATTTGTTCTTGGTTTTAATTACTTTTCAAAACTGAAAAAAAATGTTCAAATCGGCAATCCATAGCATTAGCCAGAGCGCTCTATTTCACTGCAGCTGGTCGGCGTGCTGGGTAGGGGAGTCTTGCTAAATGAAACTTCTAAAATAATTTTGCGGTAAACAGATATTTCAATTGTTTTTCAGATTTTTTATTTAGTGTGCACTGATCTATTGTTTCTACTTCTGAGTCTGACTTATGACTTTTCCATCGTGTTTACCTCAACTATCTGCATATCACTTTTGTGAAATACCGGTATGTACAATTTCATTGTTTTCAGATTATAAGCCATAATGATCATACGTGTTACGTAAGCCGAGACTATAATGCTACAAAATTCCAAGATGTAAGTTCAAATTTCAATATTTACACTCCAGAATAATGAGAGTCAGACTTCAAACATCAAAGTTCCGACTGAAAAATTCAAAGTTTAGTCTAAAGTCTTAAAATTTGATTTGATTTAATTTTTACTTTATGTTATATTTTCATTGTATGTTTTCCGTAATTCAGCCCTTGGCTGCGAGGGAAGATGTGATTAATAAACCATTAATAATAATAATAATAAAGAGAATTCGTAATTCAATTTTCAAAATATCGTAAATCAGACCTAAAAATAAAGTTAGATAATTTATGCAGTTTTAAAAATTCGAAATTCAAAGATGAGACTTCAGAATACAAAGGTCACACTATAAATACGAATAGGTTTTGAATTGGCTCACATGTATACGATGTGATAATCCCAACATAATGTTTATACGGGTTGATTCGTAGCGTCTATTGAATTAAATATCGCGATATTTTTTTTCTACAAAATGCAGAGGGCCTGACGGCTGTAGGTCCTTTCTCAAATTAAAGCCTTCTACCTTTCGGAGAGGTCATGCCGGGGTAATGCCGGGGTCAAATCCAGTAGGAGCCGAAGCAGTTTTGTATGACAACTTCTTCAGTGCCTTCCAGTCTTTTCTGTCAATCCGTCAAGCAGCTATTTTGGTGATTTATGGCAAAGCCTATAAAATGCAGGAGCTCTCTAATTAGTTCCTCCTTCCAATTTGGATGGAAACTCATAATAAAGGTATTCCTTCAGTTACTGGTTACCAAGGCATCCTAATTGTTTTACGACCATCACGGTTGGAATCATTTTTTTCCTTTTAAAATGTCAACTTTAGGTTAAAGTGATTCGATTAGATTTGTTTTCGTTTTTCCCGACTTGCCAAACAGTTTGCTTTACCTCCGAATGTACCCCCGCGACTCGTTTCGCCTCCACCGCAGTTCAAAGTTCAAACGATGGTCGGGGAGTCTACACAAGCACATCTTCAAGAGTTAAACTGCATTTCAAAATACCCGCAGCCGTCCTGACGTTTGAAGAACTTGTCTTGGTCGACCTGGTCCTTGGTGGCGTTGTTGAGGCGGCAGGTCTTCCCGGACAGATTGAAGGAGTGGCACTCGGCGTTCTCGAAGCAGGCGATGCAGCAGAGCACGGGGCTCGCGGTCTGCGCGACGGCGAGGCTGTGGTTCAGCAGACAGCGGCTCCCGCCGCCCAGGACACCGGCCTCGTCGCGGTCGACGGCCGAACAGCGAAGGCCGGCGGTGGCCAACGTCGCCGGGCGCTCGCATACGATGTATTTCCAGCGGCGGCAGTCACGCGACTGCCACTCAAACTTGTAGCGTGAAAGCATGACGCACCGCTCGTTCTCGTCAGACGACGGCATGAATTCAAGGGACCCCCCTCCGGAACCGGCGAGACTCGGAGTGCAGGTCAGCGCGTTGTCGGGCAGCGAAGCCGTGCAGCCGACCCACACGCCCTTCACGGGTTCCGGCCAAGTTCGTGCGAACAGCTTCCCGATGAAGTCCTGCTCGGCCTTCGAGTCGGGGACGGCCAAGCTGCCGCCCATTCGGAGGCATTCCTCCTGGGCTTGAGTGCTGTTGAGCCGCCGCAGATCGTCCTCGAGGTAGGGCGCCCAGCAGGACTGGGCACCGGGAGTCCAGCCGGGCGGGCACCGGTACAATCTGCCCAGAGCACCGGCCACCGTCATAATCACGAGAAACAGGCTGTACCATCCGAAGCCACGCATCGTGTCCCGACAGTCGCGCGGCGGGTTTTTTGTTCCCCCCGGGGAGATAAATGGTTTTCAAGCCCGACAACAACTTCACCGCCGCCGTATGGTGTCGGTTTCGGCGTTCCGTTTCTCGCCAACCTGTGCTCGAAGACAAATCTGCCGAACTGGTCGACGAATTTTGAGGCGACTGTACCCGGGGTCGTGGTTGCTTCGGTTTTTTTAATATATATATATATATATATTTTATAAGAGTCAACTTCCTCAGGAGTGAATTATTAAGGACGGTTTGGGGCTAATGGAAGGAGTGATTCGTTGGAAGGTTGCCCCTCCTTCGGCCCCTATACCTCAAATGAAACCAAGCAAAATAGATGATATGAATAAATAAAGACAGTGGTGCCTAGGCGGTTGATACAGATAAGCAATGCTTCAGGCGTTTTAAGTTTTAACCCGTACCCTCGAACACTATTTTCCGGAGATTCACGATGCCGTGAGTCTTATCATTATCGGCAAAGATGCCGCGAAGGTGCCCAGCGACCATCCAACAACGTGTAATAATTGATGAGACGCTTTTAAGATAATGGGGAGCTTTGTTTTCTGCTCGCTGGAAGTTCCCCCGTCGCTGGTGCCCTTCCGGGCCTATAGGCCTATCGCATAATGGACGCTGCACGGGCGCCTAATGTCCTCACGTTTAACGGTCAATGCACCGAATGAAGATGTCCGTGAATGATTGGGATATATAGGGCTTGCACGGTCTGCCTGAGGTACAGGAAATAACTGACGAGGCTAGATTTAAGATAATGGAGCCGTTCTTTGTCCTTTCGGGGCGAATCGTTGGATGTATACGGTCCCGGCTTACAGTTTGCGTCTGAACCCGGGAGCCGTATATAATCGTTCGATTGTGCACGGTTTCACGAAGTTACGAGGAAGTATATTTTACGAGTTAAAGAAAACCGAATCGAGACCCCCTTAGCGTCCCGGGCCCCGTCATAGAGCCGCTTAACTTAAAGGGATAACACAACATTGGTGGAGGTCAAAGAATAGCATCCACACGTTGTCTGATCCAACGTATGCATGAAAATGTACAAACCTATGTGGACAATAATTATGATTGTCTTATTAGCTCATTTCCACTCCTGTTCTGCACCAAACGAGATGCAAACATAACCACTATAAGTCACGTGATGGCATGTAAATATTGGACGCGCAATCGGTCTATTGGCAGTTCTCACGACCCATGTGTTACGAAACTAAGACGACTGTCTTAGAAACTACCGTTTCTAAAAGGTACGAATGCCGGATGAGTTTAGCTCTCAACCCTTTTCTGAAACAATAATCGCCTGCGAGTCACCCCAAGTGACATTTTTCAATAATTATTTTGAGAATTACCAAAACTTCACCAAAATAATGAAGAAAACGTTTTGGAGTGGGCAAATTAATTGACATGTTCGACAGGTCCGCTCCTGTTAGAATTTTTATTTTTTGACCCAAAATCACTTTTCCCAGATTTCTCTGAAAATGACTCCTCAGGTATCCGAGAGCCCTCTGAAATGGATCGGACTTTCGGTAGACAAGTTGAAGTTGTTTTGGCCCCCTACAAATAAAAAAAATTGTCCCAATTGTTCGACAGGTCCGCTCCTGTCAGATTTTTCAGTTTTTGACCCAAAATCAGTTTTCAAAATAATGAAGAAAACATTTTGGAGTGGGCAAAATAATTGTTCTGGAACTCGTCAAAGAAACTTACGAGCGTCCGAGACAACCAATTAATTTCAAACGGTCACTTTGAAGTTCTGGGGCACGAAAAATATCCACTTATGTTGCCTGGAAATTTGCTACGGTGGCCCAGCTGACCCTCTTCCCAAGAAAAAAAAAGGTTAATCGTCTTCATCTTCTGCAAACGGTTTCTGAACGAGTCTGAACAGCAGAAGAAACGTGGGGAGAGTGGTTGGCAACCGGACGCCACAACTCGCTCTTCTATCGAGCACTGTGATTGGTCAAAACGAGCAACTGTGCAACCAATTAAAAAGCCCGATTCTTTCATTCCCACAGCCACAAACAAGATCAAAAACATTTTTATAAAAGTTCGTATGATCTTTTCATAGGGCCTCATTGTCTTCGTTTTTCGTCCTAAAAACATTTTTTTTTTATCGTTTCATAGGTCAGTCAAAAGAGTCACAACATTCAGGCATTTTAATAGGATCACAGGTTCATCTGTTTTATATATAATATATACAGCGAAGATAAAATTCATTACAGACAGGACAGAACTGTTTAGCAATAAACTACCAAGCTACCACAGGAAAAACAGATTGCCTCGAAAAAAAGGAAGAAATTCGCCCATTCTGATTGACATACGAGTGGAAGGTTTTCCGAAATCACAGCCTCATTTTTTGTCTTCGTTATACATTAGTTGAAAATAAATAGATGTGGGTGTTAGGTTTAGGGTAATTCAAGCGTTTGTTAAGCGTTCAAACGTTCGTTTAGCTTTAAAGCGTTCCGCTCATTTACTCGTTCAATTAGCGGTGCGTGCATCTCAACTTTCGAGTCTAATGCCCGCATTTAATTTGGTGCGTGTGTGTTGGCTATGAACGTCTGAGCTGAGTACATCACAGACCCACAGTCAGAGCCGATTTTGTAGGGGCTTGCATATGTGACCCGGCACAGCGACATGAGGAATATCCAACCAAAACACTTTTTCAGTAAACAACGCCAGAAGTCAAAGTATCTTCTCAATTCGATTAAAAATCAATACTTTTTTTTTTAATTTTCGGAAAGTTAATGTAATGGAGGATGTTATGTCCAAAGGATTTTTCCGAAATCCGTCTCTAAATGTTGAAAAAAAAGAGAATTTCGGGGAGTGTTTGTGTACTGTTTTCATGAAAATGAGTGGCCGCTTTACTGGTGCTGCTATAATTGTGTCTGGTGCCAAATGAACGAGCGAGTTCCCTTGTACTATTTACAAAAAAGTTCATACGGAAATAAATTTGATATAATTAGAAAGCTAATGGTATACTCTTTCCCATCATTAGAAAATCTCAAAATCTCAAAAGTGGGGGTCATTCCTCATTATGCTGTGCCGGGTCACATAAATAGCTAGACAGACGTGTACGCAGTGGATTGCGATAACGATGAACGCAAACGGTCCCGAGTTGGCCTCTGATTCATTTTAGACAGGCTCAGGATCCGGCTTTGTCTCATTCTAAAGTACACGGCATGGAAATGGGAGGCCTTTGGCTTCGGGTTTTTTTTTTAAATGTATTTTACTGCGTTTTGAAAAAGAATCCAAACCTTCAACCCCAACAAAGAACTCCAACCTGTGATTTCAGAATTGGATAACAGAGACGAAGCCGGAGCCGAAGCCCAAGCCGGGTTTCGGGAAAAGGGCATAGAGGTCAGACTGATCTGGTTCCCAGACTCGTAGAAAGGTTATTATAATGGCAGTGTGCGCAATCACCAAGACCTGGTGCTAGCTGTTGCCACATTGTTACTGGCAAGGGTTAATCGTATGTACGGATCCAAAGATGCAGCTGACATTCCCTGACAACCAAAATCAGCGCTTCATTCATGAAAAAACAAACAAAAAAACGTGAAATGTGAACCCAATGCCAGAAAATCTCACGTCTGTGCAGTTCCTCGTTGTCGACGCGCTCTTAATATGCCAACATGCTCCCTAGTCCTCCAATACTGTGGTCAGGTAGTATACCCGTGCCGCACAGCGAGCGCGCTTGGTCCGCACTGTCCGACAATAATGTTTAGGCAGCTAGGGGAGCATGTTGACGTTGGAGAGCGTGTTGACACGCAGATGCTCAAAAGCACTAGTCTGGTGCAGAAACGGTGCACAGATCTGCCCCCCACTCAGGTCTGGAAACCTGACCCTTCCATACTGATGGCCAAGTACAGTACATGTTCTGATATTCATGGCAGCGAGTACTTGTGCTCGAGCTCAAGGCCAAGACATTATACTAAAAACGGAAATGTACTCGACTACACTGGTATAAACCACAACCACCGATACCACAGCATTTTCTCCTCTGTTAAACTTCTCCAGAAGATCATGATGGCGCTTCTAAAGCATTTAATTTATACATTTTCGAATCCAACATAGAGTCAAACGGGCTTGTAGTTCAAACGGTTAAAAAAAAAATCCCAGCATGCCATGCAAGTTAAGCTTTGGTCGTTATGCTAAGAGGGATAGTTGGCTAGGTGCACTATTTTCAGACTTTATTTTTTGGCAGCTACAAATTTAAGATGCGCCACGACGGATCCCTACAGACAAGCACATCATGTACATCATCTATACAACACAGGCGAAAGTATGCGACAACAGACCGAAGTCAACCAAATGAAAACGTGAAAGCCGTTCTCCGTCAAAATTGTCTAAAGCTTGCTGAAACACGTCAGTTTCGTTTTGATAAACTTTTTCCTCAGCCGATGTCTCGTTTTCGTCCTCGAAATTGGTATCTCTCTTAAGAGTCATGAGCAACGTATAGATATACATGCAGTATACAATATACATGCAGAAATTATATATTTCACAACGAGAATCATCATTATAACTGCAAAAATACTGACGTATCTCCCTTCCTTGTTTTTTCATTTTTATTTTTTAGGCTTTATTTATGTTTTTTATTTAATCTCAACCAACTGGGTTTATTTACACAGAATGGGTGCACTTTTCATTTACAACCATATACAAACTGTTTACAATAACCCGTACGTTATGTTTTGTGACATTTCGTCAAACCCTTAAGAAACCGTCGTGTGTATCTAGATACCTGTGGTTTGTGGTCTCTACGTTGTTTATTTTCTAATCGCTCAAAAGACTAACACCAAAATATATTCTGTTGAAGCTAATCCGTATCCAGACTTTCTAGAGGAAATACTTTGGGTATTTTGACAATGATAATTATACAATCTTAAGGCTTAAACTACCAAAACCTTTTATAGCCCAGGCTTTAAAAACAAATTCCAAAACATTAGTCTGAATCTGAGATAGAATCGACCGAATAATTAAAAATGTCAGTATTCAGATGCGGAACCATTAAATTAATTAATATATAAGTAAAATACAGAGAGAGATTCATTTCTTCCCCCCCCCCTTTTTTTAGAGGGGGGTGTTTTAAATTTGTTTTAAAAATGATAAAAAAATTGACAGTATTGGGATTGGGTAACCAAGAACCTCCAAAATTTAATTTAATGGTCTGATTCTAAAAAAAAAAATGTTTTCCCATGACAATGAATAAAATACCAAAAGGGGGAAAAATCCCCCCCCCCAAGTTTTTCTAGCTTTTCTTTTTAAAAATCAAACACTAACACATTCCTGTTACACCAAATGTCGATAAATACAAACAAACATGCACACGTCACTACAAACTGAACATTAATACTCATTATTTTAAGCAGGAAAACATTACACTTTTGTTTTCGTGTGTAATTAAAGTGGACTCAATTAGGAGGACAAAATCAGGATTTTTTATTTTTCGGGGGAAAACTACTAAAATCATTCCAAACAAGTACCGGTACTATTTTCGAGTGTCTGTCACCAAGCAGAGTGTACACATTTTGATGTATATTTCCTCTGTACATTTTTTTTTTTCGTATTGCTTATCATTACCCCTAAGGTTACACAGCTGCACTTTCTGGTTCTCACACATCTATCAAATTTGCTGGAAAAAAACCAGAGGAATCTATAACTTGGCTGAGAGAAGCAAAACAAAGTATTTATTATTATCATTATCGTTGTTATTAAGAATCTAAGGAATGTTCACGACAAAGTAAAAAAAGAGAGATGTATTAATTTGGCGATTTCTGGTTACTCAACACTGTTCCGAATTTTGGGGAGAAGACAAAAACCCCCAAAGGAGCCAAACTGAGTCAGAGTGGGAGTGTTACAGGTGGCATATCTTAGCATATGGCAACTATTTCCCTGAAAGAGCTGCTGAGCTTAGTGCTGAAATACTGGGACACTTCACAAAATCCTGGCTCAGGTTTGGGGCTTAGGCTCAGGCTTGGGCTTAGGCTCAGGTTGAGGCTAAGGCTCAACAGTCCATAGACTGGGTGTGCACATTCAAATCGTGAGCCTGTAGCCAATGAATTCAAACACAAGCCTACACACTCACAGAATGCACACCTCACACAATGTACATGTACACGAGTCTAGGTACCAGACTGCACCCCAGATGCACATTTCTGTTGAATACAATAAGCAGCTCAATGACTGACTAGTCTCTAAATGCAACCCCATCTGAGTTGTCATTTGAGAGTTTCACACCAAACAGGACAAATTATACAGATTTTTGGTCACTTTTTTTTTTAATGAATCCAGAAATAGAACTAAATATTTCAACTTTGACTTCTTCTTTTGATACATCAGTTCCACTTTATGACTTCTAGGGGCAAAAATAGCCTGCTTAAAAGCCCGTAATAAAAATCATAAAAGAGGTATTATCAAGCTTTTTGGGGGGGGGGGACATGGTGCAATAGCAGTCAGTCATTAAGTCTCGGGGGAACAAAATCCCCAACTGGGGATCAGCAAATTAAAGTTGGCTGATTCCTTTTGCGGGCAATTATTGATAACAAAAAAATAGGGGAGGGAATTTTTTTTTTTTAAACAGCCATTTTTTAATCGTTGAACACAAGCGTTGGGGTTCCGATTTCCAGTCCTATTTACAAGAACATAAACCTTTACACAGTGTTAAAAAGCCACTAAATTCTCCATCTAAAATCTATAAGAAACTTGATTAAGAACTTTGCTGAAAATGCTGCCCCCAAAAGGGGTCCGCTCCTTTGTACAAGAATAACGCCGTCTCTTTCCCTCTGAAAATCTTTACAACAACCTTATTTTAGCCTGCTCTCTTCCTTTTAAAATCTGTTAAATTTTTTTTTTCTTCGATTAAAAAAGTAAAAATTCTTCTTATCTTTTTTTTTTACTAGATTAACTCTTCCAATGTCCTTTTCGGTATTTTTGTTTTCCTCAAATCCGTTCCATAAAATTTCTTACTCTAGAACACTTAAAGCTGTACAGGAGGTGTCGTTTTTGTGGGGGGGAGGGGCGGAGTTTGGACCAATCAGTCAGGGGGTAAGAGCTCGTGAAGTCGGAACTTTTCTCGAACGTGCGGCCTGACGTCCTCCTTCTGAAGAAACAGATAAAAGTCAGGGGAAAGTGAAAAACAGAAACAAAATTTCGATCTGTCACACATGAGTCGAGGAATCTTACTCAGCGGCAGCATGACAATGATGGTAAACATAATACAGACTGAATCTAGCAACATCGATAGAGCAGAAACTCAAAGTGAATCTAGCACAGGAACGGATGCACACTGGGCAGCAAGCCATATGGTATCTAAGACTAACTGAATCTAACAGACAAACTAGACCAAGCAGAAGTACGCGCTGGATCTACTGGTAGTACCAATACATATGGCTCAGATACGCACTGCATCAAGCAGGGATGCAAACTGACCCTACCCCCACAACAGACACACTGAGTCTAACATTTGGTCCAGCATACAACTGAGCCCAGCGAGTGGAGGGGAGTGCTTACCATTGACACAAGGCTCTCCAGAAACGGGACTAGCTTCAGCAACTCCACATCGTTGTCGTCAGCAAACCAACTCTCTATAGGAATACCATTCTCCAGCTTAAAAAAAGAAAAGAAAAAGGAACCTATAAAATGCAATCAGAATTCATTTGAAAATAAATAAATGTGGGGCAATCCTGGCAATATTCAACTGACATTTTGACCAAAGTTGGTCCAAACGTCAACTGGTAATATCTGTACAGGTGCAATGAATGGGCCTGTAATGTGTGTACAGGTGCATAGAATGGGCCGGTAACGTATGTACAGGTGCACTGAATGGGCCCATAACATGTTTACAGGTGCACTGCATGGGCCTGTAACATGCTTACAGGTGCACTGAATGGCCTTTAACATGTGTACAGGTGCACTGATTGAGCCTATAACGTTTGTACAGGTGCACTGAATGGGCCAGTGGCGAGTGTACAGGTGCACTGAGTAGGCCTGTAACGTGTGTACAGGTGCACTGAGTGGGCCTGTAACGTGTTTACAGGTGCACTGAGTGGGCCTGATACATGTTTACAGGTGCACTGATTGAGCCTATAACGTTTGTACAGGTGCAGTGAATGGGCCTGTAGCGTGTGTACAGGTGCACTGAGTGGGGCTGTAACGTGTTTACAGGTGCACTGAGTGGGCCTGTAACGTGTTTACAGGTGCACTGAAAGGGAGCCTGTTGTGCAGTAAGGAAGTAGGATAGGGATATGACTGGTTTGGGGAGATCATGGAGGTGGGGCTGGTCCTGGGGCCTCTCAGCTCACCTGATAGCCAAATGCCTGAGGAGAGTTGTCTATAATGACCGTCTTCCTGAGATCCCTGCCCAAGATGGTCAGGTCCTTGATGTAGTTGCCCTGGACACAGATGCAGTGCTCTCTGAACAGACGATGCCTGGGAGGGTTCAACGATACAAGTATAATAATAAAGATACAAGTATAATAAACAATACACAAAGATAATGAGGTCTTGCTGTGTGCTAACTCAACTCAAGAGAAATAGGGAGAGAGAGAGAGATAATGAGAAAGAGAGAGAGTGAATGAGAAAGAGAGAGAGAGAATGAGAGACAGGGGGAGGGAGGGTGGAGTGATAGAGGAAGAGAGAGAAAGAGAGAGAGGGAGAGGGGAGGGATGGGTGAGATTGAGAGAGGGGATGGAGAGAGGGGGAGTGAAGGAGGGAGGGAGAGAGAAAGAGGGAGGGGGAAGGGGGAGGGAGGGAGAGAAAGGGGGTAGGGAGGGATGGATGGAGAGAGAGAGGGGAGAGAGAGAGGGGAAGTAGGGGAAGAGGGAGGGAGAGAGATATGAAAGTGGGAGAAGGGGGTGAAAGACAGGCAGGAGGAGTGGGAGGTGGAGGAGGAGGGGGAGCAGGAGGAGGAGGAGGAGTAGGAGGAGGAGAAGGAGGAGGAGGAGGAGGAGAAGGAGGAGGAGGAGGAGGAGGAGGAGGAGCAGGAGGAGGAGGAGGAGCAGCAGGAGGAAGAAGAAGAGCAGGAGCAGGAGCAGAAGGAGCAGGAGGAAGAGGAGGCAGTTTCTGACCACCCACCTGACAAGTTTCTTGTCCGGGTCCAGAAGATTGAGTAGCTTGTCAGCGTAGACCTTCTTGGAGGCAGTGAAGAGGATGATCTCGTACAGCTTGGACATCCTCTCCAGGAACTCGTGAAAGTAAGGTCTCGTCCGGACATATACCTGCCACAAACCAGAGGCTCACAGTTCAACGGGTTGGTGGGACTTATTTTGGGCCAGTCTCCTAGAAGCTCAGACATTTTAACATCTGTGCGAATCTAGCATCGTACTGACATCATTTAGCCAGAGCATTTCGCAAACTACTTCTCAAATATCCACGTCACGTTAAAGTGCCTGGTATCCAGCACATTGCACACAGATATATATAGATCTACTGGCTAGATCTACAGGTACCAGGCAGGGATCAGAGGCAGATGCATTTATATCAGTCCACTGAATGCAGCCACAGCGGTGACTCTGAGTGCTCTGTAGTTTTTGACAGTGATGCTATTCATACAAAGCAATACAAATTATACAAACGGCTCATGGACGAGAATGGCCGGAATAAACACGGGACTGGAAAGGGAGAGGATGATGGTGATGGAAATAAACTCTTAGCAACTTTAGGAGAGCAGCTGTGCCTACCTGATATGTGACGTCTTGAAAGACAACAGGAAAGGACATCGTGCAGTTCTCCATCTCAGCCAGGCTACAGTGGACCAACGTCTCATCCTGAATGGGGGGGGGGGGAAATACAATGAAAATAAATGATTAAAGAAAAACCTAATGGTTTGGTTTAGGTGACATTGGCAGAGGGCATTGTGAGGTAGCCACCTCAAATATACACTTCCACTGATGAGGGGAACTTGACCAGGGGCACCAAGGCAATGACCAGGGGCACCAAGGCAATGACCAGGGGCACCGAGGCAATGACCAGGGGGCACCAAGGCAATGACCAGGGGCACCGAGGCAATGATCAGGGGGCACCGAGGCAATGACCAGGGGGCACCGAGGCAATGACCAGGGGGCACCGAGGCAATGATCAGGGGGCACCAAGGCAATGATCAGGGGGCACCGAGGCAATGATCAGGGGGCACCAAGGCAATGACCAGGGGCACCGAGGCAATGATCAGGGGCACCAAGACAATGACCAGGGGGCACTGAGACGACCAGAGGGCATCGAGGCAGTGACCAGGGGCACCGAGGCAATGACCAGGGGCACCAAGACAATGACCAGGGGGCACTGAGACGACCAGAGGGCATCGAGGCAGTGACCAGGGGCACCAAGGCAGTGGTCAGGGGCACCGAGGCAATGACCAGGGGCACCAAGGCAATGACCAGGGGGCACCGAGGCAATGACCAGGGGCACCGAGGCAATGACCAGCGACACCAAGGCAATGACCAGGGGCATCAAGGCAATGACCAGAGGCACCAAGGCAATGACCAGGGGCATCAAGGCAATGACCAGGGGCACCAAGGCAATGACCAGGGGCACCAAGACAATGACCAGGGGCACCAAGGCAATGACCAGGGGCATCAAGACAATGACCAGGGGGCACCGAGGCAATGACCAGGGGCACCGAGGCAATGACCAGCGACACCAAGGCAATGACCAGGGGCATCAAGGCAATGACCAGGGGGCACCGAGGCAATGACCAGGGGGCACTGAGGCAATGACCAGGGGCATCAAGGCAATGACCAGGGGGCACTGAGGCAATGACCAGGGGGCACCGAGGCAATGACCAGGGGGCACCAAGGCAGTGGTCAGGGGGCACCAAGGGTTTTGACTTTTCGTAAAATCAGCCTCGTCCAACACTCACCAAATCCAGGACCAGGGAATACTCGGGAGCTCTCCTCGTCTTCAGGGGAAGGGCCGGGGTGCGATTCAACGTCTCCTCAGTGATGGGTGGCAGCTGCTTAATGAAGTAATAACTGCAGGGGAGATGAAAGGACGTGGCATTGGTAACACTCACCGAGACAATAGCTGCTTTTCCCCCCAGTTTAACATCAGTGGAAA
This sequence comes from Luidia sarsii, assembly GCA_949987565.1. Classification (NCBI taxonomy): domain Eukaryota; kingdom Metazoa; phylum Echinodermata; class Asteroidea; order Paxillosida; family Luidiidae; genus Luidia; species Luidia sarsii. The sequence continues at coordinate 19,769,186 of OX465106.1, forward strand.
AAGACCAGCAACCTTTCCTCTTGGTTGTACCGGTATGGTGGTTACTCAATTAGATCTTATGTTCTTCATGTATTACACTTCAGATTTCCCCAGCACATTTCTAGGCATCTTTTTTACTGAAGTCCTATTAATGTTGCTGTGCATGCTCTTTGCCTGTTGTATTTTGGGTTTTATTGTGAGATTTTTTAAATTCCCTCCAGCGCTGTTTGTCATTCTTGACCGTAGTTGGCTTGATTGGGTTTTGTATTAAAAAAAAAAAATAGTAAAAACAGGTGACTTGGTAAAACGCCACTCGGTAAAAAAAAAAATCCACCCCAAAAAATACAATCAACTGCCGGCCTGTAAAAATGCCGAGATAGCACATGAACGGTTTCTGCATACACGCCGCGCACTATGACCGAACTCCTTCATGAGCAGGGCAGCCAGAACAGGTTCTATTCCGCAGGCTATTGAGGTCATCGCGCAACTTCAAAGGTCGTGCACAGCTCCCACATACGCTGCTATATTGCCAGTACGTTTACTCTAACCACGGGCTCGTTTACTCTAACCACCGCCGGCTCGGTTAAATTTCCCAACTCAAAAAGTCCACGAGGTAACGGCAGCGAGATAAAACCGTCGGAAATCGCAAATTGGAAATCGCGGAATGAATTTGCAAAGTTGACCAGTCTCCTGGTGTTGGTTTTTTTCTCAAATCACAGTTCAATCTTTCCCTTGCCCAATTACTGCTTTGAATCTGGTGCTCAGAACCGAGGAAAAGCCATTCAAAAATTTTGCAAGTACTTGCAAGAAATGAGTGTTTTAAGTCTTGAGAACACCCGAGAATGCTGGCTAGAATTTTTTTTTTTTCTTCATGAAACACTAGGATTGGTTGCATTGCATCAATCAGGCTGTGCAGTTCTGGGAGTGAATTTGAGCAAACTTAATCAAGGCAAAGATTGTGGACACACAACCTGGGGGGGGGGGGATAATTCTGCCGTTCGAGTGCGAAGACAATGACTCATGCTAGACAAGACAATGCTATTTCAAGAGCTCTGGTCCAGGTACGCAGCCCATTAGACCGCAACACTCTTCCTTCTCTTTCTTCCCCAGTCCCTTCCCCCTCTCTCTCAAACCAATACCAGTATTAACTCAGAAACTCTTCTGCCAGAACAACATATCCATCCCCCGCCCCCTCTATCCCCATTTGTCCAGGGTGGTGGGGGTAGGGGGGGTTGGGGTTATTAGCGAACGCTAATGGGCCGGATGGGCCACCCTTACAGAAAACAGGAAATGGTCGGCACATTACTCAAACGGCCACCAGGGCCCAGGTGCATAAGTACAATGTACGTGTGCACACTTAACGCGATGCCTAAACAACAGCACATTTATACAAAAATAAAAAACATTAAAAAAAAAAGGCCCTGAGTGATTGCCTGTATGTCTCATGTCTTCATAAACATGCAGAAGGGAGAGCCACCATAATTGCCTGCTTTACGTGGGACACGTGTGTTCACCTCCCCCCTGCTCATCGGCAGCGGCTTTTAAAGAGACCCCCCAAAAAATTTGAAAGCATCACACACAGGGCCCTCCATTAATGGTATACCCGCGGCATAATGCCAGTCAAAACAGCATCCACTGATGACCTGGAGGGGCCAGGCTTACCCTCTCTAAAAACACATTCTCAAAAGGCAAAAAAACATAACTCCAATCCCCTATCATTCTGGAGTTCTTGGGCACTCCTAAAAACAAAAAACATGTTCGAAAATGTTTTGCTCCGGTGACCCTGAGGGAGGGGGGGGGGAGGATGAGAACAAGTCGATGGTGAGCTCTCTGACAAAGACTCAAAAAGATTATCGTCCATCAATGAGTCCAAATTCTTTAGTGGGATAAAAATGATGGGCCAAGGGGTACCCACAACCAGGGAGGTCAACAAAACTCCAGCAAGATGGGGGATGGGGGTTGTGTTGGATAAGCAGCGGTCACGACCAATCAAAACATTATCCCTTGCTGGGGCAAAAGCGACGGTGCAGGATGCAGTCAATTAGAGAGCAGTGCAGCGCAGCGGCACACCAATGATCCGTCACTCTTCAAAAAGGCGCTGCGCCGTTTGTGCGTGGGGGGCAAAGGCAGAGATTGTCTGGGCTGGATCATCGCTGGACTTAAGACAGTTTAACACCCGCTGCTTGCGTGGACACTTGACGGGTTGATTTACAAACTGCAATAGATATATCTGTTTCCTCAGTGACGATCAAGTTTCAATTCTGCCGTGGGTCCAACTACATGTACCAGCAGGGTTCCCCCCCCCCCTGAATTTTGTGAGTCTCAGGTGGCAACCAAGAATTTGCTCGGTATATGAGTTTCGGCATGTTGTGGAAGCGCTACATTGAGGTTCCATGGGTCACAGATTGGATAGGGAATGAGTGTAAACCACTGTGATAATTATGCGCATGTCCATGCAGAAACATCCCGTAATCATGTGCAAGGAATTATCATACAGGTCTTCGTACATGCTGAGGAAGCTATTGTTTGGTGCAGATTGTTTTTTTGGACCTGAGGTGGTCCATCCAAAGAATGAGGTGGGCGGCCTCACATTTAACACGCAGCTACAGAGGCAATAAAATACAAGGCCCTGTCAACATTTGTTAAAGTTTCACTTCCTAAATAGAAAATATGTACACAAAATATAGATCTATTTTTTCATTAAAGTTTTTGCCATTTTTCAAAAGTTCCTATATTTTTTTTTTTTTTTTTTTTTTTTTTGGGGGGGGATTTTTTAAAAACAAATTGAAAAAATATAGCCACAATGCATATACAATGCATATAGTTAGATTTTTGGGGAATTTGATTAGCTACTTAATGGTACTTCTTCCTGATACTGTGAACCTGCAAAATTGTGGAGGTCTCGTCTGAACCACAAAGGTTTTGCTTCCAATCCCTTGTCAAGCCAAATTCCGCTCTTAAATCAATCCAAACCAGAGATGACACCACCCCCCCCCCACACCTCATCCCGACGTCCTTCGAGGGCTCCCCCCCCCTCACCCTCGTGCTACTCACGGATCAAATGTTTCCCACTCGTCAAGGGCGTAATCCGCATCCAATCCGTCGTCATCCACGTAGGTGTTGCAGGCCGAGATCGAGCAGTGCGTCATCTCATTGTGATTCGAATCTGGCAGAAGGGAAATACACGAGGACACACGGGGACGATGAGGACGAGGAGCGAGAGGATATGCCCAATTCATTTGCTGTTTTGGCTTGACAAGCAGGCAATCAGGCACAGCGCTCTCTCCGGTGTGGTGCTAGATCTCCACAGAGAAATTATAAAGGTGTACAGGTCTCCACCAGGATTTCACGAAACTGGTAATTGGTGATATACAAAAATGTTGCAAACTGCTTACTGACTAAAATTACCAAAATGTAAATCTAAAATTTAGTGGGCCTGACGTTTCGATCCTAGCAGGACCTTTCTCTGCCTTTGAGAAAGGTCCTGCTAGGATCGAAATGTCAGGCCCACTAAATTTTAGAAACTGGTAATTGGAAAAAAACTCAAAAACGGATACAATTTTGATGGGTAAGAATCCGTCGCAAATTGAAGTGTTATATCATAAGGGACATACGGTCCAAATTTCCAACCAAGAAAGTGAATGTGGCTGAAATGGGAGCATTTTTAAACATTGTTTCTCACTCGGTTGTAAAGTGCACGAGAACAAAGCAATGTCTCCACAAGGATACACAAATGACTATGTGTGTACACTGTGTAACTGCAAACCCTCACATTTACAGTGTACATTCTCACGAATGTAAAAGTCCTATCTCTTCTGAGGAAGACATGCAATATGTACTCAATGTGTACAATGTGCAACAATGGCAACTATTGCAAGGCAAAGAGAGGATCGGTGAGAAAACACTACAAAGGGGGTTGATAAGAATAGACCTTCCAAACCATTCTGTCCGATCCCTCTGACAGGCGAGACAGACGACCGAGACCCAACTCCCAACTCACCGGTGATGGCCTTGTCTGCGGGCTCACCCTCCTCATCCTCCTCTTCGCCCTCCTCCTCCTCCTCCTCCTCCTCGTCCTCTTCCTCCTCCTGCTCCTCCTCCACCTCCTCCTCTTCCTCCTCCAGGAGGCCCGGTGTGCTGCCCTCTACAGTCAGGGCCGAGCCAGGCGGCATCTCGGCGCCGGTGAGCGTGGCCGTGTCCGCTGGGGGGAGGCAGGGCACGGCGGCCTCAGGGCAGAGAGAGTCCGAAGCTACCTGGTCCATGTCCAGCCGCTCAGCCACCTTGGGCAGATTCTCCTTGTTGTCAGCCGTGATACCTGCTGGAAGGCAAAGGCAAACACACAGTAAAAACCCCCACAACAAAAAAACAACCATTCCCCTAAATTCCTGCTCTCTTCATTTACGCAAGATTCAGGGTTGTACACCACACAATGTTAGTGATCGACAAAGCCATTTCCTGAAAATCAATGAAGGCCAATCAATTATGCGACGACTGCGAGTGAGCACTCAAGCGACCGAGAGATTCACGGCAGGGGTGCAGGCGACCTTCAGTTTTGAGGGATAACAGATAACAGATAAAAATCAGCAGTTTGAGATACCAGCATAAAAAAATAATAATAAAAAAATAAAAATAAATAAAATCATGCCATAACTGGTGGATTTCCGGAAGTCTTACATCACTGAAGATTGTCAAAGGACCAGATGCCAATTTAATAGAGCTGCTGAAGCGCCAGCATTTGCTGAAGCACAAAAAGTAAGGGTGCGTAGGATCACCTTGCCTACTCACTTTTTGTTTCATGCTATGTAAAGAAGAGTGGAATACAAGTCAAAACCAATTGACGTCACATCGCGGCGCGGTTTGTAATCATGTTAACACAAGGGAGACTTTTCCTGCTTAGCAGATTTCCATGCTTAAGCGGCTCTCTGAGATCGGCCCCGGGGGACAATCAGGGTTCCATCTAGCCAATTCCATCTGACCTTAAGTGGCCAGGCTAATATGCAAACAAATGTTGCACGGTTACTGATTGAATTGACCAGACTGGAAATCTCAACAGAGGCCGAGGGCCTGACGTTTCGATCCTGGCATCTTCAGACTTTCAAGTGACTAGCTGGGGAACCAGATTCAAAATCGTAACTGGAATGTTGCTGCTTTTTCCAGTGGTTTCTGCATTTGGCAGTAGGCTTCTTATCATAACACTTTTAGACAGATGGCACAGAATTGCCACATTACGTAGTAACACCAGATGAACGGGCAGCTTACATGTAATTCAGATGACGAGCTGTCTGTGGTTATGCTTAAATGTTCAGTGTTGTTTTTAGAAGCCAGTGCCTTTGAATTACATTTTCATGGATACAACTCGCATCTTCGACCCTGCAAAATCTTGACTCTGTTCCAAACGACGTTTCTGAAACAACAAACAATTCCTTGCAGTCTCACGGAATGCCCGCGGGAGGGGGACCGGCCGACCCCACGACCTGAAAGCAGTCGACGACGAGAGGACTAGTGCTCACCGTTACAGAGGAACTGGTAGACGGGACTGAAGAGGGTTCCGATGAGGGTTGTGCGGGGGGGACTCTCGTAGTCCGGCGTGGTCACCGACTTCGCTGCCATTGCATTCTTGGGAACTGCAGGGAACCAACGCCAAAGGTACCGACCATAAGAACAAAACGTAGCGCTGCTTTCTATTGCCATTCACTTTTTTTTTTAAGCAAAACAACGATGAGTTCCCGAGAAGACCACTTGAATCAGAAACTTAGGTTCCAAATTACAAAGTCATATTTTCCTTTCAAAAAATACAAAATGATGATGCAAGAACGCAAACCAGCTAGACTGCAATCACTACTCACTACCACTCTCTATGACCTTAATTAACTGTGAACTGCTTCTATAGGGCCTATATTGTATATGTTGTCTATGGTTCAGTGCAACGGCGTCAGCCGAAGCCATAGCCGTATTCCATCCTCCCATTGCCGGCTTACTTGTATTGTTGTTGCATTCGTCCACCGTGACCTCGGGCTTGGGCCTCTTGGCTTTGGGGACGGGCGTTGAAGTGATGAAGGTATTGTCCTCAGTCATGCCCCGTTTTCTCTTGCATGGAAGATCCGTCTTCTGTTATTGGCAAAAAAAGGAAGAAAAAAACAAACAAAATGCAATTAAAGAGAGAAAGAAAAAAAAAGGTGTGATTTCACAACTCAAGTCAACTGAAGACCTGTGGAAGTTTGGAAGGGTTAAAAAAAAAAATTCCCTTCACTATTGAAGCATGGTAACGGCCAAGTCAAATTTCAACAGTCTTACAAGTTGGAGCAAAGATTCTCAACTGCCTGTATCTACCCATGTTCTGATTTGTATTTTGTTGACAGACATTGGTGCGCTTAGAAACAGCCGTATTAAGCGCCTAATCAATGTTATGTTATTATCATTATCAACGCAGAGGCTGTTGTTACGGCAGTCGTCCGTGTGGTTCCCTGACTTGATTGTATTTCGTCAGCATTGCAGGCTGGTTAGCTGATAGTCTGGTTCCAAGAGCTAAACATCCTGACAAATACTGTGAAGTCAGGGAACCACACGGACGACTGCCGTAACAACAGCCACAGCGTATTATTAACTGCCTGTATCTATGGACATACACTGTAGCATAAGCAAGGACCTGGGGACTGGAAGCAAGACCTCTGGTTTGAATGTATACCAATACCTCTTACCGCCAGAGTTACTCAACCTTTTACACTAGGTGGTGGAGGGTAGGAGTGAGCCTTCCCATATTGTCAACTCTCTTTGCCAGTGCGGGGAAGGGTGGGGTGGAGGTTTCAATTCTTAATTACATTACACATTGCTGTGATTTTCATTGAAACTGGAATTTGACGGAACAAAATGGTGCAAGTGTCCAAATATTAAAACTGTTAAAACGTGTGCATGTGCAGAGATACATGTACGTATGAAATGCATCATACTGTACATGTACAAAAATACAAATAAAATAAATATGCAGCCTGGCAGTATCTACCTGTACAATTCTACAATTTACCTTCCCTTTTAGGGGCAAGGATCTACATGTATGTCTGACATGAACGGGAAAGTAACCCTCCTTGCACTAATGCACTAAATCACGATCCAAATAATCATGTTTATTTGGTGTACTTGTTTCACCAGTATCGGTTCTTAATGGTGGTTAAACTTGACCAACACTTCTTGGTTTTTTTTTTATTACGGGGCATGTATCAAGGACTCGGGGCTGGTAGGACATAACAGCAGTCCAGCACAAAACAGGAGAAAATCAAATGGCCAGATCTAAGACAGAGATGCACGTGAGAACAAAACAAATAAATTCAATTGCCTTTTTGGGGAAGTAAAGATTAAAGAGTCATGACTTTACTCATGAAGCCTAGCTGTATGATACTCGATCAGCGTCTACAATAATTTGACCGCTGATGCATCATTGTCTTCCCTCCCCCCTAACCTAATCCCAAGACCAGGTGGGTGTTATTTTTGTAGCGATAGACAAGCCAGCAGGGCACCGATGATCACCCCCCCCCCATCCCCTCTCTGTCCTGTCCCATCCTCTACAAAGACAGCTGCTGGGCCAGGGGTGGTTGTGACAACTAGCCAGTCATGAGAACTGCAGAGTACCCAGTCTGGGCTGCATGTGGGTCTGACTGTGTGGAATCACTGGCGTGAAGTAGGGATGGAGTAGGGAGGGAGTAGGGAGGGAGTAGGGAGGGAGTAGGGAGGGAGTAGGGAGGGAGTAGGGAGGGTGTAGGGAGGGAGTAGGGAGGGAGTAGGGAGGGAGTAGGGAGGGAGTAGGGAGGGAGTAGGGAGGGAGTAGGGAGGGAGTAGGGAGGGAGTAGGGAGGGTGTAGGGAGGGAGTAGGGAGGGAATAGGGAGGGAGTAGGGAGGGTGTAGGGAGGGAGTAGGGAGGGAGTAGGGAGGGAGTAGGGAGGGAATAGGGAGGGAGTAGGGAGGGTGTAGGGAGGGAGTAGGGAGGGAGTAGGGAGGGAGGAAGGAGGGAGTAGGGAGGGAGTAGGGAGGAGGGAGGAAGGAGGGTGGAGGGAGGGAGGAGGGAGGAGGGAGGAGGGAGGAGGGAGGAGGGAGGAGGGAGGAGGGAGGAGGGAGGAGGGAGGAGGGAGGAGGGAGGAGGGAGGAGGGAGGAGGGAGGAGGGAGGAGGGAGGAGGAAGGAGGAAGGAGGGAGGAGGGAGGAGGGAGGAGGGAGGAGGTACTGTAGAAGGGGAGGAGGGAGGGAGGAGGCAGGAGGGAGGAGGGAGGAGGGAGCGAGTTTAAGAGAGATGACGGCCAGTTAACAGCTGATTAACAATGACAGAGCTGTTGCCATCACATCTCTATGGGTCATCTCAACAGCTGCAAAATCCACCCCCAACACAAACCAAACACACCCCTACTGCTCTCTGCAAATCACGCAAAGTGCAGATGTCAGACCTTGCAGCCAAACCATCACCTTATCTTACACTTTCTTATTCTAAAGTACACATATGTATATTTGCACCTTCAATGTTTTCTAAATCTTGATTATCAACTGAATAATAATAAATTTTGCAAAGTGTTTCACCTACAGAATGCGGATGCTGCTCAATAGTCTGATTCCCATCGAGGAAACAAATTTACCGATTTTGTTGAAGATCCCTCATTCCCTCTTACTTGCGCCTTCCGTCGTCCCTGCTCTCTCTAGCTTACTCCCCCTCTTTCTCCTCCTGCCCTAGTTGTCTTTCCGCAACACGAGAGGAAGGGGCCAATTAGCTACCCCCAATGACTGACGGGCAAGCGCACAGACATGGAGAGCACACCACAACTTCACACTTGAAATCCCCTCTCTCCCTTGTCCAACCTTGATTATTTCTTCCTGCGACTCCAAGACCGTACATGCACTTGTCACACTCACTAAGAGTCGGCTCATGTTGTGAGCACAAACAAGGTTTTGGGACCTTAGACTAACGTGAGAGGCAAACCGTGATCACTATTCCTTGCCCAGGAGCTCAAGGAAAACAACGTGAAGGGCACATGGCTTTCCAGGCATGGGAATTTTTTATCCCTTCATTTCCCTTAAGTCCTTTTCACACTAGAGGGCGAATCCCCAGGGATTAAATCCCGGTTTTTTTTTACCCCACCAACACCCCCGCAACCATTCACTCCCGGGGACCCTATTTCCCCGTGAAAATCGTAAAACTCCGGGGTTTTCTCATTCTACCCTACCCCTGAGCAGGGGTAAAAAATGTAAATAGCCTGACTGAAATCCCTGGGATTTTTTTTGAAAAATCCCCGGGGATTTCACCTAGTGTGAAAACCCGTTTAGAGGCAGCTGAGGATTTATAATTTTTTTTTTAATTTAAAAAAAATAAAAATAAACTGGACTAAATGTGATGAGCTGTCATTTACAATATGTTTTTCCACAATAGGGAACATCTCATTCAGGGAGAGGCACTTTACAAAATGAGAACGCGAATCAAAGCCCACAATGTGTTTTTGGATAAAACTTGCCCCCCAAAAAAAACATCACAAAGCCCTTTTAAACAAAAAATACCAGATGTACACTGTACAATGTATGTACATGTAGTGCATTCGATAAGATGAATTTGGGAAATCTGGAGGGCCAGATGTTTCGATCCTAGTAGGACAAGTTTGTCAAAGACCCCTCTTAGATGTACATCAAAATGTCAGGCCTTCAAGATGCTTGGGATATACTTGGATAAAAAAGAAGGAATACAAGATGGCCGCACTGCGATAAACATTTGTTTAAACTATCATGGCAGCATTGACGACCATAACCAAGCTTTGAGATGGAAAACAAGACAAGATTCAACGACACAAATAACATGTTAATTGGATATGTATTGCTGTACAGGTGTTTTTCTTTTTTTCAGCTGGGCGATTTGACGTTTTCCAAGGTTTTCTCTCAACTGTCCTCGAAGGGAGCACCTCAGGAAAATGTTCGGGTGACTTTGGATGATTAGCAGACCACGGGGCCCGTAGACGGCTATCTCGCTCAGCGTCCCCGGCGGACACAGAAATAGCTGCATGTGTACAAGTATGCTACGGTACAAGTGTGGGAGAGGGAGGGCGAGGGGGAGGGGGAGTGAGAGGGGGAGGGAGAGGGGGAGGGAGAGGGAGAGGGGGAGGGAGAGGGGGAGGGAGAGGGGGAGGGAGAGGGGGAGGGGGAGGGAGAGGGAGAGGGGGAGGGAGAGGGGGAGGGAGAGGGGGAGGGAGAGGGGGACGGAGAGGGGGAGGGAGAGGGAGAGGGGGAGGGAGAGGGGGAGGGGGAGGGAGAGGGGGAGGGGGAGGGAGAGGGGGAGGGGGAGGGAGAGGGGAGGGAGAGGGGGAGGGAGAGTGGGAGGGAGAGGGGGAGGGAGAGGGGGAGGGAGAGGGGGAGGGAGAGGGGGAGGGAGAGGGGGAGGGAGAGGGGGAGGGAGAGGGGGAGGGAGAGGGAGAGGGAGAGGGAGAGGGGGAGGGGGAGGAGTGGGCAGCGATGAATCATCAAATCATTGTGGATGGGTGGGGGCCCCAAAGCACATGACAGTGACTTCGAGGAGAGAAAAGGGTAGGGGAGAGGGGGAAGAAGGGGGAGAGGGTAGAAGGGGGAAGGGGGAGGGGAGAGGGGGAGGGGGGAGAGGGGGAGAGGGGGAGAGGGGGAGAGGGGGAGAGGGGGAGAGGGGGAGAGGGAAAGGGGGAGAGGGGGGGATGAGGAAAGGAGGAAGGGGGAAAGGGGGAAGGAGGAAGGTACCGGTAAGGGCAGAGAGAGAGAGAGAGAACGGTGTAACGACAACTGGGTCATGTGTCCCGGAATAGAAGTCTGGCAGAAAGCCAACACTTGTTTTTGGCTGAGCTCCGCCTATACCAAGCCTCTGTTTCTACGCCGTTCCCCTGAAAGGACCTGCATATCTTGTTTTGCCTTCTCGGAGGTCCTTCTAATAGTCCACTCATGTGCCGTACAGTGCATTAAACAAACAAAAAAGGACCTTTGCAGGGCAGGTTTTAGTACATGTAGTGCAGGATCATCAGGATGTATTGTTAATCACAAACCACCATTAAGGAAAAACAAAAAAGGAAATTTATAAAGGAGTACTGTACATGTACTTGTACTTTACAATGTACAGTATGTTAGCATACAAATCTAATCTTACTATTCACTAAACTATCAGTAGGTGTATGTGAGCACTTTAAAGACAAGTCTTATCTGGGAGTTACAGTATGACAAAGTGTATGTGTATTGGTACATGTGCATACCGGTAGTTGTATGCACATGTACATGTACGTGTTATGTGTGCATTCTTACTTTCTTGGTGGGTGCATAGGTGTAGGCGAAATGCATTGTACACGTTGTTGGAATGGATAAAACAAAAACTTACAGCAGAAAACAATAACACAGATACAAATCAAAATAACAAATAGGCTGCTTGCTGCTACAATGTACATGTAACTGACAAAAAAAAACAACAACACCCAAACGTAGAAATGTGTAGAAAATCCAGAGAGCACTGCTTTTCAATCCTGGCCCAAACTTTCTCAAAAGCAAGACCCTTTCAAATTCATGCCTTTAAGAAACATAGTGCCAGGATCAAAACCATCAGGCCACCTGAATTTGCCATACACACACCTACAAATAAAATGGTCTGTTCCGCAGCTTCTCAGTGAGGAAGGGAAAGAGTGGGCCAGATCACACTCACCACGGGGGTCGACCAAATCAGGTTCTTTATGGCGGACAGAAATCCTGACTGTAGGGAAAGGGAAGAGGGGGACCGCTTCATAAAGGTGAGCAGAATGCTGAGACGACGAAAATGCTTGGTCAACAAGTCGGTGAATTTGAGAGTGGACACGTACAGTTTTCAGGCCGACATTTCTTCGGATACATGTTCATCTGCGTGTACCTCGTGGACACAGATGATGTTGAATTGAATTGAGACATGTTTGTTTCTTTGCAAATTAGTTGAGGATTAAACAATTAAAAATTGTACGCTGTCTGCTGATATTACAAAGATGTACATTTGTTTAAAACACACTGTACATCTTCCCTAATAGTAATATCACTAAATAAAAAAAAAAATTATTCATGAAAAATTCATGAACATGTAAACCCATATTCAGAACATGAGTACTGAGTAGGCCCCTATACTGTGCACATACAGTACATTTTTATGGACATTACGCGATACACATGCATTATGACAAAATTTGGTGCTGGTACAGTACAACTATATGTACACACGTACTGTACCATGTACATGTACAGGGGATACGAGGAAATTGATCTATTCTATGGTTACGTGAAGTACATACATACATGTACCGTACATGTACATGTACAGTAGCCGTAAAAATATATATTTGCATAAATTAGTTTTCCTTTATACATGGTGTAATGTACATGAAATGTACATGTACAAAATGTGTACTTTGTCCATGTACCGATACACGTCCATGTACCGCTACCTGTACATGTGTGTGAATGGTTTTTTTTTATATTTTTCAATCAATAGCCAGCAATGAGTAAAGTAATGAGCCATACAGCCTATGACGCAAATGCACATGGCATGTACATGTACTATACAGTACACAAACAAATGAGCGCCCACATGGGAATGAGTGCTTCAAGCCAATGGATGTCATCCTGTACGTCTGTGTATTGGAGTGTGTTTAATAATGGAAAATCGGGAGCTACATGTACAGTACGTACATTGTACATAATAGGCTGCGTACAACGTGCACTCCACAAACAAACCGTTGGCCTTTGGGTTTGATTATAAGCACCAGCTACATGTACCGGTACAGAGTCTGATCAAAACACTTTCACTGTACATAGAATAATCAAGATGTGAAGCACTGGACATTCACAAGCCTTGTGCAGTAGTTGTACATATACATAATGTACACAATGTACAGTACATGTGTGTACAGACAGGCAGCTACTTTACATGTAAATGTACAGTACATTGTATCCTTAGAATGATAAGTCAATTACAGGAACTGATAGAAATACATGTACAACATGCAGTACAGTACTGTACATGTAGTACCCTATTGTACATGTACATGTGTAGTGTACCCGTGTGTAAATGACAGTACACTGTACCGAACATGACAGTACACTGTACTGGTACATGTACACTGTGAATGAACAAGCATAAATCTAGCACACATACATGTACACTGCCGTGCAAATGTTATTACGCACCCATTGCAACATTTTCAACTCAAGAATTCACTTTGAAAAATCACAGAAGTTCAATAAACTATCAAACCTGTGTCTGGAGTCATTATTTTAATCAGTAATAATCATATTTCCACTAAGAAACACCCTCTGAATTACGTGTAAAAAGAGCAACTTCGCGACACACTTTCGTCGCAACGTTAAACCGCCATCTTGATTTGCCTCATTATATATTCATGAGCTCATGAATATCATTACGCGTGCATTTAAACCATGGGCCGAAAAAAGCGCGCTGTCATTTCAAGCTTTTAATGAATATTTACGAGGTGAAGCTGGAACCCCAGTCATAAATATGGTAACTACAGTTGCCAATCCTTATAAGGAGTGCCACAATTTGCATATGAATGAGGTCTGGGAGCCGTTGAACGGCAGCAATGCCCAGGCAAAATCAGATCAACGATTAGCAAAAAGGGGTGGTTCGTGCTGCACTCGGCATTGTGAGGGGATTTTGATTGGGGAACGTAGAAAAAGGCTTCGATCAGCGAAGGTACCATAAAGGAAAATTAAAGGAACGTCTCCACAAACAATTTGCTGAAGAAAATCCCGCAAATTGGGCCACCAAGTAACGGTAATGTTGTCCAACATCTCACCCGGACCTCCCGATCAAATCGTCTTTCGACCGCCCCTGAGCTACTCAATCGACCGGGCCAGATCTGCAGGGTTTACGTTCATTGGTCGATCATTTCTCGTCGCCTAGCAGCAGCAGGCCTTCATGGACGAACTGACAGGCATAAACCCCGCCTTCCACCAAGCCACAGGGCTCGCGGTTGGATCAGGCCCGGGAAAATCTCGCCTGGACCCGGCCGACTTGGTCCGTCGAATCGCGGTGTTTTCACCGTGAAGATTGGCCTCGTAATAAGACGGTTTTTCCCACATTAATCAGCGGATCTGGCATTGTTTAGACCAGCAAACCATTGCCAATCTGTCTGGGATCATTTGGTTGGTGGTACCATGCCGTCATCAATGCCAGTGGAGCTTTTACACGATGATGAATGATCGTGTTTTTTCTGTTTATCTACGGTCCGTGGGCGCCGCCATCTTGGATTTAACGTTAACTCCCATTGACTTTGTGCACAGGGATAAATTATGATGTTGGATTAATTGATAATCTGAACACATAAAGCATAATTGTGTCATTAAAATATCGCTAATTTCCAATAGATATACCACTCAAGAGACAGGTATGATTTTGAAAGTGATTATCCATTATTTAATTGGGTAAAAAACACGAAGCATATTTTTGTTGTGGGTGCGTAATAACATTTGCACGGCAGTGTACATGTACATACATACTGTACAAATTCCGAGCTTCCAAATAACATTGAATTCTTATTCACATTGGTCAGCTTGAGAAATTGCTGCCAATAAAATGATCTACTTCCAAAAAAATAAACTCAGATAGTGCAATGTACGGGTTTGTGCATTTCTTTTTCTTCCTTTTCAATCAATTTGATTATAGTCCGAGTGCATTTTCTTTGCTACGGGCTTTGCTACGGACTGTACGGAGGCTAAAATTGGGAAGAGGAATAATCATGAGTTGGTAGAGGGCAAAAGGCCTGAATCTAAATTGAGTTGCCATCCTTGGGATGGATGGGTGGATGGAGGAGAAAGTGGGTTTACAAAAGAAAATGCTAGAAATAACAGCAATTGTACATGTACACGTATACACTGTACATGTACATGTACACAATGTACAAAACTGTACACTGAGTAGTGTACATGTACAATGTACATGTAGTCATGTACCATACATGTATACTGCGGTAGTTGACTGAATGACTACCGTACTCTAAAATTTTTTTATTTCATACAGACTACCATAGAGTACAATATACACGTGTACCAGTACATGTTCAGTACATGTGTGTACATTTTACATGACATACATGTACGTGTACACGTGTCAATGAACGTGTACATGTACATGTACCGTAGGGCCTACATGTACATGTATGTACAAGTACATGTACTCTACACATGTACATTTGGTAATATTTGTACGTATATACTGTAGGTACACACTGTACTGTATACACTACATGAACATGCACATAATGTTGTCAAACTTGTCATGTGTACATGTGCACATGTACACAGAAATTGGTACAGTGCATACGACAGACATACCGAACCAGAACTAAGGTGCACATATATGTACAAACATAATGATGTACTGTACATGGACATGTACATGTACATTGCAATGTTGAACACATGTTACCAATCTGGAAAATTGATTGGATAATATCAAATTACATATCCATGTGGGTGACTGGAATGCGCTTGTACAATGTACATGTACATGACACATGTACACGTACATGTTCACATGTGTGTACGTGTACATGTACCTATACATTGTACATGTACATGTACATTAGTAGTACAGGTACATGTACATGTACAGTGTGTACCATCCTGTGCAGCGACTATGAAAGCAATGTGTACACTGTGCACATAGCACACTGTACATGTACATTTTAGAATCCAGCAGTCTCCTGATGACAGGCAGAGCTACTGTACATGTACATACAGTATACCCGAAATGTTTAGTTACATGTACTTACCGGCTCTTCTCTTACATGTACACATGTACATATTACCGTATATTACCGTACATGTACATGTACATGATGTACATGTAACCGCAAACCTCCTACCTGTGCTTGTTATTTCCACCATGCAAACCCTCAAATCTTCTTCTTATGTACATAATTATACACGTACAGCGTACACGTACCGTACATGTACACTGTACACGAACAAAATGTACCGGTATAGTATTGTATTGTACATGTAAGTGTCCATGTAGGCCATACACATACATGTACATAATGTAAACATATACATACTGTACATGCATTACGTACATGTTCATGTATATATGGGGAGAACATTCCGCATATCTGATTGATATACCGTACAGATGTACTGTACATGAATCTTATACTGGACTACCAGTACATGAACAATCCTCCCTCTTGTATAAATGTTTTAATCATAGAGCAAAGTCTATGGTTTGGAGTCCATCTGTGTTCATGGTGGGCATTCACATGATTGATTCGGAATTATCACTTCAGTTGTTGACTGGATTGACAACATAAACACAATGTAGAAGTGCATGGTAGGTAGAGTCACCAGAGGTGTCCCTGTAAACCATCCATTTGGTACACGTAACACCATGCAAGCCTTCAAATCTTCGTGTCATATCTCCTATTATGAGATTTTGTGCCCAATTTCTAGCCAGGGTCAGTTGAATTTCCATTTTTTTCTTCTTTTTTCCCCCCCAAACTCAAAAGCGAGACTCATGGCTCCTGCACCTTATCCAAACACAAACTTTTCCAAGGTAGAATTGTACAAAGCCAGGACCCCTTTCCCTCAGTAACCCTCTAAACTTAGGCGATTAGTGTACAAAGAATGGAGAGCTGTATTCTGCTTGAACAAGTAAAATATACAGCACTTGCACATTGTAACTAACTACTGGTACTGTAGTATCATTCATCTCAATTATACCCAGTCACACTACCAAAGAAGAACCAAGATGGAAACAATTAGTGATTTTTTTGGAAAGCCGTTCACTGACAGAGGCTTAGCACAATGGGAGGAAAAGAGATCAATTAAATCATGATTACTTTCAATGACTTTTTCATGACTTTTCCAGACCTGGAAAACCAATTTACAAAATCTATAACTTTTCACGGTTTTCAACGTCTGCAGGACCCCCGTTAAAAATATTTTCTAAAAATAATTTTCACAGGCCCTCTTTGCTTGCCTTCTGCAGTTAGGGGGACATTGCAATTATATGTACATTGTACATGTGTGTGGTGTGTACCATTAAAATGGCAGAATTATTATTCATTGGATTTGCTGTCGCAGAAATAAAAGATTGAGAGAGCCATCTACTGTACACGTACTCTGGCAGATTTCCATTTTAAACCACACGATTTAAAGAGAAATTCTCATGAGATTCAGGTGGCTACACGGGCGGGCAAACACCACTGTAAATCAGAATGCATGTAAAACACTGCCTCAGTTAGATGAGCCAGGAAAAATTGAGATTATCTTGTCAGTGAAGAGTGGAGAGAGAGAGAGAGAGAGAGAGAGAGAGAGAGAGAGAGAGAGAGAGAGAGAGAGAGAGAGAGAGAGAGAGAGAGAGAGAGAGAGAGAGAGAGAGAGGAGGGAGGGAGAGAGAGAGAGAGGGAGAGAGAGAGAGAGAAGGAGAGAGTGGGCGATGGAGAGAGGGAGAGAGGGAGAGAGGGAGAGAGAGAGAGAGAGAGAGAGAGAGAGAGAGAGAGAGAGAGAGAGAGAGAGAGAGAGAGAGAGAGAGGGGGAGAGAGGGAGAGAGGGAGAGAGGGAGGGAGGGAGAGAGAGAGAGAGTGAGAGGGAGAGAGAGAGAGAAGGAGAGTGGGCGAGGGAGAGAGGGAGAGAGGGAGAGGGAGAGAGAGAGAGAGAGAGAGAGAGAGAGAGAGAGGGAGAGAGAGAGAGAAGGAGAGAGTGGGCGAGGGAGGGAGAGAGAGAAGGAGAGTGGGCGAGGGAGAGAGGAAAGAGAGGGAGGGGGAGGTGAGCTGGTCAGTATGATTCTGTCTGTGAAATGTCTTCCTAGTTACTATAAAGCAATCCTCCTGCGTTCTTTATAAATTGCCTCTTGCGACGTGTACTCAAATCCAAAAGTTGTACATGTAGTGCAGATGCCATCTAGCTAGGCACTATCGTGTCAGCACTGGATACAATTTACATTTACAAATTACATGTACACTGTACCATTACATACATAAATAAATTCAGGTAAGTCAACTTCACATTGTACGTGCGCACTACATGTACTCACGGCTAAATTTTGTAAGCCCAGCATGCTCCAACACACTTTGTTGTCAAACTCGCACTTTTCAAGTGCCTAGTCATTCCGGAAGGTTCCGAGCCAGGAATGATATCGAGTGAGCTGAAGATTCCAACGACTGCATCTTTCCATAATTTGCATTCTCTCCCTCCACACGAATCTCAATGTGCACAAATACGCTCACAGTGTACAAGACATGGTCAGAATGTAAAAATGCATAGCCCTGTACAAGTCCCGTTTTCATGTACAGGACATGATGGGTGTGTTCAAGTGACTTGGGGAGTGCGGGAGATGGGGATGGGGGAGGGGGGGAGGGAGGGGGAGGGAGGGGGGGGGGGGGAAGGGGGGGGAGGGGACGGCCATCATGGAGTGGAGAATGTGACTTGCCTGTAACCAACACATCCAGCGTTGTCATCTTAAATTAGGCAGCTAACACAGACAAGCCTGGTCTCAGCTGCGATTGGACTCTCTGGCAGACCAAAGCTCCCCCTACGGACCCCCCTCCCTCCACCCCCGCCCGCGCATTGTTTATATAGCAGGGGCCGCTAGCAATCTGATTTCAGCCAATATTCAGCGTGCCGATTCAAAGCTACATGTACCTCACTACACATGGGAATCGGGGGGACGTGAGAGCGGGGCGAGCGTGTATATACGGTACAGTAGACTCAGGACCCCCCCCCCAAAAAAATAGTAATTGTGGCAATTTTTGACAGGGGATGTGGGTAGTCATGTTTCCAAAATCACTGTTGCCTCACTCGGCCCAGCCTCAGGCCAGGGGAATGGGTAGGGGGATTGAGGAGAGGTTGTTTCGGCCTAAATGCACAGGGGGTAGTGAAGTCTTGTACAGTACATGCATGTAAAGTATTCTTTTATAGAAAATGAAAAAAATAAATAGGATAAGAAGTGTGATCCCCATCACTCCCACGTTATGTAGAACTGAACTGAATTTAAACATCCCTTTGACATACCGATAATGTTTCCTTATATTCTCGTGAAAAGTAAAAAAAAAAATCTTTTTCACTCAATAGAGAAAAAACATCTTACCACAGGCCGAAAAATGAAATTTTGACATTTCTGAAACAAAAATTCACACCCATGCTTACTTTTCAGTCATAGGAACCGTACTGTAGGTTGCTGTGTCAATGTACAATGTACACTGCGGGTACTTGAATCTTGGAAGTGTTTGAAGTCACACGAATGGTTCGTCGGAAATTGTTGGTCCCCTTCTGGGTCCAGAAAAAAATTCCAGAATGCACCTGCTGGTAGAATCTACTACACAGTGCATGTGCGTGTACATGTACCCCTACCGTCCCTCTTGACTACTCACCGCTAAGTGTTCCTCAGCTGCCTTGGGCGGTATCATGGTGACCTTTGACCCCATGCTGACTTCCTCCTCCCCAGGGGCTGCCGTGTGGACCGCCCCTCGCTGCTGTTTTGTCTTCGCTACCCGTCTACGCCTTCTACCCATGATGACGTTCCAACCTTCCGATAAGAATACAGAGAAGAAAAAAAACGCACCATACGTTAAACCAGAGAGGTCTGGGGTTCGAATCCCTTCTCCAATCAAATCGTCGCAACCCATCTACACCTTCTACCCATGATGACGACGCAACCTTCCAATCAGAATTCAAAGGAAAAAACCTGATATATATATATATGTTAAACCAGAGGTCTGGGGTTCGAATCCCCTCTCCAATCAAATCGTCGCAACCCATCTACACCTTCTACCCATGATGACGACGCAATCTGAATTCAAAGGAAAAAACCTGAATCAAATCTTCGCTAACCAACTACTGTACGCCTTCTATGTGTAGATGTACAGTGTACATGTGCATTGTGTGTACTGCACATTTATAATTAGTCCTACACCTGTAGGTTTGCAAGTTGCAGTAAGCCACTCCAACCACTGTGCATGTACTGTACATGCATGTACATTCAATTTTCAGTCAGGCTGTGCTGAGTGATTCTGTGTACAAAACCTCATAAATATTCATTAGGTACGCTATGTCATTGGTCAATGGCGGCAGCTCCAGAGATCATGTAACACTTGGTGGGGTCATTGGCTTACACTTTTCCCTCACCAAAACAATGCTGCACTTGTGCACACGTGTGATGCTGAAGTCTACATGTTGCAGGAATCTTTGGGAATTTGAATCACTGAGTCATTATCCCATGGCCCTGGCTTTTAAGATACAGTAACAAGCATGACTGTGGGATCTTTGAAGGTTCTGTAAGGATAAAGCTTGATTTGCACAAATAACAGGGATTTTTACATTCAATCAATTTCCAATCCCACCAATACCCAGGTGCATCCATGTAAGGCTTACATCCATGAATACTGTAATGCACATGAAAACACTTGGTTGCCATAATTTGTGACCCGGCACAGCGACATGAGGAATATCCCACCAAAACATTTTTCGAGTAAACAACGCCTAATGTCAAAGTACATGTATCTTCTCAATTCGATTAAAAATCAATGTTCTTTGTTTTGGTATTTTCGGAAAGTTAATGTATTGGAGGAAATTTTGATATAATTTGAAAGCTAATGGTACACTCTTTCACATTATTAGAAAATCTAAAAATCTCAAAAGTTGGGGTTATTCCTCATTATGATGTGCCGGGTCACATTTACAGAACTTGTAACATTAGAAGGGTCAGCCAGCATTGGGCCTAATGAGGAAGATCAACGTCCTCCATACTGCAATGTGCAAATTACTTTTCTGCTCTCAGTCAATTTACAATCCCACCAATACCCAGGTGCGTCGGTAATACTGTCATGTACATGTACAGACACATGAACACTCTTGATTCCCACCATGTTATTTTTGGTTATTATTGTTATCCTCCACACTGGATGTGGCAATGGATTCCCGCTCAACCAATGGGCTTTGTTAATTGTGCGGGTACAAAATAGTAAATACCCAAGTACAGTTCATGTAGCTATGTATTGTACATGAACATATACTGTACGTTAATGTGCTTGGCACTGCTTGTTAACATGTACACGTTCTTGCTGCGCAGTACATGTACATGTTCAGTTCATGAATGAACACCCTCAACTGCAGCCTGCACAATCCTGGGCTCCAGCCAGACACTAGGCCCACATGTCCGCTTATGCGCCAGCGCTTCAATTATTTATGGAGAACAATTCCCCAGCCGTCTTGCTAGGGCATGAGGGTTTACACCTTTGGGAAAAGTGCATGGAAGGAGGGGGGAGGGGGACGGGGACGTAGATGAAATAAGAATGGGGAAGGCGGAACTGGGACAGTGACATATCACACTGGATGCTTCCACCAAGACTTTGCACTACTCTTTGCTGAATACTCACTCTCCTTCCCCCACCCGACCCCCCCCCCTTTTGCCAATAACATCCTCCCGACCCAATCTACTGAGGAAACTAAGACTGCCTGCTCGTGTGCCATGGCATACGTATGTACATGTACATTGCCCAGCGCCATTGATTAAAAAAATAATTCCATTGTCAGTTAATTTCACATGCACTAAAAACAGCTGTCTTGATCACTGCAATTGCTTTCCTCTGAAGCGTTCAATTTGTTTTGATATAAAGAAATCTGGGAGTTAATTAAATGGATGACCATTTTTCAACGCTGTTTAATATACATCTACTGTAGGCCTACAGTACATGCACGTACGTGTATGAATATATTACAGGTACATACATGTAGGCTTACATACATGTATGTGTGCATTGTATTTTGTATCCAGTGCATGGATGTTTGAGATACAGTGTAAACTGTAATACATTTATTGTACGAGACAAACAGGCCAATTTCATTTGGCGTGTACCGGGACGTGTATGTATTTGTTATGTTATTGTTTTTAACAGAAAATTGTAATAAAAAAATGACAAACAATGTACAAACTACATGTACTGTACCGTACATGTACAGTGTAGATAAATTTCGCTGGTTTGAATTTCATTTAATATACACATGTACATGTACATGTAAATGTATATTACTGTTTACTCCTGCATTGCAAAAAAAAGGAGAAATCATGAGTAAATTGATTATATGTTTCAATGTTAATTGTGCATGTGCCAAATAACAGACCTGTAATGGCAAGGACATAGACATCTAGGCCTGATCAAAATTGTGTGCAATGACAAGGTTTGCGTATGCACTGTACATGTACACTAACCTATCAGTGGTAGAAGACAGCCCACTACCCACTACCCAGTCAAATGTGCAAACACAATACCTCAGCATAATTCATGCATCGCAATCAATTCCGTAGGAAGTAGTCCCCCCCCCCCACCCCAACACGAGCCCTGGCAACAAATGCCTTGTGCCAAACCAGAAAGAGACTACGGTTGATCACTTCAGGACTAAAAAAAAAATATATAGATATACAAGAATAACGACAAAGCAAAAAGGGTGGGCTTTTTTCTGGAGTGACGGTGTACATACATGTACATGTAGTTCTAATAACCTTGAGTATTGTGCAGTGTAGCTATGGAAGGAAGGATTAGCATTTTGGCAGGCTAGTGAATGACTGATCTCTATGGACTGACAAACAGCATGGTTTGGTAACCGGAACAGTACTGTTCATCCACTTGGGAGCATGCCAGTGGAGGGAGTGTGAAGTTCTAGCTGTAAACCAGACAACCTCTCCTGCCCTCAGGACAGGATGGGAGGCCAGCTATCAAGTCCACATCCAGCTGGGCTCCTTGTGGTTTTTGTGGTTGGCTGGGAGTCTAGGGGAAGGGATTACCCAGGCTAGTGGTTTATGGTACACCATCAATGGGTCAAGAGCTGTCAGGGACAGGATAACGGCTTGGGTAACTGTAAGCCGCAGCTGCAGCCACACTGCGGGCTTGTAGTAGTCCTTTATTTGTCCTGGTTTCTCCCCGAGTGCTTTTCTTTTGTGTTCTGTGCCCTTTTGTGTGAGCCAAGTCGGCATGCACTATTTTAGTTAGGTTATTGCATAACACCAGGGGCTGGCCTTAATAAAAGGTGGTTGCACAATTGCTCCACCTTGCTTTCCACATCGAGACACGGTCGTGACCACACCAGGCAGCCCCTTCAAGCCACCTCTCCAGCAAGCACGCTCACCAGCCTATATCCAGCTGCACGGTCACTGTGGTCTACCAGTTTGGCAGTAGTATACAGCCAATAGGAAAGCCACGGTGACTGCTGCAGCAAGGGTAAATATTTAGTTTTAGGCAAAAGCCCGCCGCAAGCTATTAGCTCCATTTTAATTTCCTCCTGGCGAAGTAGCCATTCTTTCATTTAAGCGTTTTTATAAGTTGCGCAGCTAAAAATTGGTGACCCTGACGTGATCGGAACACGGAAATATCCTCATGTCTGTTAACATTCATCGGCTACTAGTCGCTGATTCCAGAGCTAATTCCTTCGACCAATATAATCGACCAACTTCTTGTGATTTGAGCGTTGATTTTGTTATCCAACGTGGAGCTACTATCGACGACCTCGTACTTCCTACCTTATTCAAATTGCGAAGTTACGGCCCACTTGATTTCACTATAATAAAATTAGCTGCAGGCATAAACGACCTAACTGAATTCGTACGCGCGGCCCACTGCCGTTCAAAAGTATTGCAAAAATCTGACCTTTCCTTAGATGCTTTATTTGCAAGGTTTAACCGATACAGGCAACAAATTTTATCTTGTAGACCAACCACCGTCATCTCGCTTGTAACTATCCCCACGATTTCATTTGCCAAGTTCCAGGCTAGTAAGAATTTAGCTTCACCCCTGTTGAATGCGGAAGACTTGGAGCGAAATCAGAGGCAAATTGATTCGCTACTAGATCAGGCGAACGCGCGAATTCGCGAATTCAATAACGGACTACAGCTAGGGGTTAGTACACGCACATTGTCGTGGCACACTGCGGTTAGAAAACCAAGCAAACGCAAAACTAGAGCGGGCCACTATAATACTTCCTTGCGTAACGATACTTCCCAATTGTACGACGGTCTGCACGCCAAACCTAAGTTGAAAAGAAAGTGGTTCAGCGAGCTTTTTAAATCATTCGATTTCGACACGCGTTGTTTGTCAGACCATCTGAAAGCGCCACAGTAGTGACATTCACAGCGTACAATAGCGCAGCATTTTCTGACCCAACCAGTCGCTCCCAACAATGGCCTCCGAGGAAGAAAAACCACAGCAAGCGAGACTAGAGAGTCACCAGTATGCAGTCAGTCTAAAACTGCCGCCTTATTGGCCTAATGACCCTAGAGTCTGGTTTGCCCAGGTTGAAGCGCAATTTGCGACGCGCGGCATCACGCAACAACAAACCAAGTATGCGTACGTAGTTTCCTCCTTGCAGCCCGAAATTGCCCTCGAAGTGCGCGATTTGCTTTTACAGTGCCCCGCCAACGACCCGTACAGTCAACTTAAAGAAGAACTAATCAAACGTACTTCGGCATCAGAGCAGCGGCGTTTGCATCAGCTATTAATAGCTGAAGAGTTAGGGGATCGCAAACCCACACAGCTCCTGCGCCGCATGCGCCAATTGTTAGGAGACCACACGTTGGAAGAAAGCATCCTTAAACAATTGTTCTTACAAAGGCTTTCCACCAACACGCAACTCATTCTTGCGCCCACCAGCGACACCGTTTCCATCGAGCAATTGGCCGTCGTGGCAGATAAAATTTCGGAAGTTGCCCCATCAGTGGGACAGATAGCGACAGTGAACGTCGGCAAACCTAGCAGCGATGCAGCCGAGCAATCCGAAGTTACGAAATTAAGGAAGACTGTTGAGCAATTGGCGGATAAACTTGAAGCACTAGAAGCTAGATTGCGCAAAAGACCTAGAAATCGCTCAAGCAGTCGCAACTACCGTAACCGCAACAGTAGCAACAGCAAGGAAAGTCGCCAACGTTCACCTCTCCCGAAAACTCATGAAGGTGACAACTGTTGGTATCATTGGCGATTTGGCGATAAGGCTCACACTTGTGTACAACCTTGTACATATAAAAGTACACAGGAAAACGACAAAGCCAGCAATTAAGTACGGCGAAGTTGACTGGCACAAATAGATCAGGCCGTCGAGTGAGTGTAACAGACAAACTAACCGGAGCAAATTTTTTAATCGATACCGGCGCTGATATCAGTGTATTTCCAGTTTCTCCTATGGAAAGAAAAAATCTGTCAGAGTCTACCCTGCAGGCGGCAAATAAAACGCCAATCCAAACTTATGGTGAGAAATCACTTACACTTAATCTTGGGCTTAGACGCACATTCAGATGGATTTTTACTTTAGCTGAAGTAACTCAACCCATTATTGGTGCAGATTTTCTAGATCATTTTGCCTTGCTGGTTGACATAAAAAAATGTAGGTTAGTTGATTCAAAAACCTCGCTATCAATTCCTGGTTTTTATACGTCAAGCGCCTCACCTAGTCTGTCGTTAAGCATTGACGCAACCAAATCTAGATTTCATGCATTGCTAACTCGATATCCAAATATTTTGAGATTGCAGCATAATTCTGTCGCCGCCAAGCATAATGTTACCCATCACATCTGTACAAATGGACCGCCAGTTAACCATCGCCCTCGACGCTTAGCAGCAAATCGCTTATGCATGGCTAAACAAGAATTTGACCACATGTTACAGCTAGGGATAATACGTCCGTCGCAAAGCTGTTGGGCGACACCATTGCATATGGTTCCAAAAAAATCCGGTGATTGGCGTCCATGCGGGGATTATCGAGCATTGAATAAAATAACTATTCCCGATCGTTACCCGATCCCCCACATACATGACTTTTCAGCCAATTTAAATGGCAAAACTATTTTTTCAAAAATAGATCTAGCAAGGGCATATCATCAGATCCCAATAGAACCCAGCGATATTCATAAAACGGCTATTACAACTCCATTTGGATTATTTGAATTCCTAAAAATGCCTTTTGGTCTTCGTAATGCAGCGCAAACCTTCCAACGCTTTATTGATAGGGTATTACATGGACTATCATTTGTGTATGCGTACATTGACGATTTACTTGTCGCTAGCAATTCCGAGGAAGAGCATGCCTTACACCTAAACGAACTTTTCGAACGATTAAATCAATATGGTGTAGTCATTAATCTAAACAAGTGTGTTTTTGGTGCTAAAAAAGTCACATTTCTTGGCCACTCTGTCGATGCTGGTTGCATTGCCCCATTGCCTGAGAAAGTTGAAGCTATTAAAGACTTTCCAGTTCCCAAATCACTTCGCCAACTCCGACAATATTTAGGATTAGTGAATTTTTACCGCCGATTTATCCCATCTTGCGCGCATATTATTCAACCACTAACGGATATCCTAAAGAATAAAAACAGTCAATCAAAAAAATCAGTAATCAACTTTGGCAAAACAGAACTTGCGGCTTTTGAGAAAAGTAAGTTAGCATTAGCTGAAACCACGCTATTGACCCATCCTTGCTCAAATGCCCCGCTGAGTCTCACTACTGATGCATCCAACCTTGCGGTTGGCGGTACATTGCAACAATTAGTTAACTCAACATGGCAGCCATTAGGATTTTTCTCAAAGCGATTACAACCTGCTGAAACTAGATATAGTACTTTCGGTAGAGAACTGCTCGCTGTATACTTAAGCATTCGACATTTTCGTCACATGCTCGAAGGTCGCGATTTTTCAGTCTACACTGACCATAAACCACTCACTCATGCGTTTAATGCCCGTATTGACAAGTATTCACCTCGTGAAATTAGACATCTCGACTATATCTCCCAATTTACGACTGATTTTCGTTATATAATGGGTAAAGAAAATGTGGTCGCTGATGCACTGTCGCGTTGTGCAATTGACGCATTTCATGTAGAACCTTCCAAAATAATTGATTTAGACAAAATTGCAACTGAACAATCGGGTGACGAAGAACTAGAAAAACTTCGAAAATCGTCGTCGCTTAGAATGATTGATCTACCTGTCCATACTTCTGATAAATTAATCAGCTGTGATACTTCGACAGGAATTCCTCGCCCTTATGTGCCGCACAAATTTCGAAAGACTGTATTTTCTGCATTGCATTCTTTGGCACACCCAGGAATACGCGCTACACAGCAATTAGTCGCCAAACGATTCGTTTGGCCCAGTGTGAATAAAGATGTACGGAATTGGGCAAGAGCATGTTTGGCATGTCAGAGAGCCAAAGTTCATCGACACATTACGGCTCCCGCCACAACGTTTGCCAAACCCGAGGCACGCTTTTCTAATATCCACATCGATATAGTGGGCCCCTTACCTCCCAGTGATAATTTTACTCACATGTTAACTATCATTGATAGATATACTCGTTGGCCGGAAGCGATTCCAATTCCAAATACCACTACTGAGACAATTGCCAAAGCTTTCCTAAGTCGGTGGGTCGCGATGTTCGGCGTTCCAGCCTATATAACAACAGATCGAGGTTCGCAATTCGAATCCAATTTTTTCAATGATTTGTCGAAACTTTTAGGCGTTAAGCGATTAAGAACAACCGCTTACCATCCTATTGCCAACGGCTTAATCGAACGATTTCACCGTCAATTAAAAGCTGCCATCAAAGCATATGACCAACCTAATAATTGGGCAGATATCCTTCCAATCGTACTATTGGGCATTCGAACAGCTCTCAAAACTGACATTAATGCAAGCGTTGCAGAAATGGTATTTGGCACTACCCTCACATTACCTGGCGAATTAATAACAATTACCAAAGACAACTCAGTGCCCGATCCAAGCAATTTTGTTAAGAAACTTAAACAACAAATGGCTAAACTTCAGCCGGTACTCACAAGACCGTCAAGTAAAACATCGTATTTGGACAAAAATATTAATAGTTGTAGTCATGTTTGGGTTAGAGTTGATTCCGTCAGGAAACCCCTACAAGCGCCATATAAAGGACCTTTCAAAGTTTTGAAACGTAAAAACAAATATTTCGTCTTAGATGTTCACGGAAAACGTGATACTGTCAGCATTGACAGGCTTAAAGTGGCATATTTAGAAGATGATCTTAAATTCACTGATAGCAAAACTTCTAAGTCAAACGTAGTTAATCCTTCCACTTTTAATTCAAGAAAAGAAATAACGCGAGAAGTGACATCAACACCACCTTATACGACACGTTCAGGCAGACAAGTTAATTGGCCTAAACGATTCGTGCAAGTTATTAATGATTAAAGGCATTATAGAGTGATTAAAGAAAATCCCTGTAATGAACACAATAAAATGGTATTAAAAAAAAAAAAAAAAAAAAAACAATCAGAATAAATATATACCGTATTAAAACAAATGCCTCCAGCATATTAGGAGGAGACTGATGTAGTAGTCCTTTATTTGTCCTGGTTTCTCCCCGAGTGCTTTTCTTTTGTGTTCTGTGCCCTTTTGTGTGAGCCAAGTCGGCATGCACTATTTTAGTTAGGTTATTGCATAACACCAGGGGCTGGCCTTAATAAAAGGTGGTTGCACAATTGCTCCACCTTGCTTTCCACATCGAGACACGGTCGTGACCACACCAGGCAGCCCCTTCAAGCCACCTCTCCAGCAAGCACGCTCACCAGCCTATATCCAGCTGCACGGTCACTGTGGTCTACCAGTTTGGCAGTAGTATACAGCCAATAGGAAAGCCACGGTGACTGCTGCAGCAAGGGTAAATATTTAGTTTTAGGCAAAAGCCCGCCGCAAGCTATTAGCTCCATTTTAATTTCCTCCTGGCGAAGTAGCCATTCTTTCATTTAAGCGTTTTTATAAGTTGCGCAGCTAAAGGCTGTGGCAATGGCTTGCATTATGGCCAAGGGTTATGGCGCGCCATCAATGGATGGGACTTGTCACGGGGTGGTAAAGACGCACTGCAGGTACACACTACATGTAGCATACACAGGTACACAGTACACGGCAAGAGAACTTTACATTATTCATGAATGATGTGCATGAGGAATGGGCTGTCTGTGCACTGTCTGTATGCACAAATGTATACATGCACTGTATTATGTACGGGTACAAGTAAATCATGCACTGTGCATGTACTGTAAATGTGTACATGAATGTGTACATGTACATGTGCAGTGCATTGCTGACCATTTCATCATCTTGAAAGATTTAATAATGCTTACCAGTACATGTACAGACTCAAAGAACAGTGATCAAATCCATGGGTCTGTTTATTTCAAACAGATTCCGAATTAGTGACTAGTTGATTCCCATTAATAGACACTGCTCACTGGGTGAAGGGAACCAGCAGATGGACCAGTGTCTCAGATACATGTAGGCATCAAAATCCCTGATCTGTGTACAGTGGAGAGATCACTGTCTGAGAACTGGGCCAAAAATCCAAGGTCTGTTCACTGGTTCTCAGACAAAACCTATCGGTTGAAGGGAATCACTGTCTAAGATGAGGATCTGTGTAATTGGCCATGGATGTTAATTTTCAAACAATGACCACTATAGATATACGAAACATAACTGACAGACAAATAGACTAAATTTCAACTGCTTTGCTTACAGTGAATGATGTGTACATTTGCTCAACAGTACAACCTTGGCCTACAGGCTACATACAGTACATTTACATGTGTACATACAATGTATGTAGATGTACAATGTACACACACATGTATGTAGATTGATTGTAACCAATAGATTTCATCCTTTCAAACAGACGGGAAAAAAAAAAAATCAACAGAAAAAGTGACCAAACTGAGATTTAAACCAAAGACCTCTGGCTTTAAAACATTTCATGGAAAATACATGTACATTGTGTGTAAATATACATGTACATGTACGTACATACTGCACACTGAATAAATGCACTTTTTATTATTAAAACTGCAGTGCAATTTGGTAAGAATTCACCGACGTAATGTCAGATGCTGTGGAATGCACTTGGCCGTTCCTAATAAATTCCAGGGCCCACTAAAGACTCACTTTCAGTAACCAAGAATAATTTATGTGGCAGCCTGAATTGAAATACCAATTTAATTTGTCCTATGGTGGCCAGGCTAGCCGAACAGAAAAACACATTCAATGTACATGTAGACGCTGTAGTGTACATGTACACTGGCTTTGCCGGCAACATGGGATGGAAAATATCCACATACATGTACACACCTACACACTGTATGCCAGTGCTGCGATAATAAGCCAAGCATCAGACACCCGGTCCATTCACCGTCCCTACTCAACATAACTATGGCTTGTATTCAGCAGTTGGCTGGCTGGCTGGCTGGCTGGCTGGGCAGCTAGCTGGCAAGGAAGACTGCTTGTCATGTTAAGCCATCAACCCACCTCTCCCCCCCCCCCACTCCTTCAGTGCCCTAACCAGGTCACAGCTCCTGCTGTGTGACTGAGCCCTAAGGCTGTGTTTATACATAGCCCAGCTTAGCAGGAGTTGATGGATGCATGTGTAGTGCAGTGACAAGCAGGGGAGGAGGGAAGAGGAGGGGAGAGGAGGGGAGGGAATGGGTGGAGGAGTTGCAGGTAAAACCTCCACTCTTCTTAAAAAGCTGTACAGCTTTTCAAAAAGTTTTTTTTTCATGCAGATTCGCCCAAAACCTACAAAGCCATCCAAGGTTAAGGGCTAAGGAAAGAAGGGGAAACATGTAGGGAGGAACTCAGGAAGGCTGGAGATAGTAATTGACACTCCTCTCAAAAAGGGCCAGATCATGGGCAGGTGAGAAACATGAACAGTCAAAGGAATTCCAGACAGAGGCAGACGTGGGAAGAAGCTGCTCTGATATATCTCTTTGTTCTACACCTTGGGAGAGACAGAGCACAAGGAATGTTCAACAGCGTGTCTCCACCTACATGTACTTAAAACCCCAAATTAACACAATCATATTTGAAAAGGAGGGTAATGACTAACATCATGCAGATTATCTGATACTCCTTTTGTGTTCACTCCTCCACACTTCTCTCTTTGATCTTTCCCCCTCTTCTCACTAATCCCTACCCGACTCCTTGCCCTTCCCTTTGATCTCTCCCTACAAGCTTTCCTCTTTGTCCTTTGTTTCTCATCCGTGTGATAATCACTCTCTTCCCCCTTCCTTCTTGTACATAAAATATCTGTTTTGTCTCGTCACTCTGCCTTTGAGTTTGAGAAAGGTCCTGCTAGGATCGAAAAGTCAGGCCCAATAAATTTTGAGATGTGCATTTCGGTAATTTTAGTCAGTAAGCATTTTGCAACATTTTTGTATATCACTTTACAATCATATTTGTTTTACAAAGTGTTAGGCAGTGTTAGGGCAAATAAAAAATAAGAAATAAGCACAGACAATGCATTACAACTACAGACATACAGAGCTTAAAGGCTTTGTAGGCAGACAAATCTGCACATGACTATGTTTGATTGGTCAATGTTTTCATGTCAGCAGATTCTTTCACTTTGGGCATAAAGACCATAAGAAAATAGAAAAAGGAAACAAACTCCTGGATTTTTCATGTTTCCTACAGTACATGTACATGTAGTTTACAAAATCAAAAACGATTTTCATGAAAAAAACATTCTGACTCCAACAGAAGCCAACAAATTTGGGGCCTGTTGTCCTCTGTTGGGTTCAGCAGTGTACAGTACTAAAACAACTGTGTTGAGGATGGTTGGGGTCAGCATGGTTGTCTGGCCTGGCAGCCACACAATGAAGATAGTCAACAAATCTATAGAAAAGCCCCAAAACAAAGGGTCTAAAGGGAAAGACCCCAAAGAAAAGGCCAAAGAGAAAAGGTCCAAGAGAAAAGTCCCAAAAGAAAAGGCCTAACAATTGTCTGTTACTTGAGTGTTAGTCTTTGTTGGGATCAACAGTGTACAATACAGTTGGATTTTGTTGGGCCTGGCATTGTATTCAAAGTTACTGCAATATTACCATCATTGCAGGACCCTGCTGAACCCAACAGTATCCACTGTTGGATACTGTTGGGATCAGCAGGCTTCACACTTTCATGCTTGTTGGATACTGTTGGGATCAGCAGGATAAAGTTAGGCTAACAGTGAGGGGGGATAGGGTTTTAAGAGTCAGTCTTGCAAAAATATTGTTGGGCTTAAGCATTCCTGGCGATCTTTGTCAATCTTTGCACTTTAAACATTGTGTCAAATGGCACAAGTTATTACAATTATGCTGAATGAATAGACCTTCTAAGATTCGCAACAGAAAGGGTCGCACAAAATTCAAAGGCCAAGAGAAAATTTGGTGAAATACAGGATTTAATTTAATGGATACACTGTACATGATGCTCATCATCAATGGTCTGATTTGAGACAACAGAAATATGGGAGCTCATTTTGGAAATATACTCCTCCCTTGCTCTGTAACATTCCATAGAAGTTTATAACTACTGTACAGGTACACACTACACATGCTTGGGACTCATTCTTGAATACTGAAGTCAGGACATAAATGTACATTTACATTGTGTACACTGTATGTATTACATGTATACATGTACATGTACATGTAACATGATGTACAGCGTAATGTAATTTGATAAATTCATTGGCCCAGTTTTACCTACAGAGAGAGAGAGAGAAGGAAAGAGAGAGAAAGAGAGAGAGAAATAAATCTTAAATGTGTAAATTCTAATGTCTCTCACAACTGTGAAAAAAAATCTTAAATCGGAGGGTTGCCTACAACGGTGAAAAAATGTTATATTGAAGAAACACGTGGGTCTGTCCCGCTGGTGTTCAGCTTAAAGTTCAGCCACTGAAATGTGCACCAAGTGTACACAACCTGATATACATGCTGTACATGTACTATACACACACTGTATGTAAATGTGCAGTACCTGTATAGTACAAGGCCAACTGCACACTTCAAGTACTACCGTATACATTGTACAGTGAAGGTACATGTACAAGCTCAAGCGCAGCAAGCACACATTACATGCTCACCATATGTCAAGAACGTCCCTAATGAATGCATTAAGGTGCTACCCCTGCTCCAACAACAACTAGCCAGCCAGCAAAAAAAAATGGAGAGCAGTTGGCAAGCTGCCAAATCTCTGCCACTGCTGGCAGCAGTAACCCTTCTACTGTAGGCCCAGACTCAATGCTACATGTACATGTACTGATGTACATGTACATGTACATGTAGGGTGTACACGTACATGTACAGTACATACATACATGTACAATGTACATGTACTGTACATACTGTACATGTACATGTACATGTAGTACATGTTGTACAATGTACATTGTACAAGTACATGTACAGTGTACTGTGTACCTAGCTATTTATATAGCCTTGGATACACTGCCAGTCCTTTCAGCAGCCATTCATAATTCCCCAGTTTGGAAAAAAAATACCATAACTCCAAGCATGCTGTGTGTGTGTGTGGTTTTGTTTGTTCGATTGGTGTGGCAATGAATGGCTGATCCTGCCAGCTGGTTTGGGAGGGCTGTTTTTGTCATTTGATAATGACCCTGAAGAAGGAAACACAGAAACACTGACCACAAGCAGAAGACTGCTTCTCTGATTGTGAGTACATGTATTGTACAGTACTAGTAGAGTAGGTGTGTACTGTATGAAACATACATGTACATGTACACCACACTGTAAACACATACAGTGTACCGTGTACAAAACATGTACATGTACAGTACACGCAGACATTTGGATACATTACAATGTGCTGCAGTTATTCAGGAAAAGCATTAGTAGTGATGTATACATGAAATTCTAAATGGCTAATCTACAATGTACATGTGTATCACTGTTGAGTGTTGAACGATTTTTGTATTTCAATTAATACACTATTGTATTTGTAATTCAGTGAGTGATACGAAAGGTACATGTACATGTACATGTAAGTGTACATGTAACACAGAAAAGTGGTATCTGAACCAGTACCATGTATATTAGGAACTTTAATACTATGCAGGTTATACATGTGTGTACAGCCAACCATGTTTTTCTCATAGATTTTCATGTCCAGGTTATCTGGGATTGGGAATGGCTCTTGTATACAAACTTTGAGTCACTGTCTGATGAAATCAATGCAAACCAAAAAAATTGTTCTGCTTCCGGTTTTCCAGCCGGCACTATTTTGAAGGCGCGACCTATTTTTTTAGGGAAAGTGATTGAAATCAATCAATTTTCCTACCTACATGTACCTACCTACCTTATTTTAGATGCCATACATACACTGTACATGTAATAGGAAGCACAACGTTTTTTGCCTAAGCACAGGACAATTATTTTATTCATTTAAATTTTAAAGTCTTAAGTCCTAGGGTGGATTTCACAAAGCCTTACGATGAATCGTAACTCAACTTACGATGGATAACCCATCGTAAGTTGTGATGCACCGTATGGTTTATATGCATCGCTCATCGTCTTGCGATTGATCGTAAGTTACGATGAGTTTGGTGAAATCGACCCCTGGTCTTTTTGCTTTCTGCTGAAAGAAACAACATCAAAGATATAAACGATCTAAATACATGTATGAGAATGAAGAGTTTCACTGTGAGGGTAGAGATGGCTTTGAGTGTTTATAGGACACAGTAGGGCTGTCCCCGACACGCAAAAAAAATCATATACCGTAAACAAGCACGTCACCTCCTATCAGTCAGAGCGCGCAAATGGTCCATTGTGGGATTAAAAACCAGTGCTATTTCTATGGAGCGTTCCCCTATGCACCACATGGCAAACTCGCTTATTTAGAAAAGTTGCACTGATAGTGGAGTCCGAACCGCGATTTAAATTAATTTAGAGCAGTACTCAATGTTGCAAACTGCTTACTGAGTAAAATGACAAAAGTGACCAAATCTCAGGAGGGTGCCTGAGGTTTTGATCCTAGCAGGACCATTCTCGAAGGCAGAATGACCAATTAGGCCTACTATGAATAACATTTTTCAAAATAAAATGCGCATTCAACAGTGCAAAAACTCCTCGGAGTCGGATGGATGCTCATTGCTGAATGACCTCTCTCACAACACCAAATTGCACGTCCATAAGCCACATCACTGAAACAAGACTCGGTCACTGTCTCCGATGTTCGCATTCATCTGCTCAACATGTCCATGTGGCCCTTGATCTATTTTCAGAGATGGCTCATTACACGGAGCGGTACTTAGCTGGCTAGGCCTAGTGCAAGCCCAGTGACAAGCCTGAAAGGTTCTGCCCCAAACAGAACAATCCGGTGCCCTTGGGGAAGGGGGAGAAGAGGGAAAAGGGGGGGGGGAGAGGGGACAGGGCACAGACAGGAAATCTCAATTATGATTGCCATGCCTTGCCAAGCTGCTGCAGAGTTGTTAGGCCTATCTTAAAGGTGCACTCTGGTCAGAAATTCTCGGCGCTTTGGGGGAAACCGCGAGAGCTTCTCTCCCCAGCTATCCCCTCTTCCCCCTAAACAAACCCGCAAAAAGCTTGGGACTTCCAACGAAACCAACATGCACACCATCCATTTCGCTGACAGGGACAAGGTGGTTGGGGGAAAATTCCAGGGTCAACTTTATGTACTGGGAGCTAAAGGAACCAGCTGGTGGATTCGGGCAAATTATTTGGGGGCTTCTTTCACCTTGAGTGTGACATTCAAACCATTTCTGAAATTCTGACAGATAGTCGTGTGTCCGACTGTCTGTGCACTGCAAACTGTAGTAATTACAGAACTTTACATCTTGAAAGCCTACAGTACAAGATCATAGTGATTTCAAGGTTCAGATAGTAATCAGTGTGAGGAAAGACAATCATGTTGCAACACTGCTTGTTTTGTAGATTTATCTTAAAAAGTTAGATGGGCAGTAATGAGGGTTTGCCTTCCTAAATGTGTGGGCTGTCCTGTGCGCTACCGGTATTTCCCGCTTTAATAAACCAAAGAAAAAGAAAAAAAGGCCGCTCAAACCCACAAATCCTGCTTTCTAAATTCTAGTGTAGATGTCTTGACCACATGACAACTGAGCTGGTCCAAGCATGGGTCCAGGGAATGTGGTCGAATCAAATGCGTGTGGCAGAGGGTGAAAAGTGCATTGACACAACTCTATAGTAAAATCATAATACAACTACTGACAAGTTAGTGGGCATGGTACGACCAATGTCAAAAGCAGAATGACAAGTGAGACTTTGTCACATGTACTACATGTGCTACTGCGGTGTAGGGTTATCTTTACTGATTTACAGCAGATTACCAGTACATGCAGATTTACAGATAGATGTCAAGTCCTCACAGACAGGTCCATATATCAAGCCAGCTATTCACACCCCTTCCCCTCCTACCCAAATGACAGTCCACAATTTAAACCCACAAGAGCGCTCGAGGTTGGGACCTTGTACCCCTCTACTTTTTAGCTGAAATGCCCAAACATAAACAGTCTCCTTGAGTGCTACTGCTAACAACAAGGTGTCCTCGATAAACATACAAACATCCCTTTTGAAAATTGTGTACATGGGTGTGAAGAGAACAGAAACAGCACAAGACAGTGTCTATGCCATTGCTTAAAATCCACACCAAACCAGACATCACTCCCCAAGGCTGCCCAAAACTTTGTCAGGCTTATGAGTTGAGTGGGCCAGCAGTAGGGCCGTTTCCACTACACCAAATTGACGGGATTATTTGGATCGCACTTTGAATAGCGATTCAAACTCCACTTTTTTGGGGGGTGTGTGGACACAATAAATGTGATTATTAGTGGGATTTGAATCGCGATTCAGACTCCACTAAGAGTGAGACTTTTTCAAATAATCAAGATTATTTGTGATGCAGTCTGTGGGAACGCTCCACTGAATCGCACATTTTTTTTATCCCACAATGCACCACTGCTCTGATTGACAGGAAGTGTGGCGCTTGTTTATATGTCTCCCTGCATGGGCCACCCTCAAGGACACACCCATCATTTGATCACAACTGCTAACCACAATCAGCTTGCGATTTTTTGGCCTGCGTGGAAAACACCCGGTTTTTGAATCGCAATGATTTTCGTAGTGGGAACGGCCCTAGAGTTGCGTTGTCAAAATATTTTAAGAAAGAAAAATCTCAATGTAATGTACATGGGGGCCCAGATGCTTTGCTCCTGTCAGAATTTCAGAGAGGCCTTTTAAAAAACGCAGTGGCTGTTGTTACGGCAGTCGTCCGTGTGGTTCCCTGACTTGATTATATTTCGTCAGCATTGCAGGCTGGTTGAACCAGTCTATTAGCTGATAGTCTGGTTCAAAGAGCTAAACATCCTGACAAATACTGTGAAGTCAAGGAACCATACGGAAGACTGCCGTAACAACAGCCACTGCGTTTAAAAAAAGATCATTCTGCAAACGATACTGAACATCAGGCCCTTTCAAATCTTGAGAGGGAAAGATTTTAGTTTTAGCAATACACTGGCCATAAAATGGTTGATGAAAAAATCCTACATACCGGTACATAATACTGATAGACCACCCATTATTACCGGTATATAGAAAATCAACATTGGACTGGACAAAATAGGACTCAAAGTATTCCCCAACATCATGATTGTGGCGCATACGTGTAATCATGTGTAATCATGTCTACGAGTCAGCAGTGTCAGCTGACAGCTGTGTACAAAAAATGCCCTTCACTTTCCCTGCATACCCCACGCACCACACATATGCGTCACAAAAATCACGCTTTTTGGGAAGTCCA
Source organism: Luidia sarsii (assembly GCA_949987565.1). Classification (NCBI taxonomy): domain Eukaryota; kingdom Metazoa; phylum Echinodermata; class Asteroidea; order Paxillosida; family Luidiidae; genus Luidia; species Luidia sarsii. The sequence goes on from OX465106.1 coordinate 19,806,765, forward strand.
TATTTTTCCGGCAAATAGTTGTGCCAGACAATCTGTATTTTCAACATAATTGGTGGCCTATTGGCTGTATTGCCAATTTACGGGGGTTTATTTTCACCCTTTTACAGTGAGAGTATTATTAAACTAGACTTGCCCTATCAATCTCCATGTTTTGGGTTTTAGCCCGTAAGGGAATTTGCAACATTTCGACATCACTTTTTAAGTAAAAATCAAACCTACATGTAGCTCTAGGCATTACTGTTGATATTGAATGGTTTTCCCCCTACATTTATTGAAATAAAAATCACTTCTTTTCCACTTCCAGGCTATGCCAATACCAAACATCATCAAAAAAAAGATGAAATACAAAGGATATATTTTTTTTTACCAGAAATGTGCTTAGCAGTAATTTCAGTTTTATAATTATTAGGAAAAAAAATATCTATGGGATTTGTTGAGTCCAATTAATGAGGGGATCTAAAAAATAAAGTATTTCTCTCTCTCTGAAACTAATTTGTCACTTTTGTGGCTGACACAGGAAATCGCCAAGGCTACACATCAATTGACAATAGAGCTGTTCTGTGCCAAGGCATTGTTGCCAATTTTACCAGTTAGGACCAGCGTTCAAAAATGCCAAAAATGTGTGCATATATATACATTAGTACCCATGATGCAATGGACAATAACGGATACTTTGAAGAAGAAAAAAAAAAAAAAAAAAGAGCATTTATCTCGAAAATACACTTGAGACAGAACAAACATCTGGAACAGTGGAAGAATATTTGGGGGATATTCTTTTGTTGGTTTATCACTAGTCTGAGTATCTTGGACCCTTACAATTTACATTGTTACTTTGTTACTGTTACTGTGTTAGTATTAGTATGTTCGCAGTGGCTGTTGTTACGGCAGTCGTCCGTGTGGTTCCCTGACGATTGTATTTCGTCAGCATTGCAGGCTGGTTGAACCAGTCTATTAGTTGATAGTCTGGTTCCAAGAGCTAAACATCCTGACAAATACTGTTAAGTCAGGGAACCATATGGACGACTGCCGTAACAACAGCCACTGCGTAGTATGTTACAATCGTCCTTTTACTAAAAGTTTTAGAAAAAAATTTGAAGTTGAACTAGTTTGTCACATATAAATTGTAGTTTGTCACATATAAATTGTCCTCATCAGTACTCAACTCAGTAGTCACTGATTATCGTATTCAATTGGTGTGGGTTGAGATGTCAAGGTTTGTGGGGGAAAAACCCAAGCTCAGTAATTCTGAAAAATGGCTCCTTGATAAAAATTGAAACGGTGGCCGAACATTTCAGTTTCAAGAGTGAGTGTGGGGTAGTCAAACTAGTAAAACTACTAACTAGTCAAAGAGTAAGTTTAGATTTATGATTGGGTTTAGATCATGTTACACATTACTCATTAGTCCCACTTACTGGGCCGCTAGGAGCTCCTCTGAAACGATCTTGTGATTATCATAATTTTTTGTGATAATCACAGCGGCCCAGTAAGTGGGACTAGTTTAGTTACAGTTACACACTACTGTTACACTTACAGTGTTAGTTGGCCACCATCGAGAAGTGGTAACTTTACAGTACAGTCACTAACGACGGTAATGCGAGTTCTACAGACTACAGTGTGATAAGTCGACAAGCAACAACTTGAACAGGAGCCGTGAATGACATGTCATCAGAACAGGACTTACTACTCCACGCAACGCAGCACAGTGGGGCACATACAACTGTAGTAAATTCAGATCCTAACGGTAGGGCGCTACACGTACAAACAAGTTGAGCTTCATCAACATGTACATGCACATGTACACTCTCTACCCACGGACTGGCCGTCTTACATCCCAATTTACGAAATACTCGGTCCTGGTCAGCGACGAACACCACAACTACAACGATCTATGACCATTTCCAATATCAACCCACTCATTTCTGGTGACTGAATTCGGTGCCATTCATTCAAATTTTATGAATCAAATTTCACTCACCCGCTCACAGAACGCATACGTCCATTTCCCGCGGTAGCGCAGAAAACAACTCAAGCGATTCTGACGCTGCGCATGCGTACACATAAATTAATTTTGGAGGCACTCTGTGAATATTCATTAGACATGGCATCGAAAGAGCGCCAAGTAAACACAGGCATAATGTACTGTACATGTACTGTACATGTACGTACAGTACAGTACAGGTACATGTACTGTACAACCTGTACAGTGTACACACTGTACATGTACATGTACATGTAAATGTACAGTACATGTACAAGTACATGTACATGTACACACATGTACTGTACGTACAGCTGCAGTATTCACCATAGAGATTATAAATAAGTCTTATTTATAATCTCTATAGTATGCACTGTACATGCATCATGTACTGTACAGATGTACATGTCCATCATAGAGATTATAAATACATGTGCGCACGGTGTACAGTGTGTACATGTACTGTACATGTTGTACATGTATATGTACTGTACTGTTCAATACAGTGCACGTACACAATGTACTACATGTACTGTACATGTACATGTACGTGTTCATGTCCACATACAGTACAGTATTGTACATGTACTGTACATACTACATTTTTGTACATGTACAGTATCGTACACGTACACACACGGTACACAAGCTAAATTAATTCCCATTCGAAGAAATAAAGCAAACATTCGCAAAATATTAATACAAAACATGTCTGACCATGGGTTTTTGACGCGTTCTGGAATCTGGATCATAGATGGACACGACGGTATGCCCCAGTCATGACTCATTATATATAGAGCATGGCTTTTGTCATCCCTTTAATTGCTTTGCCTCCAAAAACTCCAAGCTAGTTTTTTTAGGTCTTGTACTCGAGTCACAATTAAAATATCGAGTCCGAGTTGCAGGTCGGGTTTTGATTCGGAGTCAACTCTAAATTTGTTTGGAAACACATTCCCCATTTTTGGACAGTGGAGAGAAAGTTGATCAGAGTCCGAGTCATGGAAAATGAGACTGAGTCGGACCGTCGGACCATGGAGGAAGGAAAGAGCCTTCCTCCATGGTCGGACTCAATCCGAATCCAAGTCATGGGTCACAGAAGTCGGTATAAATAGGGGCATGCGCGCCAAACATAGATGAGGATTTGGAATAAGGTAAAAAGGTAACTCTCTGCGCATCGCATTCGGCTGCAGACCACGGTAAACCAGCGCCCGATTGCATGGAATCCGTTACGGTATGTTTATTCCCATAACTTCTTCTTTTTTTCCAGACCGGATGGTGTGTATGTTTCAGGCTACTGATCTTGTTAACAGTTCTTTGAGCCTCTCAGTCTCGAAGCACGCCGGGCTTTTTTTTTATTGCTGATAATAAAACCAATAAATAAGACAATTATACTGGACAGGGACTTGGACCCCCGACCAACGACTGGCACTTCTTTAAGCCAGGTCTTAGCTTTTAAGTCCCGGTATTACTATTCTTTGTTTTCTCTGATCTGCCTTTTGTTTACAGATTTGCAATTACTGTGACTGAAAATTGAAAAAATAACAAACAAATCCACAATAGAAAATGACAAAATTCAAATCATTCATTTTTTTATAGCTTGTTTTTTATTCAGCAATTAGCCTATCGGCTACAGAATGAACTACATACATGACAGCATTTCTCAACCAATGTGTATTTAACAGCGTTCCGATTCACACAGATTTTTTTCACCCATCAATGCCTCAAGGGCAAAACTCGTGATTCGAGTGGTGTAGACCAGATAAGTATAGTCTACGGTTTCTACCTGATCACTCAAACTCTCAAGTTGTCTGGAACGTGTTTGGAACGCTGAACAATGACTCAGGCCGCTCCGAAACGGAGATGCAAAGAAAATAGCCCTAGCAGTAGCTCTAGAAGCCCGTTTCGGACACAGCCTCAGACATGTGACATCATCGTGAAGGGTGCCGTCGGCTTCTGTGACTTACGAAAGTGGCTAATGCCAGGTACCGCACGTTGTTTCTACAGCTGCTTTTAAGAATAAACAGTGCGTCCAGGACTCCAGGATATAAGTGCACCAGGTCCATTAAGACTAACGGTAAATGGCTGAACAGTAAAGTGGTTTCCCAATTTCCACACTCAGGTTTGAAAAAAACTAAACATTAACAATAGTAAAACAGAAATAACAAGTTCTTTTATTTAAACATAAATTCTTTAAAAAGGTCGAACTATTCGTCTCTTAAAACATACAGAAACAAGTCAATGTTCAACTAACAGACACCTGCACTTTCAAGCAAAAAAATGCTTTTAGCTAAACCATCACTTAAACTATTCAAACTTCCACTTAAAGTATGGTTCATGTTCAATTTTGCTATCAACATGCAATTAGACAGAGGTAAGAGTCCCTCGGTAAACATCCACTTACAGTAAGTATGTACTGCTATCAATTTACCCCTCTACATACAGTTGTAGATCACTTCTTCAAACAAAACAACAGGCAATCTGAGAAGGAAACTGACAGGAACTTGCGCTTACTTTCTTAAGTGAGGTCTTTTCAAAGATTCTTGAATTTTAAACTTTATTTGTAACAAACACAAACAGCTCAGACAAAAAATGTTTTCTGATAAAAAGGGCTGCAAAGCCTGCAATACCTCTTTTTTCAATCTTTTTGATATAATGCAACTCTCCCCTCCTATTTCACAAATACAAATACTGCACGCACACTGTCATGATACACTGTGTCTACAACAAACATGATGCAAAATTGTGTCTTCAGCAACAGGGTGATCTGCACTTTCTGAAAGATATAGAGCAAAGATTGAATGTGCGGAAAAATTAGCTCTCGGTTACTGTGTAATAAACTGATACAAGCAAATCAAACATAATGCACAAACAAGATCTTTTGTCATTTGTGAATTATAAAGTTACATTTTTACCCTTGTGAATCCACACAGAACATCGGAACAAGTGTTGAACCAAATATTCTAAATATAAAGTTTAAAAACAGTGAGATGCAATTATTACACTTTAATACATGTATCATCTTATGAGCATAGATTGTCGCTGATTATGAATCTTCAAATGAGTAGACTTCAGTCAACTTCCACTATAAATGTTAAGAAAATGAATCTTTCCAATTTACAGGCTTCAACACGAGAGCGCATATTATAAAATGTTAAGCAGGTTGCATCCATGTACAAGGTTCGTTTCTAATACAACCGGTACTCTACAGTCTACATGATTACATGAAGATACACATAATGTACAAGAAAATTCGCACACTGCCTCTTGACGTAGTAGCGCGGGACAGAATCAGAAAAGGTTACAATATACATGTCATCTTCACATCCATTACTGAATGAATGCACACACAGCTGGGTACACAGATGGGTGTATCATGCAAATGTTCACTACATGCTGTTCATTTCAGCCATTTCCTCTGCTTCAGCAGACTGATGCTCGCCATCAAAAGCGACGACACATGAACGCAAATCATACGATTGATCTTTACAACCAAACAACTTCTACGAGCAATCACTCCTCCTGAGAGGCAATGTTGCCCGCACATGATTAAAAAGAAATGCAAAAGTAATAAAAAATAAAAATAAAAAAAAAATATGCTGACCAGTATTTTACAACTGGGTTATCACAGACGCACTTGGGGTAGTGGCTGAATAAGCTTTGGTAGCAAGAAAGAGTGCGCCACCTAATGCAAAGAGGAAGTCACAAAGTAACTCGCACAGTTTCAGGATACTTTTTTTTAATGTACTTGTTCAAAATGGCTAGGGTGAGACACTGGGACTACTCTTTTTGCAATAACCTGACTAGGCAGGACACGTCCCGTATCCTGTGGGCTGTCTTCAGTACCGGCGCATGGGGAACCGGCTGTCACTCTGCGAGGACTGATGGCGATCCATGGAGCCGCCACCTCCTCCACTGCCCCCGATACCAATCTGATTACTGATGTAGGAGCTGCCTGGCACCTGATGGACCACCCCGACGCCCCCACCCAGGCCCCCGCTCACACTCCCGCCGCTGATGTAGGGCCCGGACATGGAGGGGTTGTTCAGCAGCGAGCTGATGGGCTGGCTCTGGTTCATCAGGGTGGAGATGTGAGAGGAGGCACCCTGCACCACCACAGAACCGGAGCCCCGATGCATCTGGTTGTCCATGTTCCCACCGGACCAGGCCGCGTCCTGCATGGGTGGGGTGCCAAGGAGACTCCCGCGGTGAGAGTGCTGGTCAGAGCTCCTCATCATCTGATCGTTGCGGCCACTGGACCGATTGCTGCTAGACCAGTTGTTGCTCTGGCCGCGGTCATAATTCTGCGAGCGGCTGTCGCGGTCGTAAGAGCGATCCCCGCCGCTACGTTGATTGGATTTCCAGTCGGAGGACCGTCCGGCGGTATTTGACACGCCGGAGTCGCGACCGCCTTTCCAGTTGTCACGGGAGTCACCGTGGGAGCCACCCATCCTGGACTGAGACTGGTGGGAGGATTCCCGGGACCTGTCCGGTCGATCTTCCCGGTCTCGGTCGCGATGGCCATCGCGGACGTTTCTGGAGTTGGCTCCGTCGCGGCTGTAGGACCCCGTTTGGCCGCCCCGCGACTGACCCTGCCCTCCTTGGTAGCGGTCATTCTGACCGGTGGGCTGCCCCTGCCGGTCATCCCTGTAGTTGCCCACCCTGCGTGTATCCTGCCTCGGCTCGTTTCTAGTGACCGGCTTTGGGGCCGTGTCCATCCGCCTCTCAGGCTGGTCGCGCCGTTTCATAGTGTCGTCGCGACGGAACGTGTCCGGCCCCCGTCGTTGGTGGTTGTCATCACGTCTCTGCTGCTGCTGCTGCTGCTGCTGCTGCTGTGGGGCTGGGCGTTGCTGCTGCTGCTGCGGTGGAGGAGCTGGGCGTTGCGGCTGCTGCTGCTGCTGCTGAGGTGGACCCGTCCGCCGAGGCGGTGGATCTTCTCGTCGCATGGGCTCATTCCGACTGGTATTGGCCGGCCGCTGGCGGGAATCGTCACGACGTGAATCCTCCCTCCTCCCTTGATCATTGCGACGGACGTCTTCCCTGAGATGGCGATTGGGTGGCCCGGTGAACTTATTCATCGGCGCGTTATCGCGACGGGGTATCTGATCCGTCTGCCTGGTGTCGCGGCGGTTGAACCGATCAGGCGGCCTCTCGGTATTCGCGGCCGGTGCATTCACAGCCACAGCCGGCCGGTTGTTTCCAAACTCGCCCCGGCCTCCTTGCACCGGGCCAGCCTGCTGGGGGACCCCAGCCGGCGGGCGGCGCTTCTGATCGCCGGCGTACGGGTCAATGTCGCGGGGCGCCATGCTGCGGGTGTCCAGGGAGCGCTTGAGCGTGGCCTGGCGCTCGGCGGCCAGCCGCAGCTGCACCTCCATCTGCCGGTGCTGCTCCAGCTCCCGCTGCAGGTTCTCCCGCTCCTGGTGCAGCTTCAGGCGCTCCCACTCAATGCTCTGGCGCTCCAGCCGCTCCTGCTGCTGGGCCATCCGCAGCTGCTCCCGCTCTCGTCGCAGACGCTCCTCCTCCTCCCGCTGCCGGCGCCGGATCATCTCCCGCTCCCGCCGCAGCGAGTCCTCCCGCTCGCGCTCCCGTCGCCGCTCAATCTCCCGCAGGTTGCGCTCTCGCTTGCGCTGGCGCTCCTGCAGCCGCTGCTCCTTGATCTTCTCCAGCGACAGGATGTCCTTGCGGTCCTTGGGGTCTGGCTTCTCCTTCTCAGTGTCCACGGTGCTGGAGCGAGAGCGACGACCCTCAGATGGCTCCTCGTCTTTCTTCGAGCCGCTGTCCGTCTTCTTGTCCGGAGTGCCGCCTTCCGGCTGCTTGTCACTGGAACCTAAAACAAAGTCCACAAGATACACCAAATTATTACAAGATAATGAGGTAATACCTGAATTACAAATCTAAACCAGAGAGAAAGGTCCTGCAAGGATCAAGATGTCAGGCCCTCTAATTTCGCAAGATTCGTCATTCTGGCAATTTCTATTCTGTTATCACCAAGTGAGGCTCTTGGACTTTCTCTGAAACAAGTCACCAATTGCAATGACTTCATCATCCAGGATTGATAAACAGTTTTGCTCCCGGAACCAAGTACCAAGCCATAAATTGCTTACATTTTGCTTACATTTACATTTTGCTTGATGCACCTTACTCTTGATATCTAAACTCCTCTGAAATAATTACCACACGTTCAAATTTGTCTTTCTTTCATAGGGAACAGCTTTTTACTGGCACCTCAATCCAGCAATAGCAGTTACAATTGAGGTTCAACTTTTGATTCCATCAAATATCACTTCATTTTGAAAACAATCTTTACATTTTTCTAAACGGTAGGGTAAACTGACAAGGAAACCGTAAACAATTAGAAAAATAGTCAGTACAATTTGACTGGACCAGGACTTCAGAGTCCGAGACAAGTGCTCTTTCCAAATAAGCTATCCGGCCCATAGGTGGTGGCCTTGCCTGTACGAAATTGATCATCCTGATTTCCTGATTTCCTTTTAGATTCAAGGACAGCCTGTTTCGACATACCTTTCTGCTTGGCGGCATCTGTTGGGGTTTTCTCCTCCTTCTTGACCTCCTCCTCCTCGGCGCCTCCTTCCTTGGCCTCCGCGCCCTCCTTCTTGTCGGCAGAGGCGGGCGTCTTCCCGTCCTTGCCCTCGGAGGAGGCAGCGGCGGTGGCGGACGAGGTGGCGGATGCGGGGGTGGCCGAGGTTGGCTTGGCCTGGTCTGCCGCCTGGCCGGACTCCCCGCCGGCCTTGGCCGAATCGGCTGGCTTCTTCTCGGCCTTGTCCTTGGCGTCCTTGCCGTCCTTGGCCTCGGGCGAGGGCTCCTTGCGAGCGGAGGCCCCCGAGACAGAGGCTATGGGGATCATGTTGGATCGGGCCTTTAGGGGAAAGGAAAAGAGCAAACGCTGAGGACAAAGTGATAGGAGCTTATGTCCCTGCTACAATGGTGCTGAAGAACATTATGCAACGTCTTGATGTGATGTTGAATCAGGCTGGGCAGGTTTGTCCACTAAGAAGACAACGTGGAAGGCAAATCTCTATGTTTTTACGTTTTTATGTGGATAATAAATCAAATCAAATCAAATGTTGCTTTGTTTTTAACTAACGGGGATGGGATAGCTTACAGGTTTAGAAGTGAACGCCATCCTAACATAATGGTATACAAATGTTGGAGTGGCAGGGCTCTGACATGCCTCAGCATTTTTTTGTTTTCCTCATGTGAGTGATCAATACTCCAATCAACTTAGGGATTGTGTCGCTGATAAATATAGGTTGTCCTTGTCCGGGGACAGAGTTTGGAAAGAGAAGCGTTCAATTGTTGTTGTTTTTTTTATAAAAGATTCAATTTTTGTCTCACCCTCTCCACGTGTATGGTGCGTCCGTGCAGCTCCGTGCGGTGGAGGTGGTTGATAGCCTTAGCCGCTTCCGAGCTGGACGACATGGAGACAAAGCCGTAGCAGAAAGCCCTGGGGCCCTTGGCGTTGGTCACTACCTTGGCGCCCACCACCTGAGACATAAAGACAAGCAAAGAATTGCATGGGATTTTCCTCAAGGACATTTGAGCTCAAACACAGTTCCCCCTCGGATCTACAGACGGTCCGAGAGTAAACCCCATGATTTCATAGAATGAATTTAAAACAAAATGTGTTCAATATCAATCTTATTGAGCACTGGGACTGGCAGTTTGGAAGTCGCATACATGGTGGCCCAAAGTTAAAAGGGTTGGCCATCTCACTCACAATTCAGGTGATTACAAAAACATTGAAGATAATAAAGCAGGATCATTCAATTAATCCCAAAACAGCCCCAACAACGCCCTTTTCATAATAGTCACAGCAACTAAGAGAGTAGGTACCTAAGAGTTGCTGGCTCTGAAACTCCAACTGAAGAGATGACTGACATTGAGTCACCCCAAACTACCTACTCTGAACTTCCACCATTCAAACCTATCATAGCAATACATATCCACAATCACATCGTCCTCAGACATTTAAGAATTGAAGAATTGCATGAGATGGAAATACCAAGTAGGAGGTTTGCAGTGACACCATGTATATCACCTCTGAAGAGAAGGAGTGTGGCTCTGAGTATGTCCACGGAGTATGGCTCTGAAAAAGAGTCGTTAATTCTTGAGTTTCAGACCCATAGTCCTAACACATTGCTGAGGAGATTATAAATAGGCTCATTGTGTTCCGTTCCCAAGGCAGCAGAGTCCAGCTCACCTTTCCATACTTGCTGAAGGAGGCTTTGAGGTCAGCGGCCCGGGTGTTTCTGGACAGGTTGCTCACCCACAGGTTGCGGCCAGAGGTGGTGCCTCCGCCCGTCCTAGATGACCCGGAGCCTCGACGATCTGGTCACAAACAGCGAACGCACCCCCCCCAAAAAAGAAAAATTTAAAACACTGCATCGACTGCTGTTGCCATGTTTCCAACGAGTGGTTGTTTGAATGAAAGCCGGGGATGTGATCCCTGGAGATGTACGGCAGCTAATGGTTGAATTGCTTCCGACTGGCGCCCCCACCCCGGCAAAGACTAGCCGACTATTTGGGATGCCACCATCTAAGGGAAGAATAGCTCAGATGGGAAGAGCGCTGGTACGTAAAACCAGGTCTCGAGTTCAAATCCTGGTCCAGTCAAGGTTTTCTTGGCCATTTTCTTACTTTTGTTCCAAAGTTTCCATGGATTGATCGGTGAATGTTGATCATTACTTTGCCTCAAATGGCACAACAATGGTCCAGGTTGATGCAATCAAAGAGGCAATGGCCGTCATGACAAAGTTCAACTGTATTTCCTCCACAGTTAAAAGACCCACCTAAGCACAGGTGGTGTTGCCCTGGAACAATCAACCATAAGCTGGGGCTCAAACCACAGCCAGCTCAAATTTACTTTCAATTTTCAAAATGTTTGGGCATTTGGGGTATTTTGATATTTCTGATTTTACCACCAGCCCCAACAAACGGGCCTTTCTTCTTTTAAATTAAACAAAAATCAGTAGATGCACCTACCTTTGTCATCCTTGGATGTCGGAGAACGACTAGAGGACCCAGAGCTGAAAGAGACACAGCAGGTTCAAGAGTTAGCAGTTTGAAGGGCTAACAGAAGTCCCTGCGACTTCTTGATGTGTAAAAACAACCAGATGGGACCATCAGCACTTACCTACATGACTACTCTTCTTTCGGTGGAGCAAGGTAGTGGCCGATAGCTAATTCTGTCCACACTTCCAACCCGCCCTCATCCAATCACATCACAACAATAGCACAGCTAGTTTGACTTGACAAATGGAGTGCAAATGCAAACGAATGGACAGAGATCTTTCCCCTGTATATTGTGGCAACGCTGTGTTTCTGAAATTCGCCTTCTGCCAGCAAAGCTAACGGCCACATCGCACGTGAAGATTATCTGTCTGGTCTCGGATAAAAGGATGAAGTTGTCTGCTGGGACCCAATCTGTGCTGATCTGTGCATACGTGTAGACCGCCCTTCCTCGTTGCTAGACTTCACGTTATCAGCAGGGCCAACGCGAGTCTCAGTCCCGGGAACCTCTCGCACTCAGGAGTTGCTGTGTTTTGGCCACGTTTATTCACGAGAATTTCACGTACATTCACGAGATGCCGTGCTTCGTTCACGAGCAGGCTTCTGTATGCATGAGCTAGCTTTAAAAAAATATATAATCTATGTCGGCCAATATCTGAGGTTATGTGCAAGTGTTGGACTTTTGGCACGCCAGTCACACACACCACGGATAAACAACATCAATAAAAGATGAGCGTCAACTATTTGCTGTCCAGAAAATGTTGAAAGATTTTTTGGGGGTCAGGTCCAGGACAGGCTATGTAAGCGCATCTTCATCGCCGTTCAAAAATATAATTGCCAACGTCTTGAGAAATTTCACTATTTCACAGCTTCTGTGGTCAACTGCTCCTTCAACGTTTGGTGGATCTTCAAAGTTGGGAGCATGGATGGAATAGAGTGAGTTGGTTAAGCTCAAAGCAGTCCCTGCTATGTCTTGCCGTTCAACCGGGCCTCTCCCCGACATCTCAGATCGTATGGAAGACTCAACGATTCCTCAACTTAAAAAAAAAAACAACCAACGCTTCAAGGCAGGCCTGCCTCGACCGCTGAAGATGAACAAAAATGCCTGCTTCATTTGCAGACAACACAAAGGGTGTGATGCAAGCTGCAAGCTGCTGTGAGCGACGGTTACTGCCAAAGGGCGTTTGCCTCTAGAGGCCATTCGATGTCAAACCAAGGTTAACGGTGTGTGTGTGGTGGCTTCTACGCACGCGATAAAAAAAAAAAGATAATCAACTACGTCTGCTTCTTGCCGTAAGGTTGTGGCATTAACAAAGGTAGTCTAGGGCTAGGTCTCAAATAAAGGATAGCAAGAACCTTCTAATGTGACGCACAAACCTTTTGCTGCGTGAGTTGGCAGCTCCTGCCGAGGAGGTACCTCTCTTGTCCGCAGACGCATCCTTGCCGGTGGCCGACGCCCTGGCGGGCGTGGCCCTGTCCCCGCCCTCCTCCTCCTCGTGAGCCGCGCCCGCCGGACTCTTATCGCCCTTGTTGGCCTTCTCGGGCGACTCCTTCTCCCCCTTCTCTCTCGGGGACTCGGTCTGGGTGTCGGTCAGCCTGTTATCGTCCTCGGGCAGGGCGTCGCCGGAGGCCGCGCCCAGCTCATCTTCCGATCGCTTGGACGGTGCGGACGACTCGGCGAGCTCCTCGTCCAGCTCCGACATGAAGGGCTCGTCCACATGGACCACCAAGGACTCGCTTCCCTCCCCTTTGGCATCCGAGGCAGTGACCAGAGCCAGAGAGTCCCCGGCTTTGGCATCATCCCTAGCCCCTTCCACCTCAGTGGCCGACGAATCTTCTGCTTCCATTTTATCCTCCTGATTGCTACTTGCTGAAAGGGGGGGTTAGGCAACAATTGTGAGCACATTTCCTAAGGTGGGATAAGAATACATTGTCCAAACACAGTATGCCCCCCCCCCCCATTGCCTCCAGTGGTCAAAGCTGCAAAGTGCTTGGAGTAGTGAGTCCAGCGTTTTTTCCTCTATGAGGGGGAGAAAACTCAAAACGAGATTCGACAGTGTGTTTATTTATGGCTGCTGAATGTGATGTGAAAAACGTCGAGGAGAAAGGCTTGTTTCTTGCTACTAAACCATTGATGCTTCTTAGAGATGAGTGGTTAGTCTACCCGTTGCTTCTTGAAAAGAACCAAATGCGGTTGACGATCCACAGGTGTGCCACTGCCGGCAAATCCTCCAGACACTTGCATCGATGCCAAGAGCTGCTCCTTTCCTTCCCCGACCACACAGACGACCTGAACTGACGGATTCCAGGGCCTTGTCACGCACCCTGAAACTGTCCTCGACTAGAATCAACTCGAGCCCCGACAGGCAACCGTGCCTCGTCCATATTTGAATGCGTCTCTCCAAGTTTCTTTCTTCATCGACGCTGAAGGGGCAGGCGGGATCCTCCTGCGGTCATCGGCGAGACTGAAGCCGTCGATGGGAACAGGCGTAGACTGGCTTTGGCCATATACGCAACGCTTCAGTGAGGTGCGGTCACTGCGGTGGTGCTTGGCGTTACGCAAGGTTCCCTTCTACCTAGGTGGGCTAACTCGGCATCCGTTTGTTCTGAAATCTTTGGGCTTAAGGAGGTTCTTCAGTGACATCTATGATCCACAAACTCAAGTCGTTTCTGTGACGATGTCCTTTCCGATTCTCCCGCGAGTCTTGAAGTATTAACAAGATGCGTTACGGATGGAACCTCGGTCATCTTGTGGTTGTGCACATCCTCAGTTCTTTGCGGATTTTTAAGGATATATTTTGTCTTTGAGATTCTTTCTAGCAAGCATTTTTGCCCCCCTTTTTTCACACAAAATGGAGATTGATCACCACAATGTGGTAATCCTTCACAGTTTGTCCCTTTTGGAAAACAAAACCATCTTTGGGGTATAACTTTGGGTGGTGATTAGGAGGATGCTGGAAAGAATTTCAAATACATTTCAGAAACAAGCCTTTCTTGTGAGTTTGTGTGTGTGTGTACTGTGATATTGAAAGTTGAGATGAGAGGCAGCAGACATATTCTGGTAAAACCAAATTTAAACAGTGGCAAACCTGTTTTACCTTTCTCGCTGTCAAGAGCAAATCCTTCAGTTTCCTGAAATTGAGAGAGAATGAAAAAAAAAAGTGGATGAATAAAAGAGATATCATTCAAGGGATATTACTAATACCATTTGACTTTTTTCATTAAGGGGATTGATGGCGACAAACTGTTGCACATATAGCTACACAAAATATGTTACCTATTTCTTGTGTAGAACGACTCAAATTGTACATATCTCCTTTTGTTAGAGGGTTTGATGCTTTATAATTAGCAGCTTTTTCTTAATGCAAAACAACTGTAAATTGGAGCATTTAGTCAGGACTTAGGAAGGCTACTAGTAGAGGGATCAGCGTTTATGCGTTTGAAATGGGCTGTGAACAGTTTTCACCGTTCCTCAATCAAGCAGTTGATTTCAACAAACCCACTGTAACTTAGGATCAATCGCAAGACAATAAGCAATGCTCAGAAACCATATGGTGTGTAACAACTAACGATGGGTTATCCATCGTAAGTCGAGTTAGGATGCATTGTAAGGCTTTGTGAAATCAACCCCTGTCGAGAAGTGGTGTGGATTTCACAAGGCCTTGAGATGTGCCGTAACTCAACTTCCGACAGATAACCCGTCGCAAGTTGAAAAAGGCTGTATGGCCTCTGTGCATGGCTCGGTGCCTTTGCCTTTTGAACACATTATGACATGCTTGATGAAAGCGCCCACTGGTGATACATGGGGCCCAGCTGGGAGCCCGTTTGATAGGAGCGTTCACGCACTGCAGTGTGAGACACTTCAGAAATACGCCCCGATCTGACGTTCCGCCTTCACTTCTCATCGCAGTGAGATGGCCATTTCAAGAAGACAACACACACCTCCTCGGTGAAGAGCTGGTCTTCCTCAAGGCTGATGTTCAGGACGTCGTCGTCGTCATCCTCGGGCCCACCCAGGATGATGTCCAAGTCAATCTCCTCTGACGTCTACGTAAAAAAAAAAAAAACATTAAAAAAAAACATCACGCAACTCTCGTAATGGACAACTTCAGCTCTTGGCCTCGTATCTGTATCAGTCATGAAGGTGTGCACTTCACTATTCAAGTAGTGAGGAGGAAAATATATCCAATTTGGTAAAGCCCAGAGACACCTTTGAAGAGTTTTGGCAGCATCTGTTTAGGTTGAAAAATCAGGCCCTCTAACTTATGATGAAAAGAAATTATATACTTTGACTTCAAGTGCAACAAACATGCAAACTGTTGACTGAAAAGACCAAATTACGCCAATCTCAAAGATTAAGAGGGCCTAACAATTATCTGCTCTCGAGAAAGGTACGGCTAGAACAGAGAATTCAGCCCCCCTAGAATTACACTGTGGCAAGGTTCTCCCATTCATGTTGTTGGTGACAGTGTAGAGCACACATACTCTGCTGGGCTCTGACCATGATGTCAAGTAGTCAACTCTCACTTAAAGCCCCTACACAACATTGGTTAGATCGAAAAACAGAAATGTTCACAGATTTCCATGAAACTTATTAAGTTTGAAGATGGTTATAAATAGTAGAAACCTCTCACTGAAATATTTCTGCCTAAAATGATGTATGTTGGGAGAAATGAGTAAAAGAAATAGTTTACGTCTCACCGAGATCTAAACTATTTTTCGGAACAGTACGGCGTTGAATGCTGCATTTTCGCGAAACAAATGAAGCAATTTTCACGATTTTCTCGAGTCTCGGTTGGCGGATTGAACTGAAATTTTCACAGGTGTGCTATTTCATGCATATGTTGGATCAGACAACGTATGGATGCTATTCTTTGACCTCGACCAATGTTGTGTAGGGGCTATAGAGAGTGACAAGACTTTCTCGCTCCCTCCCCAATCTCACTACGGCCAATGTCCCCTGCCCTCACCTTAATGGTGCTATCCTCTTGGCTGGTGTCCATGTCTCCGATCACTTCATCCACAACCATTGCTTCTCCAACAAGCCCTTCCTCCCCGTCATAGTCGGACTCTCCCTCCTCCTCCTGAGGAAGACGGTGAGGGGGGGGGGGAAATGGAAGAAAAGAGAAAACAATATCAAACTGAGCAACGACGACTGCTGCCTTGATGATGGCTATTGCCAGAATCAGGCATGCAACTCTCGAATTGTTAAAAAAAAGAGGAAAATGTCCGAATGAAACTGCGAGCGCAAAGCACGAAGCCCTTACGGCGTGGGGTTTGGATTCAAGAGGCTCTGTGGTGCATTCTGAGCAGTTTTTGACCACTTATGACTTTACGCTGAGTGACATATCTTAACCTTTTTCAAGGCATACACCCACACTAATTTAATTTTTGTTTACACAAGATGAAAAGTAAACATCAAAGTTTTTAACCTGATCTCAGCATGTTTTAAATAATAGTTAGGGGAGAAGAAATATCCATTTTAAAAATATATATATTTTGTTAATTTTCTATTTTTTCAACGTACGTTGCTGCAGCAAGAGGCAATCGTCTCCGACTGGCGACTGAATCCGACTGGTGAGATCTGGACACCAGGAATGCCCGCGTGCTAGCAAGTCATGCGAAACATTGTACCGCTCAATATGCACCCGATTGTGCAGCGCACCTGCGATGGAACATGTGCATGACGTTGACCGCACACTTGGCCCAATGTAGCCATTACAAAGCATAAACCTCCACAACATCTGCCAGCAGTTCCTGCCATGGCGAGTTGCGATTGGTTTGCGACAAATCTCATTTTCAGCGGCATTACAGGTCTGCCACATGTCGGCATCTCCGCACGCATCCCCAAGTGCGTGATCGCTACATACTTTAATACACATTGGGACCTTTTTTTTAATGCATTTTATCATGAAATTAAAGAAAGTACACTCACCCCAACCTTGCCTTTGGACACTCTCTTTCCTGTGAACAAATAAAAATAAATACACTTTTGAGACGAAGGCACCAACAATTTTGGGAGCCTGAGGTAGCAGACAATAATTTGCATGAAAGATGAGTTTGGGTATAATATACCATATCATGGTGGATGTGCTCTGTCGATGTTCCATGGGTCTCACCTTGGATCTAGGTAAAGAATCTTAAGCATGGTATTTTGCGCAATTATGCGTAAAAAACCTACAGTAATGTGCAAGGAAACATCCTATACACAGCCCATTGCACGTCCTCAGGTGCAATTACTTTTGTGTCCGTCTTTTCAAATTTCAAGCATGATTTTGACCCCCCCGAGGTTGCTTTGCTTCGGAGAGAAATGCACGTACATTTGTACCCGAGGCAGCCCATCAAAAGTGTGAGGTGGGTTGCCTCAACCGTTTTAATATTTTTATAAAACCCTCGCTGTGGACTACTTACTGGTGGGAGTTTTCTTGGTTGCAGATTTGGGAGTGGCAGGCGAGTCCACTGTAATCTCATTGGGATCCTCACCATTCTCAATCAGTGCCTGACCAAACAATAAGGGAAGGATGGAAAAAGAATACAAGGTCAGTCTGCGGTCTCTCGCTGGAACATACCCACAGCCGTTCGAGGACCAATTCATGGCGGAAAGTGTTCCATACATTCACACAAAGCAAAATGTGCATAAACAATAAAAAAAAAGGCAGTGTATATTTTTCTGGCAATGGCATTCTTCTTGCAAATGCTATTTTATCATTCGCTTACCCTGATTGGCCAATTTTCATTACATCATGTCGGCCATCTTGCTCTAATTTGCCTAAACAGTATTTTTTGTCAGGACATTCCTGCTGATGTTTATGCCTGCACCAGCCGGCATGACGTAATGAAAATTGGCCAATTAGAGTAAGCGAATGGCAAAATAGCATTTGCAAGAAGAATGCCGGTGCTGGCAAAATAAACACTTCCTTGGAAAAGGAAGGTGTGTTGTGTAAAACTGGGGTCAGAACACTGGAAAGCATGATTTTGCTTGTCATAGAGTAGACATAAGCCAAAGGACAAATAATTCCTGTCGGTGCATTGAAGACTTTCCACGGGCACCTTCTGACCTCTGTCATTCTGACATGTTCAAATGGCATGCCTGTACGGCAAACTATCGGAAAAAGCTTAAATTTTATTGTCCAGAGTTTTACACAATGATAACGATAAGTAACGTGAAGAATTCATCATAAGCTCAGACAGAAGTGTGTAACTGCAACTAAGGCAAGGTTTTTAAATGTGTACCGTGTTGCCTGTAAATTAGTGTCTGTATTTTACTATTATTTATCGAAATGTTATTTCTTGGTTGCACTATGAAGGTACTTCTAAGTTCTACCTCCATGGCATAAAAATAAATACAATTTATGGCATGCTTAAAAAAATTAAAGTTGCAAAACCAAAGTTTCACACTCATCATTCATAGCAAACCTGGATGGACACAACCTGGAAATGAAAACAAAAAAACTAAAACTAAAACTTAAAGTAAAGACACCTTATGAAGTTATGAAATGAGATTTCACGGCACAAAAAGACCTTTTGGGAGAAAGAGGTCCTCAACCCCTTGAAGTCAGGTGAATTTTCAGACTTCAAAACCATTCACAACGACTAATTTCAAACAAAAACTAAGGCCAGGGTTGAGGGTAAAGACTGGTAAAGGAGGCCATGCCATGCAGTCATTGCTAAGCGCCCGCTCACGCACGGCAGCAGGACGAGGACCGAGTGAGCTGGTTTCTCTCTTTTACCTTCTGCAATCTTTCGATTAGAACTGCCTTCACCCCCTTGTTGTCGAGACCTCGCTTCTCCAACTCCAATTTCAGGTCTTGCACCCGCAGGTTTGCAACCTTCTTCTTCGACGAATCTGGGGAGCCCATGTTGACGGAAACTAACTAGTCACAGGCGGAAGAAAAAAATGGTGGCAAACTGTGGACGCGCGCTCTGTACGCGACAATGGTAATAGCGTGATGGCGCTGGCACGGCGTGGCCCGCCATGGGCGTAATTCTTTTCCCAGGATAAGAAAGTCCACTATTTACATAAACGCGCGCCATTGGTTGCATTTTATCCAGACATGGTGAATTATTCATGATAATTTTGCATCTTTAATACACGCGTGTGGTGTAGTCATACATGTACATGTACATGTGTGTACATGTACATGTACACTAGTTACATTATGTAGGCCTACACACGTGCATACTATACACAGGCCTATACAATGTACACCATACATGTGTACTCAAATCAAGATTTGGGTGGGTAAGTGAATGATTTCATGAATAATTCACCACGCGTTGACAAAATGCAACCAATAGCGCGCCCTTATGTTAAAAATCGCCTTTCCCGTCCTGGGAAAGAAAATTACGCTGGCCGTGGATGGGCTTCCCTGGTAAACGACGAGAGGAGGGTCGTCTTCCACGCACTTTAGCGTCGGCGCAAGGTACCAGCGCAGACAAAATATCGCGTGTCGCCACATCAATGATTGACGTCATCACTGGTTCCCTGCCCAGTTGGTTACCGCATTTTGTACATGTACAGTACATTATGTATTTTGGCTTCGCATTTTTTTCATGAAGGCAACTCTAGATTTATTTCCCACGACAAATACAACGTTTAAATTCTGTTCTCCTTTGCTTTCACACGAACGACACGGTTTTTAAGTCAGAGAAACTAATCCCGATAGTCATTTGACTTCTTCGAACCTTGAAAGCAAGACATATACTGTTCATGTACAATTCGTGTCCCAAAAGCAAAGGTCGTAGAGCCTAAACAAGCCACTCGTTTATCACGTGACATATGTTTCTTTATAAAACGAAACGTTCCCGACGAGCATTCTGTGAACTATTTCAACAAAATATTTGTTTCTATAGTCGTACGTTATCTTTGAAATACATAAATGAATCATGGAGGTATTTGGGGGGATTTTCACAAAAATAAAACAACCTTTTCTATATATACTTGACAAACCTTTCCCTGCTGTGCTGGCTATGCCAGGTGGATTCATCGATTAAAGTCTGTTAACTTCAATTTGATATTCTGGCGCTCGCTCGCTGGGGTACAACGTCCACCGGCGCTATCCAGCACTTTTTCGTCCCCAAATTTTGGACGAATGAGGGCTTTTAACCGAAATATTGTGGTCCATAGATACATGATATATACAAAAAATAGTCTTCCGCGTCTAAGTTTTACTGTTTCAGCCCCCTATCCCGGAAATTCTGATGCAAGACTAGAGTCAGCCCACCTTTGGATGATGCAATCCAGCCTCTGCGTTCATAGACATTTTATAAGGCTATTTTCAGACATCTTAGCTGGCTGACTCAGCAGTGTGGATACTTCGCTATGGTTGCACATTTGAATAGAAATCAGATTTAGCGGGTTCGATTCCCGCACTGGTCCACACGCGCCATCCAGCCTTTTGTTTTTGTTTGTTTTCTTTTCTTTGTTTTTCTCATAATTTGCTTATTTTATATTTCGCTATTTTTATGCTGAAAAGGCACAATCTCTTATGATTTGTCCTTTTTATGTTCAACCTAGTGGAATCAAATCAAGGAAACATAATTATACGTAGGCCTAGTATTCTCAAAGAGTATAGGCCTAGACTTTCCCAATAAAAAAAATTGGTAAAACAAATATAGATAATCGTAAATGAAGGGAAATAGATAAGAAAATAGGCTAAACAATAATGATTGAAAATTAGTAATAATTAAAATTGAAAATGAAAACTTTTAAATGAGAAAAAAACAATGAATAAATTGAACATGATTAGATACAAATAACAATTAATAAAAATACATTCAAATTAATTGAAATATAAATTCATGTAAAGATGTCTAGGGGAAGACTATATATAGGCCCTAATTATTTTCACACGTCTCTGCTTCGTCTCAAAAGCTGAAAACACAGGTTGGACTTCTTTGTTGAAGTTGAAGCTTTTGGGTTTTTTGTTATTCAAATGCACGGCTCTTGTAACATTCAAAAACAAAGCTAACTGCCTTCCGTTTTCATGCCTTGTTCTTTGAAATTTGTCTATTTTTTATCGGAACACTACACATCTATGTTATCTATCTTTTGTTCTATGTTATCTATCTTTTGTTTATTATTGTTATATATGTATTTTCATTTATCTATTTATTTATATTTATCTTATTTAGTATTATTATTTAATATTAAATAGTCGTTATTATAATGAAATCTCTATCTTTTTAAAGATTTATTATTTCTTTCTGTAATTGGTATATTTGGCATATTCGTAATTTACTTATGCAGTTCTTTTTCCATATACATATTTTATATTTTTTGTTTTCTGTCATTCAGTCAGTTTGGAGAGCCCTTTTGGGCAATCCTGCGGGAGTTAATTGGATGTTGTTTCTGTTATTGTTGCTGTTCTTTGTTTGTTTGTCTGTTTATTTGTTGGGGGTGGTGGGGTGTTATTGTGTTTGTTTGTTATTGTGTTTGTTTGTTTGTTTGTTTGTTGTTGTTGTTGTTGTTGTTGTTGTTGTTGTTGTTGTTGTTGTTGTTGTTGTTGTTATTTTGTCTCCACTTTATTCTTACTTGTGTGCTGTGATGCATGTGAATGCTGTACGTGTATCTTAAAAAATGAAATAAATAAATAAATACTTAAATATACAAGTCCTGTCCAGTACAGAACGCAGGGTCTGGCTTTGGCGTTGTAAACTTCCAAAATACGGTTAGCAGAGCATGGTTCCGATACTATAGGGGGGGGGGCGGACCAAAAGGTGTTGCATCGTCTGAACCTCCCCGCTGTATAGCAAGTAATGTCCCCCGTATCCCTATTCATCCCATTTCTGCATACTGGGACTTTGCATCGTCCTGTCCCAGACCGTATAGCGATTCAAACTTGACCAGGTGGGCTATGTCTCACTTGAACAATGAGGGAGTGATTCACATTGGTCGATGCAAAATTGTTAAATGGATGAAAAATATGGAGACAAAGCCGGATCCTGAGCCTAGATATCTGGGGTTTTGGAAGAGGGCCACGAACAATTATAAGGATAATTTCATTAGAGTGGGCCAACGGATTATTGGTTATAATTAAACATGTACGCCCATATACCCGCTAAAACATCACTGTGCCCGCCCAACCATCCACGGTGGCCTCTGAGAGCCATTGCCGGATAACTCATGTACGTCCAGGATAAATAGGTTTGCGGAGACACCATGTAAATTATCTTTTATGAGTAAGTGTGGTTCTGAAAAGAACCGGAGGAACTCGACGTTTCGAACAGTATACTCTGCTCGTCTTCAGGAGAATGCTGGATTCCAACTGGGAGTGGGGCTTATGTAGTGTGGAGAGGGATCCTGGTGAGGGGGTTAGCTCAGTGAAGGGTGAAGGCGGGAACGTCCAGTCACCCCATGATAACGTATGAAAAGAATATATAGATTAAGTTTGGGGAAAAGTCAGGTGCTGGACGGAGATTCGGTACACTTCGGCGAGAGAGCATGGGGACCGGAGGGGGTTCATGCAGCTTCAGGCATTCCTGCGTGATGTGACGGTATAGGTCTGGCCTTGTCCGCAAGGGCAACATGGGTGATGGTTAAATGAATCTGTCCTCCTTTAAATGTTTCTACCCCGCCGGACACATATACCCGGTTGTGGCCATAATTATTTTACATTTTGCCGGGGGGACACACTGTATACTCATGTGATAACCATGTGGAATTCTTAAACTGGACTGATAAAGTTAATCGTCCAGTTATCGAATTGATATCCGGATAAAGATAAGCTGATATACTTCCGAATTTCCTAAATAATACGGCTGTTACATAATTATACTGTACACTCCCTTCGCGACAGATAAAAGTTATTTTCACTTTCACCTTTCTATGGAGGCCCATTCGTGACGATATGCTCTCATCAGTTCTGTTAGTATTTTCTTATCTGCAACACCTGGTTCATTGTAATGCAAAAATGTTGCAAAACTGTTTATGGACTGAAATGTTCAAAATGCAAATAGGCCTATCAAACATTAGGAGGGCCTTTGAGAGAGGTCCTGCTATAGGTTCGACACATCAGGCCCTCCTCATTTTTGATAAAATAAAAGAGTGGCAGAGAAAACGGAATAGAGTCACTGGCAGTAAAGGGCTTCCGTAATCATCTAAAATCAAACGCCACCAGATAATCTGTTTTCGCTTGCCCATGACTGGGACACATGCAGTATAAAACGCGGGTCGGTCAAACGAGTCGTCGCATAATACTAATACTAGTAACAGACACGTTCCGGCCTCATCACAGGACGCGCGTTGCACTGTGTTTCTGGTAAGTTTCTTCCTATTCTCCCATCAACACCTTTTACTCTATACTGGCCCACAGGGCACGCTAAAAGTGCCATAGTCATACTGCAACAACAACAATAACAACAACAACAACAACAACAACAACAACAACAACAACAACAACAACAACAACAACAGCAACAACAACAACAACAACAACAACAACAACAACAACAGCAGCAGCAGCAACAGCAACAGCAACAACGAGTGGTCGACCTTCATCGATTTGGCCGTCTGTACCTAAGTTTTGTCCACTTTCCAGCAATCTTCACCATGGGCGCCTACGCTCTGTGCCTGGCCGTCCTAGTCGGCTGCAGTCTGGTCCCCGCCGACGGGTCCGTCCTGTTCGGTGCCTTTAACATCCAAACCCTGGGCGTGACGAAGATGGGAAAACCGGAGGTGGTTGGATACCTGGCCGAGGTGAGGTGTCCTCTTTCTTCAATGGACGAGATGAGGTTTTGAAGATATTCAGTAAATGTATGTTGATATAGGCCTATTTGCATGTTGGTCATTTTAGTCAATATTAGTCAATATTAATCCAATAACTATAGGCCTATATATAGTACTGTTTTACTTATTTTATTTCACTATTTTATCATTGTTCAGTACATCCCGAACGTGAAGATCGATCCCTCGTCAGATATTACCCTCCCATCCCCTGCAAGCTTTCAATGACCGTCATGTTCTGTGCACGGTTTGGGTGCCTATAATAATTATATTCACGGAGTCCATTCTAGCGGAGAAGAAATTCATGTTTTGACGGGTGTGGTGCACAGCGTTCCATGCAGTGATGATATGTACTTTAATTATAAGGTGATTGCAAAAACAGAGGCCTTAATACAATGGGCATAGGCCTGATGAAGCAATCACAGACTTGGATGGGAAGTGACTTTGCAGCTTGGAGCGCCCTCATCGAAGAAAACATAGTTTCTGCATTTCGTTCAAGCTGTTTTCTTTTTGCAGATACTGGCGCGATACGATGTGGTCCTTATTCAGGAGTATCGCGACGCGTCCGGTGAGGCCATCATAGAACTCCTCGATGCCCTCAACCAGTGAGCCTTATATTTGAACGATTCGGATGACTTGAATGATTTGAATGATTTGAATGATTTGAATGATTTGAATGATTTGAATGATTTGAATGATTTGAATGATTTGAATGATTTGAATGATTTGAATGTTTTGAATGATTTGAACGATCTGAATGATCTGAATGATCTGAATGATCTGAATGATCTGAATGATTTGAATGACTTGAAGGGATATGTAGCGTTTTGGAACTACAAATAGGCTTACGAATACTCATACCTGTCATTTTCGAAAGCGGGGCAGATCCTGACAATATTTTCTTCCAACGTGACGGCCTTTACAAAACCACAGAAATAGGAGTTTCGTGTACCAAGCGGACTGTTAATCTGTTATCTATATGTTGCTACCACATGGCGGATTCACACGGCGATTTCTTTCGTTGCTACCTCATTATACCTAGCCGTTCTTCCGGACTCGGAGGGCTCAAGTCGTGCAAAGATAAGCAAATTTTGTATAGACAGATGCTATTTTTTGCATGCATGGAAAGGTGTATACAGAGAACAATATAATTATTGGCTCTTCGCTCTTCGCAGTGAATTGCAAAGCGCAAACGTGAAATGAAATTGGAGATCAGCAAATCATTTCCCTAACTCTGATGGCTCCTCTACTTCGGCAAATTATAAGTCGACTATTATTTTGGGAAGGCCTCCATCTAAGGGCTGGATAGCTCAGAGGGTATAGATCGAGCGCTGCTATGCACAACCAGATATCTCGGCCTATACAGGTCCAGTCAAATTTTATTTGCCTTCGATAAATCTCAAATTGCTCAAAATTCAGTTCTCCCTTTAAGTTTTTCCTAAATTTTGGTCTGAGTTTCCTTTACTTGTTTGATTTCAAATAATCATTCCTGCGATCATTTCCGGAGGTATCACCAAAGCTTAGGCCTATGCAATTTAGAGCGCATGCGCAAAAAAATTAATGTGAGATCGGATTAAAATTGCAAATCCTGGCATTAGCAGATACACCTGCATCGAAGGCATAAAATAACACATGGATTAGGTTTAGGAAGCGTTGGAATTGGAGGCTGCTTATAATTATTGTGTGCACTTTATTCGTAATAGGTACACCCGATTTGCCCGTAATTCCTACGACTACGTCATCAGTTCCCGTATGGGACGTTCAAGCTACAAGGAGCAGTACGTGTACTTTTACAAGTAAGATAACCTTGGCCATATCTCTTGTGTTTCAATATCATAATTATGTGACCCGGCACAGCGACATGAGCAATATCCCCCCAAAAACACTTTTCGAGTAAACAACGCCTGAAGTCAAAGTATCTTCTCAATTCGGTTTTAAAAAAAATAGTTTTTTTGAATTTTCGGAAAGTTAATGTATCGGAGGATATTATCTCCAAAGGATTTTTCCGAAATCCGTCTCTAAATGTTGAAAAAAAAACAAGGATTTCGGGAGTGTTTGTGTATTGTTTTCATGAAAATGTAAAGTTCCTGCCTTTTTGAATGGCTGTTTTCGAGGAGTTAGAATGGCGCTGCAATATTGTGTCAGGTACCAAATGAACGAGCGAAGTCCCCTTGTACTGTTTACAACAAAGTTCACACGGAAATAATTTTGATATCATTTGAAAGCTAATGGTATACTCTTTCACATCATTAGATCAAAATCTAAAAATCTCAAAAGTGGGGGTTATTCCTCATTATGCTGTGCCAGGTCACATATAATTATATACATGTAGAATACTGCATATGCATTTAGCCTACGGTAATTTCTCCCATACTTGAACTTAGTTAGCAATCAAACGATTCCCTATGCGGACATTCGTTGGGGTGAAAACGTAAAATGTTCAAATTGGTATAATTATTCAGTGTGGGGTTGACAAACCGACGTGCAGCGAGCACTGTGTGCCCATTGCCTTGCCCGATTACCTTGCGTTTTGGCCTGACGCAGTAGGCCTTTATCACGGGCAGGGAAACTAACCTTTGAGAAAGATTCTGCTATAAATCTCTTCAGATTGTTTAGGTTTTCATTCTGGTAATTGTAGGAAGTTTGCAACAAACTTGTGCATGTAGGCCTACATATAATAAGTGAGTTTTTAATAAGTGAGCGAATGGCTTTTATTTAGTTTTTGATACAAACTCCCTGCATGTTTTAAACATTGATTTATTTTCTCTGGAATCGACCAGGCCATCCAAAGTGACCGTTGCCGGGACTTACGAATACGTGGAGGACAACGACGAATTCGAGAGACAGCCCTTCGTCGTCCATTTCCGACAGACCAGCACCAACGCCGGTAATAATCATCATTCCTGCAGTTCTCGTTTCCCACTGTCTCCCTGGTACTAGGTTTGTGGCCCCTCCGCTCGCACGCATACTTGTCTTGCGAAGTCATCCCTTCAAAAGAGTACACGGGACTTGTTTTCACCTCTTGAGGTCGTTCCACCGTTGTACAACCCGAGGTCTTGGTTCAAACCCCGTTCAGATCAGCTGTGTCTAGGCCAATAGCCTACTGCTGGATTTAGATTTAGATTTGGCAAGACGAGAAATCTAATCCCTTGGCAATCGTCTGTGAACGTTTATCGAAATCGCTATCTGATTTTTAAACATTAGACTTCCGAATACAAATTTTCCATTTTTAGTTCCAACAACTCCTTTATGCACATACCGGTACTCCCCTAGTTAGTACAGCATGTGGCACGATGAGCGTAGCTCGTGCCAACGGACTGATTACCTTTCTATGAAGTCTCTGATATGGAGCGCCAAAAGTGGACAACCCACATTTTTCATTCCTGCTTATAGTTTAACACTAGGCCATTTTCAGTTTTCCCGAATTCGCGTCAAGTAGTTTCCAAAAACTCGAAGTTTCTACTGCAGGAATTCAAGTTCTACTTCTAAGAGTTTCCAATAAGCTGGAGAATCTAGGTATAGAGATAAATGAGAAATTTGGGTTGTTCACTTTGGGTGCTCCATACATACTCTGGCATGACAATGGTCTTTGTTGTGATCTGCTCGCCCCCCCCCAGCCCAGCAAGAGTTCGCCGTGGCCGGCATCCATGTCAAGCCGGACGATGCTGTGACCGAGATCGACGAACTGAGCGAAGTCTACGACGACATAGTCACCACCTGGGGACTCCAGGTTTGCACATTGGAAAATGGCAGAGAATTTGCGACCTTACAACTTTTCTGCCCGTGCAATTCGCTACCGTTCCTAGACATTCTTAGATGATGGGCCCTTTTCCAAAACCCTGTTGGGTCGGGTTCAGGCTTTGTTTTTTTGTCTTTCATCCGTCCACTTTAAAGAGGTCGGCCTTTTGGCTTCGTTTTATTACACTGCATTTGAAGAAAAAAATAATCCATAGCCTGAACTTCAGCGAAGAAGATTTGAATAACCGAGACGAAGCCGGAGACGAAGCCTAAGCTGGGTTTGGGGGTTCTTGCTTAGTTCGGGTTGGTTCGATATAATTTAGCCTCGGCTCGGTTTTAGGAAGTCCACCTGGATTCTCGTTGACAGGATGTGATCCTGGCCGGTGACTTCAACGCGGACTGCAACTACGTGAGCAGTTCCGAATGGCCTTATATCCGACTGTACACACAGTCCCGCTTTACCTGGCTGATCGACAACGGGGCCGACACTACTGTCTCAAACACCAACTGCGCCTATGACAGGTACATTTTTATCTCAACTCCTCTCCTCTCTTATCTCCTGCCTTGTCCTGGCCTGCCCTCTCCTGTCCTTTCCTGTCCTGTCCTGTCCTTTCCGGTCCGGTCCTGTCCTTTCCTGTCCTGTCCTGTCCTGTCCTGTCCTGTCCTGTCCTGTCCGGTCCTGTC
Source organism: Luidia sarsii (assembly GCA_949987565.1). Taxonomy (NCBI): domain Eukaryota; kingdom Metazoa; phylum Echinodermata; class Asteroidea; order Paxillosida; family Luidiidae; genus Luidia; species Luidia sarsii. The sequence continues at coordinate 19,834,916 of OX465106.1, forward strand.
CTGTCATATCCTGTCCTGTCCTGTGACTCCTGTCCTGTCCTGTCCTGTCCTGTCCTGTCCTGTCCTGTCCTGTGACTCCTGTTCTGTCCTGTCCTATCCTGTCCTGTCCTGTCCTGTCCTGTCCTCTGCTCTGCTCTTTTGTCCTGTCCTGCCCTGTCCTGTCCTGTCCTGTCCTGTCCTGTCCTGTCCTGTCCTGTCCTGTCCTGTCCTGTCATGTCATGTCCTGCCCTGTCCTGTCATGTCATGTCCTCTCATGTCCTCTCCTGTCCTCTCCTCCCCTGTCCTCTCCTCTCCTCTCCTCTCCTCTCCTCTCCTCTCCTCTCCTCTCCTCTCCTCTCCTCTCCTCTCCTCTCCTCTCCTCTCCTCTCCTCTCCTCTCCTCTCCTCTCCTCTCCTCTCCTCTCCTCTCCTCTCCTCTCCTCTCCTCTCCTCTCCTCTCCTCTCCTCTCCTCTCCTCTCCTCTCCTCTCCTCTCCTCGCCCACTGAACTCTTTAGGTAATTTCTTTTCCTCCCTAAAAGACTGGTCGTGGCCGGACCCAACATGATAGCCCACACCCGAGGTGCAGCAACCTACTATTTCGATGCCGTCATGGGTCTGGACCAAGCCACGGTGAGTGTGCCGGCGCAGTATAATGCAGCATCCAACTGCGGGCTATGGACCGTGGATTCCAAACTGGTACACATAAAAATGTTGGGCCAAAAAGTTCTCCAAATACTTGCTCTTGTTTTTTTTGCTTCAGAAATGATAGAAGTTTGTGATGGAATTTGACCAGATTGGGGTTCTATTGACGAAAAATGTCAACGGTATAGATACTTGCGACATCATGGGCTTTCGTCGACCGAGAATGGCACCAAGTCTTGATATTTTGGCCCACGCTGAGCGAAACGTTGGTTGCGTACTGCTCAGCTTTATTTTGTGTCGTGCGTGGGTCTGTGGCATTCGCCTTATAGTATAAACCACCATACACTTCGTGGTTACCAATTGGTGGTTACGCGTGGTTTATACGGTCGTGCATTATAAAGATTAGGGTCGATGAATGTGGACGCAAATTTCGGCGCGAGAGGATGCGAGACGGCGCGAGTTCGCGTGCGTGATCATGGGAGAGTATATAGGTCGTTTACGAAATGAAGGCTTAGGCTCGGGCTTAGGCTTCGGTCAAAATATTGATCTTACTCGTTATAATATCGCAGGCATCTAAAAAAAAAACACCAAGCGTTTGGCCCCAGTTTTGTTATGATTACTCTGTACCTATCAAGCAAACAAACCTTCAAATTCGGAAACAAACCACAACCTGGATTGTCAGGATTTGTCAGACGGAGACGAAGCCTGAGCCCGAGCCTAAGCCTTGATTTCGTAAATGGCCTATTGGCCTATTGGAGTGTCGAGGGGCTGCGAGATGGAAATCAAAATCAGATCATCCATAAGATCGCTGGATGCATCGTGTGATTGTGATTGGTTTTAATTCTTGCCATGCATGTATTCTTGTCTACAGGCAAAGACGGTCAGCGATCACTACCCGGTGGAGGTGGAAATCCTTTAGAAAACTCGAAGAAAAAAACAGACATGGAATTCTCGGACGAACCCGCAGATGAAACCCTACGCCTACTCAAACTAGGAGGCGTACTGTGTTCCCGTATGCATTGAACATAGTGCATTATCAAGATCATGCTATCACCTTTGCGAATTAATTAGAAATGAAAATGTGAACTCATAACGCCAGCACACACAATCACAAAGGATGGATAAATCAAACAAATGAAGGAACAATAAAGGTTTGAATAAATCATAGAACATTATGAATTAACTGAATGAGTTGTCTCTCTGTGAAGCCTGTTCGTACCGTTTGAATACTGTACACATAATGATATATGTGACCCGGCACATCATACTGAGGAATAACCCCCACTTTTGAGATTTTGAGATTTTCTAATGATGTGAAAGAGTGTACCATTAGCTTTCAAATGATATCATAGTTTCCTCCAATACATTAACTTTCCGAAAATCCCCCCCCCCAAAAAAGATTTTTAATCGAATTGAGAAGATACTTTGACTTAAGGCATTGTTTACTCGGAAAGTGTTTTGGTGGGATATTTCTCATGTCGCTGTGCCGGGTCACATATGCCCTATTGGTTCCCTACAATGACAGCCTGCATGCATCGCACTGCCCATGCAGTCTGAACGCCTGATAATTTCCTAATTAAAGCCCCTGCACGACATTGGTCGAGGTCAAAGTAGCATCCATACGTTGTCTGATCCAACATTATGCATGAAATAGCACACCTGTGGAAATTTCAGCTCAATCCGCCAACCGAGTCTCGAGAAAATCGTGAAAACCGCTTAATTTTTTCCGCGAAGTTTTAGCATTCAACGCCGTACTGTTCCGAAAAATAGTTTAGATCTCGATGAGACGTACACGATTTCTTTTACTCTTTTCTCCAAAAATACAACATTTTAGGGTTTAGGCAGAAATATTTCAGTGAGAGGTTTCTACTACAACCATCTTCAAACTGTATAAGTTTCATGCAAATCTGTGAACATTTCTGTTTTTCGATCTTACCGATGTTGTGTAGGGGCTTCAACACTGACCCACAGAAATGCCCGCACAAGAGGAACCTTGTATCCCCTTTCTCCAGCTCTGCACAATGGCCGTACTCGATTGGCCACTTGGCGGAAATGAGATGCTAGGAGCCTCGAGCTCTCCGGGAACTTCGGACGGCGGGAGCCCAGTCCTCCGATTTCAGCCCCCCCCCCCCGCCCGCCCAATCTTGAGTTTGCAACGAGTTGGGCAATCACATTGCGCAGAATCTTGGCACTTTTTCAAATAGTGTACCCTCGGCTTTAATCTGCCCGGACGGAGATGGGTTGTTTTCGCGATATGTGCTGATGCGAACGGAGTCAAACAAAAGTAGCGGGCACGTACCGTGCCAGTCTCGCGCGAGCACGATCTCGTCTCAACGATCAGCTCTCCACTTTTACCAATGATCGACGTCAATAATTATCTCGACGCGATAACGAGCCTTCTGCTCCCTGCTCTTATCGTTTTTCGTTCCATCCGGCAATGTCGGCATTTCGGTCGAGATCGTGGCCTCCTACCGTTTCAGTCGCTGAAAACTCCCCAAAGTCCCCTGTCAGTCACGCAACGTATTTTGTTTGTCAAAATTTCCGACGTATAGATTGTTAGTCACGGGCAATCTCCATGGAAAGAGTAGGAGAAAAGAGTATTCACCTTTCACGCTATCGGATAAACAAATGGAAATAATTCGAACACTTTCCCCCCAAAACCCTCTGTCTGTTAAATATTGTCTCGGATGCATGGAATGACCTTTACACCACGGCTATAGAAAGCGAGTACTTTTTTTCCTCGACTTCTTTCATGAGTCTGGCGATAACGAGGATGTTTTGCCCCGGCCACCGATAGGGATATAAAGAGGGAGGGGATTGGGAAGGAGTTCAGTGACTGACGAACAAAGCTGCAGTGTATAGTTGCAAGGGCTCTGGATCTCGACTGTTTAACACTCTAGCTCTAGTTACACCGAGTATACACGGACAGCCATGCGATTGGGCGCAGCTGTGCTAGCACTGTCCTGCCTACAGGCAGGCATGCTGCTACTGGCAGACAGAGCGCAGGCCATCGAGGTAGCCTCGTTCAACATACGGACCCTGGGGAAGACGAAAATGTCCAAGCCCGAGGTAGTGGCAATCTTGGAGAAGGTAAGTGATAAATGAATGAGTATGGTAAACGAATGACCTGGCTGACAGACAGAAAGACAGACGGACGGTGGTAGGCAGGCAAGCAGACATTTCAGACAAGTAGACGTACAGCGAGGCAGGGAGGCAACTGCAGACTGTCAGACAGGCAGACAGGCAGACAGACAGACAAACAGACAGACAAGTATAGGGAGGAGGGCAGGCAGACAGACACTTAGACAGGTAGACAGGCAGGCAGACATAGAGGTGGACAGATAGTTAGGCAGATATGCCTACGGACAGGGAGGCAGGCAGGCAGGCAAGGAGACAGACAGGCAGGCAGGCAGACAGACAAGCAGGCAGACAGGCAGACATGCAAGGAGGCAGGCAGGCAGACAGACAAGCAGACAAGCAGACAAGCAGGCAGGCAGACAGGCATGTATGCGGGCAGACAGAGAGGCCAACAGGCAAGCAGGGAGACAAACAGGTTAACAGAAAGAAAGGAAGAGAGAGAAACACAAAGAGACAGACCGACATACAGACAGACAAACGGAAAGTTAGATCGGATAGCCCACGGAATCCAATACTGTGTCTACACCAAGTTCCATGTGCCTATCCATGTGTAACAGATCCTGAGTCGTTACGACCTGGTTATGGTTCAGGAGTTGAGGGACATCGAGCCGGACAGCATCAACACGCTTCTGAGCGGACTGCAGAGGTAAAGGCAATCTCTTACACCATGCAGGCCCTCCCTATAAATAATGGGTAATTCCATAAATCTGGGGTTCAACTTGTGACTCACTTACATAATGAAACCAATCAGCTTTCCTGCGTGCAATATTATAACAACTCAATGAACCACTGAACAGTATATTATACAGTTTAATAATTATAGTCTTTAATATAATTAAAAGAACGTTCTAGAAGGTTGTTACAATTTTATGTAGGAAAAAAATTATGTAGGAAAACTGAATGGTTTCATAATGTAACTGGGGGCGACCAAAAATGTCACAAGTAGTCGGATCCCTGATTTATGGAATTACCCTCAACGGCCAGTAGGTACATACACCGCGTGCAGCATTGGGCCGAGGCCTGGCCGCCGCCGCGTCTGGCCCGCCTTCGTCGGTCCGTGTGTCGTCGCCGGTGTCGCACCGACCTTCGCCACGGTCGTGGTCGTGGCCGTGGTTGTGGTCGTGGTCGTGGTCGTGGTCGTGGTCGTGGTCGTGGTCGTGGTCGTGGTCGTGGTCGTGGTCGTGGTCGTGGTCGTGGTCGTGGTCGTGGTCGTGGTCGTGGTCGTGGTCGTGGTCGTGGTCGTGGTCGTGGTCGTGGTCGTGGTCGTGGCCGTGGCCGTGGTCGTGGTCGTGGTCGTGGTCGCGGTCGTGGTCGTGGTCGCGGTCGTGGTCGTGGTCGCGGTCGTGGTCGCGGTCGTGGTCGTGGTCGTGGTCGTGGTCGCGGCCGTAGTCGTGGTCGTGGTCGTGGTCGCACTGGACACCGTCACCGCGCGGCGTGCCAAGATCGACCGAAGGGCAGTCCCGGACGACACCGGGCTGCAAGCATCGGAATGACCGTGTTCCACGTACGTGCGAGCACGCCGCTGATGCTAAAGTGAGACCACTTACTTCACGAGGAACCGTAGTGCTTGCATATTGCATGATAATTATTCACGGAGTATGTGACGTGCAAAGTTGACCTTTATTTCCGAAATAGAGATACCACGCATAGGCGTACCTCTATATCACTCTCTAGAAGTACAAAGTGAACATTTAATCGAGTAACTATTTCTAATAGATCCTAGCAGGACCTTTCTCTGCCTTTGAGAAAGGTCCTGCTAGGATCGAAACGTCGGGCCCACTAAATTTTGAGATTTGCATTTTGTTAATTTTAGTCAGTAAGCAGTTTGCAACATTTTTGTACATCACATATTTCTAATAGAGATAGGCCTATCTCTATTAGTATAGTAAAGATATCTGTCAGGAAATGGAATAGTATGCAACAATATCTTATATTCGTATAAAGTTTTTCTTGTCACTTTCAAAAACAGGAGTTCCTCCGGTTCTTCTCAGAACCACACATACTCACAAACGATACTTTACATGGTGTCACGTTTCGATTGTATAGATACACATTTTTATTGGCCCTATCTTTCAAGTATAGAAATGGAAAAATAGGAAAGAAAACATTGACTGGAGCGTACCAGCACTGTTACCTTCTGAGCTATCCAGCACTTAGATGGTGGCCTCCCAAAATAGTCAACAAGCCTTTGCATTAAACCATCAACTGTCGATCACGTCCGAGAGCTTTTATTCAGATGCAAACAAGATACGGCACAATAATTATTTGCATGCTATTATTGCACGCTACACCGGCTTCCATAGTTATCAAAGAAGACGGGAACACGCCACCTCTCGTGAAGAATCGTGGGTTTTTTTTCACTAAAAAAACTATACATGTGGTTACTGTCACTACCAACAACGTCAATTGCATGGTCTTGAAGACTTTGTTATCTTTTTCCCGCTATTTTGGCTTGAATTTCTCATCTCCACTTCACAAGCGATCAGTTTTGTCTCTTAAATTTATATGTTTGCAACAGGTTTGTATATCACTTTAAATTTAAATGTGCATATAAACTACCATATAGTCTGAACGGTGAACCCTACACGATTAGCCCTTAATTATTCACATTGATTTTGTTCTAATTATTCACATTGATTTTGTTATAATTACAAACATGTCTTTAGATCTGCTTTTAAACTTTAGATCTCTTGCTGTTGGGTAGGCATGACCCACAAAATACCACTAAAATCTTGTCATTGCCTAAATTGGCAAAGTTCACATCGATCGCTGGCTACATGAATAAAGTACGTGGTGCAATTCAAATCGACAGCAAGGTGCTAACAAATAAATCATGATTGTTAAAAGAGAAAGAATATCTCTATGTCTTAAAGCTCTATTTCACTTGACAAAACTAACTTGTAGACTATTAAGTCGATGAATAATAATAATAATGTTAAATTCATTTAAAAACGTGCTCCCAAAATTCCCCGAATCACTGTTTAATTTGAAAGTTTAAATTACGAGCACTTGACTCCACGACTAAAACCGACTTTAAGGGCAACACTAAACACTTTTATGATAATATCTACAACAGTTTGTTTCATACGATAATAATTATACCTTTATGTACAATCGTTAGGACAGTCTATGCGCAGTTGAACAATTACTAGAGAAATTTTCCCTGAAGATTCGTTCCGCCAGAAGGCACGATGTACCGAGGTTTGAATACGAACATGGTCTGCTTTTCATCATTCATCATGTAGCAATACATAAAGGAATGGTAATTACAGTCCGTTGTGGAACAATTACACAGCCCAGCGTTTGCATCCGTTCATGCATCATGAGCGACTGGTTCACATGCGTCCATGGGCACCGTATATCATTTTAAACCATGCCCGTGAATAACCCAAAGCGGCATAATAGGGAATGTCGTCCTATTTTGAGATTTTGGGAAAGAGTACCGGTATATCATTCGCCTTCCAACTTCCATACGATGCCGAAATCAAAAGTTACGACGCCAGAAAGACGACGAGGCAATCTATTGACAAATGAACTGATAGTATAGCTATAGGGCCGAGGCCTAATATAATCGCATTGGGAATTGTGTTGTTTAAAACCCCTACACAACATTGGTAAGATCGAACAACAGAAATGTTTACAGATTTACATGAAACTTATACAGTTTGAAGATGGTTATAGTAGAAACCTCGCACGAAAATATTTCTGCCTAAAATGTTGTATTTTGGGAGAAAAGAGTAAAAGAAATCGTTTACGTCTCACCGAGATCTAAACTTATTTTTCGGAGCAGTACGGCGTTGAATGAAGATGATGCATTTTGATGAAGTGGTTTTCATGATTTTCTCGAGACTCTGTTGGCGGATTGAGCTGAAATTTTCACAGGTGTGCTATTTCATGCATTATGTTGGATCAGACGACGTATGGATGCTATTCTTTGACCTCGACTGATGTTGTGTATAGGGCTTGAATACGAAATAATCGCCGGCGCATTATCCCTGAACACGTGCCAGCCCCCCCTTAAAGAAATAAATAAAAGCAAGGGTCATCCACCTTGTCGCCCGGTCCGGTAACTTGATCGAGACGGCAGATCTGTTCCCCGCGGTTCTCGTGACGTAGAAAGAAGGAACGGTGCCGTGGCCGGCCCTGGAACACCGAGCGCAAGAAGAGGGGGATCTTGGCCCGGAGATCCTCGACGAAATGACGGGTCAGGCAGCTAACTGTGAAGCGGTCGCCGGCGTACTCCCGCAGGCAGGTGATGTTTAGCGTGGCGAGAAACTCACAGATAGCGTTATTGTTATCTAAACAATCGTCGTCGTTCAGGAGACCGTCAAAGGCGGTTTCAATTTCTGCGCATTCTTTTTCGGTGTTGTCTGGCTGTCCTGGTTCCCACTCCAGGTAGCTGCACTCCGAACCGTTCCCAGCCTGCTGCATCCAACGCCCGTTCCCCTTCCTGGTCGCTACATCCGATCCAGAGGTCCCCACTCTGACGGTGGACGCCAGCAGGCTCCAGAGGAACCAGTGCTCATCGGGCGAGTCGGGCACGGCCATGGCACCGCCCATGTCGGAGCAGATCCGGGCGCCGTCCTCCCACGGCACTTCCCCCGCCAGCAGCTGGTAGCAAGAGCCGCCGAATCGCTCGCGCCCGGGCCGGCACGGCTGGGCTCGAACGCTGCACGCCGCTGCCGTGAGGACGGCAATAGTCACCCGAGCCAACTCCATTCCGGGTGTCGTCTTGATCCACTTCGGCTCTCTTCAAGACGGCCAGCAGCTCGCAGCTGATTTCCGAGCTCTTGTCAGTGGCTTCCTCGGCTCCTGTCTATGATTTGACGTGGCTGTTTCACTCGCTCTACAGACTCCTTATAAGTTATAGTGGAACACCATCGCGTAGGTAGCCCTGTACACCCTTTACACCGTTTGCATGTTATCAGTTCACATTTGGAGCACGACCAAGCCATTGTGGTGTGCATGATGAAGTAGCACAGACCACGAGCCCTGTCAATATTAATTTGATGGATCTCCTCGATCAAGCTACACGAACCCCATTTTCACCTCGAAACGCCCGTCACGGACTGCTTGGAATAACAACAGAAACCATAATACGCGCCGTTCAAACTTTGATGGACAACACTTCTTCTTCAGACGAAGGTTATCTGATAAAGTAGGCCCATATACATATTGAAAGTCAACACTGTAAGAAACTTAGTGTTGGGCAACATCGACCACCAGTCTATCCATTCACTTTCACAAAATCGACACTTAAGTTATGTGAGCGATGATATTCTGTACATTCAGCCATCTAAACCAACACAAGCAAAACCGACCCACAAGCAAATAATAATGTGAGCAAAATAATAGTTATTTGAATGAATGTCGTGCAGACAGCCCCGGTACCGAAACTTCTGTTCGCAGGGGTATCGACTTTCATTGCCTTGTTCAAGGACAGTTGTCCCTTTGTATCCACGCCAGGCGTAACAAATATCTTCTTCTTCTTCTTCTTCTTCTTCTTCTCGAGTCCTTTCTCTCAATTAAACTCGACCTAATGCCAATGACAAAGTGTATGCTAGCCTATCACTCAGACTTCAGGAAAACTCGCGAATCCCCTTTACAATGAATCGTTTGGCTCAAGTGACAAAGATTCATCTTTTAATAGATATATGGGAATTATGAAAGCAGCATCTTTAGCTATGTTAACATTGGTGGTCATTATAATTATACGCCCAACTGTTGGATTGTGCCGGTCAAAAACACTCACAAATGTCAGTTTTGATGTAAAAAAAGAAAAAAAAAAAGAAAAGGAAAAAGGTCAGGGAACTTCTGAACAAATCGAAAAACTTGGCAGAGAAAACATTGAATGGACCGGGATTTGAACCCGAATCCTCTGGTACGCAAAACCAGAGATCCCCGGTTCAAATTACAGTCTATTTTCTTTTTCCAAAATATTTCTGATAAAAACCAGACCAAGTTTCGGTGTTCGTTTTTACCATTGGCAATTATAATTATGCCAATATGGAATGGTAGCTACAGTATGGCTTAACATCTAGAATGCCCCAGTGCTCATGATATCCAGGCGTGTTTTTTTTCTTGCTCTACTGTCAACAGTTACAGCGGCCAGCCTTACGACATGGTGCTCGGACCCAGGGTGGGCCGTTCAAGTTCCAAAGAGCAGTACGTCTTCTTCTACAGGTAAGAGCGAGTACCGCCACCATTGACGAATATACCGGGACCGGGTTCAAACTCGGGCTCGGACTCGGACTCGGACTCGGACTCGGACTCGGACTCGGACTCGGACTCGGACTCGGACTCGGACTCGGACTCGGACTCGGACTCGGACTCGGACTCGGGCTCGGGCTCGGGCTCGGGCTCGGGCTCGGGCTCGGGCTCGGGCTCGGGCTCGGGCTCGGGCTCGGGCTCGGGCTCGGGCTCGGGCTCGGGCTCGGGCTCGGACTCGGACTCGGACTCGGACTCGGACTCGGACTCGGACTCGGACTCGGACTCGGACTCGGACTCGGACTCGGACTCGGACTCGGACTCGGACTCGGACTCGGACTCGGACTCGGACTCGGACTCGGACTCGGACTCGGACTCGGACTCGGACTCGGACTCGGACTCGGACTCGGACTCGGACTCGGACTCGGACTCGGACTCGGACTCGGACTCGGACTCGGACTCGGACTCGGGCTCGGGCTCGGGCTCGGGCTCGGGCTCGGGCTCGGGCTCGGGCTCGGGCTCGGGCTCGGGCTCGGGCTCGGGCTCGGGCTCGGACTCGGACTCGGACTCGGACTCGGACTCGGACTCGGACTCGGACTCGGACTCGGACTCGGACTCGGACTCGGACTCGGACTCGGACTCGGACTCGGACTCGGACTCGGACTCGGACTCGGACTCGGACTCGGACTCGGACTCGGACTCGGACTCGGACTCGGACTCGGACTCGGACTCGGACTCGGACTCGGACTCGGACTCGGACTCGGACTCGGACTCGGACTCGGACTCGGACTCGGACTCGGACTCGGACTCGGACTCGGACTCGGACTCGGGCTATAGGGCTCAGGCTATAGGGCTCATGCTAAGGATTCGGACACGGCCTAGCCTTCTCGTGCGGGACTCCATGCCCATTGTCTTCGAATGAAAGAACATGCTCTTCAGCGTCAGCCACCGTATGCGGACGGGGGCCAAACGATGCGGGTGGGGAAGAGAAACTAATCATTTGCTTTACTTGGTCTTTGACATTTTACCCATGCTTCGTATTCATTTGGCGTTCTGTATCTCCGTCTCTGCGTCAGAGCTGACCTATTTAGAGTCACAGCGCAGTACAGCTATGTGGAGGCCAGTGATGAATTTGAGCGGGAACCTTACACGGTGCTCTTCGAGTCTCTCTCACCGTCCAGTATGTATAGCCTATATCTCATTCAATACATCGCCTCATTCTATGATTCATGCCCCTTGCTTTCGCGGCATTATACCTTCAAATACGTCTTAAACTTATTAGAGGCGGAGAAGCGGACAGAGGGAGAGAGAGAGTGGGGGTTGGGAGAGAGAGGGAGAGGGAGAGAGAGAGGGAGATCGAGGGAGAGAGAGAGGGAGAGGGAGCGGAGGGGGAGAGGGAGAGGGAGAGGGAGAGCCAGTGGCAGTGGAAGAAGCAGAGGCAGAGGCAGAGGCAGAGGCAGAGGCAGAGGCAGAGGCAGAGGCAGAGGCAGAGGCAGAGGCAGAGGCAGAGGCAGAAGCAGAGGCAGAGGCAGAGGCAGAGGCAGAGGCAGAGGCAGAGGCAGATGCAGATGCAGAGGCAGAGGCAGAGGCAGAGGCAGAGGCAGAGGCAGAGGCAGAGGCAGAGGCAGAGGCAGAGGCAGAGGCAGAGGCAGAGGCAGAGGCAGCGGCAGAGGCAGAGGCAGAAGCAGGGACATAGGCAGAGGCAGAGGCAGAGGCAGAGGCAGAGGCAGAGGCAGCGGCAGAGGCAGAGGCAGAAGCAGGGACATAGGCAGAGGCAGAGGCAGAGGCAGAAACCATAAGCAGTCACACATACGTATCAGCACACAAAATCCACAAAGGGTGCCCCCATCGACATGCATTACGTAGAAGTTGCTCCCTGTACACTTAATGGTCACTTCTTATCATTCTTATATCAAAAAGCCCCACAGTTCGTCATTGCCGGAGAGTAACGCAGCCATTCTCCTTATCGCAGGTTTACCGTCTCAGTTCGCAGTCGTCAACATCCACACCAAGCCTGGCTACAAGTACACGCGCTACGAGATTGATGCGCTGGTCGATGTCTACGACGACGTGGTGGCCCGATGGGGAGTGCAGGTGTTGAAAGGGCCCGATCGGTCGAATAACTACCAAGCGATCAACACCAGCAAAATCAGCACCCACAGCAGCAGCAGCAGCAGCAACAACAACAGCAGCATAGCAAACATCGAACAAAATACACCCAGTAGCAAACAGAAGCAACAGCATGCAGCAACAGTGGCTAAGGCGAAGCAGTATCTTCTTAAGGCGCTAACAAGGCGCTAACCAGGCCCTGACAAGCAGTATCTTAATAAGGCGCTAAGCAGGAATAATGGACAAACTAGCAACAGCAACTGCAGTAACCCAGAGGCAGCAGCAGCAACCAGCAATGACATCAATTCCAAGAAAAGAAAAAAAAGAACAGAATATAAAACAAACCTTCTTAGCATCAATTTAAAAAAAAAAGGCTCGGGCTCATTAGCTTCGTCTCCGTCTGACAGAACCTAAAAATCCAGGTTGTGATTTGTCGCCTACGTAATTTGAAGGCTTGATAAGTGCAGAGAGTATATCCACCAAGAAACTGCGGCAAAACGCTTGGTTCTATATGCCTGTGACATTTTAATGGTTTGAGAAATGTGACGAAGCCTAAGCCCGAGCCTAAGCCTTCATTTTGTAAACGGCCTAATGAGACGTATGCGAAACAAGCAAACAAGGTCTTACAAATTCCCCTCAACACAAGATGTGTATAGGGTTATAGGTCCTTGAACGCACTCACACACACACACACACATACACACGGCCTGACGTTTCGAAGCCTGTGCATGACCCTGCTCGAATAGAAAGAAAAAATCAGATCGCAGTAATTCTGATCATAAACCTTGGAACATTCCAAAAATTACAGGAGGGCCTGACGTTTCGATCTGAGAAAGGGGCTTCCTCAAAGACAGAACGGTTCTGCCTTTGAGAACGGTCCTGCTTGGATCAATCAAAACGTAAGGCTCTTCTAATTGTTGATATTTGCATTTTGATCATTTTAGTCAGCAAGGAGTTTGCAGCATGTTTACATAGGCCTATAGGCCTATTGGCTTGGAAAATATTAAACGAAAAACCGCTGGCGAGCAGAATTCATTGCACACACACAGTACTGACTCCCTTTAACTGTGCGTCTCTCCTAGGATGTCATCATTGCTGGAGACTACAACGCTGACTGCAACTTTGTGAAGATGTCCTATTGGCCAACAATCAGGCTGCGGACAGACGGCCGTTTCCATTGGCTGACGCCTGACGACGCGGACACAACAGTGTCTAGCAACACTGACTGTGCTTACGACAGGTAGGCCAAGTACATTATACATCAAACAAAAGGTCTCTGCCTCATGTCCAGGTATGATATTATTATGTTTCCTCGCCGTGCTCAACTTACTCACTTCTTATTAAAACCCCAAGTCTTTTGTACGTATGTGTGAAACCATCAATGTACGACTAGGGTACATCGAAATCTTTTATTTCGAGGACATAAAATGACGGAATGATTCATCATCATTTTCGAGAAATTGGACTTGATGTATATATATATCGGGGAAGCTTAGGTTTTTTTTCTTCAAAGGGCTGTCGTCATTTCAAGAGAAAAGTACAACATGTTTCTTCCCTGATAGACAAGGGAAATGGTCATGATGTTCTTATCAATTGACCATGAAAGGTTCGTCGTGGCTGGAACAAACCTGGGCGCTGCTTCGCCAACGAGTCGGGTTTTCTACTTTGACAAGGAGTACCAACTAAGCTCGGACCAGGTACCTGCCTCTCCCACCATCTCCCCCTTCTCTTCTACCTCCATCTCGTCCTCCTGATCCCCCACCATCTCCCCCTTCTCTTCCACCTCATCTAGTCCTCCTGATCTCCCTCCATCTCCCCTTCTCTTTCACCTCCACCTCGTCCTCCTGATCTCCCACCATCTCCCCCTTCTCTTCCACCTCCACCTCGTCCTCCTGATCTCCCACCATCTCCCCCTTCTCTTCCACCTCATCTCGTCCTCCTGATCTCCCTCCATCTCCCCCCTTCTCTTCCACCTCCACCTCGTCCTCCTGATCTCCCACCATCTCCCCCTTCTCTTCCACCTCATCTCGTCCTCCTGATCTCCCTCCATCTCCCCCCTTCTCTTCAACCTCCACCTCGTCCTCCTGATCTCCCACCATCTCCCCCTTCTCTTCCACTTCCACCTCGTCCTCCTGATCTCCCACCATCTCCCCCTTCTCTTCCACCTCCACCTCGTCCTCCTGATCTCCCACCATCTCCCCTTCTCTTCCACCTCATCTCGTCCTCCTGATCTCCCACCATCTCCCCCTTCTCTTCCACCTCCACCTCGTCCTCCTGATCTCCCACCATCTCCCCCTTCTCTTCAACCTCCACCTCGTCCTCCTGATCTCCCACCATCTCCCCCTTCTCTTCCACTTCCACCTCGTCCTCCTGATCTCCCACCATCTCCCCCTTCTCTTCCACCTCCACCTCGTCCTCCTGATCTCCCACCATCTCCCCCTTCTCTTCCACCTCATCTCGTCCTCCTGATCTCCCACCATCTCCCCCTTCTCTTCCACCTCCACCTCGTCCTCCTGATCTCCCACCATCTCCCCCTTCTCTTCAACCTCCACCTCGTCCTCCTGATCTACCCCCACCTCCACCTCCACCACCTGCTCTTGCTTCTCGATCCCCTCCTCGAATGTAACAAGATTGTCAAATATATTTCGCACGATGCTTGTTGAGTTCGACATGCATTATGATACTGAGCGCTTAGCGTGAAGCACAAAATAAATGGAACTTTCGCTGGCAACCTGTTTTTTTAATATTTTTTTTTATCAAGGAAGACATATCCATGCTTGAGCAAACTTTGAGGCTCAAGCGGTACTATGAAATATAGACCGATTGCTCGACCACTGTTTATATGCCATCACGTGAATTATAGTGGGAGGTTTTTTTCATCTCATTTGGCAAAGAGCAGCTATGGAAATGTACAAAGAAGAATGTGGACAATGTGATAGTCTTCTTTGCTTATTTCCACCCCTGTTCTGCGCCAAATGAGATGCAAAAACACCCACTATAAGTCAAGTGATGGCATGTAAACATTGGTCGCGCAATCGGTCTCATGATTAGATCCAATGAAACCAGCCTCCTTACATAAACTAAGATGGGGGGTTCTTTACAAAAAAAATAGGAATGACCACTCATGCGCCTCAACAGACTCACTGACTCATGTGGAGAATAATAAAAAAAAAAAAAAATTCCCGAACCCGACTCACCTTGGCGGAAGCTGACCCACATATGGCAGCCTCTAACCCATTCCGTTTGAATTACCGTTGTGAGGAATAAGCCACCTCCCTGGAATTACCGAATAATTTGTATGACGCGTGTTTTACAGGCCGGTGACGTCAGCGACCACTATCCCATTGAGATGACGTTCTTCTAGATCGCGGCTACTTCCCACCCCATTCCTTCGATGACAGACAATCATGTACTTCAGACAGATATGAGAGAATATATTAGACATTTTACGTTCAAAGTGTAGGGATATTGATGAATTACCGTAGATGAAATGACAATCACCCTGATGTTGTACCAGAGGCATCGAAATTTAGTTTTACTGCTGATGTTTCATTGACAGGCTTCCTACGAAAGGAATAGCGATTTATTGAGCTCTGTTGAAAAAACAATCTGAGATGAAGGTCCAATCTATAATTCGGAGTACAGTTACAATTAAGACCCGGCAAACTTTTGGGTGTTTCGTCTCCACATAGGGAAATTTTGGTCTGCGTTCTGGGAGATTGAATCTACTAGTCTGAACCCTGCAGGTTGCAGCACACTAATTCCATCCAAGAAGGCTCCGCCGAGCTCATTATCATAAAGTGTGGACCCATGATTTTCTTTTTAATAAGGGGTCTTTGCAGGCTAATTAATGATGTATGTGGGAATACGTTCTGAAATTAGCAGTCCTATGAAATTAGGCCCGGGTGATCGACTGTGCAATCAATGCATGGACCTTTATACCAAAACCCGGCTTAGGCTCGGACTCCGGCTTTGTCTTCGATTTCTCCTATTCATTAGTATCTTCGGTTTAGAAGATCAATTCCCTATACATTGGACAATAAAAGAACGGCAATAAATCCCTAAATCATGCATTTAAATCCATTCATTCTTTACCACTTTGTTTCGATTAGTTTCGTTTCGTTTGATTTCGTTTTGTTTTCTTTCGGTTGTTTCTGTTCGAGATTTAGAACAAAAATGGTTGTTCATTCTGAGCAGAAAGCTAAGTACGAAGCAAGCAAGGAAGGTCAAGGATGACATTTTTTGTACAAAATTACCATATTCATTTATTTGCAAAGTAGTAATTAATACAAATAATGACACCAACCAAACCAACGAGAGATCGCAGCAAGTGTGAGAAAAAAATAAACTGAAAAGAATCAATGCACCCTTAATGCCCAAATATAAAGGTTAACATTGCACTGTTCAATATTCCATTTAGTAAGTAAGTGGAAGTACAAGCCAAGAAGTTTCCCTAAAACCAGAAATATCGTTAAAAAAATAGCAGCACATATTCATTGCTGTTGCATCACCACTTCTATCCCGCTATATATGCATATAAATTATATACATTTGCATACATGTTATGTACAATTATAACACTGTTAGGGGTACATGATTACACTAAACGCACGTTTGCGTGAATACCAGCAAACATCTCGAAAGGGACATCTCTCAAATAGATATCACCTAAACTTATAGATATTGACAGACATTAAGTATTGAAAATATTGGCAAAGAAAACTTTGAGCGGGACCGGGACTCGAACCCGAGACCTCTGGCTTCAAGTCCCGGTCCAGTCAAAAGTTTTCTTTGCCAAATTTTTGATTTGTTCAAAAGATGCCAGTCAGTTTTTCCGTTTGTTTGACCAGATATAAAGTATGCTTCAAGGAGTAAACAATTAAAGGAACCTATCCAGGAAATACCTCAAAAATGGCCTTTACCATAATTGAATGATCATCTATTGTCTTTAGCTCAGATACAAATGAAATTTGCAAGGAGGGTAATGACTATAAACACCATGCAGCTTTCTGATAATCCTTCTTTTGTGTTCACTCCTCCACACTTCTCTCTTTGATCTTTCCCCCTCTTCTCACTAATCCCTACCCTACTCCCTGCCCTTCCCTTTGATCTCTCCCTACCAGCTTTACTCTTTGTCCTTTGTTTCTCATCCGTGTCCTATTCACTCTCTTTCCCCTTCCTTCGTGTACATGTATCTGTTTTGTCCTTGTCACTCTGCCTTTGAGAAAGGTCCTCCTAGGATCGAAACGTCAGGCCCACTAAATTTTTAAAATTTGCTCTTCACGGTTCTTGATACAACTTGTACGAATATCTTAAATTATAATAATACTATCAAACGATGAGCGTTTTACACAGCAGAGCCAAAATGATACCAAACAGATGGCCTTTGCTTATTCAAGACAGCCGTCGGCCAGATAATTATACCTCCACGAGGAGGTTATGTTTTTGCCGGCGTTTGCTTATCTGTCGGTCTGTTAAGCAAAAGAACTCGAAAAAATACAGTCCCGATAGTCTTTAAAACGATGACGACAATTTGAATTGCAGCTAAAGCGAAGTGTTCTTAAACTATAAAACCCTGTCACCATAATATTGCATTAATCTTAAAATGGTTGCGGCAAATTACAGCTAAGCAATGTAGGGAAATGTACACATTTGTAACTGTTTCCGATCAATATCCGCATGTTGTTCTTTCTTCCGTTTGATCAAAGCAAAGAATACTCTTAGAGCTGGCCTTTTTTTTCATACTGGTAAGACTAGGCATATATGGACAATGCATGAGGTCAGATGTGCAGCTATATCCAAAAAATCTTTCGTTTTGAATTGATTCTTACTTATCCCGGCTAATCCGTTCAGTGCCAGAAAAATTGGTGTGTGTGTGTCAATCTTTCTCATTCTGCCTTTGAGAAAGATCCTGCTAAAAACAGGAAAAAAAAGACAACCACAAAAATAGTCCGGTATTGACAAGGCTTGGTTCAGCCTGGGTTGTTTTTGACATGGATCACAGAGACGCAACGTTCACACCTGTTCATGACGCAAACCGGCCGCTGTGTGAACCGGGTAACTTTCAATCCGGATAACGCCCTGTGTATTCACACTACAAATTCTCAACACGGATCGAGTGCGGCGCCACGTAACTAATTGTTTATTGAGCTTTGTAATCCGTGTCAGATTTCCACAGAATTTCGCGCCACACAACTCAACACGGATCAACTCAACTCGGGGCGGTTCACACTATCAGTTTTCAACCCGGTTCAAGCTGAAAAATGCAATTTTCAATCCGGATCGAGATTTTCAACCCTGGTCCCTGCCTGGGTTGATTTCGATCTGGCAAGAGCATGCTACCCGGTTTCGGAACCGGGTTGAAATTCTAGCAGTGGGAAAAGGGTTGAAAAAAAATCTTGGGGTCGGAACCGGTTATGAACCCGAGATTACGGACAGTGTGAAAAAACCTAAAGCTCCAAAGAGAAAGAGCTAGGATACTGGAACAGACAGAGCAGCATGAAGTATATCTGTGTCCTCAGCATCATCCTTGTCCTGCTTCATGCGGTTGTAGGTCTCACGATACAGCAGCAGCAAGGGGATGGCCAGGCCAGCACCGGCCAGCTCCACCCAGGTCATCCAGTCATCCCCTGGAGAGAGGTGAAGGAGGGTGAGAAGTGAGAGGTGAGAGGTGGGAGGTGGGAGGTGGGAGGTGGGAGGTGAGAGGTGGGAGGTGAGAGGTGGGAGGTGAGGTGACAGAGAGGAGAGCGGGAGGAAAGAGGAGAGAGAGAAGAGAGAGAGAGAGAGAGAGAGGAGAGAGAGAGAGGGGGGGGGAGAGAGAGAGAGAGGAGAAGACAGAGAGAGAAAGAGAGAGAGAGAGGAGAAGACAGAGAGAGAAAGAGAGAGAGAGAGAGGAAAAGGAACAGAGAGAGCTGATTAACAGCACCGTTTTGTACTGACCATACATAGCTTCTTGAAATGTCAGGGTAGGGTATGGCAGGGGCAGGGCAGGGCAGGGCAGGGCAGGGCAGGGCAGGGCAGGGCAGGGCAGGGCAGGGCAGGGCAGGGCAGGGCAGGGCAGGGCAGGGCAGGGCAGGGCAGGGCATAACAGGGCAGGGCAGGGCAGGGCAGGGCAGGGCAGGGCAGGGCAGGGCAGGGCAGGGCAGGGCAGGGCAGGGCAGGGCAGGGCAGGGCAGGGCAGGGCAGGGCAGGGCAGGGCAGGGCAGGGCAGGGCAGGGCAGGGCAGGGCAGGGCAGGGCAGGGCAGGGCAGGGCAAGTCAAAGGACAGATCATCAAGCTCAGTTAACAGTAGCTGGGGAGGGACACTCCCTACCTAGGCCCTGGACCAGCGCTGGCAGCAGAAAGAGCAGGCCAGAGGCGTTGTTCATAATGGTCAGCACCATGGTTGTGATGCCTTCAGCAACTGGGTACACTCCCTCCACCGTGATCTCAAAGTAGATGGGGACAGTGGACGAGGTGAAGAACCCCAGAGACACACAGGACATGTACACCTGGTCTGTTGATAAAAAAACAAAAACAACCCCAAACCACCAAAATGAAGACCATTACTGGGTGGCTCATAGAGATACCGGTATGCGAAAGAGAGAGCAAGGGAGGGAGGGAGGGAGAGAGGGCTGCTTTCTGGAGTAATCTGACCTTTATCAATGTCCCAACAAGGTCAAGATGCTTTTCTAATGCCTTTAGAATGGCACCTAAGGCATGCATTAACTGCCAAAGGGACAACTTAAACCTTGATACCCCTCAACTTAATCGATTCTCTTGCCAAAAAGGTCTGCTGCAAATGCAGATAATAGGAGATTTCAATATGCTTGGTGATGTGCAAGCATGGAGGCTGTTCTGAGCATGAAAGTTGAAAGCAAAAAGGCTACATTCTATAACCGAGTCATTTGGGGGCGGGGACCAGTGAGGGCGTGCCGACTGCGCCTTTCACTGAGGCGCTTGTGAAAGGGAACCAGTGGAAACCCAACTTGGCGGCAACCATTCCGCAATACAGTGCCTGGCACCGGTGAATGCACGTCTTTCTGGTGTTTTCACTGAGGTCCCTTCAGGGCAGTGAACCGTTGGACTCACCCACACTGAATGGGATGAAGTCCATGGAGAGGAGGAGGCACCACAGACCGGACACTGTGGCAAAAACGGCCAAGACCAACAGGACTCTCTTCATGTTGCCTCCCAAGCAATCAACAACTCTGTTGAAAAATAATTCCAGGAAATTCAAAGTTAAACGAGCAAAACTGAAAATGAAAGTCTGGGTTTGGGAAAATAATCAGGAATGTTTTGATGCTCAAACATTTACTGGGCTTGATTTTGCAATCCAAAGAGGAATTTAACCTATGAGAAAAGAAAGGATGGAAATACCATGTTTCTTCAATGGAAACTTTTGAAATTTATACGAGTTTGGACATCTGACTAACCAAGCTTTTTCAAAGAGGTTTTTGCCCTTACTCGACGTTGTGGTAAACACTGAGTGCTCAGTGCTTTGCCCGGTGCCTGATAAAAATATTCCAGGCAGCTCGGGCGGGATCAAAACCCGCGACTCCCGAATTCTAGTACGGACGTCATCAGGCACCGGGCAAAGCACTGAGCACTCAGTGTTTACCACAACGTAGAGTAAGGGCAAAAACCTCTTTGAATTACATTCTCCTCGACGCAAACATCATGTTATATCTATAACCAAGTTTTTTGCAACATTTTTTGTTTACTATTTCAAGCACTTTGAAAAAACAAATAATTCTTAATCAAAGGTTTTTGAGAGAGATTCTGCTAGGGTCAACACATCCAGCCCTGTGTATTTTTTTTTGGCATCGTTAAGATGTGAGCAGCATTGCTAGCATTACTTCAAATAATGTGAAACAAAGGTTGGCATAATAATGCCAGCTGAATGGATACGACGGAAAGAACGAACGAACGAATGAATGAAAAAACCAACAACAAAAACCAACAACAAAAACCAACAACAAAAACCAACAAACGAATGTAATGTGGGGGTATGGAAAAGTCCTTTGTGGGGTGATTGTCCCCATGTCAACCCTGTCCCTATCAGATTGCGATTGCGCTTGCGCACAAGCACGCACTTTCTCGAGAGTTCTCTCGTGTGCTCTCTCTTGGTCTCTCTCTTTCTCTCTCTCTCTCTCTCTCTCTCTCTCTCTCTCTCTCTCCGTGATGATGCGGGCGTGGGTTTCTGGTGTGATGGTTTCCAGGAAGCTGGACGGGCAGTAAAGATGGCGTGTGTTGGTCGTTAACCAGTTGGGGTGAGAGAGAGAGGGAGCGCAGCCTTGTATTCCCCAATCTTTGGGGAAAAAGATCTGGGAGAATTAAAACTGGTCTAACTCCAAATCAAGTGTCTTTGGTGTCTTCATTCGGAGGGTACACACCCACATCGAGGAGGAGTCCACACCGCTCCAAGGGCTGGAGTCTTTAACTCCCAGACCGCGACAGTAAGAACAAACTCAACGAATGAATGAAAGAACACATACTGTAATATAGGAATGGAAGAATAAGAATGAACATAAAAACGAAGGAAGGAAGGAAGGAAGGAACAGACATACTGATGAACAAACAAATGGAGAGAGACAGAGAGACAGACAAACAGACAAACAACCAGACACAACATCCCAAAGTTGGGCTCAGGCCTGACACTAAAGCCGCGTTTCGAGACGATGGTTAAGTTTTCAATGGTCAGATTTGACTGTCGTTCCCACTTGGACTTTTGAGTCGGTCAATTTAACCAAGACGATGGTTAAAGTAACCGAGCTGGCAATTTTGTTTTTTGTGCACAGTGCATGTTCGCCAAGTCGCGTTTTACCGAGTGGTGCGTTTCCACTGGACTAATCAGCTTTGTTAAACTAACCACTTTTTTTATGGGCAGAGGTTGGCCGGTAAAAGCAACCATTCGGTTCGGTTTAAGTATTAACCGAGGGGAAATTTAACTGATGAGCCGTTTCTATTGGACTTAAAATGGGAAAAGTAACCATAGTCTCGGTTACTTTGACCAAAATAAGTCCAGTGGAAACGCGGCTTTAGTGGACCACACATTGTCACCTTGCAAAGATCAGGCCGCCTGCAGTTCCTGCGATGCTCGCATAAAACCCAATCCAGCCCACTGTAGTCTACGGCAACAGCAGACAAAAGACCAACCAAAAATAATTTATACAAAACTCAAATGAAGCAACTTATGTCTTGTCCATGAGACTCACTTTATCATTCGTAAATCATACCTATCTCATTAATATTCATGCGTGCAATTCCAAGTATCCACTGTATTATCATTAATCGAGTCATGCATCTATGCAACAACCGGTACGTTAATCCAGAGGTCTTGGGTTCAAGTCCCGGTCCAGGCAAAGTTTTCTTTGCCAATTTTGTTCAAGTTGGTAAAGTGCTACATTGCTTTTGGTCTGTATTCAGCTCCTCTTAACACAGAGGACATACACCACGTGAAACTTTGGCCAGAAAAAGAAAGAAAAAAGAGAAAAGCTTGGTGCTTTATAGGAGTTCCTGTTCCGACCCCTGACCTATAGACCTGGCAATGGCCCAGTTATTATATAAAAGAAACTACCCCCCCCCAAAAAAAAAAACAACAACAACAAAAACCCAAAATATCTCAGAAATGAATAATGGCCCACCTGGTCCACGTGGTCAAATATCAAATCCAGCTGGGTGATCCAAGTACTGTAGATTCCAGTGCTGATGGAGTAGGCCACGCTGATCAGCCAGAACTGAGGGTTCCTGGTGGCCATGGTATTCACAGAAGGGATCATGAGGTGAGGATTGGTAGAGTATCTCCCTATGACCACCACTAACCACTAATTTTTGCTTGCGTCTCGAGGCAAACAGGGGGCGGGGGGACGTTCCTGGAGATAATACGGCAGTTAATGGTTGAATGCTTCTGACTGGTGCCCCCATCCTGGCAAAGATAGTTGACTATTTTGCAAAGGCCGCCATGTAAGGGCTGAATAGCTCAGATGGTAAGACTGCTGGTACATGCATTGCATGTTAAGCACACAGGTCTTGGTTTCAAGTCCTAGCCAGTGAAATTTTCTGAGCTAAGCGGTTGGGCTGGCCTCATCCAAAAATTCACTAAATCAACTCCCTGACCCTGTTCACACAGTCACCGTACTTGGTGCTGAAAAAATTGTCTTCGCCGATTTTTCAAATAGATTCAAAACCAAAAGGTTTGTTTTCCTTTCCTTTACTTTGTTTGGTTATTTTTTATGTCAACAAAAACAACACCACCACATTCAGATCCGGCCTACAAGGTCAGCGCTGGTGCTATAGATCATTTTGCACCGGCAGCCATCTTTGGGGCCTTCTAGTGTTATCAAAATTCAGTGACAATGCAGGTGCAAAGAGTGCACTCTTGCCTATCCAAGAGGAACAAAGACTAGGCCCCAAAGATGGCCACCGGTGCAACCGATCTATAGTGATGAAGCACTTTTGGCTCTCCATTTTCGTTAGCCCAGAACAACCTTGGGTGGATGACGAGAAGATAATCAAGCAGTTCCCGGCCCATTTTGTTTAGCATTCACGCTCAACCGAGAACCGAGTGTTGCGTGGCAGCCCCCTGTCTTTGGCCAAGTTGGGCTCCCAAACAGAGTCGTCCCCTCTTCCACCATTCTTTCTTTCTTTTTCTTACCTGGCCAGATGCAGGAAACCCCGGCCGAAGCTCTCCCGGATTGCAGCCGCGGAGACGCTGGGCGGGGTGGGGGGCTTGGCGGGGAAGTAGACGAGAGTGCAGAAGGCCAGGACAGCGCTCGCACCGCACTCTGATAAGGCAGATTAGAAAGACCACGATAACAGGCGCTCACATTTTGTAGGGAGACCCCCCCGAAAAAACCAACACACAAGGGAACGGACAACGGGTCTAATCACTGATCTGAAGAATCTTGAAAAAGCTGCTTCCACTTTGTGTGATCCCCGAACTGCTGTAGATAGGTTTACAACAATTGGTTGAATAAAAAACAGGGGGCGTGATGCCCGGAGATATACGGCAGTTAATGGTTGAATTGCTTCTGGCTGGCGAGAATGGGAAGCAGGTATGGGTTTCAAGTGAGCAATACAAACAGCAACAGGGCTTGGCTAAGACCTTTCTCGGCTTTCTTTCTAAGACCTTTCTCTAGCTTTATTTAGTGGTATATGGACATCGGTCCCGATTAGTTGGACTCACTAAAACCATCTTACAGGCGCATTGCCAGGAGGCAAATAAAGAGAGGGGGACAGAGAAAAACGCTGTGAAGACAATATCACCGAGTGGACAGGCATGGGGGTCGAGACATCGACAAGTGGCAGAGACTGACCACTCTGGCGGCCTAAGATCCTCCGATTCCGTTTTTGCTTGCTGTTCCCCATGCTCACAATTCATGGGGTGATCCATCTTTTTCTAATGCTGGTCCCCGTCTCTGGAATTCACTGCCGCTCAAAAAATATTGGTTCTATACATTCAATATCTGAATTCAAAGTTGCCCTGAAATGCCACTTCTTTGCTAGGAGCTATAATTGTTCTTAATAATTGTTCGTTTTTCTTTACTGTTTTCCTTGTAGTGCGCCATGAGCGTCACCTGAGGCTAATACTGGCGCGCTATAAATGCCCGTTACTATTATCATCATCGTTATTACTCACTCACCTGCATACAACAGCACCATGATCTGTTTGAAATGGTGGTCTCGGACCGACGGTTCGAGCGACATCTGGGCGTCTGACCAGTCGTAGCTCAGGTTGACCGCTGACCCAATGCTGGACGGCAAGGACAACGAGGAGGAGGAGGTAAGGACAAATGCGACCTAAGATGGCCTATTGAGGCATCTACTCCTAAAGTCCTTATCAAGTAAACGGCGTCAAAAGTCAAAGTATTGTCAAAATGCACGTTAAAAAATCTTATGCATAAGAGAATCATCTGTCCGAAGGAATTTTCCAACAAATGTCTGTGAATATTGAAGAAAAAAAATGGGGAATTTGTAAGTGTGTCTGCGCACACGCTGCAAACTTAGTAGGCGTGTGTGGTTTCCGTGACTGCCTAAGCCTTGTGATTGTTTTCGTGGAAAATTTTGCACATACAGTATAGAAATCCCTTTGCGAGCCAATGGATCACTAAACCAGTGTGCAAAGCCAAGATGCTTGTTGAATTAGTTGAGCACTGGGAACTGCATCCAGGTTGGGCTGCTATACAACATGTGATGTGTGCAGACATTAAAAGAAGAAGACTACCGGTATGAAGCCACATTTGTTGTTGTTGTTTTCTACCTGCCAAACAAAGAGCAGCACGATTTTGAGCATAATTCACTGAAAAGCGACCTCACATGACAGCAGCCACCCCAAGGGAGGTTTCACACATCCAGCTCCATCACCGCTGAATCACAAATGGCTTGCATTTTGAGGCGGTATCGGTCCTTCTCTCTCACCTCGTCTCATTGGTTGTGAGGATGTCCGTCACGATTTGCGGACCAATCAGGAAGGAGGTGGCCAGGCCCAGGTAGATGGCCGTGGCCGACACTGCGGTGGCCGTCGTCCGCTGATGAGGGGGGAACCACGTGGCAGATATCAGAGTCAGGGCACCATTGATGACGGGGCTAGCAATGCCGATCAGTATCTGACCCACGCTCACCGTCCTAAAAGGGGAGAGGATGAGGATGAGGATAGGAGGGGGAGTAGGAGTAGGAGTAGGAGTAGGAGTAGGAGTAGGAGTAGGAGTGGGAGTGGGAGTGGGAGTGGGAGTGGGAGTGGGAGTGGGAGTGGGAGTAGGAGTAGGAGTAGGAGTAGTAGTAGGAGTAGAAGTAGGAGTAGGAGTAGGAGTAAGAGTAAGAGTAGGAGTAGGAGTAGGAGTAGGAGTAGGAGTAGGGTAGGGGTAGGAGTAGGAGTAGGGGTAGGGGTAGGAGTAGGAGTAGGAGTAAGAGTAGGAGTAGGAGTAGGAGTAGGAGTAGGGTAGGGGTAGGGGTAGGAGTAGGAGTAGGGGTAGGGGTAGGAGTAGGAGTAGGAGTAGGAGTAGGAGTAGGAGTAGGAGTAAGAGTAAGAGTAAGAGTAAGAGTAAGAGTAAGAGTAAGAGTAAGAGTAAGAGTAAGAGTAAGAGTAAGAGTAAGAGTAAGAGTAAGAGTAAGAGTAAGAGTAAGAGTAAGAGTAAGAGTAAGAGTAAGAGTAAGAGTAAGAGTAAGAGTAAGAGTAAGAGTAAGAGAAAAAGGGGAGAGGAGGAGGATGAGTATCAGAGGGGGAGTAGGAGGGGGAGTAGGAGTAGGAGTAGGAGTAACAATAGGAGTAGGAGTAGGAGTAGGAGTAGGAGTAGGAGTAAAAGTAAGAGTAAGAGTAAGAGTAAGAGTAAGAGTAAGAGTAAGAGTAAGAGTAAGAGTAAGAGTAAGAGTAAGAGTAAGAGTAAGAGTAAGAGTAAGAGTAAGAGTAAGAGTAAGAGTAAGAGTAAGAGTAAGAGAAAAAGGGGAGAGGAGGAGGATGAGTATCAGAGGGGGAGTAGGAGGGGGAGTAGGAGTAGGAGTAGGAGTAACAATAGGAGTAGGAGTAGGAGTAGGAGTAGGAGTAGAAGTAAGAGTAAGAGTAAGAGTAAGAGTAAGAGTAAGAGTAAGAGTAAGCGTAAGCGTAAGAGTAAGAGTAAGAGTAAGAGTAAGAGTAAGAGTAAGAGTAAGAGTAAGAGTAAGAGTAAGAGTAAGAGTAAGAGTAAGAGTAAGAGTAAGAGTTAGAGTAAGAGTAAGAGTAAGAGTAAGAGTAAGAGAAAAAGGGGAGAGGAGGAGGATGAGTATCAGAGGGGGAGTAGGAGGGGGAGTAGGAGTAGGAGTAGGAGTAACAATAGGAGTAGGAGTAGGAGTAGGAGTAGGAGTAGTAGTAGGAGTAGTAGGAGTAGGAGTAGGAATAGGAGTAAGAGTAGGAGAAGGATGTGAATGAATATGAGGATATGGAGAAGGACAAGCAGGACGAGGATGAGGGAAAAAAGAGTTGGAGGAGGAGAGGGAGGAGGATGAGGAGGAGGAGGGGAGACAGATGATGAGAAGTAGGAAGAGAACACGGTGGAGAAGGGGAAGGAAGAAAAGGACAAGGAGAAGAAAGTGGAGAAAGAGGAATGTAGAGGGAAGGACGAGATGGAGAAAGGAGAGAAGGCAAATGAGGAGGAGGACGAGGGGGAGAAGGACAAAAGGGAGGAGAGGGGAAAGGAGAAGATGAACTTTTTTCTAATTCCGGGAGAAATCCTAAAAAAAATATTTCCCACATGACCATTCAGCTGGTCGAGGCCGATTCAAATTTGTAGAGCAAAAGATGCTATGGTCAACATGGTCAATGGACAGTGCATGGAGTGCAATTCGAAAGAAATCTGCCACATTATATGAATACAAATGGTGGTATAACTCAGCTCCACTGCTCATACCACTTTGTGTTGCCAAGGCCTACTGGTAGACAACGCACGGCAAATCCGAGTAGGAGAATTACAGCAGATGATACGATGGACACCCTCAGACCTACGGTAAAACAGATCCAAGAAACCCTCGTTAACGATGGTGTGACATTGTTGTGCACTTTGGTTAAATCCCTAACATATCAGGCTCTGTAACAATTATTCAGACGGATTATTCTGCGGACGTACATTGTGTAAAGCGGGAAAAGCCGGAACGTGAGATTTTCCAAAATGCTGTTGGAATACTTTGAATGAGCTTCGAACCCGCCTCAAGTGATTCTTGCCCGTTCCTGATGGCGTATTTGCTCCCGAATGCTGCTCAAATGCAGTTGGAGCACAGAGGGAAAAGTTAGACAGCTGCCAGAATGCTCTCAGAATACACAGGCTCCACTTCAAATATCGAGGCATATTCAAAGAACTTTCATTCCAGCTCACCCCGCCTACAGTGTGACTAGGGTTCAGATCTTTTCCTACTTTGTCCTCTTCCAGAACTGAACTTATCCTCCAAACCACTCTTCAAAATCCTGGGGTGGATTTCACAAAGCCTTACGATGCATCGTAACTCCACTTACGATCGATAAACCATCGCAAATTATGATAGACCGTATGGTTTTTGTGCATTGCTGATTGTCTTGCGATGGATCGTACGTTAGTGTTACGATGAATTTGGTGAAATCTACTGCAGGTCCAATAAAATGTTAACAATTTACTGCAAATCTCAACATTTTTAGAGGGGCCGCTGTTTTGATCCTAGCAGAACGTTTCTTAGAGGTCCTTTCTCTTAAATTATGCCTCTAAAAAAAAGATCCTGCTAGGATCGAACTGAACTGTCAGGTATTCTACTTTTTTGAGACTAACATTGTAGTCAATTGCGTCAGTGAGCATTTTGCAGCAATTTTCGTGTTACTTTCCAGTAAATCCGGTTTCAATCTCCTTTGCACATTTTGATGACAAATCTTTTCGGCCGAGATTTTGGGTCATAGAGAACCCCAAGGCAGCTGACCTTTGGTGTCCAAGACCCAGGAGAAGAAGAAGCCGGTCAACAGATAGGTGATGGGGCCCCAGTTGGTCAGCAGCGCTATGTCACCGTCGTCCCAATTCAAAACCGCCTTGCCTGAAATCAAAGAATGACAAGTAGACAGGCATCCGTCAGTCTCGAGCGACTATGGAGTTCCGTCAGTGTCCAGAGACTATGGAGTTTGCGCACTGGAAGTTGAACGTCCTGGAGCACCGTCAAGCCAATGCAGGAATGCCAGTCCTTCCCACAATTGCTGCACAGAAACACTGAAGCTGTGGTGTCACATACATGTATGTTTTGAGCATTTCTCTTGTGGCGCTTGTCTGCTTGCTGTGTGAGGGAGGTTTTCCAGATTGTGGAGCCCTTTTCTGATTGTCAACCTCCAGGTTGTTCGATGTAAGGCTGTCGTTTCCCAGGTGTTCAGGTCTTTGTTCAGGTTGAACAAATGGTTTCATCTGAAGGCTTTCCTTGACCATCTGATTTGGTATACTATGCGAGTAGACCTATTTCAAGTAAATGTGATGCGAGAAAATGTCCCAAAAATGGGAAACATTTCCAATGCAGGACTCAGGACTTGGAGGATTTGAGACTCAAGAACCGTACACGGTCATCAAACATGTCAGAAATTGGGCCAAGTTTTTTTGAGGGGGCCAAAAATGATTTCAACTGGTCTAGCGAGAGTCGGATCCATGTCAGAGGGCTCTCAGATACCTGAGGAGTCATTTTAAGAGAAATCTGGGAAAACTGATTTTAGGTAAAAAATCTGACAGGCATGAAGTAGAGCTCAGTGTGACTCGGACTGAGACTTGGACTCGATACTTTAAGATTCAATATCATGCAAGTCTGAGTCTTGGTTGCAGGTGGGGTTCTTACTGGTGTCCGCTATGGGTCCCCAGGTGTTCCATCCGATGCACTGGACCAGATTCAGGAGGGCAAAGATTGCCAGGATGTACCAGCGCCGCTTGTAGACCTTGTGCACACCTGCATGGGAGGCTGACCAGAAAAGACCCCAGAGCAGAGACATCATAATATGCAATGCGTCAATCATCTCGTTTGAAGCGTGAATTGTGCCAGGTTTGACTTCACTTATGTGGCCTACCACATTCATTTTCACCGATATTTAGCGTTTTCAATTATTTAGCAAGATTTTCCTTTGTTTGCTTGACTTGGATTGAAAAAGCTGCATCCACTTTGTGTGATCCCCGAGCTGCCATAGCCAGGTTTACAAGCATTGTTTGTTTGCATCATCTGCGGGGGTGTGATCCCTGGAGATATACGGCAGTTAATGGTTGAATTGCTTCTGACTGGTGCCCCCACCCCAGTTAAGACTACTTGACTGTTAGGGAATCCCACCATCTAAGGGCTGGATAGCTCAGATGGTAGAGCACTGGTATGTAAATCCAGAGGTCTCAGGTTCAAGACCCAACGCAATCCAGTCAAAGTTTTCTTTCCAAATTTTCCCAAGTTTTGCAAATTTAGAAAAATGGCAAGTAGAAAACGTTGACTGGACAGGGATTTGAACCCGAGACCTATGGTTTTGAGTAGCGGCGCTTTTGCCATCTGCAGGATCCAGCCGTTTGATAGCAGTTTTCCCAAATAGCAACTTGTCTTTGCCGGGATAGGGGCGCCAGCCAGAAGCATTCAACCATTCACTGCCGCATATCTCCAGGGATCACATCCTCGTTTGCATTCAGATGCAAACAACCAATCGTTGTAAACCTGGGGCTTACACCTTTCATAGAGCTGCTTAAGAGCCAATGTTTGCTTAAGCCCCCCAAAAAGAAAAACGTTGTGATTCATACATCCACCCTGCCGACCCAAACATCACTTTTGTTCCATGCCAAGTAAAGAGGAGTGGAATAGAGGTTAAAGCCCCTGTACAACATTGGTGAAAGTCAAAAGATTGCCACAGTTTGTGTGTTATTAAACCATTAAACATTCCAAAAAAGAACCCCTTCCAAAGTTATAGCTCAAATGGTAATCTGAGAAAGTAGAAAGAGGCAAAAAAACGTCACGGTTTTCGCACCGTTCTGTACTGAAAGAAATAGTTTACTATCAGCATTACTGGCGAGTAATACATGTATTTGTCGATGTTTCAGTGAAGATTTCTGGAAAAGTACAGCATCCCAAACCATAAGATTTCAACATGAGGACTCTATCATGACCATCTACAAACTGTTTAAATTAGAAGGAAATCTGTGAACATCGATGTTTTCCAATCTTCCCAATGTTGTATTGAGCCTTTAAAAGCAATTGACATCACAAGACAGTGTGGTTTGTAATCCTGTTTGAAACACAAGAAGACTTTTTTCTGCTTAGCAGTTTATCACGTTTATGAAGCTCTATGCAATTGGGCCCTCGCTAGCAGCTTGGGGAAGTAAAAAATAATGGCACATTAAAAAAACCTGGAAAATGGCCCGGACGTCTGTATCGTACGGGAGGGATATCCTGAGTGTGTACCTTCAGCATTGTTCACGGAGATGTTGATGCTGGTGGCAGGCTCCGTTTGGGACAGTAGACGAACCAGATCCGAGTTGGGTTCAGTAGTACCCTCCATGGCAGGACCTCTTGCCAGTGAGGTTCGGGCTGGGTTTGGGTGGGGTGGGCTGGCCGGGCGGGGCAGGGATGGGCCGGGTGGGGCAGGGATGGGCCAGGTGGGGCAGGGATGGGCCAGGCAGGGCAGGGATGAGCCGGGCGGGGCAGAGATGGGCCGGGCGGGGCAGAGATGGGCCAGGTGGGGCAGGGATGGGCTGGGCGAGGCAGGGATCGGCTGGGCGGGCCAGGGAGGAGGGATTCAACCAGACACACCCTCTAGTGGTTTTGTCATCCAGGCCTCTGCATTGTTACCGAAACTAGATAAGAGACAATAGAACATGTACAATCAAAAGCACAATTTTTTTTTTTTTTTTGGGGGGGGGGGGGTTTAATGATTTTGAAAAACTCCAAGAAAAAACGACTAATTAACCGGGACTGCCGGTCTCAGCTATCCAGACCTTAGATGGCGGCCTTCCCAAAATAGTCACCTAGTCTTTGCAAGGCTAGGGTGCCAGTCAGGAGCCTTTATTTTGACCAACTAGGGTTCTTTCCCCCAGTTTCATTCAGTTGCAAACAGCCAAATGTTGCAAACCTGGCTACAGCTTTTTTAACAAATTGACCAGAGGTCTTGGAATCAAGTCTCAAAACCAGAGGTCCCAATCAAAGCTTTCTTTGCCATTTTTCAAAACAAAAATTCCCAGTCAGTTTAAAAATCAAAATTGATACAAAAAGAGTAGGGGCCTACAACTTCAACTTGGGCTTCACTCATACAGGTAGTACTAACTACTACAGTACTAGTATAGTACCACACTTGTACTAGTAGAAGTAGTACTAGTACTGCTAGTACTACTACTTATAGTACTACATGTACATGTACATTACCACTACTAGTACTACTACTTATAGTACTACATACCACTACTAGTACTACTACTAGTACTAGTAGTATCTAGTAGCACTATAGTACTAGTACTAGTAGTACTACTAGTACTTACAGTGTAGTACTAGTAGTACTAGTAGTAGTACAAGTACTGAGTACTAGTACTAGTACTACTAGTACTAGTAGTACTACTACTAGTACTAGTAGTAGTACTAGTACTACTACTACTACTAGTACTACCATAGTAGTCATAGTACTACTAGTACTAGTAGTAGTAGTACTACTAGTACTTTAGTAGTACTACTACTACTACTAGTACTAGCACTACTGAGTACTAGTACTAGTACTTTAGTAGTACATGTACTGTAGAAGTAGTAGTAGTACTACTACTACTACTAGTACGAGTAGTACTGTATTAGTAATCCTGAGACCTCTAATGAATAATACATTTACCAGCTTCCTAGCCTAGATTAGTAGTACTAGTACTTTAGTAGTCTACTAGTACTAGTAGTACTACTAGTACTAGTACTAGTAGTAGTACTAGTAGTACTACCAAGGAGCTTAGTATAAATAGCTCCATGGTACTACTAGTACTAGCACTAGTACTAGTAGTATTAATCTAGGCTAGGAAGCTGGTACATTGTAAACCTACTATTCAATAAAGGAGAACTGTACATACACTACTGCCCTACTGGTGTGCAAATAAAACTACAACTTACAAGTAATCTCAGTCATGTGCCCTACATAAACATTATATTGAAATGGTAAAAAAGCAGTACGACTACTAAAGGGTTGTACTTGTATCGTGGGAACCCCCGTTTTCGACGCTACACGATTTCGACGCTTAGCCTTCTAACTCACATCGCACTATGAAAACAACTCCGTATAACGATCTTAGACTTCGTATCTTACAGTTGGTTTCCTGCTCTTGTCCGTCACCGAAAATGTGGAAATTTAAGGCTTTTCCAGTAGGCCAAACTCGTGTTATTCAAAAAGTTGCTCTTTTGGGGTCTATTTTCCTAGGTACAAAATTGGCAGTTGCTTCGAAGCTCCAGTTTTCTTTATTGTTGGTCCTAAAAAAAATCTGAGTGTACCATAACAAACCCCAACATCCGTAGAAAAAAAATATATCACGCAACTTGAGGCAGTCCGTTCAGGGTAAAAACTATGGAGCCTCCTATAGGGCGTCTCGCTTATATATTTTTTTTAATTTATTTTTTATTATTATTTAAAGACAACAAGTAACATGGCCCAATAGGCTTTTTTTTTTAATGAAAAAAATAAAAGGGCAGCTAGAGAAAGTACCAAGAAGGAGGAAATGTGTCTCTGGAGTGACGTTGGGAAAGGTCATAACTGAAAAAGCAGCGAGAAAGAGGATTGTGGAGTTTTTTTTAAACGTCACAAAAGAAGACATCAACCAGACCAATACGTTTTAAGCATAAATTATGAATGATTTGAGGAAAGTGTTAGAAGCAGTGTGGAAAAACAAAAACAAAGATGAACACAAAAAAACATACAGGGAAGAATTTTACAGTGCCACACAGCATTTTGAGTTATTTTAAGAATTTATTTTGCGTTTGGCTGCACTGGGACACCTTACTAAACACCACTGACGAAAATAGGTGACGATGCTTACTGCGCGGTGCGCCGCGGACGTCAACAAAACCGGGTAATCTTACGGAAGTGACTAGGCTTGATCAACCTTCTCTGTGATTATTCTTATAGTCTGTGGTGTGGAGAAAGTGACTGGGACCTCTTTTAGTGTGAAACTTTCGTCCACATTGTTCAGTTTGAAGAAAAGTCCTTATATCGTCGAAAACCGGTTATTGGAGGATACTTGTACTGTAGTTCCTACACAGCCCACAGTACAGGGCTAAACATGTGCCACGCCCCTTTAGTTTAACAACACAAGTACATCTATGATCTAGTTGCGGTAACCGTAACCCCTGTCACCGCAACTAAAGTACAGACTACATTACACAAGTACAATGTCAATAATTATGACTAACGCCTACGGACTAAGTCACTAACTAACTGTAGTGTATGACTATGACATGTATGATACTATGACTGAGGAGTCTGAAGCCCAACACAACAGCTACATGCCTACTCCAAGTAAACCCTCATCCTCCCGAGTCACGGAGATATCAGCGAAAGTCAAACAAGATGTGGTACTGACTACTGGTATTGGTAGTGGTAGTGACAAGGTGAGGGTCATGAAGGGGTGTAACCTCCGAATTTCATAACCTGCTGTAGTAATTATCTCACCGTACCGGCGTAAGCGTCAGCAATGTGCTGATAAGCATCTTCTACTGATGTAAGCTTTCCGAATGTTTGCTCTGATTACATGATGGTGTCCTGGACATCTGGGGATCTATTTGAACCTTTTATTAGCTGGGGCCCACATAGACATAGAGCTTTATCATGCGTGGGCAGATAATAAAAAAACACATCAACAATCACATGATTGCGACGAGCAGAACATTAATTTTGTCACGCTTGAATGTACGCGCGCCCTCAAGTGACCAGACTGACGCTATTCTGGAAAGGTAGACACCAGCACCGCGGAGGACTTGTGCAAGTTTACTACTGCGTTGGCCGTGCTATGGCAACCTTACCTGAGTCTTAAAATTCAATGTACCCACAATGCAGCAGCAGCCTCTCTTCATGGGGAATAATGGACAACCGTGTGAGGAGGTAAATTGATTGTGCAGAATTCCGACGATCAAATATTCCAGGCTGCGTTGGAAATTATCTCGTACAATAGTGTCTGTATTTTTCATTGTTTTCCCTTCACCTTCTTGGTTTAGGAGAAGATGTGACGGCCTCATTCACCAGTGGTGAGTATTTATGATATGCATGAACGAATGGGACTGCCTTTCCGCGATAGATAATTTGATGTGGAAAAGTAACTCGTACGCCAGCCAACTCGTTCAGGCCAGTCAGCCACTGTGACTTCCACTGTGAGTGTGACTGAGTGTTGCCAATCGTATTCTGTGTGCAACGGTATAGTCTTACGTCATGACGATGTTCATTGATTTTTCTCCCAACGATCATCAATTTAAAGCAGAGAGATGCAAATAATTACCAGTACGATAAGAAGGGAGAACCGTACTGCATTATTAATTATTGTCTTCCAAATCAGTTATTCGTTATATTCGATTTTTTGAGGAAATTTATTTTCATTTTGTTGAACCAGGTAGTCCGAGTAACTTGGACCTAGTTTAGTAGTTACAGTACACATTGCAATCGCCCAACTTATAAACAAAAATTGAATGGGCCCTTTTTTTTTTTTAAAGGGCGATTGTAAGGGTCCAAGTTACTCGGACTATGTTGGACCATGGATTGATGGACTGGTATTAATTTCGCAGTGGCTGTTGTTACGGCAGTCATCCGTGTGGTTCCCTGACTTGATTGTATTTCATTAGCATTGCAGGCTGGTTGAACCAGTCTATTAGCTGATAGTCTGGTTCCAAGAGCTAAACATCCTGACAAATACTGTGAAGTCAGGGAAACACATGGACGACTGCCGTAACAACAGCCACTGCGTATTAATTTAGTCAATAGTATTTAAATGGACATTGGAGGAATCCTCCAGTCCATGGTTGAACTTGAACATGGTTGGTTCATGGTTGGTTGAACCATGGTTGAACCAATGACACTTCACTTGTGACGTTACTTGATCTGAGGCGATGAAGAGAGAAAATTGCCTTGTTGCCCTTGGTCTTGCGAATGCGTTAATGCTAACTTAGGCCTACACGCACTTAGTCTTTACATTAGAATGATGGCGGCCAGACATGTACTGATAAATATAGTCCGAGTAACTTGGACTTGACAAGTCACCTTTTTTTAAACATTTGGACGGGTTGGGGGACTAGGTGTAAGGTCCAAGCTTTACAGTATGTGAAATGGTTACAGTAGATGTACCTCTCTAAAAATGTTTGACCACCCGACCGAAATCCCCCGATTTACCCCCAAAACACCTGCAAAACTGTCCCATGCGCCCACAGTTTTGGATTCAGTGGGAATCACATTTTCCTGTTAAGTGGGAAAAAAGGGAGACATATTTCACCTCAGTTGATCAAGAAGATTCTCTCCCGTCCGACGATCCAAAATGAGGCAGCCATCTTTGATTTCGAACTGAACCGGTACACGGAAATCGATGACGTTCTGACAGTGAGAGGTCTTGGTGTGCATTTGGTCTGTGTGAGTGTGTGCGCAGTGGGGCATATGCAGTATACAGTATACGTTGACCCCTGCGACTGTTTCCTGATGTCTGGATGTTGCTTTGCGTTGTTCAGGAAACACACTCACACACTTACACAGACCCACTGCGCACCCAAACTAGTGGATATACATGTAAATAACACTGAAAGGCTTTGCATGGTGGGTGAACAAAATATAGGAGGGTTTGCGGTGACACCATGTATAAGGTCTGTCCAAGAAGAGGTGTGGTTCTGAACCACTCAGGTTCTTTTCAGAACCCCACCTCTTCTTTGAGAGACCTTATAATACATACTTTTACATAGTGTCACTGCAAATCCTCTATGTAAAGTTACAACATTGCTGTTCTATTTTCATTGATTTAAAACTGTAATTAGAAGTCCATTTGGGTTTCCTATTCCTATTCTATTCCCCCCCAAAACAAAATGGACAATTTTTTTTTCTCCAAGTTCACATTTATGCAAAGTGAACAAACTTGCCAATTGCAAAACTTGTCAGGAGCACAGGACTAGTAAAAAAACGTTCGTGCCTAGTTACATTCTTCAGTGATGAGACCTGCTATCCAGTCCCTTTTCCTTAGTGACCTTTGACCTCTGACCTTGCACCCTCGGTGGGTTTTATCTGATTGGTCTTGCATCTCTGTGATGCCTTCACTCTTGGATGGGTTTTGAATGACCCGGCCTTTCGGGATGCGTGATTTCCCTTACTAAACCGATGCAGAGATTGAGATGACCAACCCGCAGGCAGCCATCGAGAAATCCAAGATGTCCGTCTCCACTCACGCCAGCGTGGTCAACCTGAAGGCCCACCAGAACAAGGTGGCCCCCAACGGACTGGTCAAGAAGGAGAAAGTGGCCAACACCAGCCGCAAGCAGCACAAGCGACGGTTGGCCAGTGGCAGCTCCATCAACTTGGCAGAGTCGGTGAGTGGCAGAGTCGGGCTTTGGCCGCAACACTCATCCGGGTCTATGGGGACTTGGCTTCAGCCGGCTAGCTGGCGCTTTCTGCATAGACCCGTGTCCTGTTTGAAGCCGAAGCCAGTTCATTTGTGCACTGATAATGTGCAGTGTTACCCAGACCAACATACACCCAGAACAATGCAAACCCAGAGTAATTCACACCCAGACCAACTCACACCCAAAATATCTCACACCCTGGCCAACTCACACCCAGAATAGCACACCCAGACCAACTCATACCCAGAATAATACACCAAGACTGATTCCCACCTAAAATAACTCACA
Organism: Luidia sarsii; assembly: GCA_949987565.1. Lineage (NCBI taxonomy): Eukaryota > Metazoa > Echinodermata > Asteroidea > Paxillosida > Luidiidae > Luidia > Luidia sarsii. The sequence continues at coordinate 19,872,278 of OX465106.1, forward strand.
CCCAGACCAACTCACACCCAGACTAACCCACACACAGACCAACTCATGCCCATAATAACTCACACCCAGACCAACCAGATAGACCAACCCACACACAGAATACATGTAACTCACACCCAGACCAACTCACGCCCAGAATAACTCATACGTCATACCCAGACCAACTCGTACCATTTGATAAAAACTTGTACTCGGACCAACTCACACACAGACCAACTCATCCTTGTCTGCTTCGACCTATTGCTACAGGATGAGGTTTGTGTTGTACAATTACAAGTGCCCGGATTCTAAACTTGCAGTCTCAATTACTTTCCAGTCAAACACCTCCTGGATTCGAAACAATATCCGAATGCGAGAATGCATCCGCTTCACCGAAGCGCCCGTCAATGAGAGCAAGCCAGACCCCATGTAAGTACCCACAGCCCTTCTCATCAAAACAAGTCTTGCCGGTCCTGGGCCAGTTAGCCCCAATCTCAAGCAGCATGTTTTTGTGCTGAAGAAAAATGTTTGTGCTAAAGCTGCTGTATGAGATTGGGCCAAATAGCCTCGATGTTTACCACTAGGACAGACAGACAGAGACGATGAGTCTGTGATATATCCTCTGCAATATTTCTGTGCACCGATCGCCCGCCTTTCAGGTAGACCTTGGTAATTCTATGGGGGATTTGCCAATACGCCATGTAATAAGCAGTTGAGTGTTCGATGCTTTTCCCGATTGCCCGCTGAAAAAAAATGCAGGCAGCTCGGGTGGATTTGAACCTACGACTCCTGCTTTCTAGAGCGTCTGCTCAGGAGCACCGCACTGACAGGCTGCTGAGGGGCTGAGGCCCCATCGGTACATGCTGGCACCAAAACGACCTACTCCAGTGCGGAGGCGGTTCAGGGTGACCCACTCTCTGCGAGGGAGGTCAGCTCCTGGTGGGATGTGTGTACTGGGAGGGATGGTGAGCTGTGCAGGCTTTGTCGTCTCTTGCCAGTCATGCTTCCATTGCTCCATTAGGTTGAAGTTGGAGGTTGCTAGGGATTTCGCATGACGGCTAAAAGGTCGACGAGAGCGCAGGCGTTGGTGGCCGAGGTTTTGGGCTGTTGTAATGCGGGCATGTAGAAGTTGTATCATGGGTGTGATATGATTTTTGCGTCGAGGAGAATGTAATAAGCACTTTTTTATATTATATCTACACTGTATGTTAGACCTTAATGAGTTGAAACATTAGGCCCTCACAAGTCTTTGACATTCATGTAACATGTTTAAAGGCCCTATACAACATTGGTAAAGGTCAAAAGATTCCAAAAAACATTCCAAAAAAGAAATCCTACAAAGTTTTTAACTTAAATGGTTATCTGAGAAAGTAGAAAAAGGCAAAAACCTGTGACGGTTATCGTTCTGTAGTGTAAGAAATGGTTTATTACTCGATGTTTGAGTGAAGATTTCTTGAGAAGTACAGCATCCCAGACCATAAGATTTCAACATGAGGATTCTATCATGACCATTTACAAATTTTAAATTAGAAGGAAAACTGTGGACAGAAATGTTTTACGATCTTCCCAATGTTGTATTGGGCCTTTAGGTTTGGTCACCTAAGTCAGTTAGGAGGGCTTGTATTACTTAAACTGTCTGTCGATATTGCAGACCAGACAACCCCAAGTGTCAGTGCGGCAAGAGGCTCTCCGAACACAAGCCCCTCCAGCGTAAGAACAACGATCCCCGGGCCCGCTGGAGGGTGGAGACCCACACCCACTCCAGTGCCACCAATGCCTACGGCGAGATTGAATTCATCGGGGCACCCGGTGCTGGTCTGAGCGTCAAGCTGAGAAAGGTTGGTCACCAGCTCTCTCTCTCTCTGCCTGGCTCTCTGTTTGTCTGTCTTTCTCTCTCCCATTCTCTCCCCTCTCTTTCTTTCTCTCTCTGTCTTCCTCTCTCTCATTCTCTCTTTGTTGTCCTCTCTCATTCTCTTAGTCCTCCTCTCTCTCAGTCTGTCTCCCGTCCTGTTTTTTTCTCTCTCAATCTCTTTCTGTCATTCTCCCATCCTCTGCGTCTTTCTATCTGTCTGTCACTGTCTTTCTCTCAGCCTCTCTCAATCTGTCTTTCTATTTCAATCCATGTATCTCTCTCTCTCTCTCTCTCTCTCTCTCTCTCTCTCTCTCTCTCTCTCTCTCTCTCTCTCTCTCTCTCTCTCTCTCTCTCTCTCTCTCTCTCTCTCTCTCTCTTGCTATAACTGTCTGGTCTGTGTTATTTTCTCTGTGCAGTATCTGCGTGTGGACAATACCATCCACCCCAGCAAGCTGATGGAGCTGCTGAACGACCACTGGCACCTGGGCACGCCCAAGCTCCTCATCTCGGTGACGGGCGGGGCCCTGAACTTCCCCATGAGCACCAAGCTGAAGAACGTCTTCCGCAAGGGCCTGGTCAAGGCGGCTGTCAGCACAGGTGAGCCACCACCACCACCATCCCCCCCTATACCTTAATGCCACGTCCTTTCAAGCCAAATCTTTCAATGTTCATAAAACAACATCAAAATCAAAAGTCCAAGACGTCAGGCCTTCTACATACTGACTTAAAGCCCCTACACAACATTGGTTGAGTTCAATGACTAACATTCATACGTTGTCTGATCCAACATCTATATGCATGAATTAGCACACCTGTGAAACTCTCAGGTCAATCTGACGACCGAGTCTCAAGAAAATTGGGAAAACCGTTTCATTTGTTTCGCTAAAATGCAGCATCCAACGCCGTACTGTTCTGAAAAATAGTTTAGATCTCGGTGAGATGTACCGGTAAATAAGTTTTTTTACTCTTTTGTCCAAAAATACAGCAATTTAGACAGAAATATTTCAGTGCGAGGTTTCTACCATAACCATCTTCAAACTGTATAAGTTTCATGTAAATCTGTGAACATTTCTGTTTTTCGATCTTACCAATGTTGTGTAGGGGCTTTAAGTCAGTGTTGCATTTTATAAATCTGATGAAGTACATAACCGCTGGTGCACTCTTACCTACTGGCTAATCTTCATGTAAGACTTGAAGATCGACAGGGTGGAAATGCCAAGCATAAGGTTTGCGGTGACATCATTAACCACATCTCTTTTTTGAGGAGTGTGTGGCTCTGAAAAGAGTCGGTAACTCAACGTTTTGGGCAGGGTGTACTCTGCTGCCCATTGCTAGGCAGCTAGGAGGACTGCTGGATTCCAACTTTAATAATAAGCGTACCTGCTATCCTCAGGTTGTCATCAGAGTCCAATTTCATGGAATCTGAAAGCGTGGTAAGCAAAAACATCTTTGCTTACCGGAGCAGATATTCTTTGCTTATGGTTTGCGTATTTCATGCGCCAAAGTCTTGCTCAATGGATTCCATGAAATAGATACAGTATATACGCTAAGCTATGCCTGTAAGCATTGAATTTTGCCATAACGGCTTCCATGAAATTGTACAGGTCTATTTCTTCGTCTAGATAACAGGGCAGTCTGTACACATGTGCTGCACGTAGGTGTAATTGATGGTTAATTTTCTTTTCTTTTTTTTCTTCGAAGGGGCCTGGATCATCACTGGGGGGACACATGCTGGCGTGATGAAGTACGTCGGGGAGGCTGTCAGGGACTACGCCCTGCTGGGAGCAGCGGCGGGTCAGAGCAACGTGGTTGCCATTGGCTTTGCCTCCTGGGGTATGGTGGACCAGAGAGACAAGCTCATCAGTGACAGGGTGAGTGCTACTGCTCAGAAGTGCCAGTGGTCAATTTCATTTAAAAAAAAAAAAAAAAAATTCTTCACTTCTTTGCTACAGGCAAGACGTTTAGCGGTTGCTCAGAATCTACCAGAAATCTTACAGATTGAAATAAATTGGCAAATTTTTTTTTGACTGGACCGGAACTTAATTGAACCCGAGACCTCTGGATTAACGTCCATACCAGTGCTCTTCCATCTGAGCTGTCCAGCCCTTACACGGTGGCCTTCCCTGATGGTCAGCTAGTCTTTGCCGGGTTGGGGGCGCCAGTCAGAAGCACTTAAATGTGTTATCCTGTGTCGGTTGACTTACGATGAATAGTACAGCTTGGCGAAACTCACCCCTAGGAAGTGTTCAGCTACGTAATGCTTGAGGGCTCCTATAAAAAAAGAAATAGAGTTGAATACCCAGTCAAAGGTTTGTGTCTATTTTGTATTCACTGGTTCCCTGCATACTGTCAAGTGTTGACAGGAGATGAAGTATTGTGCATGTACAAGTATTGTAGGGTGCCTGGGAGTGAAAACTGTTACCCTTAAGGCTTTTACATTTTCCCAGTCACCTTGCCAGCTGTAAGTGCTGAACACTAGACAAGAGAGGGAACGATGGAGGTTTTCTTCTCTTTTCAGTTCTAGAGCCGGATTTGTGCGCTGTCAGAGGTGCGGCTGACCAGAGTCCCTGAAACCTATTTGTAAGGATGAAGCATGCCGCTTGCATTCCAACCGTCTCATGCATGCATGACTTTATAATTCCAATTTAGAGACAGTGTCTCTCACGTTCTGACCAAACAAACCTTGTTGCCTGAAAAAGCTTTGATAAAAAAAAAGTTGCTTTTTTTTATTTTATTCCTTCGGGCTTACAGCTTTTTACATCTTTTCCTTTTTAATGAGATGACACCCTGTGAATTTCGTGCCACACATTTGAGTCCAAAAGTGGATGAAATATTCTCAACCCCCTACCCCAAATTCACAGATGGCAATTTGTTTATGCCTGTGTAAACATGGTAAAGCTACAAGCCTGATAAGTGATGATTATGTTGTATGCTGGTTTTCCACAGTGGGAAAAACATGCAAGAAACCTCATGTTCGTGGAGAAACAAATTTAAGATACTTGAATCCACAGTGGTTAAGAGGACGTTTGCACCTGAGTGCAGGAGTGGCAGGTTTGAATCCCACCCAAGCTGCCTGCATTGTTCTGCAGGCAATCAGGCAAAGCGCGTTACAGGCAGTCGAGAAGGGGCAAACCCTGGTTGAAATCAAAATTGGGATAAAGGTATATGGGAAATCAGTGGACATTTTGATTGTACGGTGGTTCTTTTGAAATACCGGGGTACCCAAAATGGAGTGTAAAACAGTTAGAATTGGGCTTTATACCTGTAGTTTGGGCCGTCTGTAGTTACATGTACAATGTATTAGAGAGGCTTATCCAATATCCATATTTTTACTTTGAGTATTGAAGGTCACCAGAATCATCAACTTCAGAGAATGAAAAGTTTCTGTACAAAGCTACAAACCCCATCAAATAGTTCGCTGGTCAATTTATGAGTTCATAATTTTCTCCCTAAGTAAGAAATTAATGCTTGCTTTGCCAGTCAACTTGTACTAACCATTGCTTGGACTGATCCAGCATGCATGATAATTTCCAGTTTGTTTTTGTGTTTGTCCCAATTTTTGGTGAATTTATTTTCAGGGTTTAAGGGTTGCCACTTTTTGTGTCAGAGTGGAACATTTTCCTGAAAGCAAGTGACGATGTGGTTGCATCGCTAACCACAGTTGTTAATATTTAGGACAGTTGTTAATGTTTAGGACAGTTGTTAATGTTTAGGACAGTTTCGGGACCAGAGTATTGTATCAACCTTTTTTTCGGGCCAAATGATCACTCCTAACTTGCATTAAGTTGTTTTTGTGTTCATACTGACCACTTTAATAATGTGATAAATAAAGAAAAGAATTGATCGGAAACTTTGGAACAGTTTTGGAAAATGGCAAAGAAAATATTGACTGGACCCGAACAAAAATTCTAGTACACAAGAATTGGGGCACGATCTTTCCACACTCTTGAAAATGAGTTGTCAGAAAGTAATAAGAAAAATGTTGAAAACCTATCATTTACTGCCTTAGAATACCAAGATGCAAATCTGAAAAACGTAGAGGGCATAAAACTTTGAGAGTGGCTCTGTAAGGATTGGAACATCAGGCCTTCTACATTTCTCGAGTTATTTTCTCCTGAGGGGGGAAAAATGTGAAAAATGGAAAAAAAGTGATTGAAATTCACCGAGGCACTTCACCGGTTCCCACCGCCTTCTCCGAACAGGGCCGGTTCCCCGCCGACTACCGCATGGACACCAAGAAGCACAAGGGGGTGTTGCTGGACCCCAACCACACCCACTTCATCCTGGCCGACAACGGCACCGAGGGCCAGTTTGGCGTGGAGATCAAGCTCCGGGCCAAGATGGAGAAGGAGATCTCGGAGCAGAAGATGTCGGGCGTGGCCAGTGAGTAGTGCTGTGAACCCGGTGTCTTGAGATTCTTGCCTGAGATCTACAAGAGCCTTGACTAGTCTGGATGTGCCTTGTGTGTTATTGATTGTAAAAAGGTGTACTGAAGCAAGCTACTGTGTACCTAGGATAGAATTGAAACAGAGAGGTTCTTAAAGAACTCGCTCTCCTTCCATCTCCCTCCTCCCTCTCCCTCTCCCTCTTTATCACCCTCTCCCTCTCCCTCTGTATCACCCCCTCCCTGTCTCTCTCCCTGCCCCTCTCCCTTTCCCTGTCCCACCCCCTCTCCATCTCCCTCTCCTTCACCCTCTCCATGTCCATCTGCCGCTCCCTCTCTCTCCCTCTCCCTCTCACTCTCACTTTCACTCTCACTCTCACTCTCACTATCACTATCACTCTCCCTCTCCTTCTACCTCTCCCTCTCCCTCTACCGGTACCTCTCACTCTCACTCTCCATGTCACTCTCACTCTCACTTTCACTCTCACTATCACTATCACTATCACTCTCCCTCTCCTTCTACCTCTCCCTCTCCCTCTACCGGTACCTCTCCCTCTCACTCTCACTCTCACTCTCACTCTCCATGTCACTCTCACTCTCACTATCACTCTCACTATCACTATCACTGTCACTATCACTATTACTATCACTCTCCCTCTCCTTCTACCTCTCCCTCTTCCTCTCCCTCTCCCTCTCCCTCTCCCTCTCCCTCTCCCTCTCCCTCTCCCTCTCCCTCTCCCTCTCCCTCTCCCTCTCACTATCCCTCTCCCTCTCCCTCTCCCTCTCCCTCTCCCTCTTCCTCTCCCTCTCCCTCTCCCTTTCCCTCTCCCTCTCACTATCCCTCTCCCTCTCCCTCTCCCTCTCACTCTCCCTCTCCCCCTTCCTCTCCCTACAGATGTGTCCGTGCCTGTGGTCTGTGTGGTGGTGCAGGGAGGACCCAACACCATTGCCACGGTCTACGAGGCCATCATGAACGGCACACCGGCGGTCATCGTCTCGGGCACGGGACGGGCCGCCGACATCCTGGCCTTTGCCTTCCAGAGGGCGCCGGAGGTGGAGAAGAACGTCAAGGACAAAGGGGTCAACAAGACTGTGTAAGTTGAGGGTCCTTGGTCCCGTCTTCCCTTACCCTCCTCCATTCTCATCAAGAAACTTGGTTTGGCGGTAGAGATCTGCTCGTCTCTTTGGCAAGAGATCATAAGATATGATCCTTGGAGATGGGCGTGTGCAGTGCTTCATTGAGTGTCTGAGTCGGTAATATACACAAAGGTTGCAAACTGCTTACTGACATGACTGATAACAGACAACGGTGAGTAGCTGGACAGAAAGATGCGCTTTTCAAGTTAATCTCTCCTTCAATATTCATTTGAGGAATGTAAAACTTGGCCAGCAAAGAATGTAAAACTTGGCCAGCACAGAGTCCTTAATTTCCTCTATCGGCTCTATGTAAAAACCTTAAAATCAAATATGTTTTCATGAAAATATCTTCAAGCTAAGAGAGCTTAGCGTGGAAGCTCGTTAAATGATCAAAATGACATTTTCGGATTTCCGGAAATGGCGTGATTTTATTTATTTATTTATTTATTTATTTTTTTGATTGTATTTTTATGTCAAACAAGTATCTCAAACTGCTCATTTTTATCTGATGACACCCTAAAAACTGAAGGGTGCCTGCACCCCTTCCTTGAATCTCTCGGTCGCGTAAGCGCTCACTCGCAGTCGCACAATTTATTAGCCTTAGGTGATTTTCAGGAAATGACTTTGTCGGTCACTTTATAATTATACATTCCCGTTTCTTTTTATTCATTTTTTTTTTTTCTCTCTCTTGATTTGTTCGGAAATGGGAGCAGGAAGCAGACGGTCATCAGTGACTCTCTCCTTGTGCGCGTGGCCGACATGTTAAACAAGGAGTTCAAAGGGAAGGACCTGGACCTGCACCTGACCCGCATCAAGGAGATGCTGATGCGCCGGCACCTGATCACCGTCTACGAGCTGGGCGCCGGCTCCCACAAGACGGACATTGACAGCGCCATCCTGCACGCCCTCCTCAAAGGTGAGTCCCGGGGGGGGGGGGGGGGTCGGTTCGGCAATTTCACAGAGGCGAAATCTCACAGAGGCGAAAAAAGGTATGATTCTAAAACGTTGAGTTACCGGCTCTTCTCGGAGCCACACTCATTCTGGTCAGAGATTTTAACACGGTGTCACCACAAACTCTCCACTCTGAAAGGTGCTTCAGAAACAAGAAGTAAGCCCCGGAATTACAGAGTTAACTTCCAGCTGAATGCAGGCACTGTGGTTCACTGAATGGACCACTGTGTACACTCTGAATAGAGTCATTGCATCCACACAGTCCCTGGTATCAGTCAGCTGAATGCAGGCACTGTGGTTCACTGAATGGCCCACCGTGTGCACTCTGAATAGGGTCATTGCATCCACACAGTCCCTGGGTATCAGTCAGCTGAATGCAGGCACTGTGGTTCACTGAATGGACCACTGTGTGCACTCTGAATAGGGTCACTGCATCCACACTGTCCCTGGTATCAGTCAGCTGAATGCAGGCACTGTGGTTCACTGAATGGACCACTGTGTACACACTGAATAGGGTCATTGCATACACACAGTCCCTGGTAACAATCAGCTGAATGCAGGCACTGTAGCCTATTGGAAAGTGGCCGGCATGAAATGATTAATGTAACCATGTCTTCCCTCTTGTTTGTATGCTTTACAGCCAACAAAGGCAGAGTCCAAGACCAGCTTCAGCTGGCCTTGATCTGGGACAGAGTGGACGTCGCAAAAAGAGAAATCTTCACAGATGAAAGAGACTGGAAGGTGAGGTTCGCTGGTGGTCGCTACTGGTAATTGAATTAGCCATCCCTCAAGACTGGAGCTTGCCATCCTAGATATTCATATTTTTTTCACGGTCTCTTTAGTGACCAGAAGATGTCCTTATCAGGTCAGAGAGGCGATTATTTTCATGGTGAATTCACTGTAAAATGCATCGTGAAATCACAGTGACTTTTTAGTTTCACGGCAAAATGACATTTTCACCCCTTTTTCACCGTTTAGATGTTCATAGTGTCAAAGCCTATATGAGCAGACTTTAATCATCCACATGATCAAGTTTTTAGCCAATAGAATCAGACCCCCCCTCCCTGTGCTACTTGGAATTGTCTTTATTGCCAATAGATATGGTCACCTTGGGGTTACCGTGCATCTTTGTCAAGAGTAGCAGCCCCCCTTTTTTTTCTCACATGTCAACCGCCTACCCAATGGGAGCAGCCCTTTGGCTCACATGACAGCTTTCTAGCCAATGGGAGCAGCCCTTTGGCTCACATGACAGCTTTCTAGCCAATGGGAGCAGCGCTTTGTTCACATGACAGGCTTCTGGCCAATGGGCAGATGGGAGCAGCCCTTTGTTCACATGACAGCCTTCTAGCCAATGGGAGCAACCCTTTGGTTCACATGACAGCTTTCTAGCCAATGGGAGCAGCGCTTTGTTCACATGACAGGCTTCTGGCCAATGGCAGATGGGAGCAGCCCTTTGTTCACATGACAGCCTTCTAGCCAATGGGAACAGCCCTTTGGTTGACACGGTAGCTTTCTGGCCAATAGGCAGATGGGAGCGGACCTTTGCTCACATGACAGCCTTCCAGCCAATGGGAGCATCCCTTTTGTCTCACATGACAGCCTCCTGGCCAATGGGAGCAGCCCTTTGGCTCACATGACAACATCAAAACCACCTCCCGCCAAGAGAGGGAACTAACCAAAAGTTTGCCGAATGGAAATCACGATGCAACTTCTTCCTTTTTTCTTTTAAACAGAAAGGGGAGCTGGACGATGCCCTACACTATGCTCTGGTCAACAACCAGTCGGACTTTGTCAAACTCTTCATGGAGAACGGAGTCAGCCTGAAGGACTTCCTTACAGTCAGGAAGCTCACTCTGCTCTACAATGAGGTACAGTAATGCAAGGAGTGCAGCCCCCTCGATTGTACTGGCGTCGCTGAGCAAAAGCCATGGTGGGCAAAACAGTGGTGACACGCTGGAGGATAGGGGGCTGCGTTGACCCGCAATCTATTTGGCTGTTGATCTGGGGATCAGTGGAACTATTTGGTCTCTTGGTTTGTTAATTTGTCAATCTATCCAATTTGTCAGTCTCTTGACCTGTTGATGTATTGATGTATTGATGCATTGATGTATTGGTATATTGGTGTATTGGTATATTGGTGTATTGGTATATTGGTGTATTGGTATATTGGTGTATTGGTATATTGGTGTATTGGTGTATTTGTGTATTGATGCATTGTCTGTTCTGTTCAGCCTGTTTCGGTCCACTGCTGGACGAAGGCCTCTTCACCAATTCCCCAAAGTAGTCTATCTTCAGCCAGTTGTTTCCACTTTATGCCACCATGCTCCCTGATGTATTGATGTATCGATTAATTGATTTATTGATATATTGATCTATTCATCTATCAATGTATCAGTACATGACTGTATCAATCTGTTTATCTATTGATCCGTTAATCTATTCATCTTTTCAAGTCCATGTTTTCATCAATCTACCAATCCATCTACTGTATCTACCAATCTAAAGATCTATTTATTGATCAACTAATCTATCACCCCATTAATCCACTTTCTCGTTTATCCTTTAGGTCAAGCCCAACACACTCCTCTATGAGCTTCTGGAGAAAGTGCGAGGAAAGGTGAGACCCGTTTGCCTTTCCATACAACTCCAGTATTCGAGATACGCAATAGCATCGCATGACACTATTGAAAAAGAAAAAAATTGGAAGGTGAAAATTTGTAAACATGGTAAAGGATATGTAAACAAAATGTCAAGAATTTGGTTTTAGCCAAAGACATTGGAAAGAGTTGACTAAAACTAATGCTTATTATTAATTGGTTTGCGGTGACACCATGTGTATCATCTCTTTTGAGACTGAGTGTGGCTCTGAAAAGAGCCGGTGACTCAACGTTTCGAGCGGTGTGTACTCAGTCTGCTTGTCGTCAGGAGACTGTTGATGACAAGCAGACTGCTGACGACGAGCAGAGTACACACTGCCCGAAACGTTGAGTCACCGGCTCTTTTCAGAGCCACACTCAGTCTCAAAAGAGATGATACACATGGTGTCACCGCAAACCAATTAATAATAATTGTTTCCACCATGCAAACCTTCAAGTCTTTTTTGTTAAACTAATGCCTTGAATCATTCAGCACCTACAAGCTGTCCACTAATACCTGTACCACCTTGTTAATATCAATTTCATTATCTACATGATAAATAGAGTGATGTTAATACAAAAGCTGTTGCAAACTGCTCACTGACTAAAATGACTTGCAATGCATGAATCCCAAAAGTTAGAGGGCCTGACGTCTTGATCCTACGGTAGCAGGACCTTTCTCTTTACCTTTGAGGAAGGTCCTGCTAGGATCGAAACGTCAGGCCCTCTACCGTAACTATTGAGACTTACTGTCACTATGAACATCTAAACAGTGAAAATGGGGGAAAAAAGTAATTTAGCCGTGAAAAGAAAATTCACCGTGTTTTCACCCCTATTTCATGGCACATAGTTTAAGCCAAGTCATTTTCAAGGTGTTTTCACCAGTGTTCTCCAAGGCCACATTATTCCTGGTGGTAAATGGCTAGAGGCAATTGAGAAGTATCTGGGAGTGACAGGTACAGGTACAAGGACACCATCACGGTCTGTTTAGTGATCCGAAGATGTCCTTATCAGGTCAGAGAGGCGATTATTTTCACGGTGAATTCACTGCAAAATGCACCGTGAAATCACAGTGACTTGTTAGATTCACTGCAAAATGACATTTTCACCACTTTTTTCACGGTTTAGATATTCATACCCGGTGGTGTATGTAGTAGTGCATTGTATGAGTGTGTCTGCCTCTTGCTGACCCCCCCCCAAAGCAGCAGTCGCAGCGGAAGTTCACCCTGATCGACGTTGGCAAAGTCCTGGAGGAGCTGACCATGGACACCTACGAGCCGCTGTACCTGCGCAACGCGACCAAGTACGCCATGACGGAGGTGGAGATACTGGGCCCGGAGACGGAGGTGGTCGGGGAGGAGGAGGTGATGGCGGAGGAGGTCGAGGAGACGGGCGGCGGCCGGGGCTACGAGGTGGTGCACAGGCACCAGCAGCAGGTGGACACGAGAGGTAGCTATAGAGAGACTTTGCCTGGGTTGATTTCCCCCCTCCAAACCACCCCCACCCTTTCCACTGTTGACAGTTCTCTGTGTTTTCTCTATTATAATTGTTCAGAATTGTTATTAATTATTATTTGAATAATTATTATAATGAAGTCCTATTCACTTTGTGCAGAAGTGCAGAAAATATGGAAGTGCTTTTTGGTGTAGGAATGGAGGTTATGGGTTGGAATCGCAGTTTTGCCAATTTTTTGTTTTGTTTTAAGAGATCCAGATGCGGAAAAAGCATTATGTTCTGTTTGCCAACAGACATAAATCTCTAGTTATTATTAGATACTGTAAGCTTTCCACTGGTGGGAACGTCCAGTTACCACTCGGGTTCTTTTCGAAACCACACCTCTTCTTTAAGAGACCGTATACCGTACATGGTGTCACCGCAAACCCTCCTCTATCATCATCACCACCACCATCATTATTATCTCTTCAGATACCTTGCAGGAGCAGGGCTGCCACTTCTCCAGCCCCGTCCGGGAGCTCTTCCTCCTGGCTATCATGCAGCACCGGCCCAAGATGGCGCGCATGCTGTGGGAGGACGGCAACGACGCGGTGGCCTCGGCCCTGACGGCCAGCATGATGCTTAAGATCATGGCGCAGCGGGAGGACGACCCCGACCAGAGTGCTGCCATGATCAAGCTGGCTGAGTGAGTCTCTGTCTGGGTTCTTGGGCTCCGGCTTTTTTTTTTTTTTTACAGGCTGTCGATTTTTCTACGAACTGGACGTGCTGAGAAAAAGACCCGTCTGACGTCTGGGCTGTGGCCTTAGGGTGGACGCCGGAAGGAAGAAGGAAAAGAGGTCGGCCCAAAACACTATGGCGACGTATGGTGGAGGTTGAAAGAAACGGTGCGGGCTGGAGCTCCTCGAATGCAATGTGCCATGCAGCCTCAGACCGACCCCAGTGGAAGGCTGATGTCCTAGCCTTATTTGCCTCCTGGCACTGAGAGATTTAGTTAGTTTATTTAGCGTAGTTAGTCGATTCTCACGGACACACAAAGAAAAATGCACTATGGGTCTGTAGAATCTTACTGCGGTCGATTTTTTTATCAACCCCCATCTTAACATAATGATCAGTTGCACGGCGGTGAGCAATGCGCAGAAGCCACTTAGCTCATACAATAGGAGGGTTTGTGGTTTTACCATGTATAAGGTCTCTTTAAGAAGACGTGTGGTTCCGAAAAGAACTTGATTATGCTCTGGCCGTCATCAGGAGATGGTGTCATAGTCTACGGCTTCATGTACTACAGTTCAGATTTCCCCAGCACATTTCTAGGCATCTTTTTCTAAAGTCCTATTAATGTTGCTGTGCGTGCTCTTTGCCCCGTTGTATTTTGTTTTTGTGAGATTTTTGAATTCCCTCCAGCGCTGTTTGTCATTCTTGACCGTAGTTGGCGGGATTGGGTTTTTTGTATAAATTAATAAAAAATAAAAAAATCAAACAAAAATTGCAAACCCTCCTATATTGTTTCACCCACCATGCAAAGCCTGAAAGTCTTATTCACTTAGCTCACCAAAACTCGTGGTGGCGTTATGTACGGTACAACTTACAACTCCGTGGTGGACCATTTGCAGAGAGTACGAGGAGCTGGCCAGCGGTGTGCTGAACGAGTGCTACAACGACGACCCGGAGCGCACCTCGCTGCTGCTGGTACGGCAGCAGGACAACTGGGGCAATTCCACCAGCCTCAGCCTGGCCAAGCACGCCAAGAACATGAACTTCATCGCCCACTCCGGCGTCCAGAACCTGCTGACGGAGATCTGGCGCGGCAAGCTGTCGGACGAGAACCGCAACTATCTGGTGAGTACGTCGATGGTGTGGGGGGGGGGGGGGCCTGCTTGAGAGGGAGGATGTCATCCTGGAAAGCTTTTCATGGCATCCACCCCCCCTCTTCCCCACAAGGTTTTACGGAATCTCCCCTCCCAGTTCAGATGAGCTTTCCATAGTTGCACTGTCAGCAATGCATACAACCGACAACTGATTTCTTGGCCAGTAGCTCTGGTGCCGCTTGTCTGTTGTCAGTCACAGCCGTGTGGATTAAATGACCTAATTCACTGAGCAATAGTCATAGTGTCCTGCATTCAGCTGACTGATACCTGGGACTGTGTGGATGCAATGACTCTATTCAGAGTGCACACAGTGGGCCATTCAGTGAACCACAGTGTCCTGCATTCAGCTGACTGATACCAGGGACTGTGTGGATGCAATGACTCTATTCAGAGTGCACACAGTGGGTCATTCAGTGAACCACAGTGCCTGCATTCAGCTGACTGATACCATGGACTGTGTGGATTCAATGACTCTATTCAGAGTGTACACAGTGGGTAATGCAGTGGACCACAGTACCTGCATTCTGCTGACAGATTGTTTTGTTGCAAAAATTTCAATCCCAGCAGGACCTTTCTCAAAGGCCTCTGAGATGGGGTCCTGCTAGCCGGATCGGTTTGCCAGGCCCTCTCAATCGGCGAGACTTGCATTTCCATCATATAAGTCACGTAGTGGATTGAGACTCTTCTTTTTTTGTGTGTGTTTTCGTCCCAAAGCTTTGGATCTGCATGATTTTCCCGTTCATCATTCCCTTCACCATCGTCTTCCGGGAGGACGAGGAGGAGGAGGTGGACACGGAGAAGTCAGGGTGGGAGCCTCGGCAGGAGGTGGACATCGGCACCTTCAACCAGGCAAGGAAGATGGTCCCAGTTTGCAACATAATTACCCAGCTTGTGAAAAAAGAATTGTATTGTGAAAAAATAATTGCATTGTGAAAAAAGAATTGTATTGTGAAAAAATAATTGCATTGTGAAAAAAGAATTGTATTTTGAAAAAAGAATTGCATTGTGAAAAAAGAATTGCATTGTGAAAAAAAGAATTGTATTGTGAAAAAAGAAATGTATTGTGAAAAAATAATTGTATTGTAAAATAATATTTGTATTGAGATATAATAATGTTATTGTGAAATAATAAGTCAATTTCTATTGCCAACTTTATGCGAAATGTTTGAAACTTAAATGAAGATGAAAGATGAAGAAGAATGAAATGTTTCAAACGTGACTTTTTTTTCGAATTTAATGAAAAATTGTTCGAACCGTAGAAAAAGCGTTCCGCATTGTCTAATATTTTCCCAACATTGTTGGAAATGTTCCACACATTGTGAAAAATATTCCCCACTTTTTGGAAAATGGTCTGCACTTTTGTTGTAAATATTCCCCACTTTGTGAAAAAACCTTTTGCTTTGTGAAATACTTCACATTTTGTGAAGGTTGCCCTCTTCTTTTATTTTTGTATTTGTTCCCACTTTGTGAAAAATGTCCCCTCTCTGTAAAAAAAAAACCTTTCCTGCTTTGTGAAGAACCGTTTCCACTTTGTGGGAAAACAATTCCCTTGATGAAGAAATGTCCACTTCTGGAAAGAAAATGTGAAATCTGAACCTGGGGAATTTTGTGGATTTTGTGGATTTTGGGGGGAATTTTATGGATTTTGTGGATTTTTTGGGGAATTTTGTGGATTTTTGTGACAACATTTTTTGTTGGTCTTCCATGATTGTTTTCCATCCTACAAGTTTTCAAGGTTTACACTGTGAAATTCGTCTGCACACAGGGCGTACCATTTAATCTGGAGGATGACAAGTTGGGCGAGAGTCTGCACATGGTCAAGACAGAGCACCCAGAGTCCACGAGCAGCGTCAACTTGCAGCCCTCCAACAGCAGAACCGTGTACGTTCCAATCCTGCAAGCCTCCTCAACTCAATGTCTCACCCACAGACTTTATCAAGATGTCCAAAGTGCCTGACCAAAAACCTGCAAAGCATGCAAATTAAGGAACCCCAAAAATAAAGGAAAAAACCTGTCTGGGAACATAGTCTTTTGAACATTTTCTGAAACATAGCAAAGAGAAGTTTGACTGGACCGGGACATGTAGGGATGCGGAGACCTCTTGTTTGTGCATACCAGCGGACTTACCATCTGAGCTATCTAGTCCGTAGATGGTGGCCTCCCTATATGGTCAACTAGTCTTTGCCAGGGTGGGATGCCAGTCAGAGTCATTTAACTATTAACTTCCTTGGGATTTTTTTTAATAAAAAAGGTTGCCAACTGTATTCAACATATTGCTTTAATTAGATTTTACTTGCTTTTTTAACCTGCTCTTATCAGATCGAGTTTGTCTATGCTTTTCATGCCGATTTCAGTACTTAATCGTCTCTTATGAATTGGCCCCTTGGTTTTATGAAGCACGGCTTTTTACGCCCAAGCAAATATCATAGCTTTCAGCAACTCTGCCAAATTGGCCACTTGTGTTGCTACAAAATGTCTTGTGTCACTTCAAGAGGAGTCTGATTGGCACTCTGGTTGTGTCCTGCAGGCTGTACACCAACCAGGGTGACGATAACATCAAGGAGGACTACCAGAAGACGCCGGGCGCTAACTTTACCGACAGCGGCAAGGAGTTGTCCTGGTTCCAGCGTTTCACGTACTTCTACGACGCTCCCTTGGTCACCTTCAGGTTCAACTGTGTAAGTTTCCGTTATTTTAGGAAATTTAGGAAATTTAGGAATTTTAGGAAAGAGGACATTCTTTGTAGGCGGGATTGGAAAGTCGGTCTTTGATACTGAGTGAGTTTTCTGCTTGTTTCCTACACAGCTCTATCACACTATGAACATCTAAACCGTGAAAATGGGGTGAAAATGTCATTTAGCCGTGAAAAGAAAATTCACCGTGTTTTCACCCCTATTTCATGGCACACGGTTAGCCAAGTCATTTTCACAGTGTTTACACCAGTGGTCTCCAAGGCCACATTCCTGGTGGTAAATGGCTAGAGGCAATTTAGAAGTATCTGGGAGTGACATTTACAAGAACACCATACAGCACCTCTATGGGGGCTGGTGGTCCCTACTGGTAATTGAATTAGCAATCCCTCAAGGCTGGAGCTTGCCACCCTAGATATTCCGGGTTTTTTCACGGTCTCTTTAGTGACCAGAAGATGTCCTTATCAAGTCAAAGAGGCGATTATGTTCGCGATGAATTCACTGTAAAATGCACCGTGAAATCACAGTGACTTTTTACATGTAGTTTCACGGCAAAATTACATTTTCACCCCCTTCTCACGGTTTAGATGTTCATAGTGTCATTGATTGTCCCTTCTGTACTCACTAACATGTCAGACATCAAACATGGTCCTTGTATTTTGAAGGTTCGGGTTGTGTTAGGGTTAAGTGAAAGGTTTGTAATGTTTCCTAAAGACAGGCAGAGTGCACACTGCCCAAAAGGTTGGGTTACCATTTTTTTTTTTCATAGCCACACTCCGTCTCTAAAGAGATGTTTTACGCGGTGTCACCGCAAACCTTTCACTTCCACTTGCACTACCATAAGTGGAAGGTTTGCAATATCTCCTAAAGACAGGCAGAGTGCACACTGCCCAAAACGTTGGGTCTCCAACTCTTTTTCAGAGCCACACTCCGTCTCTAAAGAGATGTTTTACGCGGTGTCACCGCAAACCTTTCACTCGGTACTTCCGCCATGCAAGCCTTCACATCTCATCTGTCTTCGGTAATTTCCATAATGATGCACGAATTGAGCGTGGTTTGTGATTTTTGTTTCTTCTTTTTTTCGGCTCCCCGCTGTGCGTGTAGGTGTCCTTTGTCAGCTTTCTGGCGCTGTTCAGCTACATCATTGTGGCTAGCTTTGGGGCCACGGTCTCGGCAGCGGAGATCGTTCTCTGGGTCTGGGTGGCCACACTGTTCACGGAGGAGATAAGACAGGTAGGGGCTCAAAAGGGCTGTCCTTGGCGAGAGACATTGCTACCCCCTCAGTCCTATTCATCATTGTACGCTTGCTCAGAACAACGCGTGCATGCTCAGATCAAATCGAAAAGGACGGTTAATACCTGTTCGTACTTCACCAACTGTGCAGAAGACTTTCAATTATGAACGAGTAATTAGAAAACGTAGCCACTTGGAGTTGGCATCGCTTAAACATAGCTGCCAACCATTCTTATTTTGGTGGAATCATTCCTCTTTTGGTGGAATCATTCCTCTTTTGGGGTAAAAATGTATCACTTTTTATAAGCTCTTGACAACAGTTTCCGATTTTTGGCTTGGAAATACGCATGTATTCCTATGAAGTTTGCAATGTGATTCCTCTTCTTCTTTTTTTTAGCAGAAGTATTCCTGATTTCCTTTAAGATAGGTTGGCAGCTTAAATGCTTCAAGCCCATTTGTGGCCAGAGAGAGCGCAGGGGAACCGACCTCGCTAATTTGCCAACCGGCCTTTGAACCGGTCCCTCGAGTTTGTGCCGTTCACACCGCGCCGTGCAATTGTCTGTCCCCTTGGTCACCAGATTGCGCAGGAGGAGTCCAACAGCTGGCGCATTCGCTTTGTCTCCTGGATCTCCGAGTACTGGAACATCGCTGACCTGGCGGCGCTCATCCTGTTTGCCGTGGGCGTGGCGCTGCGCTTCAACCTGGCCACCCTGGATGTGGCGCGCATCGTCCTGGCCATAGACCTGCTCATCTTCTACATCCGGCTCCTGCAGATCTTCTCCATCCACAAGAACCTGGGGCCCAAGCTCATCATGATTCAGAGGATGGTGAGTTTACCTGAAAGAAAGAGAGAGAGAGCGAGAGACATCAACAACACAGCTTTCCCACAATTTTCTGTTTTTAATTTTAAACTTTTGATTTCAAGATTTTCATTGTTTAATTTTTTTTTAATTTTTGCTTTTGTTTTCATTTTTCAAGATTTTTTTTCATTTATGCATTTTTTTCATTTTTTTTCATTTTTTTTTTTTTTTTTTTTTTTCATTTTTTCAGGTTTTCATTTTTGCATTGTTATTTTTTTATTTATTTTTTCATTTCTATTTAATTTTGTTTCTATTGTTTTTATTTTTGCATATCATTTTTTTTCAAATTGTTTTTAAATAGGATTTGAAGGTTTTCATTGTGAGATTAAACCCCACTCCCAGTTACAATCCAGCCGCAGTCTCCTGAAGCTGAACAGAGTATACTGTTCGAAACATTGAGTTCTTCCGGTTCTTTTCAGAACCACATACTCACAAAAGATAATTTTGTGTTATCGCAAACCTGTGTATTCTTAATTTGTTTTTATTTTATTTTTTACATTGATCATGTTCCCCTTTTTTCAATTTTTCATTTTTGTTGCCTTTTTTCCAATTTGTTTTCATAGTTTCCAATTCCGTTTTTATTCTTTCTTTTTTTTCAATTGATCTCCCCCCCCCCTTTTTCCTTTTTTTTTCTTCAACTTTTACATTTTGTTTATGTTTCAATTTGTTCAGTTCCCAACAATCTTTTCACAGCTTTTTATATAATGTCAATTGCAGTTGTTTTTCAACCTGAATGTTCTCAGTGACACTTAATACAATGCCAGTTCTGGGGAAAAGGGCCTTTCTTTTCATTTCATGTTTCCAGTCGAGTTTATATCCCCCTTTTGGAAATATGGCTCAGATTCTATTTCGTTCCCTCCCCAATCTGCAGATGATTGATCTGCTGTTCTTTGTCAGCATACTGCTAGTGTTTCTGCTGGCCTTCGGCATTGCCTCCCAGGCCATCCTGCAGCCCCAGGCCACCTCCTTCGTGGAAGTCCTGACAGGGGTGGTCTACAAGCCCTACTTCCAGATCTTTGGCGAGCTCTTTCTGGACGACATCCTAGGTGAGCTGAACTCCCATTTTCTCACAAGACTTAAGGCTTGAGTTCAAATCAGATCTGAGTGATTCCTATGATTGTGTGCGTAATTGTGTGCGTTTTTTTATGAACAATTTAAAATAAAAATGTATGAAAATTTATGACAAATTTGAGTACATGATGTTGATCAGTAATGCCATTGCATTGTCATGTTTCTCATGTCTCTCCCTCTCTCCCTCCCTCCCCCTCTCTCCCTCTCTTCCTCTCTCCCTCTCTTCCTCTCTCCCCCTCTCCCTCTCCCCCCTCTCTCTCTCTCTCACTATCTCTCTTTCCCTCTCTTCCTCTCTCCCTCTCTCCCTTTCCATCTCTCCCCCTCTCCTCTCTCCCTCTATCCCTCTCTCGCCCTCTATCGCCCTCTATCTCTCTCATTTCTCTCCCTCTCTCTCTCATCTCTCTCCCTCATTCTCTCCCCCCTTCCTATCAATCTCTCTCACCTGTATCAACCAGGTTCTGTTGGTTGCAGTGCTGCCAACAGCAGCTACGTGGAGCCCGGAGTGTACCCATGCCCGGTCAATTCGGCCGTGGGCGTCATCCTGCTCTTCCTCTACATGATGCTCAGCAACGTGCTGCTCCTCAACCTTCTCATTGCCATGTTCAGGTGAGTGGTGGATCTTGACCAAGCACCAAGTAATTGAGGATAGGCATCATGTGTATTGGGAAACCCCATACACATGTTCAAGGTGTTCAAGGTATCCAACTTGTATTCAACTACCTGGGGCAAATGTCATAGAGCTGCTTAAGCGCCAAAGTTTGCTTAATCTTAAAATTTAGTGGGCCTGACGTTTCGATCCTAGCAGGACCTTTCTCAAAGGCTTTGGGAAAGGTCCTGCTAGGATCGAAACGTCAGGCCCACTAAGTTTTAAGATTTACATTTTGGTAATTTTAGTCAGTAAGCAGTTTGCAACATTTTTGTATATCACCTAAAGTTTGCTTAAGCACAAACACTCATGATACATACATGGAGGATCACCCTGCCAACCCGAACTTCATTATTGTTTCATGCTAACTAAAAGAGAGTTGAATACAAGTCAAAAGCAGTGGACTTCACATTGCAGTGCGGTCTGGAATCCACACAAGGAAGACCTTTCCTGATTAGTTTTTTGACATGTACATGACAGAGGAAGGACAAAAGGGGAAGGAGTGGGATGCAGATGTACACCTAGGGAGGGGAGATTAGGGAAAACAAACAAAAGGGTGGGGAGGATCAAAGGGATGGGAGGGAGGTGTGAGATCAAAGGGGAAAGCCACAGGGAAGATGAAAGAAAAGAAGTGTTAATGAGGTGAGGAGTGGTCATTCCCTTCCTGAATATTAAGGTCGTGAAAAGAGGAATGTTTTCGTTTGACAAATACTTGGGCCTAGGGATAGTCCTGATTTGCCAGGCACTATTAACAAGAGGCAACCTCTTCCTTTCTCGCTCACCCCTTGTCCGATCTGGGGCAGTTACACCTTCTCGACCGTGCAGGAGAACACGGACGTCTACTGGAGGTTCCAGCGCTACGATCTGATCTATGAGTACTTCAGGCGGCCTCCGCTGGTGCCTCCCTTCATCCTCCTCTCCCACCTCTTCTTGTTAGGCCGCTTCATTCTGCAGAAATTTCGCGGGATGCGTAGCAGTAAAGGCTCGGGCGAAATGAGTAAGTTTTGCTAAAAAAGAATGAACGTCTGGTTTAATTCTTCTGACTGCATTCCCCTGTAACGGTCTGATCCGGGTCCCATGCTCAGGTGAGACAGTTACCATATATGGATAAAAAACGTCATGCGCAGTTCATATGATAGTTGTCCATTTTGAAGGCCGTGCTGAGTCGATATGGCCATTGGCAATGCAGCGCTTTCAGGCTCGTTCGTTGACCCGTAGTTGACCCGTAGTTCAACAACGCTCAGTACGGAGCCTAGTAACTAGGCGTAGAACTTGCAGTTTTACATTGTTGAAGAAATGCTACATTGTCCCCCGTAATGAGGGTGTATCGATTAGCTTTATACAATCAAAAGCAAAATGTATTTTTACAAACTGGGTTCGTTCCCGGATAATCATAAACATCAGTCACATGAAGGGTGCCCCAGGTGCTTGGTTCACTGACTCATCTGAGCACGCTGAGCAGCTAAGAACGTTGCTGCAACGTGCTGAGGTGAGCCAGTGACGTCACGGCTCAACTCAGCACGGGGGCCTGTCTGAGATCGTTACACCCTCCTCTCCCGCCTTTCCAGTAAAGACTAGTTGACTATTAGGAAGGCTAAATAGTGAACTTGGGAATCTGTTGCATATTAATCTGGTTTCTTGTTTTTGTCCAATTCACACTCCTGTTTAAAAAAACCTGTTTCACATGTTAAGTTTACATGTAAGATGTACATGTACATGTAAGATGTACATGTAGACTTCCGGAAATTGATGGATTTTCGGAAATGTTTATTTTTTATTTTATTTTTTATGAAGTTAATTAATTAATTAATTTATTATTATATCTATATTTGTTTATTTCAAACAGGTATCTCAAACTGCTCATTTTTATCTGTTTAAACCCTAAAAACTGAAAGGCGCCTGCAGCACTGCCATGAATCTCTCGGTCGCGTAAGCACTCACTCGCAGTCGCACAATTTATTGGCCTTCAGTGATTTTCAGGAAAGGACTTTGTCGGTCACTTACTGTACACCCCTGGGCTAAGTGATTTCATTTATTTTGTTTTGGCCTTCACAGAGCAGATAGTTGTCCCGAGTAAAGTCAAGCAGATGGTTCTCTGGGAGACCATTCAGAGTGACGAGTACATCGTCAAGGCCAAGACCTTGCTGGAAGAGGACATCCACGAACAGGTCAAGTCCACCGGGGAGAGGTGAGTTGGAGTCATGGTTAGCTCTCCTTTTTTTTTAAAAAACCGCTTCACACCGGGACCCTCCGAATTAAGAATGCCGGCTGTGTTGCCGATGCCAATGTGCTTCAGCCCTCGTGACAAGATGATGGGCAGAGAACAACACTGCCAGAAACGCTGAGTTACCTTCACTCTTTTCGTAGTTAGACACACCATCTCAAAAAGGAGATGTGTCGCATGATGTCACCGCAGACTCTCCTCTTGCTGCTTCAAATCTTTCCTGGCAAAGTTGCCGCTGGATTTGTTTACAGACATAGGAAAGATTACTTTGCCGTTCGCACTGAATGTAGCTGTTGTCTAAGTGAGTTGTGCCCTCCCCAGTGCAAACGCGTCTGTAGTGTGGTGAGCGTTCGTTAAGATGAGGGCGCCCTCCTCTTTTTTCCCCCCTTCGTCAGGGTGGATGAGCTTCTGGGCAAACTGGACGAGCTGTTTGCAGATCCTGAGACTGGGGTTCCCTCCAAGGCCTTGGGCTTGCTCGGCGAGAAAGCCATGGACGATAGACTGAACCGTCTCGAGGACCAGGTGAGATCACCGACTCGTCACAGACCTCTCCAGAACCTCAAGCGGCCTCCCCCGAGTCCACCTCCAGCGTCTCTCCAGCCTCCTCCAAACCTCAACCAACCTCCTCCAAACCTCAACCAACCTCCTCTAACCCTCAAAATCTTTCCAACCTACACCGAACCTCCAAGCCTCTTACAATCACCATCTGAACCTCTCAAACCTCCCCAAACCTCTTCTAAGCCTCTCCAGTCTACCGTACCCCAGAGTTCAATCATTCTTCTGCAAACCTCCAAAGGTCTTGCAATCACCATCTGAACCTCTCAAACCTCCCCAAACCTCTTTTAAGCCTCTCCAGTCTACCGTACCCCAGACTACAATCATTCTTCTGCAAACCCCCAAAGGTCTTGCAATCACCATCTGAACCTCTTAAACCTCCCCAAACCTCTTTCAGACCTCTCCGATCTACTGTTCCCCGAATCTCCAGACTTCTCCAACCTACCCCAAAAATCTACGATTCCTACCTTTCCCAAAACCTCCTTAAAACCTCTCAAACTAACCCCAAACATCATGGAAAACCTGATGAAGATGCTGCCCTTTGCTTGGGTAGGGACATCCGTCATCAACTCTGTTTTTTTTTTTTTTTTTTTTTTTTGGGGGGGGGGGTGGCGGTTAAACTTATGGTAGACGTGTCGTCTCCAATCATCTTCCCTTATCCTTTTGCAGATGGAAAGGACCAACCAGGCCATCGACTGGATCATCTTGGCCCTGCACGGGAACAAGCTCAGCCATGCCAATGGGCCCCCCGAACTCAAGGAGATCGCTCCGAGACTAGGTAGGGAAGGAGGCCGTCTTACCTCGAGATTTTCCCTCCTCCTCCCCCTACCTCTCCCCAGTCAAGGGTCCGCATGAAACGGCTCGCCCACTTAGCAAAAGGCCAGCCACACTCCTGCCTTACAACGAGCCCCGGTAACCCCAAGCACATGAATAGTTAGCGTGTGCCCATTTGAAGTGTACTCCTCTGATAGACTTGGGTGACATTTAATTGGAAAATGTTTACCGTGGGTGTGAAGATTCTTGGGGGGTAGGGGTAGAGTAGGGGAGGTAAGCGAAGGGGAACTTGGATTTCTGGCCTTAAAGACGGGCTTCCTTGAAAGTTGAGTGAAACATTCGGAGCTGCTAGAGCAATTAACACGGACATTTGTGGCCATGACATGCTTGCTGATATCAAGAGATGTGCTACAGAGAGAGAGAGATAGAGAGGAAGAGAGAGAAACAGAAAGAAAGAAATAAAGAGAGAGACAGGGAGACAGAGATAGAGAGAGAAAGGGAGACCGAGAGAGTGACAGAGAGAAAGTCTGAGACAGAAATACGGAGATGGAATGAGAGCAAGAAAGAGAGACAGAGAGAAAGACAGAAAAACAGAGGGGGAATGAGAGAGAGAGAACAGAAACTGAAAGGCAGGTTGAAAGAAAAAGACAGATGGAGAGACAGAGAGACAAATTTACTGAGAGATAACGATTTAATTTCCCACTTTATATCGCTTGTGAAGAGCAAGACAAGTTTGACGACATGCAGGAAGAGAGGAAAGTGCCCAGCACGCTGGAGGAGCTGGGTATCTCCCTGCACGTGAAGGCCCGCTCCAGCCCTTACCCAGGAACAGCCATTCGCCGATTCCCCATCAATGACGAGCAAGTCCTCTGGGAGGTGAGATGCCACTATCCACCTGACTGATGACCATAATCATTCAGACCCATTCTTGAACTTTTCTATATTTTTTTGGATGGGCTAACTAATGTCCTGCTTACATTACCCTTCCCTTCCCCTCCCTTCCCTTCCCTCCCCTTCCCTTCCCTTCCCTTCCCTCCCCTTCCCTTCCCTTCCCTTCCCTTCCCTTCCCTTCCCTTCCCTTCCCTTCCCTTCCCTTCCCTTCCCTTCCCTTCCCTTCCCTTCCCTTCCCTTCCCTTCCCTTCCCTTCCCTTCCCTTCCCTTCCCTTCCTTCCCTTCCCTTCCCTTCCCTTCCCTTCCCTTCCCTTCCCTTCCCTCCCCTCCCCTCCCCTCCCCTCCCTCCCCTCCCCTCCCCTCCCCTCCCCTCCCCTCCCCTCCCCTCCCCTCCCCTCCCCTCCCCTCCCCTCCCCTCCCCTCCCCTCCCCTCCCCTCCCCTCCCTCCCTCCCCTCCCCTCCCCTCCCCTCCCCTCCCCTCCCCTCCCCTCCCCTCCCCTCCCCTCCCCTCCTCCCCTCCCCTCCCCTCCCCTCCCCTCCCCTCCCCTCCCCTCCCCTCCCCTCCCCTCCCCTCCCCTCCCCTCCCCTCCCCTCCCCTCCCCTCCCCTCCCCTCCCCTCCCCTCCCCTCCCCTCCCCTCCCCTCCCCTCCCCTCCCCTCCCCTCCCCTCCCCTCCCCTCCCCTCCCCTCCCCTCCCTCCCCTCCCCTCCCCTCCCCTCCCCTCCCCTCCCCTCCCCTCCCCTCCCCTCCCCTCCCCTCCCCTCCCCTCCCCTCCCCTCCCCTCCCCTCCCCTCCCCTCCCCTCCCTCCCCTCCCCTCCCCTCCCCTCCCCTCCCCTCCCCTCCCCTCCCCTCCCCTCCCCTCCCCTCCCCTCCCCTCCCCTCCCCTCCCCTCCCCTCCCCTCCCTCCCCTCCCCTCCCTCCCCTCCCCTCCCCTCCCCTCCCCTCCCCTCCCCTCCCCTCCCCTCCCCTCCCCTCCCCTCCCCTCCCCTCCCCTCCCCTCCCCTCCCCTCCCCTCCCCTCCCCTCCCCTCCCCTCCCCTCCCCTCCCCTCCCCTCCCCTCCCCTCCCCTCCCCTCCCCTCCCCTCCCCTCCCCTCCCCTCCCCTCCCCTCCCCTCCCCTCCCCTTCCCTTCCCTTCCCTTCCCTTCCCTTCCCTTCCCTTCCCTTCCCTTCCCTTCCCTTCCCTTCCCTTCCCTTCCCTTCCCTTCCCTTCCCTTCCCTTCCCTTGATGCCTTGTCGAACGTAAAGTCAGCAATTTCCTTTGGAAATGATCCCGTTGAAATCCCTTTCAATCAATCCCGCCCAACCTCACTTGTTTCCCCTCCCCTACCAGAAAAACTTCCAAAGCTATAAGCCGGTCAACTACACTCACGCCAACATCCTGGCCATGCCCCACTACGCTGATGTAGATCTGCTCAAGTTCAAGAGGAATGAGCGACCCATCCTGAACTTCAACGCCTACGACAAGTCGGCCAATTACGACCGCACCAGCTTCACCGGCATGTACACCATCCTGGACGGCATCCCACTGTGAGTCCTAGCTTTCAAAAACTTGAGTGATTGTCACTGACGGGGCATTGCAAGTTTTGGCTGCAGGCAGGCCTTCGAAAATCTCTCCTTGGAATGAATGCCTGCAACCGATTTCACGAAACACGTCAAAGATTATTTGACGATCGATCTTAGGACATCTGTGTGGCTTTTGTCATGCTTCATATTGCCGTGTGACAGGCTGACAAGAGTCTTTGTTTTAAAACTTGGATATTAATTGTACCCGAATTATACAATACAATACAATACAATATAAGTTCTTATATAGGGCTTTACACTAAAATTTCAAAGCGCTTTACAATTTTTAATTTTTTTTTTAACTGTACAAAAGTAAAGGAAATTTAGAAAAAGGAAAATGGAACACAATGGCATAAAAATTAAATGCATGACTGTTTCCATAGGCTACATTATACACAAAAGGCAAACTTAACTGTCAAACAGATGGGTTTTGAGTAACTTTAGGAAGGATTCCAGGGAAGGGGCCAAACAAATTGGCAAATGGCAAGGGGAGATCATTCTATGATTTGGGGGCATAGGTAGAAAAGGCTTAGTCACCGGATTCGGAGGCATTGGCGCATAGCAACATCACCGGTGCTTTGAATTTAGAGGACCCGTCGCCAAGTGGTGAAGCCACTCTGTGGCCGTTTTTGAAATGAAGGCTTAGGCACGGGCTCAGGCTTCGTCTCCGTCTGACAAAACCGGAGACTACAGGTTGTGGTTTGTTTCCGAATTTGAAGGTTTGTTGGCTTGATAGGTACAGAGTATTCACCAAGAAACCGGGGCTGAACGCTTGTTTTGAGATGCCTGTTATATTACTGTATAACGAGTAAGATAAATATGACCGAATCCTAAGCCCAAGCATAAACCTTCATTTCGAAAACGGCCTATGAAACTGGGCTCTGATGGGCGTCACAATTTCTCCGTAGTTTTAAGGAAGATTTGATTATTCCGGTTTTTTTTTTCTGTTTTATTTGTTTGTTCAGGAATCCACGAGGTCGGACGGGCATGATTGGCCGCGGAATCTTGGGGCGTTTCGGGCCCAACCACGCGGCCGACCCCATCGTCACAAGGTGAGGACAGGGCGTGAGCATTTCACTCTCACCACTACCAGGCTTTCCAGGGGCCAGTAGAAGTAAGCTTTGTCTTCTTGGATTCTAAGAGAGCGGATGTGAAAAAGTCACGATAATAAAAAAATAATAATGATAATGATAACTGGTATTTATAAAGCACCTTTACAAAAACTGATAAAAGTGTTGTACGGGACACGGGTTTTGAGAATGATAATGTCTTGTGTCGAGTTCTAAAATTAATGACATTCCTGATGTCAGTGGGGACAGAGTTGCACAGTTTGGGACCAGCTACAGAGAACGATCTATCTCTGAGAGATGTAGACCCACTAGGGATAGATCATGTAGATGTAGAAGATCAGAGTCCCACTCTGCCTGGTCGATATGAAGTAAGTAAGTCGGACAAGTAAGGAGGAGAAATACCACGTAAGCACTTGTATACAACAAGTTTTTGCCTTTGAGAAAGGTCCTGCTAGGATCGAAACGTCAGGCCCACTAAATTTTAAGATTTACATTTTGGTAATTTAAGTCAGTAAGCAGTTTGCAAAATTTGTGTATATCAACACGAGGATATGTCTACAAGATTGGCACTGCCTGATAGGTATAGCCAGTGAAGTTTGCAAATGAAAGAAGTGGCATCGACAGAGCAAGCAAAAACAGATGGATGGCTCGGGACATTGGGAAGGGGACTTTCTTTGTTGTTGACCATTTTTCTCTCTGGCTGACTTCGGCTGGCTTGTTCTGCAGGTGGAAGAAGTCAGCTGATGGGATGAAGATGGAGGACGGTGGGCTGATGGTGCTGGAGTTCATCGCGATCCAGAGACGAGACAATCAGCAGTGGGCCATACCAGGGGTAAGGGAGTGAGGGAAGGGACGATGTGGGGGAAAATGGGTAATGGGAGTGGGGATCGAGATTGGTCACGGGGGATTGGGGATGGAGGCGGGTGATTGGAGTGGGGTTGGAGGTTGGGCTTGGGGACTGGGGATAGGGATTGGGGATTGGGACGGGGTGGAGATGGGTGAAGGCAATGGGGATCGAGATTGGGGATTTATTGCGGGTGATTGGAGTGGGGTTCGAGGTTGGGCTTGGGGACTGGGGATAGGGATTGGGGATTGGGACGGGATGGAGATGGGTGAAGGCAATGGGGATCGAGATTGGGGATTTAGGGCGGGTGATTGGAGTGGGTTCGAGGTTGGGCTTGGGGACTGGGGATATGGATTGGGGATTGGGACGGGATGGAGATGGGTGAAGGCAATGGGGATCGAGATTGGGGATTTAGGGCGGGTGATTGGAGTGGAAATCGAGATAGGAGATGGGGCTGGGTATGAGGATGGAGATGGTGACGGGGACTGAGCGTGGGACTGGGATGGGGTTGAGGTTGGGGATTAGGACGGGGTTGGGGTTGGTGAAGGGATTGGAATCGGGATGATGATGCTACCCTACTATCAGTTCCGAGAACTAGGAACACTTCTCCAGACAAAGCCTTCACAATCACTGGACCGGAGGTTATGGAACACTATACCCACCAACAACAGATCGCTGGACACCATTTTGTCGTTTAAAAAGCACATGAAAACTATCCTGTTTCCCTTTGATATGTCAAGGTTTCTAATGATCTTTTGTTGTTTAGCGCCATGAACTAGATTGAATGGCACTCTACAAATCCTGTTTTTATTATTAATATTGATGAGGTTAGGGATAGGAATGGGAATGGGGTTTGGGATAGGGTTAGGGTTAGGGGATTGGGATAGGATTGGAAATGGGAATGTGGTTTTGGATAGGAATGGAAATGGGAATCGGTTTGGGATAGGAATGGAAATGGGAATGGGTTTTGGGATAGGGGGAATGGGGTTTTGGAAAGGAATGGAAATGGGAATGGGTTTTGGGATAGGAATGGAAATGGGAATGGGTTTTGGATAGGAATGGAAATGGGAATGGGTTTGGGATAGGAATGGAAATGGGAATGGGTTTGGGATAGGAATGGAAATGGGAATGGGTTTTGGGATAGGAAAGGAAATGGGAATGGGTTTTGGGATAGGAATGGAAATGGGAATGGGTTTGGGATGGTGATAGGAAACGGATGGTTGAATGGAGGGGCTAGCTAGATCTTGTTTTCTCTTGCTCTCATTTCCCCCTCCCCCATTTTTTTTTTTTTTGGGGGGGGATCCAGATGCTGTTGAGAGATTCTGATTTTGTGTCTTCTCTTTTTTCAACCTTCTCTTCCTTTCAGGGTATGGTGGAGCCGGGGAGCTTAGTCAGCGAGACCCTGCGCAGGGAGTTTGGGGAGGAAGCCCTGGGTTCCCTGGACAAGTCAGAGGAGGAGATAGCAGAGATCATGAAGAAGATTGAGGACCTGTTCAAGCATGGCAAAGAGGTGAGTCGTCGCCAAGAAAGCTGTGGAGAAAAAAACAAAAACACAAGAGGAAATCTTTCCTTCTAATTTGTAACAGTTTGGTCACGTTTTCTTTTCCCTTTTTTTTTTTTTTTTCATTCTGCCCTGAGCTCCAAAACTCCCATGTGGTCAGGAGAGTTGTATCTTGATTGGCCCTATACAACATTGGGAAGATCGGAAAAAAATTGATGTCCACAGATTTCCTTCTAATTTACACAGTTTGTAGATGGTCACGGTAGAATCCTCACGTTGAAATCGTACTCTCTGGGATGCTGAACTTTTTTCGAGAAATCTTCACTCAAACATCGTCAAGTTTCAGGATCCTAACTTGGCGCGCCATAATAGGTTGCCCCGTGGTAATGTGGTCAGTTTTGCCTCCCTGCCAGGTGTACCGGGGTTACGTCGACGACCCCCGCAACACGGACAACGCCTGGATGGAGACGGTGGCGATGAACTTCCACGACGAGGAGGGGACCTCTGTGGCCCTATTGGACTTACAGGTCAGCGGAGGAAATTCAAATTTGGGGTTTTTCTCTTGGGAGGGGGGGGAACATTTTTTGGGACGGTCACCAGAGCTGCATGGTCTGGGGTGGTTAGAGCACTGCTCCATTGAACTCAAGATCTCGTCTTCCGAGTCAAAATCTAATCTACAATTACTGGGTATATAAAAAAAACCAAGTCTGATTTTGGTTTATATTGATCTGTTGATATCCATATTTTCACACTTGGTGGTTGGAAACTTGATTTTTTTTTTTATCTAAAACTTGAAATAAAAGCAGGTCTTGTGGTATAAATCTCTGATAATAATTGCACTCAACTCAATTGTAAAGCCCATTACTCCCTCTGTCCCTGCACTCAATTGGCGCACATTGCGCTGCTGTGGCATGGATGAGATCACGCAGACCTTCCCTATCATCAGCCAGATTGGGATGCAGCTGAGCAACTCACTCCTATAGTCCCCTTGATACCTTGAATCCGAGACGTTGCTTAGTCTTCCTCCATGGCATTGTGTTCATTTTGATATAGGAAGGTTTGCGGTGACACCATGTATCAGGTCTCTTAAAGGAAGAGGTGTGGTTCTGAAAAGAACCTCAGTGGTAACTCGACGTTTCGACCGCAGTATGCTCTGGCCGTCATCAGGTTCTCCTGGCGAGTTACCGCTCAGGTTCTTTTCAGAACCACACCTCTTCCTTTAAGAGACCTGATACATGGTGTCACCGCAAACCTTCCTATATTGATTCACCCACCATGCAAAGCCTTTAGTCTTATTTATGTGTTCATTTTGGGGTTTTTGATCTTTGGGGCAGGCCGGTGATGACGCCCAGGGTGTACGATGGCAGAGAGTCAGCTCCAAGATTCCCCTCTTTGCCAGCCACCAGGCCATGCTGCGCAAGGTAGCTGAGCTCCACAGCGCCGCCTTCTGAGGCTGGCACCGACAGGCGCTCCCCATTGACGCCCAGCTAGTCATGAGGCTGTTCATCAGCGGCAGGCGGACCCGGATGTGTGCCTGGATTTGACCACAGCCACTGGTTGGCAGCCTCCGCTGTGCAAACCGGAGCCGTAACGCCGGATCCTAATGCGGCTAATGCTTTCTCGACAGCTTGAACTTGCATACAAGCATATAGGATTTTGCCTGGTTACATCTTTTCAGCAACGCACAAGTCTATGGGGTCTGGCTGGTATGTTTTTGGCCCTGGCCAGGTGTAGGGCACAAGTCTATGGGATCAGCCTTGCATGCTACGTCTACGGCTGGAAATAACACACAAGCCTATGCGATTTGTCAGAAGTCATAATTGGCTAGGCAGCTTCCATCGACCTGTGTGCATATTGAAGAGGGCATGGTGGATTTACCGGTATGAAGGCAAGTCAGTGCTCTCGCATAGAATGCGTCCTCATTTGTGATTGCTTGTTCCTGTCATGTGCTGAACCTGTGATCTAGCGATGGAACAAGCAGTTTTACATGCTCAAGTGCACGACTGCATAGTGGTGTGCTTGAACTGACACCAGGGCCCAATTTCATAGAGCCACTTATGAGCGTGAAAATCCGAATTACAAACCACATTGTGATTCAATGTCAGTTGGGTTTTGAATTGTATTCCACTCTTTTTTCTTTGCTTAGTGCGAACCAAAAGTGAAGTTTGGGTTTGGCAAGGTGATCCTATAAATCGTGATTTTTTTTTGTGCTTCGGCCGATTTGGGCGTTTAAGTTGCTCTATGAAAATGGCCCCAGGGCATGCTGCCTGCAGAGGGGACAAGCGGCACTCCTTGGTCCACACCAGCATCCACACCCAAAGCCTAAAGTTAAACGAAGCAAGGAAAAACTGACTGGGAACTTTTGAACAAATTGAAAAAAAAAAGAATGGCAAAGAAAACTTTGACTGGAAAGGGAGTTGCAACCGGTTCAAATCCTGGTCCAGTCCAAGATTCTCTGCCATTTTTTATAGAGCCTTAAGTTTTGAACAAAACTGGAATCCAGGTCTTCTTCGATTTCTCTACATGAATGTGATGAACGGTCTTTTGTAGGCACTCACCTTGCAGAGGTGGTAATTGAAGGGCGGGTGTGACTTAAACGGATGCCACTGTAACCAAGGGCTCTGCGTACCCGGTACCTCGATACAGGTAGACGGTAGCCACAGCCAAAGCCGCACACTCCCCCCCCCCCCTCCTTCCCTTTCCCCTGCCATGGAATCCTCTGGACACCTCCCGTTGGAAGAAGTGAAAGGAAGACAATGGCCGTTTACGAAATGAAGGCTTAGGCTCAGGCTCGGGCTTCGGTCATTATTTTGTCTAACCCGTTATAATGTCACAGGCATCCATACAGACGAACGTTTGGCCTCAGTTTCTTGGTGAAAGCTCTGTACCAAGCAAGCCAACAAACCTTCGAATTCGAAAACGGGCCACAACCTGGATTTTCAGGTTTTGTCAGACGGAGGCAATGCATGAGCTCGAGCCTAAGCCTTCATTTCGTAAACGACTGCGAAAAATTAATACACATTTTGAAGCTCAGGTTTTTTACAGTAAACAAAGTGATTTTTTATTGCTTTTGTCTTTTACAGTAAGCTTCTGTGATCACTTTTCCTTTGACAATCCTTGTACATACGGTATTCGTGATTTGTAATTTTGTTAAACAAGCCATGTGTGCAGATTGTTCTACGTATCTTTTTTTTTAAAGCCCAGAATATCCACACAACCGGTGTGCCTCTAAGTTCTATATTTCCTGATTGTTTCTGTCCCCTTTCCCGCGTTTTTATGAACAAATCTCACCAGTATTTTTTTTTAATTAGCAGACATCTTTATGAGATCAATTTAATCAAAACACTGCAAGAAAAATTTGAGGGGACCGAGACCTTTGGTTTAACACGTACAATGTATGCCTGAGTGCTCTACCACTAGAGCTATCTAGCCATTTAGGTGTTAAACAGTGTTTGCTCCCTAATAGTCAACAGCCGTCTATTCCTCAGCATAAATCAATTCATTTATCCTTAACCCGTCACCTAAAAACGAAATGCAATACCGCGATCACCTTCTTTTTTGTAACTACTGTAACTGTGTAAGCTTCTGTAAATATCTTTCTATTTATCCTGTGTAAAAATCATGTCATAGAGATTATCAAAGAACTTGTGACAGGCTTTACAGTTTTTACTCTATTTCATACAACTTGTGTGCCTTCACTACCTATACAATTATGAAACGATGCTGTTTTGGTAGAGATGATTTTGTATCGATTGTGAAGTTTGAAACTGCAATATGACCCCTTGAACCTCCCTTAACCCCAAGAATACCACAGGCCTGTTCGCTTTCTGTGGTGTTATGGTTGGGAAAACTCGAGAGAAGTGGACAACTACGGAGTCCTTTCAGTGCGTAGTGTTTTCCGAGATATTTTCTATCTATCTATAAATATTGATATATTTTTTGGATAGCTTCTACGTGGCAACAGTCGTGGTTGCTTACATGTACCAAAGTCGTGTCTATCTATATATATATATATGTACCAACCGTTTCTCGAGGAAATCTTCATCTTTATAGTGACTACATTGTGTAGGTAGTATCATGACGTGTGTGAGTTCGAAATGGAACAAGAATTAAACGTGAACATTTTGAGATTTTTGTCCTTTCATTCTTTGGAGTTCGTCAGGCATTTGACTATACTTCCCACCAGCTTTTTTCTGCCTATGACGTGTGAGTGTGATTGCCTGCATGAGAATACTCGTGCATCGCCTTTTTAACATATTTTCTTAGTATGTTTTTGTGGTTTTCCTTTTTATTTGTGTGCTTGTCCAAAAGACAGTTTTACAATGTCTTAAAGTAGTTTTTGTATTCCCAGTCTGCGTCCCCTTTCTCGAGCGCTTCTTTTTCCATCTGGATTTCATGCAACTTGATGGCCGTGAATGCCTTGCAGAACTCGGCACCGAACGCCTCCGTGATCACGGTGTCCTTCTGGAAGGCCTCCAGCGCTTCCTGAAGGCTGCCCGGTAGATCCTTGGTACCCGGAGGCACGTCTGCCTCGCTGTAACCATTACCGGTCACTCTAGCAGGGAGGGGAAGCTTCTTAGAGATGCCGTCCATCCCGGCCGCTACGGTGGCTGCTAAGGTCAGGTTCGGGTCGCTACCACTGGCCGGCATGCGATTCTCCAAGTACGTCCCTGCCTCGCTTCCAACCTTAAGCCTCAGTGCGCATGTGCGGTTGCCAATCCCCCACGTGACGTTGCTCGGCGCGAACGTGCCAGGTTTGGATCGCTTTTGGCAGTTAGGGGTAGGCGCCATCAGCAAGCTGATCGCTGGTGCATGGGCCAGAATACCAGCGATCCAATGCTGAGCCACTTCCGAGATGCCCAACTCCGTCGTGGG
Organism: Luidia sarsii; assembly: GCA_949987565.1. Taxonomy (NCBI): domain Eukaryota; kingdom Metazoa; phylum Echinodermata; class Asteroidea; order Paxillosida; family Luidiidae; genus Luidia; species Luidia sarsii. The sequence goes on from OX465106.1 coordinate 19,907,335, forward strand.
ATCGTACATGGCATTCTTCTTGCCGTCCACGTCCCAGAGTGAGTGGTTAAAGTGAGCGGAGTTTCCGCACTTGTCAAGCCAAGGTTTGGTCATGAACGAAGCAGTGTAGCCACGCTTATGAGCTATTTCTTTGATGGCTGTGCGGAACATGTGGGCGTTATCCGCCGCTCGGATGCCGAACTCAGGTCTGTAGGTGATTTCAAATTGTCCGGGCGAGCATTCTGTGTGGACAGTGTCTACCTTGATACCGATATCCATCAACGCTTTCGTAAAGACATACAGCAAGCTATCACCCACAAAGGTACTCATACTCGACAGATAGTTTCCGTGATGTAGCGGCTTGTGCGTCTCGGCCTCCACCACGTAAAACTCGTACTCGTGGGCCGACAGCAGCGAGTAACCCATCTCGGTCAGACGGTGCAGCTGCCGTCTGGCGACGTAACGAGGGTAGGACGCCACCGGTACACCGCCACGAGACGGTTCGGTCAGCAGCAAGGCCGTGTTCTGGAGCCAAGGGAGGGGCCGGAACGTGGCCGGGTCAGGCAGGTAGAGGCCGTCCACAAACCCGGCATCGGAGGAGTAGCCAGTGCCCTCAACCACTTGGAAGGCCGCCGTCATACTGAAGGTGCAGAGTGGCATTGCTTTGCCCTCGGCTAAGGCCTCGAGTAGGACTTCCCCAGACGGCACGACTTTGCACCGAGAAACGCCGCTCATGTCGCCTACCTCAAATCGAACGAATTCAATGCCCTGTCGCTCCACTTTCGCCAAAATTTCAGACAAGGCGTCAGCATTCATCTGCAGGGTCTCCATGACTGACTGGTGGTAAGTATTGATGCCCAATACTGAAAATTTGAAAAGAGACGTAAAGCTACTGTGAGTTTAACAGTTGACAATCGTAGATAGAGGGATTAGAGGTGGTTACATGTAGGGATGAGGAATTCGACCTGGGCATAAATTGGGCTGCACTATACCCACGATTCTTCTGTAGCATGGATTTAAGTGATAACATTTTTATTGCAGAGACCCTTTTAACTTCTCTAGTCTATAGGCCCCCTTTCCCTTCTGCACTATACTCACGGTTCTTACCGGGAGCCAGAGCAGGGAACCCGCCTTTTTATCTTGGTTTCCCGCATTAAACATGATAAACAACAAGATGATGTCTTGTTGAAATACCATGTCAAAGTAGTAGGGCAGACTCTGCCTTTGAGAAAGGTCCTGCTCGGATCGAAACGTCAGGCCCTCCTCATTTTTGATATTAATTTGCATTTTCGTCATTTTGTAACATGATGTAGTTTGCTTTTGACTGTTGTTCGCCAAATGCACTCCATGGTTGGCAGCTTGGGTTGGCAATCTGATTCCATTAGGTAAGATCTATAGGGCCTATTAGCTAGTGCAAGGTTTGACGCTTAAATAAAGCACCTCTTTATAATTATCTCTGAAACTGGCCCCTCCTCCCGTGTATAACCGCGTGTCACCACAGCCGTTCGTACACCGAGTTCATCAGCCAGCCATAAAAAGAGTGGCTACCTAGACCGTGCACAAAAAAAACCTGGGAGGGCGGTCGACCGTCGATTTCACTGAACCCATCGTAACTTACGATGCAAGACATTTAGCGATGCCCGGAAGCCTTGCGGTGTATGAGAACTTTGGATGGATTTTCCATCGTAAGTTGAATTACGATGCATCGGAAGGCTTTGTGAAATACGTGCATATCTAATCCATGTCGCGTTTACACAGGAACAACACAGCCTTACGATGCATTGTAACGTAACTTATGTGACAGATGATCCACCGTAAGGTACGATATAGGCCGTATGGCGTCTGTGTATCGCTCATCACCTTGCGATTGATGTCAGCTACGATGAGTTTGACGAAATGGGCCACGGTACGCACCGCAGTTATCGCGCAGGTTGTTTACGGAGGTAGGTAATCATGCACAGTAGAATGTCAGTGACGCGACATTTGAAGTTGGACTCGACTCGAAACAGACGGACAACAGACGCTATGCAGAATCAGGTAACCTTGCACAAACACCTTGCAAACAACTCGCTCTCGTTCGCTGCTCAAACTAGTGCATCGATCATGTTCAGGATAATTTTGGGGGAAACTAATTGTCTATAAAAAGCAAAAAAATCCGTACGAATTGATAACGTAGGGCAAAATTATGTCAAATAATCAGCTGAAAGTACGAACTGACAAAATAACCCACTTTTAGGAGTGTTTTTTTAAGAGCTTTGAAATGACTTGCGAATACTTGACTAGAGAAGTCGAGTCGGACAAACATTTCTAGTAGGTCTAAAATATAAATGTGTGAACCGGAAGTGATATCCATGGTACCAGTTTCTTGCTGAATAGATCCCCACGTAAATACCATTGTAACGTACGTTATTTGTTTTTGTTGGGAAAGCTGTTTCGGGCATTGCGCAATGATCATCACAATGATGCTTCAGAAAGCTGAGACAACAAGAGGCGGTCCTTTTTGTTATTTAAAAAATGAGTATACAAATATACAAACTGGGTCTCGTATAGTCAAAATACATGTAGGATATAATTATGCCTAAACAACCCAGGGCAAAAACCTTCCACGAAATGGCTTAAAACAACCGATTTAGACTTCATTCTTGATCCAGGATCTTTTTCTTTCTTTTTAAAAATCTTTTGAATCTTTTCAATTTTTTTGGTAATCCTTCACTGGGCAAATGTCCACATCTGGATCCCTCTCTACACTACATAAGCCCCACTCCTAGTTAGAATCAAGCAGTCTCCTGAAGACGAACTGATACACACTGTTTGAAAAGTCGCCTGAGTTCCTCCGGTTCTATTCAGAACCACACATACTAAAAAAAAAGAGATTTTTGCATGGTGTTACCGCAAACCTATTATATGTACTTCTTCTGCTATTCTCACCATGAAAACATTCAAATGTCATCTAATAAAAAAAAAATTAATGGTTTCGAGAAAATCATTTGAGAAAACTAGGTCCAAAGATTCCTTCTTTGCTATTGCTTACAATTGACCTAATGTCTGCTGTATAGCTAACTAAACGAGTTGGGGTGAAATCGTCCCTGCAATAAATATCACAGTCAAGCTCATTTTCTGCTGGCATCAAGGGATATAGGTCTTAAGTGTACAAACACTATATTTTTTTTATTGGCACTTTTCAGAAACTTTTGCACACAACCATTTGGGTTTCAGATGCATGATTCTGTGATTACATCACAAATTTGTTCATGAATATTTAAATTTTCCATTAGCATAGAAACTGAAAGCTTGCAAACATACCCCCAGAACGAGTGTTAAAAGCAGTTCTGCAGCATGGATTTAAGTGATAAAAATTCGAGACCTTTTTAACTTCTCTAGTCTATAGGCATAAAATGTACCTGTACATGTATCTTTCCTGTCTCCACTTGTGCTCGCCTGATTTCTGGCCCCTTTCCCTTCCCATATTTTCTCCATACTCGGTATTTCATTTCCTTTTAAATCAGCATTTTTTTTATCCGACAATTTCAATTCAATGAAGCTTCACATCACGTCAGCAAGGCGCGCATTGAATGCAACATCCGGGCAATTTTGCTGAGATTTGCCCGTCATTGTAATGGCCCGGAGCGCGCTATGCATGCTGCGCGCGCAGAACTTCTGTGTGACAGTGGAACGGTCAACAGTTAAATTTAGGGTGCAGCACACAAAATCCATCCAAGATGGCTCCGCCGAGCTGATTATCATAAAGTGTGTACAAACAACTTTTTTTTTTGATAAGAGATCTTTGGAGGCTAATTAACTGATACATTGTAGAACAAGTGAAGCTTAAGACAACATTAGGGTTCACTCTTCAATTTGGTATGTAATTTGGACCATATCTGGCTATAAATGTGGCCCTATTTGGCTGTGGAAGTGGAGGGGTCCATCCCAAAATCTATGCAGAAATTCGGTTTGGACGGCTACACATTTATGGGGAGTTTTTTTCCTGGGGGTAATTAGCAAAAAATCTAATCGGCTAAGGGCACTAAAATTGAAAAGAATCTGAGAGATGAAGGTCCAAACTACAATTGTTCAGTATAGCTACAAGAACGGAGAGACTTTTGGGTGTGGGATAATTGGCTTTGAAAGTGAGTGTTTTTGTACAGAGTTCAATGGGAGCTCGATTTAGTGTTCTATCTGCACCCTATACTGTGTTAAACATAAATATAACTAGTTTTACGGGTATGGTCGAGTTCGAATCCAATTTTGTTTTGGCCAGGCCAAACATCCATGACTCGGTGTCCGACCTCAGGTGATTTCAGAAGAGCAAGCATGACACTATAGCAGCTTCAAAGGCCTACGAACATCCACCACTCCTTCACTCAATGACAACTTTACATGCCAAGGGTGTTGTTGGATCCCCCCGGAAGATAATGTCTATTAAAGAAAACATGATTATGTTACATGCAAGATTGACATTGCACTTTGAAACAAAAATGGTCTGTCGGTTCAATACACTATTGCCGGGCGAATGGAATCTGCACTTACAGTTTAGAAGTGAACTGCCTGGCAGCAGAATGCAGGGCGACTTCCGTTTCGGGCGAGTTTTGAGTAGAGTGCGTCACCGGGTCTGGGACGCTGCACGTAGACTGCAGTGGAATCGGTAGAGTGTGCACTTGACCTCTGGTTCACACCGATATCTTTCAAAGAGATCAGTATTTCCCTGGGAAGGGGTCGTGGCCAGGGGTCACCCATTCTTTCCGCGTGCGACGCACGCTCATCGTTCATATGTGCATCGGCATAGGTATATAGTAGTTAACGCTCAGTAGACTGCACCAGACGGAGAGTGCCGATCACACAATGGAGCACCGAGGCCTATATACAGGGCATAGTAGGCCTATTGCCAAAAAACAAACAAACAAACAAACAATCAGAGGCACTTTCGAGGCGAATAATTCCTTACAAAAAACATCTTTTATTAATGTGTCGAGACTGGAAATTGAAGATTGGATCTTCATCTATCATATTTGTTTTGGTAATGTTTTTGTTCCTATTCGACTGAATTTTCTGCTATTAATGTGTAGCCGCCTAAAATCTGCAAGGATTTTGGAAAACATCGGTCCATTCACTTCTACAGCCGAATAGAACCACATTATTTTGAAACCCCATATGTGATATTATCTTCTGAATACGGGCTCTTCTCCACTTACCGTACTCCAGACCAGCCTGAAATCGCAGTCTAAACTGTACTGGTACTTTAAAATGTTCAGATTTATTTCGTCCGCAGTACGCCACCGAAAAATACGGACTCCGTCGGGACAGATATTATCTTCCGAACCGCAAAACAAATTTACATTTAACCATCAGCTTATTCTTAAACATTACATTCATTCTTCAATAAATCACTCGATAAGCCTCAAAAGTTCCCCTAGTAATGTGGTGATCGGACTTGAAACAAGTCTACCCTCACGGTTTTTGTCAAGGTATTTGCCGTACTGCATGCATTGCACCGACTGCAATACAAGTCGGGCACTGCAAGACAAAACACGTGTGCCGCAATGCATATCATTCGACAAAGGACAGGATAGATATAAATTTTTATTCAAAGTCGAGGTCTGTTTTCAAGCATGACGTCCAAAATGCTGCCCGTTAACCACGCTCTGGTCGGTATTTTGACCGAACGAACGTGAAGTCTATGAGCCTTTATAATTACAGGGAGATTGAATTACCGCGTGAACCCGCCCACAGCGGAGCAGTGATCGAGAGAGCACTGAATTAGTTCAGTTGAACTTCTTCCTATAATTATACACCGTAGGCCTACTCCAGACCAGCGAGAAATCACAGTCTAAACTACAATGTACACACATGCACTTTACTATTTCGTCCGCAGTGCGCCACCGAAAAATAATAATACGGACTCTGTGTGATATACCGGTACCGTTGAACTTGGGTCAAGGTTCCAAGCCAGCCGATGGCGGGGCAAGCACAGCGGCCCGCGAATTTTTTTTTCGTAGGTAAGCGAGTCAACATTTTTTTCATGATTAACATTGATATTTCATGAATGTCTCATTTTCCTCCCCAGACTTAATTGACAATAATTCAAGATGACATCGTGAAGAATTTTTGACTCACTTACCTACGGGTACCTAGCGGCCCTTGTTTACAAACACGCTTCAGATGAAAAGGATCTGCTACTGTAATCTCGAGCTGCAATTCTGTTTCTCGAAAAAAAAAATTGCTGCGGTAAGTTTTATCAATGTTCTGCAATTTTCGCTATCGTAAGGTTCGTTTGTTATAATATCCGTTCTCATAAACTTGGCTTCTGAGAATGAACACAATTTGTCTCCATTGACCGCTTTCATTCCCTGATCGATCCGGTAATAGGGAAAACTCATGGGAGGTGCGTTAAATATGCTTTATGTAGCTGTACATGGGATGAACTAAATAAGCTAGCACTGCAGATTTCTTTCTTTCTAATTAATCCAAGAATACGGGCGTATTTTTATACGCGATCTAGATCCTAAAATAGAATGTATTAGGCGATTTACAATAGTGCGCCCTCAGGAGTTAACAACGCGTTGGCCAATCACCATGCGTGGCTAGGCTAGCTCTGTCGACCCAATGCACGTATGGAACACGGGCGTATAAAAACAAACCCGGACTAGCAATGCATCAATGTAGCCAACATAAGCCCGGCGGCCATCTTGGCGTGCCGCCGCTCACACGAACATTAAACCACTGTTTTGTGCACAGACAGTGTACTGCGGAGTTTCCGGACAGTCGCCCGATTACCGACAGTTTCTCATCAGGATGCCACACTTTGCAGCATTTGGCTGCAACAGCCCTTCGGGCAAAGATCCTGGGTTAACATTCCATCGGTAAGTTCTGATTTAATTTACTTTTACGCAGTGGCTGTTGTTACGGCAGTCGTCCGTGTGGTTTCCTGACTTGATTGTATTTCGTCAGCATTGCAGGCTGGTTGAACCAGTCTATTAGCTGATAGTCTGGTTCCAAGAGCTAAACATCCTGACAAATACTGTGAAGTCAGGGAGCCACACGGACGACTGCCGTAACAACAGCCACTGCGTTACTTTTAAGCCATATTTCATGTTGCGTTTATTTTTTTAAGGACAGCAGAAGAGTGACTGCTTTATTCATGTGTAGCCCACATTATTATTACAATTAACAACTTGGCTGTGAGTGTGATGACTGACTGTCCAACGAGTACGAGTATACGACTACTCAGTATGTAGTAATGGACGTACAGTGCAGGTACATTTTCTGATATGTGAAAAATTGTGATAGCTATCACTCAGATGATAGCTATGACATCGGCAATCCTCAAGTAATTTTCCATGTTAAAGGTCACTAGCCGATCTGAAAAGATGAGAAGTACAGTAGTCAGTAGCTAGCTACAACTACAAGTACAAGTACACTTAAGCCTACATGTGGCCCGATTATCGTGGGCCTACATGTAGGCCATGTGATGTAGGCCTACATGTAGTGATGTACATATATTTAATCAGCTGTTGGGGAATTCCCCAAAACCCATGGCGTCCATGTTTTTTTTATTTTTTTATATACGTCCATGGTCTGGAAAGGGTCAACAGATTCCGCGCATTGTGATTGGCCAACGCGATGCAAACTGATGGCGCTCTAATCATTGTGAATCGTTCGTATTGTTGAACGCATACACACGTCATTTTCGGGCGTTCACTTGCAGTTGATGTAAAAGTGATTTCTTTTTGTACCACTCACACAAATTACACGTCTGTCAGTATTGTCCCAATCTCAACCGCTTGCACGTCTGAACCTATTGGATCCTGGTACGTTTATCAACACTATAATTATTGTCACTACGGGGACTCTAGGTCTATAGTAAATTGAGCGCAGTGTTGTACATGCGAACTATTTTTTTATCGAGTTGACGGATTTAATGAGGAAAGATTTGTACAGTACCGTGTGTGGTATTAACGACCAATGTGTGTTTGGACGTTGTAGGCCAGGCTAACACGAGAAAATAATGAGAAGGGTACGTCTGTCCATCACTGTGCATGTTAACAATTAACAGACAAGCCTTCATCTACCAAGCACGTCAGGCTGGAAATTAGATGTGAGAAATTCGATCATTTGACGCGACTGGGAAAACGCACACAGCTATGGGGATTTCAACAAGACAGTGGCTTCCATATAATTATACTCATGTGTAAAGCTATGCACTGGTGCCGAAGCCGTTGTATTGATTGGATCAAGGCCGTATTGGGCGGATTCATTCAATAGCGCCCTCTCTTGATTAGATTCAAAGGCACCAAATCTTCAGTCAAACCAGTACTTGCGTTAATTAAAGTACTCTTGCAGAAGGATGAGATGAGAGGTTTTGGAAGAAGTTGACTCCTAAATAGGCAGGTCAATGTATCGGTACTCTTTATTAGAATGACTCGTGCAGCCATTCAGACGGAGACAGCACGATATACCAATAGGCCTACCCATACAGAAACTGGTGCACTCTCGTACTTTAAATGAAAATGAAATCTGATCTCTGATAAACGATCACTCTGTGGCATATATTTGCATTTTTTTTATCAGCACTGGACATGAATAACATTACGTTCGTAAATATTTGTTGTCTTAAATAACTTTTGAAAATGAAAGGGGACTATGAAACTTTTGGAATAAAGGAGAGTTATTGGTAAAATACTTCTGACTGACGCCCAAACTCTTACAGAGATAGTTGAAAATTCGAAAGGCTGTCAGTCAAGGGCTGGATAGCTGGGGTGCTACGAGCGCTGGTACATTAAGCCAGAGATCTCGTCTTCAAGTCCCGGTCTAGTCACAATCTCTTTACAATTCTTTTAATATAATCCTAATTAAACTTTTTTTAAAGTCCACTAGTTCCGGTTTTCGACAAAAACATGTCCCGCATCGTTTGGGGCATCGATCAAGAAATATTTTCTGTTATTCTAAATAATACCCAAGTAATAACCCAATACCACCAGTAACTATAATTATAACGATAGCTTTATCAAAATTCAGGTCGACTAATATTTGCGAAGAAATCTCTACATAACAGTAGTGGAAGATTAATTAACAGTGGAAGATTAACATAATTACTCCTGTCCTTAATTGTCTTTTAGATGTACTAGCGTTATCAGGTAGGCCTATGCACTGCAGAAGAGACCCATAATATGTAAACGTAACTAGGAGTGCATTACATCCTACACAAATATATTAGGTATAAATTATGGAATAGTGACTTATGTAAAGATCATTCTAAGAAAGTCAAATGGAAAAACTTAATAACTTGTAAAACCCTTTACCAAATTGGAATAGTTATTCGTATCAATGATTTGATAATATGATAATTATTTGTGCACCCATTTCGAATCAGTTTTCTTTGTGACGTCTATAAAATTTCGAAGTAGTTTTTGAATTCCCAGTCGGCGTCCCCTTTCTCGAGCGCTTCTTTTTCCATCTGGATTTCATGCAACTTGATGGCCGTGAATGCCTTGCAGAACTCGGCACCGAACGCCTCCGTGATCACGGTGTCCTTCTGGAAGGCCTCCAGCGCTTCCTGAAGGCTGCCCGGTAGATCCTGGGTACCCGGAGGCACGTCTGCCTCGTTGGAAGCATCACCGGTCACTCTAGCAGGGAGGGGAAGCTTCTTAGAGATGCCGTCCATCCCGGCCGCTACGGTGGCTGCTAAGGTCAGGTACGGGTTGCTACCACTGGCTGACAGGCGGTTCTCCAGGTACGTCCCTGCCTCGCTTCCAACTTTCATCCTCAGTGCGCACGTGCGGTTGCCAATACCCCACCTGACGTTGCTTGGCGAGAACGTGCCAGGTTTATATAGCTTTTGGCAGTTAGGGGTTGGCGCCATCAGCACGCTGATCGCTGGTGCATGGGCCAGAATACCAGCGATCCAGTGCTGAGCCACCTCCGAGATGCCCAACTCCGTCGTGGGATCGTACATGGCATTCTTCTTGCCATTCAAGTCCCAGAGTGAGTGGTTAAAATCAGCTGAGTTTCCGCACTTGTCAGGCCAAGGTTTGGTCATGAACGAAGCAATGTATCCACGCTTCTGAGCTATTTCTTTGATGGCCGTGCGGAATATGTGGGCGTTATCCGCCGCTCGGATGCCGAACTCAGGTCTGTAGGTGATTTCAAATTGTCCGGGCGAGCATTCTGTGTGGACAGTGTCTACCTTGATACCGATATCCATCAACGCTCGCGCAAAGGTATACAGCAAGCTATCACCCACAAAGGTACTCATACTCGACATATAGTTTCCTTGATGTAGCGGCTTGTGCGTCTCGGCGTCCACCACGTTAAACTCACGCTCATGGGCCGACAGCAGCGAGTAACCCATCCCTGCCAGACGGTGCAGTTGCCGTCTGGCGACGCAACGAGGGTAGGACGCCACCGGTACACCGCCACGAGACGGTTCGGTCAGCAGCAAGGCCGTGTTCTGGAGCCAAGGGAGGGGCCGGAACGTGGTCGGGTCGGGCAGGTAGAGGCCGTCCACGAACCCAGCATCGGAGGAGTAGCCAGTGCCCTCAACCACGTGGAAGGCCGCCGTCATACTGAAGGTGCAGAGTGGCATTGCTTTGCCCTCGGCTAAGGCCTCGAGTAGGACTTCCCCAGACGGCACAACTTTGCACCGAGAAACACCGCTCATGTCGCCTACCTCAAATCGAACGAATTCAATGCCCTGTCGCTCCACTTTCGCCAAAATTTCAGACAAGGCGTCAGCATTCATCTGCGGGGTCTCCATGGCTGACTGGTGGTTAAGTATTGATGCCCAATTCTGAAAAATAATTTGAAAAGAGACGGAAAGCTACGTGAGTTTAACATTTGACAATCGTTTGAGGAATTCGACTCAAGCCTAAATTGGGCCGGGAGCCATTTTGGAACTCGACTTATCTTGGTTCCCCTCATTAAACAATAAACATGATTAACAACAAGATGATGTCTTGTTGAAATACCATGTCGAAAAAATAATAATAGAAGGACAGACTCTGCCTTTGAGAAAGGTCCTGCTCGGATCTAAACGTCAGGCCCTCCTCATTTTTGATAGGCCTATTTGCATTTTCGTCAAATTAGTCAGTACAGTAAGCAGTTTGTAACATGTTTGCATATCACTCTGAAATATGATGTCGTTTGCTTTCTACTGTTGCTCGCCTCCCGTTTATAACCGCGTGTCACCACAGCCGTTCGTACACCGAGTTCAGCCAGCTATTAAAAGAGTGGCTTACGATGCAAGACATTGAGTGATGCACGGAAGCCTTGCGGTGTGTGAGAACTTTGGATGGATTTTCCATCGTAAGTTGAATTATGATGCATCGGAAGGCTTTGTGAAATACGTGCATATCCAATCTGTGCCGCGTTTACACAGGAACAACACAGCCTTACGATGCATTGTAACGTAACTTATGTGACAGATGATCCATCGTAAGGTACGATACGCCGTATGGCGTCTGTGTATCGCTCATCACCTTGCGATTGATTGTGAGCTACTATGAGTTTGATGAAATTGACCACGGTACGTATCGCAGTTATCGCGCAGGTTGTTTACGGAGGTCAGTAATCATGCGCAGTAGAACGTCAGTCCGGCCATGACGGCCTTGCAAACAACTCGCTCTCGCTCGCTCGCTACTCAAACTATAGTGCATCATGTCCAGGATAATTTGGATGGGATGAATTGCCTATAAAATAGCAATTAATGCTGCATACGAATTGATATAGTACGGCCTATTTCAAAATCAGCTGAAATTACTAACTAAAAACCAACAATTTTAGGAGTGTTTTTGAAGAGCTTTGAAATGACTTTGACCAGAATAGTTGAGTCGGACCAGGGTTTCAAGTATAATTATAACTGTATTAGCCGGAAGCGACTCCATGTACCAGTTTTTTGCTGAATGTGCACAGACGTCGGCCCCCACAGATGGGGTACCAGCGTAACGTCATTTATTTTGTTGGACAAGCTGTTTGGGACATTGTGCAATGGTCATTACAGAGATGCTTTTGTATAAAAGTGAGACAACAAGAAGCGGTAGCCTACTTTTTTACTTAAACAAATATAACACTTAAAAACAATATACAATCAGGGTTGTGCAGTCAAACAAATAATTATAGGCCCTATAATTATAGGATATATGTCTTAACACCCATGGCAGAACAAAGATCTTTGACGAAATGGCTTAAAACAACCCATTCAGACTTATCATTCATGATTGATCCAGGATCTTTTTATAATCCAATTCTACAATGCACTATTTTGAGAAAATCATTGAAAAACACACTATGTCAAAAAATTTCCTTCCTCGCCACTGCTTACTTGACCAACGGTCTGCTGTAGCTAAGTGAGTTGGGGTTAGCTTCTCCGTAGGCCTAGGCATATGCACCTTTCCTGTCTTCACTTGTGCTCGCTTTATATCTGGCCATTAATGACCTTTCCCTCCCCTTGTCTTTATCACGCCCTCACTTGACAGCTTTTCATGCCCAGGGTCAGGGTCGGGGTATAAATGGGTTGTTTTTTTTCGAAGATAATAATGATCAAACAAAACATGATTAATAGTTACATACAAGATTGACAGTGCACTTTAAACAATTGGTCCGTCGGTTCAATACATTACCGTGCGAATGGAATGTGTACGTACAACTTAAAAGTGAACTGCGAGGCAGAGTGGTAAGTGACCTTCTTTCTAGGAGAGTTATGAGTAGAGTGTGCCACTCGGCAGTTTATGAAGGACTCTCCACTAACTGCCGTGGGAACGGTGTAGTGTGCAGTTGACCTCTGGTTCACACCGACCTGTATCAAAGAGATCCGATCAGTTTAGCTGGAAAGGGGTCGTGAGGGCATGGTCACCCATTCTTTTCTCTGACGCACGCTCAACTTGTACATAGACATAGCTAGGTGATGCTCAGTAGACCGCACCAGAGAGTGGCGGTCACAATGGTGGAGCTCAAAGGCCAATATCGCGTAGTATTGCCAGAGTCCTCCGAGGCACTTTTGAGGCGAAGAATTCCATACCAATAATATGTTATCAATGTGTTTATAGAAATTATAAATTGGAACTTCATCTATCAGATTCTTTTCAAGGTTTGTATTCTTATTCGAATGAATTTTCTGCTATTTTAATCCCAGAAAAAGAAATGTGTAGCTGCCTAGCTATAAAAGCCAAAAAGGATTTTGGGAAACATCCATTCACTTTTACAGCCGAATGGGACCACATTTGAAGTCCCATATCTTCCAAATCGCAATTGTGTTCACATGTAACCACCAGTCACACACGTCAGAAATGTTAACTCTTAAATTTGCTGCAATAGTGAGTCATAATTATGGTTGTATATAATCGTATTATACCCGGTATAACCCGGATTTATGGCAGAAAGATTTGTACAGTGTCGTGTGTGTCGGTCCATTCACAATTTCTTTGCAATCCCTTTTTATAGTGAAAGGCCTGATAAAAATCGAGCGTTTCGATCTCGTCATTACACCCTTAAAAGTCGGCTGGTTCCGGTGTTTAAAGCCCTACACAACATTGGTAAGATCGAAAAACAGAAATGTTCACATATTTACATGAAACTTATACAGTTTGAAGATGGGTATAGTAAAAACCTCGCACTGAAATATTTCTGCCTAAAATGGTGTATTTTGGGAGAAATGTGTAAAAGAAATAGTTTACGTTTAACCGAGATATAATTTTTTTTCGGAACAGTACTGCGTTGAATGCTGCATTTTTGCGAAACAAATGAAGCGGTTTTAACCATTTTCTCGAGGTTCGGTTGGCAGATTGAGCTGAAATTTTCACAGGTGTGCTATTCCATGCATATGTTGTATCAGACAACGTATGGATGCTATTCTTTCACCTCGATCAATGTTGTGTAGGGGCTTTAACACATTGAAGTAGGCCTATGTCCCGCATCTGTCAAGAAATAACATTTGTCTATTCTTAACAGAAAAATAGAATAAAATAAAAATAGAAAAATAATACTATCTTGTCAAACCCTTTATCATATTGGAATAATTATTCGTATAAATGATTAATTTATATCATTTGTCTTTTTCCACTTATTTCGGATTGTTTACTTTCAAGATTGTGACCTTCAAGATGTATACTTCTATAAAATTTCGAAGTAGATTTTTGAATTTCCAGTCCGCATCCCCTTTCTCTTTTGCTTCTTTTTCCATCTGGATTTCATGCAACTTGATGGCCGTGAATGCCTTGGTAAAATATTGGTAAAATACTTCTGACTGGCGCCCAAACTCTTACAGGGATAGATGAAAGTACAGAGGCTCCCAGTCAATGGCCGGATTCAGTCATAATTTCTTTGTAATTCTTTCAATATCTTCATAATAACATCCTTAAACCTTTTAAAAGTCCACTAGTTCCGGTTTTCAACAAAAACATGTCCCACATTGGGATCTCGTTTGGGGAATTTTTCAAGAAATGTTTTCTGTTATTCTAAATAATACCCAAATAATAACCAAATTACATGTAAAGCGGTAGCTTTATCATCAAATTTCAGGTCGACTAATTTTTGGAAAGAAATCTCTACATGAAAGGAGTGGAAGATTAATTGAAAGTGGAAAATTAACAGAATTGCTCCTGTCCTTCATTAAAAATTGTGTTTTAGAAGTACTAACGTTATCAGACAGGCCCATATGCACTGCATGAGAGACCATACGTAAACGTAACTAGGAGTACATTGAATCCTACATAAATATAATAGGTATATGAAATAGTGACTTCTGTCAAAAGATCATTCTAAGAAAGTAAAATGGAAAAACTTAATAACTTGTCAAACCCTTTATCAAATTGGAATAATTATTCGTATCAATGATTTAATAATATGACATTTATTTGTGCACTCATTTTGAATCGGTTTTCTTTGTGACGTCTATAAAATTTCGAAGTAGTTGTTGAATTCCCAGTCTGCGTCCCCTTTCTGGAGCGCTTCTTTTTCCATCTGGATTTCATGCAACTTGATGGCCGTGAATGCCTTGCAGAACTCGGCACCGAACGCCTCCGTGATCACGGTGTCCTTCTGCAAGGCCTCCAGCGCTTCCCGAAGGCTGCCCGGTAGAACCTGGGTACCCGGAGGCACGTCTGCCTCCTTGGAAGCATCACCGGTCACTCTAGCAGGGAGGGGAACCTTCTTAGAGATGCCGTCCATCCCGGCCGCTACGGTGGCTGCTAAGGTCAGGTACGGGTTGCTACCACTGGCCGGCATGCGATTCTCCAAGTACGTCCCTGCCTCGTCTCCAACTTTCATCCTTAGTGCGCATGTGCGGTTGTCAATGCCCCACGTGACATAACATGGTGCCAACATAGAAGCTTTAAATTGCTTTTGGCAGTTAGGGGTAGGCGCCATCAGCACGCTGATCGCTGGTGCATGGGCAAGAATACCAGCGATCCAATGCTGAGCCACCTCCGAGATGCCCCACTCCGTCGTGGAATCGTACATGGCATTCTTCTTGCCATCAACGTCCCAGAGTGAGTGATTATAGTGAGCGGCGCACCAGAATTTATCGGGCCAAGGTTTGGTCATGAACGAAGCAATGTAGCCACGCTTCTGAGCTATTTCTTTGATGGCTGTGCGGTACATGTGGGCGTTATCCGCCGCTCGGATGCCGAATTCAGGCCTGTAGGTAATTTCACATTGGCCGGGCGAGAGTTCTGTATGGACAGTGTCTACGTTGATACCGATATCCATCAACGCTTGCGCAAAGGCATAGAGCAGACTATCACCCATAAAGGTAGTAATACTCGACATAGAGTTTCCCCGATGAAGCGGCTTGTGCGTCTCGGCGTCCACCACGTAAAACTCGTGCTCGTGGGCCGACAGCAGCGAGTAACCCATCTCGGCCAGACGGTGTAGTTGCCGTCTGGCGACGTAACGAGGGTAGGCCGGCACCGGTACACCGCCACGAGACGGTTCGGTCAGCAGCAAGGCCGTGTTCTGGAGCCAAGGGAGCGGCCGAAATGTGGCCGGGTCAGGCATGTAGAAGGCGTTTGCATACCCAGATTCGAAAACGTACCCAGTGCCTTTAATTAGGTGGAAGGCTGCATCCCTACAGAAGCTACCTAGTGGCATCGCCTTGCCCTTTTTTAAAGCCTCCGTGACGTTTCGTCTCGGCACGACCTTGCATCGAGAGACGCCGCTCATGTCGCCAAACTCGAAACGAACGAATTCGATCTTCTCTTGCTCTATGGTCATCAGAATCTCCTCCAAGACCTCGGAACTCATCTGCAGGGTCTCCATAGCTGAAGTCAATTAAGGCTGTGTATGCGCCTGAAACTGAAGATATGATCAAGTTCATCCGATATAAAAACTTGCATGGTGACAGTATGCTTAGAAAATAAACCAAATCAATATTTTAGACGAAACCTTATATCGATGCTTGTTACAAATCTATTTCACTGAAGTGTGTGTCTCACGAGGACACAAACACTGAATTCTAGGCATGACATATTTCTCTGAATTGCAATCGTGCCCATCTGCTGGGATTATTATTCCCCTCTACCCAACACTTCGTGGTTGGATCAAGCAATGTTATAATACATCTTAATAATACATCTTAATTGAGCAATGTTTATCCAACTAAGCTTACTACAAAAATGTCCAACGTTGGTCAATTTTGTTTACTTACCCAACCCCCAAATTTACTCAGTAGTTGTGAAAATATCCATCAACAATTTGCAAATCGCGTTTACCCAGCGTTATCTTGTCCAGCGTTTTTAACAGTGTATGATTTTGTACCAGCGCTGTTACCAAAATGATCTAGCCGGTCCAAATAGCCTTCCAAAATGTTCCATACCGTTCTTAGCTACTGATGATTCTATTGATTATATTCGAAAGGTGCAGAGCAACGGAGAGCAATGGAAAAAATTAAGTCTGAGCAGGGTACTTTCTTGTAGACAGGTGCATGTACCACTGCCTCTGTATAATGACGTTTATCAGCACAGACGCTTTAATGATTGTACAAAAAACCCAGACAATCTGAACATTGAACTACACTTTCCTGACATACTTTACTCATATACTAGATCCCCCAAATGTGGAAGGGGGAACCAAATGGTATGATTTTTTCCACCACTTAGAAATTGGGTGAGGGGACATGCCCCCGTCCACCGCCTGTCGACTTACATGGCAATAATTGCGTATAAGTCATACCCAAGGTGCAACGCGGTGCCCGCCGCTGTAAAGATTCGAATGCACCACACGAACTCGACCAGCTCGGTGGTTGTCTGCACTAGAAGGCAGGAGTCTCGGATGCGAATCCCGCCCGAGTTGCTTGTCTTTTTTTCAGCAGACGAAAAACTCTTATCATGCATCAATGTTGATTAGACGTCGAAGGTGGATGTGGACGCGTCTTCTCTTCGTCCATTGCAGATTAAAACAAAGTGGACTCTAAAATTCTGGCATTATCGTAACCAGATACCGTATGATTTGGTGTTTTGCAATACCGTGCGAATGGAATTCGCAATAAAACCCCCCGAAGTTTTCAGTCTTCAACACTTCATTGTAACTCGATACAGCATGATTTGGTGACAACCTTACAAGACTGACAGCGCACCGTTGACATTTTTTTGCAGTTTTTATTATACGCTTAGAACGTAGAAGTGGAATTTGTACTTACAGTTTTGAAGTGAACTGTGAGGCAGAAAGCTGGGTGACTTTCGTTCTTGGCGAGTTATGAGCAGAGTGTGTCACTCTGAAGTCTGGGACGCTGCATATAGACTACCGTGGGATCGGTATAGTGGGCACGTGACTTCTGGTTCACGCCCAAATTTGCATCTGGTATTGAGCTCGCAACTGCATGATTACCCATTCTTTCTGCAACGCCCGCACATCCGTGTATTTTGTATACATAAAGGCATCGGTGATGCGAGCCAGTCGGGGTATTGTTTTTTTTCAGGTCACTGCATCCGTCTGAGCATGCACTTACGTAGGCTATGGCCACTCGAACTTTATACACACTACCCGATACGTGAGTTACCGGCTCTAGATCTATTCATAAATTATATAGCCATACACATAAGAGACGACGTCCATGGCGTGACCGCAAACCTCATGATTTAAAATAGTTATGGTTTCGGATGTAATTTACTTTGCTTGCGTTACGGTTGTATAGCAGGCTAAAGTTGTCTGGTGGTTTAATGAATGCCTTCCGACAAAAAGGGGCAGATTCAAGGAATGTGCGTTCATTGCAAATTATTTTTTGCATAATAATGAAGCATTGGGAAGGTGGATTGGGCAGGGCGTTTAAAGGGCAATAGTGTTTTCCAGGGTCTACTATTCTAGCTTGCGACCTCGGTCCAGTTACGACCCAAACAGGTCGGGGAAGGTATGAAACCGAATTACAGAAGCATATGTATACAGTTACGTAGATTGGCAAGTTTCCCAGAGTTTTTGCTCATTGAGTTTCATCTCTGATTTTTAATCCTGTGGGTGTATGATCAGGTTAATTACAACAGTAAATTTCTTTGATTGTACAAGAGCAGAATTGTGTCATTAAAATATACTCCGAGTCAACTCCATCTGACTGGACTATCGGCATGCTATTACCCAGAAAAATGTGATTGTTTCCTGTGCATAATGATGTGTGCACTAGAGGTCGTAGGAAAACAAAATACAAGATTACACATTATGATGATGAGGCCTGCTTCTAATTGTTACACGATTCATAATTTTCCGACATTTGGCTGGCTGCTCGTCTGCTGAAAACTCCATTGGTTGGAGGTCGGACGTGTCGACACTTTTCCGTGCCTTTGAATACGAATCTGGATATAGAGAAGTGTAGTTTAAGATATCCACGTTTCAAACGTTTTACATTTTGCAAATATTTATATCGTAAAGCTAAAGACATACAATATTGAACTAAGGTCAACTTTGTGACCTTTGATGCAAAAGAAATGTTCGGCAAATTAATCGAAGTGCATTCAACCATGATTCAACACTCAGTTACAACCATTTAAAAAATGGTATTCATAAAAAAATCTCGAATTTACAAGAAAGCTTAATTCATGTCTAGTACCAGTGCTTTGCATTTTCTTTAATGCTGATGTCATGATATTACCCTATAGTTATATTTTGAATAATTTTACATGATTTTTATTTGACTTATTAATTTTTATTAATTGTTAGTGCCTGGTTTATTTTGCAAATCAAACGATAATAGAGGGCGCGATTTCGTTCACTTGTCTAGTTTTTTCTGAATTGCTTTTCTTTGATACACATTTTAAATATGATTTAATATTTCCTTTCAACCAATAGATCCTGTTCATATTGGGGAATACTTTTGATTTAAACAGTGAGAAGGGTTAGTGAATTTCTGTTGAAATTGAATCGTGAACATGATGACAATTTTAAATGATCATAGAGGTAAAAGGACTGGTGAAGTTTATTCGTGAGCGCAAGTCAAGGCACAGCGAGCAAGTATCTTTATTACGGGCGATTCACATGAGTGCGCCCTCAAGAGTTGCAACGCATTGGGAAAATCGTAATGGGTGGAATCTGTCGACCCTTTGCAGACGTAGTATTACATTCCTACATTTGTAGTACGACATTCCTACATTTGTAGTACGACATTCCTACATTTGCAATATGACATTCCTGCATATTGTAGTACGAAATTCCTACTTTTGTAGTATGAAATGTCTACATTTGTAGCGCGACATTCCTACATTTGCAGTATGACATTCCACATTTGTAGAATGACATTCCTACATTTGAAGTACGACATTCCTACATTTGTAGTTCGACATTTCTACATTTGTAGTACGACATTCCTATATTTGCAGTATGACATTCCTACATTTGTAGTACGAAAATCCTACAATTGTAGTATGAAATTCCTACATTTGTAGTTTGACATTCCTATATTTGTAGTATGACATTCCTACATTTGAAGTACGACATTCCTACATTTGTAATTCGACATTTCTACATTTGTAGTACAACATTTCTACATTTCTAGTACGACGTTCCTACATTTGTTCTGCGACAATCCTACATTATTTTGTAGTACGACGTTCCTACATTTGTTGTACGACATTCCTATATAGTGCGACATTCCTACATTTGCAGTGCGACAATCCTACATTTCTAGTATGACATTCCTAAATTTGCAGTGCGACATTCCCACATTTGCAGTGCGACATTCCTACATTTCTAGTATGACATTCCTGGTGAAGATGACGGACCACCCAGTATACTAGACAACATATCCACGACCAGACGCAAACAGTTCATTACCAGACATTTCAAGACAGGACACAATTATTCACGACCAGACGCACATAAATTCAAGAGCGGACGCAAACAAGTTTAACGACCAGTCGTAAAAAAAAGAAAACACCAGACGCAAAAATATTAACCACCAGACGTGAAGATTAGTGTCCCCTGACGGCCACCATTTTGCTGAACTTTCAGGGAAATCAATTCAAATAATCATTGGTGATATACAAAAATGTTGCAAACTGCATACTGACTAAAATTACCAAAATGTAAATCTTAAAATTTAGTGGGCCTGACGTTTCGATCCTAGCAGGACCTTTCTCAAAGGCAGAGTGACAAGGACAAAACAGATACATATACACGAATGAAGGGAGGAGAGAGTGAATAGGACACGGATGAGAAACAAAGGACAAAGAGTGAAGCTGGTAGGGAGAGATCAAAGGGAAGGGCAAGGAGTAGGGTAGGGATTAGTAAGAAGAGGGGGAAAGATCAAAGAGAAGGGCAAGGAGTAGGGTAGGGATTAGTGACAAGAGGGGGAAAGATCAAAGAGAGAAGTGTGAAGGACTGAACACAAAAGAAGGATTATCAGAAAGCTGCATGGTGTTATTCATTACCCTCCTGGATGTTGAGACCATGTGGTTGAATAGTCCGAAGACGCTTCATCCACATTTTCTCACGGCTAAGACGGACAGCATTACTACGGTGACCAAGTGATTCTATGCCCAGTACACTCATATCTGATATCGAATGATCAGGGAGATTGAAGTGATACCCAACAGGGGTGTCCATTTTACCGGTTTTGATAGTAGACCTATGGCCATAGATCCGTTTCTTGAGGGTGTTTTTGGTCTCGCCAACATACTGAATATTACAAACTCTACAAGAGAGGAGGTATATGATGTTGGAGGTAGTGCACGTGATACAGCCATAGGTCGTGTGGGTATAATTCCAGAAGAATGTCCATTGAAAGAGTCTATTTCCTTGACATGTGTCTTGCAAACAATGCATTTCGAGGTACACTTAAATGTACCAAATTTAGTTGGAGGTGAAGAGTCCAAAGGGGGAACCTCTGCTCGGACAATTAAGTCACGCAGGTTACGGGGGCGCCTGAAAGCCAAAACAGGCGAATTTGGAATGGCATCAGCCAGACGATCTGAAGTGTGGAGGATATGGTCGTTTTCCTTAGTTATCTTCCTGAGAGGAGGAAGAGAAGGGTGGTAGGAAGTAACTAAGGGAACCTTGGGCTTGTCCTTGGGACCTGGTGGCTTTTGTTTTAGTGACGAACTTCTGGGAATGGAATAGACTTTAGCAATGGAGTTCTTCACTTGGCGAGAACTATAGCCTCTAGCAACCAAGTTACTGGCCAATATACGTGTATGGCGGCGAAAGTCAGACTCATGGGAACATATGCGCTTCAATCTGAGGGCCTGGCTGTAAGCTATACCAGTCTTACAGTGTCTGGGGTGACAACTGGAGGCATGGAGATATTGATGAGTGTCGGTGGGCTTAGAATACAAGTCAGTAGTAAGTGTGTCGAGGTCTTTCCGGACGGTGACATCCAGAAAGTGGGTCTGCTGGAGAGAGTGTTCCCATGTGAATTTGATAGTGCTGTGGAAGGAATTGATGTGGTCAAAGACGGCATTCAAGCTGCTATCGTCCCTAGTCAGAATGAAGAAAATGTCATCTATGTATCTCCACCAAATCCAGGGACGGCATGGAGCCTCACCGAGCATGCGTTCCTCAAGGTCACCCATGAAGAGGCATGCAAAGGAAGGAGCCATGCGCGCGCCCATGGCAGTGCCATGCACTTGAAGATAGTGCTTGCCCAGAAAGGAGAAATTATTCTTGGCCAGCACTAGCCTCATGAGGGTGGTTATGTCGGAGATGGGTGGAGAAGACTGTTTTCCTTTGGCCAGGGCCGAGGAGCAAGCTTGAATGCCTTCTTCCTGGGGGATGTTAGTGTATAGAGAGGAAACGTCAATAGTACCAATTATGGCAGTGGTAGGAATTTGATCCTTTACACTTTCCAACTTTCGCAGAAAGTCGGGAGTGTCATGGACGTATGAGGGGATTTGGGGAACCAAGGGTTTGAGAAAAGAGTCAATGAAAAGAGATATGTGTTCCGTAGGTGAACCATTGCCAGAGATGATGGGTCTGCCTGGGTTGTTGGTCTAGTGAATTTTCGGGAGAAGGTAGAATCTGGCAGTTCTACAATTAATCGGTGATAGAAATCTGTGATTTTTTTTACTCAAATGATCACGTGATCGCATGTCATTCAAAACTTCCTGAATTTGCTCTGAAAATTTGCCAGTGGGGTTAGAGTCCAGACATTTATAGTGCTGGGGATTGTTAAGTTGGCGATTGGCTTCAACAATATATTTTTGGCGATCCATGATTACTACGGCTGACCCTTTATCTGCTGGCTTGATAATGATGTCACCACGGGAACGTAGAGTGTTGAGAGCAAGACGTTCTTCCCTAGGGAGATTGTCGTGGGGCTTACGGGTAAGATGAGAGGAGTTGGAAACTTGAGAACTGACTGCTTGCACATACGTTTCAAGGGCTGGAACACGGTTCTTGGGGGGGACCCAGGTGCTTTTTACTCGGAAAGGTTCTTCTTTACGGGAGCCAGAATCGAAGAAGAACTCAGTCAGACGAAGTCTGCGGTAATACTCGGTGAGATCTTGACTGAGCATTACTTGGTCAACTTCGGGGGAGTTGGACAAAAGTTCAAGCCCTTGGAAGGTAACGTATGCTCAGCGTCAGTTAGAGAAGAAGAGGAAAGGTTGACAACAGTGTTAGTGGGAGGTAAAGGTGTAGACTGGGGACTGCGTCTGAAGCGGTTGTGTCTGCGTTGTTTGGCAACAAGGCCACCGGTGAAAACAGAATTCAGGTTAGAGAGACCTTTCTCAATCTCATCACTGAGATCCTTGTACTGGCTTTCAGAACAGCTGGAGCGGAGTTTGGAGTCCAGATTAGCAATGTCCTGGTGGACAGCCTGAGGTAATTTCACATTGCTCAAATAATCATTGTTAGGCGGACTCATCATGTCGGGGTCATAACATCGCTCATGCAACCATTACGTGTGAATTATGTAAGAACTGTGTGATATTGTCAGTATTATCATTATCATTCCCAAAATGTCTGCCTCCATTTCCTGATCGATCTTGAAATCTTATGGGAAAAAACAATTATCTTGCAGCTGGCGCTGCCTTTTGTTTAATGTCCTTGTGGGAATAGGGCAAGGATTGCCCACGTGCGTAGTACAGATACGTGCACGATACGGCCATGAGAATTAAGCGTGTACTGTGTTCGCACCCAACTTGAATGCACTTTTATACATCGTAGCAAATTGACTCTGGCTTGGAGCGCTCTGATACAATTATACATTTTATTTTCTCCTAGTGATTTTTTTGGTTTTGATAGGCTGTTTTAATTATAATGGATTCAACTTGGATTCACAGTAGGCTGAGCACCGAATGGTACCGAGGGGGTGGATTTGTACGAAAGTGTGTGTATGTCTGCGTCAGCTAGCTGGGGCTGTGGTTGACAATGTGCACTGTAAAACCGGTGCTCACATCATGCAAATGGATGATATAATGTTGGTGCACAATACATGCGCATGAGGTGATGCTCACTTTCACTCCATGTGCTTGAGGTACAATAAATAGGGAGATGTTCTTGTACATGAAGCACTTCATGCACCTCATCCGATTTTGTTTTCCTCAAGTGACTGCAATGCCCCATGTGCTTGAGCTACTGTACTCCATGTGCATGTATGTACGGCTGTAGGTGCCTCGAGTGTTCATGATTCTGGGACAAATATGTACCCTTGCAGAAGTGCATGAGGCGCCGTTCGTTTTTACAGTGTACAAAAACTGGTGCCCGCTCGTTCTTTAAATAAAAACGAAAACCGATCTTTTATGCAAGATCATCCCTTGTGATATATTTGCATTTTTATCATCAGCACTGGACAGGAATAACGTCAAGTTCGTAAATACACCAGCAGGAAGTTTTGTAATGCTTTACATGCAATTGGCAGTCTAAGGATTAAAAACCTTTGAAAATGAAAGGGGACTATGATCCTTTGAAATAAAGGAGAGTTATTGGTAAAATACTTCTGACTGGCGCCCAAACTCTTACAGTGATAAAGTGATGTACAAACATGTTGCAAACTGCTTACTGACTAAAATTACCAAAATGCAAATCTCAAAATTTAGTGGGCCTGACGTTTCGATCCTAGCAGGACCTTTGTCAAAGGCAGAGTCTTACAGAGATAGTTGAAAATTCGAAAGGCTGTCAGTCAAGGGCTGGATAGCTGGGGTGCTACGAGTGCTGGTACATTAAGCCAGAGATCTTCAAGTCCCGGTCTAGTCACAAGTTCTTTGTATTGGTGGTATGTCGTTTCCTTGAGTAGTTGCTAAAATTCTCCATCCTTACAGTTTCTTGTTATATCTATATCGTATAATATGGACAGTCCTGCAATGGAAGATGAACAGAATTAATCCCTCCCTTCATTATAACTCGTCTTTAGAAATACTAGCATCATCAGATATGCAATGCAGGAGAGACAACCTGAAATGTATCCTTGTGTAAATGTAACTAAAGGTATATGTTGTGAAATCATACATAAATATACTAGTAGGTATGTTCATATAGAATACTGACTTATGTAGAGATCATTTTAATCAAGTCAAATATAAATATTGACAGAATTGTCAAACCCTTTACCAGATTGGAATAATTATTCGTATCAATAATTGAATTATATCATAATTCTTTCTTTCTTTGTGACGTCTACACAATTTCGAAGTAGTTTTTGAATTCCCAGTCTAAATCCCCTTTCTCGAGCGCTTCTTTTTCCATCTGGATTTCATGCAACTCGATGGACGTGAATGCCTTGCAGAACTCGGCACCGAACGCATCCGTGATCACGGTGTCCTTCTGGAAGGCCTCCAGCGCTTCCTGAAGGCTGCCCGGTAGATCCTTGGTACCCGGAGGCACGTCTGCCTCGTGGTAACCATCACCGGTCACTCTAGCAGGGAGGGGAAGCTTCTTAGAGATGCCGTCCATCCCGGCCGCTACGGTGGCTGCTAAGGTCAGGTACGGGTTGCTACCACTGGCCGGCATGCGATTCTCCAAGTACGTCCCTGCCTCGTCTCCAACTTTCATCCTTAGTGCGCAGGTGCGGTTATCAATGCCCCATGAAACATGACATGGCGCCAAGCTGGAAGGTTTGATTCTCTTTTGGCAGTTAGTCGTTGGAGCCATCAGCACGCTGATTGCTGGTGCGTGGGCCAGAATACCAGCGATCCAGTGCTTAGAAACCTCCGAGATGCCCAACTCAGTCCTTGGATCGAACATGGCATTCTTCTTGCCTTCGACGTCCCAGAGTGAGTGGTTAAAGTGACCCGAGCTGCCGTATTGATTAGGCCAAGGTTTGGTCATGAACGAAGCAATGTATCCACGCTTCGGAGCTATTTCTTTGATGGCTGTGCGGTACATGTGGGCGTTATCCGCCGCTCGGATGCCAAATTCGGGCCTGTAGGTAATCTCACATTGGCCGGGCGAGAGTTCTGTATGGACAGTCTCTACATTGATACCGATTTCCATCAACGCTTTCGTAAAGACATAAAGCAGACTGTCGCCCACAAAGGTAGTCATACTCGACATATAGTTGCCCCGATGGAGCGGCTTGTGCGTCTCGGCGTCCACCACGTAAAACTCGTACTCGTGGGCCGACAGCAGCGTGTAACCCATCTCGGCCAGACGGTGCAGTTGCCTTCTGGCGACGTAACGAGGGTAGGCCGGCACCGGTACACCGCCACGAGACGGTTCGGTCAGCAGCAAGGCCGTGCTCTGGAGCCAAGGGAGGGGCCGGAATGTGGCCGGGTCAGGCATGTAGAGGGCGTCCGCATACCCAGTTTCGGAGACGTAGGCAGGGTCCTCACACATGTGTGAGGCTGCATCCATACTGAAGCTACCGAGTGGCATCGCCTTGCCCTTTTTCAAAGCTTCCGTGACGTTTCGTCTGTGCACGACCTTGCATCGAGAGACGCCGCTCATGTCGCCAAACTCAAAACGAACGAATTCGATCTTCTCTCGCTCTATGGTCATCAGAATCTCCTCTAAGGCCTCGGAACCCATCCTCAGTTTCTCCATAGCTGAAGTCGATTAAGGATGTGTATGCGCCTGAAACTGAATACATGATCAAGTTCATCAGATATAAAAACTTGCGTGGTGACAGTATGCTTAGAAAATAAACTCAATTAATATTTTAGACAATACCTTATATCGATGCTTGTTACAAATCTATTTCACTGAAGTGTGTGTCTCACGAAGACACAAACACTGAATTCTAGGCATGAAATATTGCTCTTGTAAAATAAGGCGCAACAACAGCAGGGGGAGGAATTTTAACTAAACTAGGAAAGTCCAGTGAAGTTTGATGTTGTATAAAAGTTATGCCATATAGACGGCGTAATCAATATTTTAAAGCTATTCTTGCAGATATTATAGGATTTTGTACCAGTGCTGTTACCACAATGAGCTAGCCGGTCCAAATAGCCTTCCTAAATGTTCCATACTGTTCTTAGCTACTTAATATTATTATATTCGAAAGGAGCAGAGCAACGGAGAGCAATGGAAGCAATTAAGTCTGAGCAAAGCCCTTTCTTGTAGACAGGTACATGTATCCTTGCCTCAGTCTGTATAATGACGTTGATCAGCACAAACGCTTTAATGATTGTACCCAAAAAAAAGACAATCTGAACATTGAACTACACTTTTCTTACATACTTTACTCATATACTAGATCCCCCAAATGTGGAAGGGGGAACCAAATGGTATGATGTCCCCGCCACTTGGTGAGGTGACAAGCCCCCGTCCCCCGCCTGTTGACTCCCATGGCTATAATTGCGTATAAATCATACCAAAGGTGCAACGCGGTGTCCGCCGCTGTAAAGATTCGAATGCACCACACGAACTCGACCAGCTCGGTGGTTGTCTGCACTAGAAAGCACGAGTCTCGGGTGCGAATCCCGCTCAAGTTGTTTGTCTTTTTTTCAGCAGACAATCGGAAAAACTCTAATCATGCATCAATGTTGATGAGACGTCGAAGGTGGATGTGGACGCGTCTTCTCTTCGTCCATTGCAGATTAAAACAGATTGGACTCTAGAATTCTGGCATCATCGTAATCAGATACCGTATGATTTGGTGATTTGCATTATTTTACATTTTTTGCAGTTTTTATTATACGCTATGAACGCGGAAGTGGAATTTGTACTTACAGTTTTGAAGAGAACTGTGAGGCAGAAAGCTGGGTGACTTTCGTTCTTGGCGAGTTATGAGCAGAGTGTGTCACTCTGAAGTCTGGGACGCTGGCATATAGACTACCGTGGGATCGGTATAGTGGACACGTGACTTCTGGTTCACGCCCAAATTTGCATCTGGTATTGAGCTCGCAATCGCATGATTACCCATTCTTTCTGCAACGCCCGCACACCCGTGTATTTTGTATACATAAAGGCAGTTACCGGTAGCTGTGCCTCAGCACATGGGCCATGGTGTTGTGTAGTGTTGTCTTGCCTGGAGTCCTGTATTTTATCAGGTATTGATTGTTGATTTGTAAATCGTGCCTCGTTTGGCCATTTTTATGCTATCGTTCACCTGCATTTTAACAGCCAAATTGTACATGCCACAAACAGTTATTTTTCTGAAATCAATCCAAAATCCTGATTTGTACATATAGCTAATCTATTTGGTTTCCTCTGCCTCTGTTGGTAAAATTTAACCCCTATGTCCTTAATTTGATACTACTTGGTTACAAATTACACCTTCTCATGAGAGATGACGTCCATGCTGTCACCACAAACCTCACGATTAAAATAATTATGGTTTCGGATGTAACTATTATGATGAGGCCTGCTTCTAATCGTTACACGATACATATATACATTTTCTGACGTTTTGCTGTAGTGTAGTTTAAGATATATTTACGTTTCAAACGTTTTACATTTTGCAAATATTTGTATCGTAAAGCTAACGACAAACAACATTGAATTAAGGCCAGCTTTGTGATCTTTGCTGCAAAATAAATGTTCGGCAAATTAATCGTAGCGCATTCAACCATGATTCAACACTCAGTTACAACCCTTAAAAATCTAGAATTTAACCAATGATTAATTCATGTCTAGTACCATTTTTTTAACGTTTATGTCATGATATTACCCAATAATTATATTTTGAATAATTTTACATAATTTTTATTTGACTTTTAATTTTTAGAGCCTGGTTTATATGCAAATCAAACGATAATAGAGGGCGCGATTTTGTTAACTTGTTTAGTCTTTCCGAATTTCTTTTCTTTGATATCATCAGCACTGGACAGGAATAATGTCAAGTTCGTAAATACACCACATTCAATTGGCGGTCTACGGATTAAATAACTTTGAAAATGAAAGGGGACTATGATCCTTTGGACTAAAGTTATTGGTAAAATAGTTCTGACTGGCGCCCAAACTCTTACAGAGATAAAGTGGTATACAAACATGTTGCAAACTGCTAACTGACTAAGATTACGAAAATGCAAATCTCACAATAGTGGGACTGACGTTTCGATCCTAACAGGACCTTTCTCAAAGGCAGAGTCTTACAGAGATAGTTGAAAATTAGAAAGGCTGTCAGTCAAGGAGGGACAGCTGGGGTGCTACGAGCGCTGGTACATTAAGCCAGAGATCTCGTCTTCAAGTCCCGGTCCAGTCACAGTTTCTTTGTATTTGTGGTATGTCGTTTCCTTGAGTAGTTGCTAAAATTCTCACTCCTTACATTTTCTTGTTATATCTATATTGTATAATATGGAGAGTCCTACAATGGAAGATGAACAGAATTAATCCTTCCCTTCATTATAACTCGTCTTTAGAAATACTAGCATCATCAGACATGCAATTTGCATGTGGTCGTCAGAATCTTCTCCAAGGCCTCGGAACTCATCTGAAGGTTCTCCATAGCTGAAGTCAATTAAGGCTGTGTATGCGCCTGAAACTGAAGATACGATCAAGATCATCCGATATAAAAACGTGGTGACAGTAAGCTTAGAAAATCAATATTTTAGACGAAACCTTATATCGATGCTTGTTACAAATCTATTTCACTGAAGTGTGTGTCTCACGAAGACACAAACACTGAATTCTAGGCATGACATATTGCTCCGAATTGCAATCGTGCCCATCTGCTGGGATTATTATTCCCCTCTCTACCCAACACTTCGTGGTTGGATCAAGCAATGTAATAATACATCTTAATTGAGCAATGTTTATCCAACTAAGCTTACTACAATAATATCAAACGTTGGTCATTTTTTTTTACTTACCAAACCCCAAAATTTACTCAGTAGTTGGGAAAATAACCACCAACATTTTGCAAATCGCGTTTACCCAGCGTTATTTTGCCCAGCGTTTTTAACAGTGTAGGATTTTGTACCAGCGCTGTTACCACAATGATCTAGCCGGTCTAAAAAGCCTTCCAAAATGTTCAATACCGTTCTTAGCTACTCATTATTCTATTCGAAAGGAGCAGAGCAACTGAGAGCAATGGAAACGATTAAGTCTGAGCAGGGTGCTTTCTTGTAGACAGGTGCATGTACCACTGCCTCTGTGTAATGACGTTGATCAGCACATACGCTTTAATGATTGTACAAAAAACCAGACAATCTGAACATTGAGCTACACTTTCCTAACATACTTACTCATATACTAGATCCCCCAAATGTGGAAGGGGGAACCAAATGGTATGATTTTCCCACCACTTTAGAAATTGGGAGAGGGGACATGCCTCCGCCCCCCGCCTGTTGACTCCCATGGCTATAATTGCGTTTAAATCATACCAAAGGTGCAACGCGGTGCCCGCCGCTGTAAAGATTCGAATGCACCACAAGAACTCGACCAGCTCGGTGGTCGTCTGCACTAGAAGGCAGGAGTCTCGGGTGCGAATCCCGCTCGAGTTGCTTGTCTTTTTTTCAGCAGACAATCGGAAAAGCCCTAATCATTCATCAATGTTGATTAGACGTCGAAGGTGGATGTGGACGCGTCTTCTCTTCGTCAATTGCAGATTAAAACAAATTGGACTCTAAAATTCTGGCATCATCGTAACCAGATACCGTATGATTTGGTGTTTTGCATTACCGTGCGAATGGAATTCGCAAAAAAAACCTAAAAAAGTATTCAGTATTCTATACTTCATTGTTACCCGATACAGCATGATTTGGTGACAACCTAAAATAATAATAGTGGCACTTCACTGATGAATCCAACAGTTTGAGGAAACTTTAACAGTGAATCAACACCCGCAAAAGACCATGTCTTTTTTGTGTAACGTGAGTGACGACCAATAAAATGCCTGTTTAATATAAAAAATATGAACCGTTTCAATTTGTCTTTACATTATTGAGTAGACTTTGTCTCCAGGCTGGGTTGTAGCTGTTTTGATTTAGATTGATCAGTTATTTTTGAAGCAGTGAGAGGCCAAAGTAGCCTCCTGGCCCATAAATGTAACATGAGTGACGGTGGAATTGCCCACATGATGATGAGGCCTGCTTCTAATCGTTACACGATTCATATATACATTTTCTGACGTTTTGCTGGCTGCTCGTCCGCTGGAAACTCCATTGCTTGGAGGTCGGACGTGTCGACACTTTTGCCGTGCCTTTGAATACGAATCTGGATATAGAGAAGTGTAGTACTGTTTAAGATATCCACGTTTCAAACGTTTTAAATTTTGCAAATGTTTATTATCGTAAAGCTAAAGACAAACAATATTGAATTAAGGCCAACTTTGTGACCTTTGATGCTACAAAAAACTGTATGGGTTTAGACTGGCTAGGGTGAACTGTCCTTGCCTGAGGCGATAACAATTAGCTGGCTAGTATCAGATACCTTGTGTGTGCAAAGATGGCTACAGTCACACACGACCTCGATATTCCTAAGGGGTCAATGATGCCCGTGCTGTGAATAAAATAATAGTAATGGTGTAGTGGGTAAGCGGGTACTTGCCTGTTACTAGTGTGGAAACTCTTCAGAGAAGTCTGTAAAAGGCATAGGAAGTAATTTACCCCCTCTGCTAGTTAATATATAATTAATTACTTAGTTGGCTATTTTTATGTCCATCTGCTGCATCGACTACGCTGATTATGCCATATTTTATAAGAAATATAATGATACGTAGATGTAAGCGTTTAAGGACAGTAGAATGCAGTAAATGCTAAAGATTTAGTGATTGTAAATATAGATTAGTATAGAAATAATTCTAAGCGTTCCGTTGTGTGCATGCATAAGTAGGGCCTATTTTGTGTACAGGATCGGAGTCGTACATTTTCCATTGTTGATTTACTTTTAACCAACGAAAAGTCTCAAATAAGATTACTTATATTCAAACTCCTCCCACGAAACGGCCCATTACTTTGAATTGCCTTGACTATGGAGACTTCCTCTATGCCTTGACATACCGAAGGCATGAGTCCATACCAATTCACGGTGGTCAAGCAAGCAAGGTGGTCAAGGGTTATCCCTTGCGGCTCCTTCTTTGAACTGAAGCAAGTGGCCATCTATGAAGCTGATATTTTGCTCAATGGGTTTTGCTCAATAATCCCTAATTGGATTATAGATCGCCTAGTGTTACACATTTTATATATCGACATTATCTATATATATATATATATATATATATATATATATATAGGAAGGTTGGCGGTGACACCATGTATAAGGTCTCTTGAATAAAGAGGTGTGGTTCTGGAAAGAACCTGAGTGGTACTCTTTCCAGAACCACACCTCTTCCTTCAAGAGAACTTATACATGGTGTCACCGCCAACCTTCCAATATTGATTAACCCACCATGCAAAGCCTTAAGTCTTATTTGACATAAAAATTTCCTAGTTTCCTCATCAATATCCTTTACCGTCATACATACCTACATACATACCACTAAATGTTCATTGAGGAGAGTTAAGCTAGTTCGTAAATGCGGTGACACATACAGATACAAAATGCATACTTACCTGGCCATAAAGCAAAATTGCATTTGCATGTAGTAAAATATGCCCTTTCGTTTTTAATAAATTTCGAGGACAAAGGGATGGAATATATCAGGAATTTCACTCTCGACAATTCGCAACAGGAGCGGCCTAACTCGTTTGAAATGTGCAGATAAGCTCTTTTAGGAGTTATCACTGAAACCTTGCAAAGGGTCGAAGTGAAATATTCCTCTTGTTGGACAAAACTAATATAGTACAGGCATTCAAGGTGTAATTATACATCGTGAATCTCTGGGATAGCAATATATGAACTACCAGATGGAAGAAGAACACACCACTTATCTGTAATCGCAGAAGCTCAAATTGCTTTAAGATCTCCCCAGGGTGAGATACCCGATAAATGCCCAAATTACTATGCGGTAAAGATTGTTAGTATTATGACAAACTGCTGTAATTGTATCTCAGTTCTGCCTGTCGTATGGAGGATATGCATTAACAAAATGTTTTAATAAAATTGAAGATTCTGCAGATCACCGGTTGCAGATGGAAAGTCGGTTATCGGACCATTCTTTTTAAGCCCTGAAGGAAATATTCGACGGCAAAACATGAAACATTTAACGATAGAGGGTCATATCGTCTCACTGCCAAGAGGGTTAATCCGTGTTTGTTGTACACTAGAAGTTCGTGACCAAAATACATCTCCAAAATATTTCAACAAATTTTACCAGCTGTTTGCGTGCATAGTCGCGTAAATCATTGTGTACTATTGTTAAACTGATTAGGATTGAAATTGCAACATAGAAATTGACCAAACTCGGTTGCCTTCCATCCATCTATTTCAGCCGGGCTCTAAAGGCAAATTCAGCGGGAATAAGGTTTCGCAATGAAATAATTATTTATAGGAAATTTGAGCAACAGGTCATGCACCAATTCTGCAAGTGAAAAGGGGATGTTTGATCCAAAAGTAGAGTAAGAGTCTCATAACATCAAGACAAACAAGATGCATACAATAGAAATGAGACTGGGACACATAATCAATATATAGGCTAAAGGGGGTTCGGTCCCATATCATCGCCGGATATTCTTTTTAAATTGCTATTGGTTCTAAATGTGCGTTTGTTTCGGAAAATGTCATTTTGCCAGAATAACATACAAGGCAGATTTTCATATATCAAAGAATCTGTTTGCAGTGTCTGGATGAATTTTACATCGATAATGAATGGAGAAGAACTAACAACTGTAAACAGAAATATTAATAAGCGAATCATGCACTATACACTATGCACGATTGATGCTATGCTTTTATGTAGTAAAAGAAACATTTGCATCCAACTAAACCATGACCCTGTTCATTGTCAGAGAACGGCACCTCCAATTTTAATGAAATTGGCGTCCAAATGTGCCTAATATTAAAGCTTGACGAAAAACTCATGAAGCCCTGGCACGCATAACAAAATCACCGAGACGCTATAAAAAATACTGGGGTGGAATCCACCCCGGCTCTTCGAGGGTTAAATAGATAAACTGTATTCACTTTGGAAATATATACTGTTAATATGCTCACTAATTTCAAAGCACATGTACTTCTGACTGGCGCCCGAACTCTTACAGGGATAGATGAAAGTGCAGAGGCTGTCATTCAAGTGCTGGATAGCTGGGGTTGTACGAGCGCTGGTACATTAAGCCAGATATCTCGTGTTCAAGTCCCGCTCCAGTCACAATTTCATTGTAATTCTTTCAATATCGTGATACTAACATCCTTTAACCTCTCAAAAATCCACTAGTTCCTGTTTTCAACAAAATCATGTCCCGCATTTTTGCGAAGAAATCTCTACATGACAGGAGTGGAAGATTAACTAACAGTGGAAGATTAAAATAATTACTCCTGTCCTTCATTAAAAACTGTGTTTTAGAAGTATATAGCGTTATCAGGTAGGCCTATTCACTGCAGGAGAGGCCATATGTAAAGGTAACTAGGAGTACATTAAATCCTACATAGGCCTAAATATAATAGGTATATGAAATAGTGACTTATCAACGATCATTCTAAGAAAGTCAAATGGAAAAACTGAATAACTTGTAAAACCCTTTATCAAATTAGAATAATTATTCGTATCAATGATATAATAATAATTATGATATTTATTTGTGCACACATTTCGATTCGGTTTTCCTTGTGACGTCTATATAATTTCGAAGTAGTTGTTGAATTCCCAGTCTGCATCCCCTTTCTCGAGCGCTTCTTTTTCCATCTGGATTTCATGCAACTTGATGGCCTTGAATGCCTTGCAGAACTCGGTACCGAACGCCTCCGTGATCACGGTGTCCTTCTGGAAGGCCTCCAGCGCTTCCTGAAGGCTGGCCGGTAGATCCTGGGAACCAGGAGGCACGTCTGCCTCGTTGGAAGAATCACCAGTCACTCTAGCAGGGAGGGGAAGCTTCTTAGAGATGCCGTCCATCCCGGCCGCTACGGTGGCTGCTAAGGTCAGGTACGGGTTGCTACCACTGGCTGACAGGCGGTTCTCCAAGTACGTCCCTGCCTCGTCTCCAACTTTCATCCTTAGAGCGCAGGTTCGGTTGTCAATGCCCCACGTGACATGACATGGCGCCAAGATGGAAGGTTTGAATTGCTTTTGGCAGTTAGGGGTAGGCGCCATCAGCAAGCTGATCGCTGGTGCATGGGCCAGAATACCAGCCATCCAATGCTGAGCCACCTTCGAGATGCCCAACTCCGTCGTGGAATCGTACATGACATTCTTCTTGCCCGCGACGTCCCAAAGTGAGTGGTTAAAGTGAGCGGCGTTCCGAATCTTATTGGGCAAAGGTTTGGTCATGAACGAGGCAATGTATCCACGCTTCTGAGCTATTTCTTTGATGGCCGTGCGGTACATGTGGGCATTATCCGCCGCTTGAATGCCCACCTCGGGCCTGTAGGTAATCTCACATTGGCCGGGCGAGAGTTCTGTATGGACAGTCTCTACGTTGATACCAATATCCATCAACGCTTTCGTAAAGGCATAGAGCAGACTATCGCCCATAAAGGTAGTCATACTCGACATATAGTTGCCCCGATGAAGCGGCTTGTGCGTCTCGGCGTCCACCACGCAAAACTCGTACTCGTGGGCCGACAGCAGCGAGTAGCCCATCTCGGCCAGATGGTGCAGCTGCCGTCTGGCGACGTAACGAGGATAGGCCGGCACCGGTACACCGCCACGAGACGGTTCGGTCAGCAGCAAGGCCGTGCTCTGGAGCCAAGGGAGCGGCCGGAATGTGGCCGGATCAGGCATGTAGAGGGCTTCCGCATACCCAGTTTCGGAGACGTACCCAGTGCCCTCAATCGAGTGGTAGGCCGCATCCCTACTGAAGCTACCGAGTGGCATCGCCTTGCCCTTTTTTAAAGCCTCCGTGACGTTTCGTCTCGGCACGACCTTGCATCGAGAGACGCCGCTCATATCGCCTAACTCGAAACGAACGAATTCGATCTTCTCTTGCTCTATGGTCGTCAGAATCTTCTCCAAGGCCTCGGAACTCATCTGCAGGCTCTCCATAGCTGAAGTCAATTAAGGCTGTGTATACGCCTGAAACTGAAGATATCATCAAGTTCATCCGATATGATCAGCACAGACGCTTTAATGATTGTACAAAAAAGACAATCTGCACTTTTCTGACATACTTTACTGATATACTAGATCCCCCAAATGTGGAAGGGGGAACCAAATGGTATGATGTCCCCACCACTTAAAAATTGGGGAGGTGACATGCCCCCATCACCCGCCTGTTGACCTTCAAGGCTATAATTGCGTATAAATCATACCCAAGGTGCAACGCGGTGCCCGCCGCTGTAAAGATTCGAATGCACCACACGAACTCGACCAGCTCGGTGGTCGTCTGTAGTGCAGACGACCATCGAGAAAGCGGGAGTCTCGGATGCAAATCCCGCCCGAGTTGCTTGTCTTTTTTTCAGCAGACGATTGGAAAAACTCTAATCATGCATCAATGTTGATTAGACGTCGAAGGTGGATGTGGACGCGTCTTCTCTTTGTCCATTGCAGATTAAAGCAGATTGGACTCTAGAATTCTGGCATCATCGTAACTAGATACTGTATGATTTGGTGTTTTGCATTACCGTGCGAATGGAATTCGTAATAAAAAAAAACCCGAAGTGTTCAGTATTCCATACTTCATTGTAACTCGATACAGCATGATTTGGTGACAACCTTACAAGACTGACAGCGCACCGTTGACATTTTTTTTGCAGTTTTTATTATACGCTATGAACGTGAAAGTGGAATTTGTACTTACAGTTTTGAAGTTAACTGTGAGGCAGAAAGCTGGGTGACTTTCGTTCTTGGCGAGTTATGAGCAGAGTGTGTCACTCTGAAGTCTGGGACGCTGCATATAGACTACCGTGGGATCGGTATAGTGGTCACGTGACTTCTGTTTTACGCCCTAATTTGCATCCGACATTGAGCTCGCAACTGCATGATTACCCATTCTTTCTGCAACGCCCGCACACCCGTGTATTTTGTATACATAAAGGCATCGGTGATGCGAACCCGTCGAGGTATTTTTTTTTCATCCGTCTGAGCATGCACCTACGTAGGCCATGGCCACTCGAACTTTATACACACTACCCGATACGTTGAGTTACCGGCTTTATTCATGAATTATATAGCCATATACCTTCTCATAAGAGATGACGTCCATGATGTCACCGCAAACTTCATGGTTTCGGATGTAATTTACTTCAGTGCCTGCGTTACGGTTGTATAGCAGGCAAAGGTTGTCTGCAGCCGATTTCACGAAACATTAGTTTATGGCGTAACTCCACTTACGCCATATCTTATTACGTAAGTTGCGCAATGACTTTATGACGGATTTCACGAAAGTTACGCACTATCCGGATATGGCGCAACTCGAAGGCTTACGCCATAACTTGTGGCGTAAGTTACGCCACGTCTTTAGGTGGCGTAAGTCGTTGCTACACGTCGTATATATGGCGTTGATGCTGCTAGCACAGGGTGAATATCGGAGAGCCCTTCGCCGAGAGGAATTCCTTTAGAGTGCTTGTGTCACTAGTTTAGGCTTCCGATCGTGAGAAATCCTCTACATTTTTCAGTGCAGCAAAGTAAGAAATGCAAAATGGCTGCCTCCATTAAAATTTTCGCTGCGCGTGTAGTGTCTACAAACGTTACATGCAGCACATACTTCAAAGCGAGGTAAGCCTTTTTTCACAAAAATTGAGTGAAAATCAAATGTTGCGCGGCTAAGACGAGTTTCGTGAAATCGATTTTAACTTATGGCGCAGCTGCGTAAGTGATTATTGCGTAAGTATTGCGCCATAAGTAGATAAGGCGTAAGTTACGCACAGTTTCGTGAAATCTTTTAAAAATCCACTAGTTCCTGTTTTCAACAAGCACATGTCCCGCATTGTGATCTCGTTCCGGGAGTCTGTCAAGAATTAGTTTCTATTATTCTAAATAATACCGAAATAATAACCAAATGATAACGGTGGCTTTATCATCAAATTTCAGGTCGACGAATTTTTGCGAAGAAATCTCTACATGACAGGAGTGGGAGATTAATTAACAGTGGAAGATTAATATAATTACCCCTGTTCTTCATTAAAAATTGGGTTTGAGAAGTATTACAGTTTTCTGGTAGGCCTATGCACTGCAGGAGAGACCATTATGTAAACGTAACTAGGAGTACATTAAATCCTACATAAATATAATATGAAATAGGTATATAAAATAGGGACTTATGTAAAGATCATTCTAAGAAAGTCAGATGGAAAAAACTGAATAACTTGTAAAACCCTTTATCAAATTGGAATAATTTTTCGTATCAATGATTTAATAATAATTATGATATTTATTTGTGCACTCATTTCGAATCTGTTTTCTTTGTGATGTCTATATAATTTCGAAGTAGTTTTTTAATTCCCATTCTGCATCCCCTTTCTCGAGCGCTTCTTTTTCCATCTGTATTTCATGCAACTTGATGGCCGTGAATGCCTTGCAGAACTCGGCACCGAACGCCTCAAATGTATAATGTCCCACCACTTTAGGAAGTTGGGGAGGGAGGGACATGTTCCCCTGTCACCTGCCTGTTGACTCCCATGGCTATAATTGCGCATAAATCATAGCCAAGGTGCAACGCGGTGCCCGCCGCTGTAAGATTCGAATCCATCACATGAACTCGACCAGCTCGGTGGTCGTCTGCACTTGAAAGCACGAGTCTCGGGTGCAAATCCAGCCCGAGTTGCTTGTCTTTCTTTCAGCAGGCAAGCAAAAAAAATCCTCTACAAATAATGCATTGCTAATTATACGTGGAAGGTAGATAAGGACGCGTCTTTTTTCGTCCATTGCAGATTAAAACAGATTAGACTCACTCGGGATTCATCCCTTTCATTGAAACCCGATACAATATGATATATATATACAAGAGACAGCGTACCGTTGAAAAAGGTTTTTAAGTTTTAATTTCATCTATACACTGTGACTGTGCCAATGGAATACTTACAGCTTAGAAGTGAATTGCGACGCAGAACGCTGGGTGACTTTCGTTCTAGGCGAGCTATGAGCAATGTGTGTCACTCTGAAGTCTTGGACGCTACATATAGACACCCGTGGGATCGGTATTGTGTGCTCGTGACCTGTGGTTCACGCCCAAATGTGGCATTGAGATGGCAACTTGTCAGCCATTCTTTTTGCAACGCCCGCGCTCCCGTGGATTGATTTTGTGCATTAAGGCATCATCAATGCGAGTCCGTCGGGGTGTCCTTTTGTCAGGACACTGCACTTGACTACACATGCAGACTATACACTTTCTTAGACCATGCCCACTCTCCCAAAATGTGCCCACAAAAATTACTTTTATGGATACACACAAGGGAATGTCCGCATGTGGACATTACAGTATATTAGCTTTCTTTCATGATGACAAGTTTATATTTACTCGTTTCCATTTTGACAGAAGCGCACAGGAAGGCATAATTATTTTGGAGCTGAAAAGGAGTGCTTATTTAATACCTCATTGATCATCATTTAAAAAGGGTCGATGTACTTGTGACCGTATAGATAATTTCGTTTATGAGAAAAGTAATTTTTTTTATACATATATTTTCAAATTGGGAATAAAATTGGTTAATTTCATATTCATGATACCGTGTGTTGCGCGACTTTTCCCAATGGCACTCCTAGAGGGCGCTATACAATTGTGTAGTATGCTACTTTTGGTGGACGGCGTCTTTGCGTGTAGTTAGCTTGTAATGGTTTGTCGCTGGTGCGAGTTCCTGCCGTTGCAGTTGCAATCATGTTGCAAACTGCTTATGGCTAAAACGACCAAAAAGCGAATATCCCCCCAAAAAAGTCTGACGTTTCAATCCTAGAAGAACCTTTCTCAAGGGCAGAGAAAGCCCCTGTGCAGGGAATGCAGGTATAATTTCAGCCGTTTAAAAATGTCAAAAAAAAATAGTATTTGTGGTCAAGGTATTTTTTTAGGTGCCAAGTATAGGCCTTCTGCCAAAAAAACTTTATTTAAATTCTCAATCTTCCTCTTCCTCTTCCTCTTCCCCTTCCCCTTCTTCTTCCCCTCCCCCTTCTCCTTCCCCTCCCCCTTCCCCTTCCCCTTCCCCTTCCCCTTCCCCTTCCCCTTCCCCTTCCCCTATCCCTTCCCCTTCCCCTTCCCCTTCCCCTTCCCCTTCCTCTTTCTCTTTCTCTTCCTCTTCCTCTTCCTCTTCCTCTTCCTCTTCCTCTTCCTCTTCCTCTTCCTCTTCCTCTTCCTCTTCCTCTTCCTCTTCCTC
The DNA here is from genome assembly GCA_949987565.1 of Luidia sarsii. Taxonomy (NCBI): domain Eukaryota; kingdom Metazoa; phylum Echinodermata; class Asteroidea; order Paxillosida; family Luidiidae; genus Luidia; species Luidia sarsii. Next base: position 19,947,373 of record OX465106.1, read on the forward strand.
TTCCTCTTCCTCTTTCTCTTTCTCTTCCTCTTCCTCTTCCTCTTCCTCTTCCTCTTCCTCTTCCTCTTCCTCTTCCTCTTCCTCTTCCTCTTCCTCTTCCTCTTCCTCTTCCTCTTCCTCTTCCTCTTCCTCTTCCTCTTCCTCTTCCTCTTCCTCTTCCTCTTCCTCTTCCTCTTCCTCTTCCTCTTCCTCTTCCTCTTCCTCTTCCTCTTCCTCTTCCTCTTCCTCTTCCTCTTCCTCTTCCACTTCCTCTTCCTCTTCCTCTTCCTCTTCCACTCCTCTTCCTCTTCCTCTTCCTCTTCCTCTTCCTCTTCCTCTTCCTCTTCCTCTTCCTCTTCCTCTTCCTCTTCCTCTTCCTCTTCCTCTTCCTCTTCCTCTTCCTCTTCCTCTTCCTCTTCCTCTTCCTCTTCCTCTTCCTCTTCCTCTCCCTCTCCCTCTCCCTCTCCCTCTTCCTCTTCCTCTTCCTCTTCCTCTTCCTCTTCCTCTTCCTCTTCCTCTTCCTCTTCCTCTACCTCTTCCTCTTCCTCTTCCTCTTCCTCTTCCTCTTCCTCTTCCTCTTCCTCTTCCTCTTCCTCTTCCTCTTCCTCTTCCTCTTCCTCTTCCTCTTCCTCTTCCTCTTCCTCTTCCTCTTCCTCTTCCTCTTCCTCTTCCTCTTCCTCTTCCCCTTCCTCTTCTTGGTCCGATAAATCCCATAGAAATCCTTAGTTTGCATGTGCGGTTATCAATCCCCATGTTACATGACATTGCACCAAGCTGGAAGGTATGTGTCCCTTTTGGCAGTTAATGGTAGGCGCCATAAGCAAGCTGATCGCTGGTGCATGGGCCAGAATACCAGCGATCCAATAGTGAGCCACCTCCGAGATGCCCAACTCCGTCATGGGATCGGACATGGCATTACTTTTCTTTTTTGATAGGTCTTACAAATCTATTTCACTTACGTTTGTTTCACATGAAACCACACAAAAACTTTGGGAATTAAAGTGTGCCCTTTCCACCGTGGTGATCAAAGGCGCATTACAAACAAAATGCTGTCAAACAAGCAAAACGTATCCAATAAAGCTAAACATTATTAGCTAAATTTTAGCTAAACTAAGAAAGCCTCATCATTTATTTTAAAGCTATCAAACTTTGACCAGACGGGGCCTTAAATTCGAGACCTCTGATTTTGCGTGCCAGAGGGTTCACCACAAAGAGCTGTCCAGTCAATAGTGTTCCCCAAAAATGGTCAATACAGTTCATAGCTGCTTATTATTTTGTTTCCAAGGAGCAAAGAGCAACTGACAGCAAGGAAAGCAACTGAGTCTGAGCAGAGGACTGTAATTGTAAGGAGAGATACATGTATCCCTGCCTCTGTATAATGACGTTGATCAGCGCAGACGCTTTAATCCTTTAGACAAACTGAACATTCAACTGCACTTTCCTGAACCTACTTCACATACTCTCCTGACATACCATTGCCCCCAAATGTGGAGTGAGGACGAAATGGTATGATGTCCCCACCACTTGACGTCCGTGGTTATAATTATTGCGCAAAATCATGTCAAACCTACATGTGTGCTGCAACGCTGTGCCCGCCGCTGTAAGTAACCACCACATGATCTCAACCAGCTCGGTGATCGTCTGCTCTAGAAAGCAGGATCCGCGGGTTCGAATCCGCCCGAGTTGATTGTATCTCTTTCAGCAGGCAATCGAAAAAAAAACCGAAGTGTTCAGTATTCAATACTTCATTGTATCCCGATACAGCATGATTTGGTGACAACTTTACAAGACTGACAGCAAACCGTTGACATTTTTTTACGCTATAAACGTGGAAATGGAATTTATACTTACACAGTTTCGAAGTTAACTGCGAGGCAGAATGCTGGGCGACTTTCGTTCTTGGCGAGTTATGAGCAGAGTGTGCCAGTCTGAAAACTGGGACGCTTCATTATACCGTGGGGTCGGTATATATGTGGTGTGCACGTGGTGTGTTGTGTAAACTTGCATCTAGCATTGAACTTGCAACTTGTCACCTATTCTTTGTGCAACCCCCACACACCCGTACGTACACCAGTATCGTCTGAATTGTCATAGGTAAGCCTTCAAACCAGGCGCTATCAGCACGAGGACTGATTGCGAATAACTCTCATTCGTGGGGATTTAGTGACCAAAACGTCAGGTTTCCATAATTATATGCCATAATTATACCTGTACTTGGGATTTAGTGGTCATAAAATATCCGAATCGTAAAAAGTAATTAGTCCCTTTCAAAGGAGAAAGAGTTAACTTTGAGACCATAATACCCATCTGATCCTCGGGCTAAGAATCTGTTCGACCAAAAACCGCTGATTACGCACAATGTACGATTGTCCGATTGCCTTCCTTTAAGATCACGGGAGTAAGAGTGCAGTGCCTGTTTCATTGCAGACCAGGAAATAGATATGCGAGTTTTAAAAAATTATGCGAGAATTTGGTACATAGCATAGACAGACCAGACCTGGCTGGTGTTTCTTGAAACTTTACCATTAATCTTTATATTCTCACGAAGATCAATATTTTCTTGTTATTAAACCTGAAATCCTCTAACTTACAGTTGATCATAATTATGCCCTTTAGTTTCATAAAGAAAGTTAAAAACCAATAATTATTTGCTTTACAATTGATCAAAAATTTAATCTTGAAGCTAGGCAAGTAATCTTACATTAAAATTGGTTGGGAAAACAGAATTTTGAATAGAAACGTTTCTCGCCAATTGTATCTGCTGCTGCTCTAACAGTTATTGTATTGGTTCTGATGACGCTGGTGATGGTGATGAGGATGACGATGGTGATAATGGCATTGATGACGAGGATGATGACGATAGCGACTATGATGACGGTGACGACGATGACGACGATGACGATGATGATGATGATGACGATGACGTCGATGACGACAATGACGATGGTGATGGTGATGAGGATGACGATGGTGATAATGGCGTTGATGACGAGGATGATGACGATAGCGACTATGATGACGGTGACGACGATGACGACGATGACGATGATGATGATGATGATGATGAAGGTGACGGCGATGACGACGATGACGATGGTGATGGTGATGAGGATGACGATGGTGATAATGGCATTGATGACGAGGATGGTGACGATAGCGACTATGATGACGGTGATGACGGTGACGACGATGACGATGCCGATGATGAAGACGATGACGGCGATGACGACAATGACGATAATGATGACGATGACGAGGATAACAATGACGATGACGATGATGATGACACTGCGACAGTTGTGGGTCATATGATGACCTTTGTACTCACATTCAGAATGAAATAATGTTTGTTATTTTTTTTATAGAATCCAAATACTAAACTATAATTATTACCACCAGTAACAATGGAGCGCTATCTTTATCAAGTTTAATTATTTGTTGTGTACAAGTTGCTAAAGTTCTCCCTATGTATTCCCTGCATAATCTATATCTTATACTTGGACAATTCTACCACGGAAGGCATTCATTATTACCTATTCTATTCTAAGTTAATCGACTTTTAGACGGACAAGCGTTATGCACTGCTGGAGAGACTCCTGAAATTTCCCCTTATGTAAACGTAATTATGAGTACTTTCTATGATATCATGCATACAATTAGGATACTGACTAATGTAAAAAAAAATATAATGTTAAATGGAGCATACTAGTCAAACCCTTTACCAGATTTTATGGTTAATCGTCTTTTAGACGGAATAGCGTTATAAGATTTAAATAATGCAATGTACGTGAGACATCCTGATTTCCCCTTATGTTAACGTAATTAGGAGTACATGTTATGATATCATGCATAAAATTAGCATATTGACTAATGTAATTATCTTTTTAGTAATGTTAAATGCAATAAACACTTAACCAGATTTTGATAATTATTCGTATCAATAATTGTATGATATCACATTTGTGCCCTTATTTTGGATCTTTCCCTTTTAAAACCTTCAAGATGTACCGGTATGCTACAAAATTTCGAAGTAGTTTTTAAATTCCCAGTCTGCATCCCCTTTCTCGAGCGCTTCTTTTTCCATCTGGATTTCATGCAACTTGATGGCCGTGAATGCCCTGCAGAACTCGGTACCGAACGCCTCCGTGATCACGGTGTCCTTCTGGAAGGCCTCCAGCGCTTCATGAAGGCTGCCCGGTAGATCCTTAGTACCCGGAGGCACGTCTGCCTCGTTGGAAGAATCACCGGTCACTCTAGCAGGGAGGGGAAGCTTCTTAGAGATGCCGTCCATCCCGGCCGCTACGGTGGCTGCTAAGGTCAGGTACGGGTTGCTACCACTGGCCGGCATGCGATTCTCCAAGTAAGTCCCTGCCTCGTCTCCAACTTTCATCCTTAGTGCGCATGTGCGGTTGTCAATGCCCCACGTGACATAACATGGTGCCAACATAGGACCTTTAAATTGCTTTTGGCAGTTAGGGGTAGGCGCCATTAGCACGCTGATCGATGATGCATGGGCAAGAATACCAGCGATCCAATGCTGCGCCACCTCCGAGATGCCCAACTCCGTCGTGGAATCGTACATGGCATTCTTCTTGCCATCAACGTCCCAGAGTGAGTGATTATAGTGAGCGGCGCAGCAGAATTTATCGGGCCAAGGGTAGGTCATGAACGAAGCAATGTAGCCACGCTTCTGAGCTATTTCTTTGATGGCTGTGCGGTACATGTGGGCGTTATCCGCCGCTCGTATGCCAAATTCAGGCCTGTAGGTAATTTCACATTGGCCGGGCGAGAGTTCTGTATGGACAGTCTCTACGTTGATACTGATATCCATCAACGCTCGCGCAAAGGCATAGAGCAGACTATCCCCCACAAAGGTAGTCATACTCGACATAGAGTTTCCCCGATGGAGCGGCTTGTGCGTCTCGGCGTCCACCACGTAAAACTCGTGCTCGTGGGCCGACAGCAGCGAGTAACCCATCTCGGCCAGACGGTGCAGTTGCCGTCTGGCGACGTAACGAGGGTAGGCCGGCACCGGTACACCGCCACGAGACGATTCGGTCAGCAGCAAGGCCGTGCTCTGGAGCCAAGGGAGGGGCCGGAATGTGGCCGGGTCAGGCATGTAGAGGGCGTTCGCATACCCAGATTCGAAAACGTACCCAGTGCCTTAAATTAGGTGGAAGGCTGCATCCCTACAGAAGCTACCTAGTGGCATCGCCTTGCCCTTTTTTAAAGCCTCCGTGACGTTTCGTCTCGGCACGACCTTGCATCGAGAGACGCCGCTCATGTCGCCAAACTCGAAACGAACGAATTCGATCTTCTCTTGCTCTATGGTCGTCAGAATCTCCTCCAAGGCCTCGGAACTCATCTGTAGGGTCTCCATAGCTGAAGTCGATTAAGGCTGTGTATGCGCCTGAAACCGAAGATACGATCAAGTTCATCCGATATAAAAACTTGGTGACAGTATGCTTAGAAAATAAACCAAATCAATATTTTAGACGAAACCTTATATCGATACTTGTTACAAATCTATTTCACTGAAGTGTGTGTCTCACGAACACACAAACACTGAATTCTAGGCATGACATATTGCTCTGAATTGCAATCGTGCCCATCTGCTGGGATTATTATTCCCCTCTACCCAACACTTCGTGGTTGGATCAAGCAATGTAATAATACATCTTAATTGAGCAATGTTTATCCAACTAAGCTTACTACAAAAATGTCCAACGTTGGTCAATTTTGTTTACTTACCCAACCCCCAAATTTACTCAGTAGTTGAGAAAATATCCATCACCAATTTGCAAATCGCGTTTACCCAGCGTTATCTTGTCCAGCGTTTTAAACAGTGTATGATTTTGTACCAGCGCTGTTACCAAAATGATCTAGCCGGTCCAAATAGCCTTCCAAAATGTTCCATACCGTTCTTAGCTACTGACGATTCTATTGATTCTATTCGAAAGGAGCAGAGCAACGGAGAGCAATGGAAACAATTAAGTCTGAGCAGGGTACTGTCTTGTAGACAGGTGCATGTACCACTGCCTCTGTATAATGACGTTTATCAGCACAGACGCTCTAATGATTGTACAAAAGAACCCAGACAATCTGAACATTGGACTACACTTTCCTGACAGAAATTGGGTGAGGGGACATGCCCCCGTCCACCGCCTGTCGACTTACATGGCTATAATTGCGTATAAGTCATACCCAAGGTGCAACGCCGTGCCCGCCGCTGTAAAGATTCGAATGCACCACAAGAACTCGACCAGCTCGGTGGTTGTCTGCACTAGAAAGCAGGAGTCTCGGATGCGAATCCCGCCCGAGTTGCTTGTCTTTTTTTCAGCAGACGATCGGAAAAACTCTTATCATGCATCAATGTTAATTAGACGTCTAAGGTGGATGTGGACGCGTCTTCTCTTCGTCCATTGCAGATTAAAACAGATTAGACTCTAAATTCTGGCATCATCGTAACCAGATACCGTATGATTTGGTGTTTTGCATTAATACCGTGCGAAAGAAATTCGCAATAAAAAACCCCGAAGTGTTCAGTATTCCATACTTCATTGTAACTCGATACAGCATGATTTGGTGACAACCTTACAAGACTGACAGCGCACCGTTGACATTTTTTTGCAGTTTTTATTATACGCTATGAACGCGGAAGTGGAATTTGTACTTACAGTTTTTAAGTGAACTGTGAGGCAGAAAGCTGGGTGACTTTCGTTCTTGGCGAGTTATGAGCAGAGTGTGTCACTCTGAAGTCTGGGACGCTGCATATAGACTACCGTGGGATCGGTATAGTGGACACGTGACTTGTGGTTCACGCCGAAATTTGCATCTGGTATTGAGCTCGCAACTGCATGATTACCCATTCTTTCTGCAACGCCCGCACACCCGTGTATTTTGTATACATAAATGCATCGGTGATGCGAGCCCGTCGGGGTATTGTTTTTTCTTCTTCAGGTCACTGCATCCGGCCGTCTGAGCACGCACTTACGTAGGCCATGGCCACTCGAACTTTATACACACTACCCGATACGGTGAGTTACCGGCTCTAGATCTATTCATAAATTATATAGCCATACACATAAGAGACGACGTCCATGGTGTGACCGCAAACCTCATGATTTAAAATAGTTATGGTTTCGGATGTAATTTACTTTGCCTGCGTTACGGTTGTATAGCAGGCTAAAGTTGTCTGGTGGTTTAATGAATGCCTTCCGAAAAAAGGGGCAGATTCAAGGAATGTGCGTTCATTGCAAATTATTTTTTGTGATATACAAAAATGTTGCAAACTGCTTACTGACTAAAATTACCAAAATGTAAATCTTAAGATTTAGTGGGCCTGACGTTTCGATCCTAGCAGGACCTTTCTCAAAGGCAGAGTCCTTTAAGAAAGGTCCTGCTAGGATCGAAACGTCAGGCCCACTAAATTTTAAAATTATTTTTTGCATAATAATGAAGCATTGGGAGGGTGGATTGGGCAGGGCGTTTAAAGGGCAATAGTGTTTTCCAGGGTCTACTATTCTAGCTTGCGACCTCGGTCCAGTTAAGACCAAAACAGGTCGGGAAGGTATGAAACCGAATTACAGAAGCATATGTATACAGTTACGTAGATTGGCAACAAAGTTTCCCAGAGTTTTTGCTCATTGAGTTTCATCTCTGATTTTTAATTCTGTGTGTGTATGATCAGGTTAATTACAGCAGTAAATTTCTTTGATTGTACAAGAGCAGAATTGTGTCATTAAAATATACTCCGAGCCAACTCCATCTGACTGGACTATCGGCATGCTATTACCCAGAAAAATGTGATTGTTTCCTGTGCATAATGATGTGTGCACTAGAGGTCGTAGGAAAAAACAAATATAAGAGTACACATATGATGATGAGGCCTGCTTCTAATTGTTACACGATTCATAATTTTCCGACATTTGGCTGGCTGCTCGTCCGCTGAAAACTCCATTGCTTGGAGGTCGGACGTGTCGACACTTTTCCGTGCCTTTGAATACGAATCTGGATATAGAGAAGTGTAGTTTAAGTTATCCACGTTTCAAACGTTTTACATTTTGCAAATATTTATATCGTAAAGCTAAAGACGAACAATATTGAATTAAGGTCAACTTTGTGACCTTTGTTGCAAAAGAAATGTTCGGCAAATTAATCGAAGTGCATTCAACCATGATTCAACACTCAGTTACGACCATTTAAAAAATGATATTCATAAAAAAATCTAGAATTTACAAGAAAGCTTAATTCATGTCTAGTACCAGTGCTTTGCATTTTCTTTAATGCTGATGTCATGATATTACCCTATAGTTATATTTTGAATAATTTTACATGATTTTTATTTGACTTTGAATTGTTAGTGCCTGGTTTATTTTGCAAATCAAACGATAATAGAGGGCGCGATTTCGTTCACTTGTCTAGTCTTTCCGAATTGCTTTTCTTTGATACACATTTTAAATATGATTTAATATTTCCTTTCAACCCATAGATCCTGTTCATATTGGGGAATACTTTTGATTTAAACAGTGAGAAGTGTTAGTGAATTTCTGTTGAAATTGAATCGTGAACATGATGACAATTTTAAATGATCATAGAGGTAAAAGGACTGGTGAAGTTTATTCGTGTGCGCAAGTCACGGCACAGCGAGCAAGTATCTTTATTACGGGCGATTCACATGAGTGCGCCCTCAAGAGTTTGCAACGCATTGGCAAATCGTAATGGGTGGAATCTGTTGACCCTTTGCAGACGTAGTATTACATTCCTACATTTGTAGTACGACATACCTACATTTGTAGTACGACATTCCTACATTTGCAATATGACATTCCTACATTTTGTAGTACGAAATTCCTACTTATTGTAGTACGAAATTCCTACATTTGTAGTGCGACATTCCTACATTTGCAGTATGACATTCCACATTTGTAGAATGACATTCCTACATTTGAAGTACGACATTCCTACATTTGTAGTTCGACATTTGTAGTACGACATTCCTATATTTGCAGTATGACATTCCTACATTTGTAGTATGAAATTCCTACAATTATAGTATGAAATTTCTACATTTGTAGTTTGACATTCCTACATTTGTAGTTTGACATTCCTACGTTTGCAGTATGACATTCCGCTTTTGTAGTATGACATTCCTACATTTGAAGTACGACATTTCTTCTTTTGTAGTTCGACATTTTTACATTTGTAATTCGACATTTATACATTTGTAGTACGACATTTCTACATTTGTTGTACGACATTCCTATATAGTGCGACGTTCCTACATTTGTAGTATGACATTCCTACATTTGCAGTGCGACATTCCTACATTTCTAGTATGACATTCCTCGTGGAGATGATGGACCAGCCAGTATAGTAGACAACATATCCACGACCAGACGCAAACAGTTCATTACCAGACATTTCAAGACAGGACTTCACTACAGGACGCAAACAAGTTTCAGGACCAGTGGTAAAAAAAATAAACCACCGGACGCAAAAATATTCACCACCAGACGTGAAGATTAGTGTCCCCTGACGGCCACCATTTTGCTGAACTTTCAGGGAAATCAATTCAAATAATCATTGTTAGGCGGACTCATCATGTCGGGGACATACCATCGCTCATGCAACCATTACGTGTGAATTACGTAAGAACTGTGTGATATTGCCAGCATTATCAGCACCATTCCCAAAATGTCTGCCTCCATTCCCTGATCGATCTTGAAAATTTATGGGAAAAAACTATCTTGCAGCTGGCGCTGTCTTTTGTTTAATGTCCTTGTGGGAATAGGGCACGAATTGCCCACGTGTGTAGTACAGATACGTGCACGATACGGCCATGAGGATTAAGCGTGTACTGTGTTCGCACCCAACTGGAATGCACTTTTATACATCGTAGCAAATTGACTCTGGCTTGGAGCGCTCTGATACATTTATACATTTTATTTTCTCCTAGTGATGTTTTGGTTTTGATATGCTGGTTTAATGGTAATGGATTTAACTTGGATTCACAGTAGGCTGGGGACCAATTGGTACCGAGGGGGAGGATTTGTACGAAAGTGTGTGAATGTCTGCGTCAGCTAGCTGGGGCTGGGGTTGACATTGTGTACTGTAAAACCGGTGCTCACATCATGCACATGAATGATATAATGTTGGTGGACAATTCATGCGCATGAGGTGATGCTCACTTTCACTCCATGTGCTTGAGGTACAATAAATAGGGAGATGTTCTTGTTCACAAAGCACTTGATGCACCGCATCCGATTTTTTTGCTCAAGTGACTGCAATGCCCCCATGTGCTTGAGCTACAGTACTCCATGTGCATGTATGTACGGCTGTAGGTGCCTCAAGTGTTCATGATTCTGGGACAAATATGTACCCTTGCAGAAGTGCATGAGGCGCCGTTCGTTTTTACAGTGTACAAAAAGTGGTGCCAGCTCGTTCTCTAAATAAAAACGAAAACCGCAAGATCATCCCTTGTGATATATTTGCATTTTTATCATCAGCACTGGACAGGAATAATGTCAAGTTCGTAAATACACCACCAGGAGGATTTATAATGCACTACATTCAATTGGCGGTCTACGGATTAAATAACTTTGAAAATGAAAGGGGACTATAATCCTTTGGACTAAAGAAAAGTTATTGGTAAAATACTTCTGACTGGCGCCCAAACTCTTACAGAGTTAAAGTGGTATACAAACATGTTGCAAACTGCTAACTGACTAAGATTACCAAAATGTAAATCTCACAATTTAGTGGGACTGACGTTTCGATCCTAGCAGGACCTTTCTCAAAGGCAGAGTCTTACAGAGAAAGTTGAAAATTAGAAAGGCTGTCAGTCAAGGGCTGGATAGCTGGGGTGCTACGAGCGCTGGTACATTAAGCCAGAGATCTCGTCTTCAAGTCCCGGTCCAGTCACAGTTTCTTTGTATTTGTGGTATGTCGTTTCCTTGAGTAGTTGCTAAAATTCTCCATCCTTCCATTTTCTTGTTATATCTATATTGTATAATATGGAGAGTCCTACAATGGAAGATGAACAGAATTAATCCTTCCCTTCATTATAACTCGTCTTTAGAAATACTAGCATCATCAGATATGCAATTTGCATATGGTCGTCAGAATCTTCTCCAAGGCCTCGGAACTCTTCTGAAGGTTCTCCATAGCTGAAGTCAATTAAGGCTGTGTATGCGCCTGAAACTGAAGATACGATCAAGTTCATCCGATATAAAAACGTGGTGACAGTATGCTTAGAAAATAAACTCAATCAATATTTTAGACGAAACCTTATATCGATGCTTGTTACAAATCTATTTCACTGAAGTGTGTGTCTCACGAGGACACAAACACTGAATTCTAGGCATGACATATTGCTCTGAATTGCAATCGTGCCCATCTGCTGGGATTATTATTCCCCTCTCTACCCAACACTTTGTGGTTGGATCAAGCAATGTAATAATACATCTTAATAATACATCTTAATTGAGCAATGTTTATCCAACTAAGCTTACTACAATAATATCAAACGTTGGTCATTTTTTTTTAATTACCAAACCCCAAAATTTACTCAGTAGTTGGGAAAATAACCACCAACATTTTGCAAATCGCGTTCACCCAGCGTTATTTTGCCCAGCGTTTTTAACAGTGTAGGATTTTGTACCAGCGCTGTTACCACAATGATCTAACCGGTCCAAAAAGCCTTCCAAAATGTTCAATACCGTTCTTAGCTACTCATTATTCTATTCGAAAGGAGCAGAGCAACTGAGAGCAATGGAAACGATTAAGTCTGAGCAGGGTGCTTTCTTGTAGACAGGTGCATGTACCACTGCCTCTGTGTAATGACGTTTATCAGCACATACGCTTTAATGATTGTACAAAAAACCAGACAATCTGAACATTGAGATACACTTTCCTGACATACTTACTCATATACTAGATCCCCCAAATGTGGAAGGGGGAACCAAATGGTATGATTTTCCCACCACTTTAGAAATTGGGAGAGGGGACATGCCTCCGCCCCCGCCTGTTGACTCCCATGGCTATAATTGCGTTACAATCATACCAAAGGTGCAACGCGGTGCCCGCCGCTGTAAAGATTCGAATGCACCACAAGAACTCGACCAGCTCGGTGGTCGTCTGCACTAGAAAGCAGGAGTCTCGGGTGCAAATCCCGCTCGAGTTGCTCGTCTTTTTTTCAGCAGACAATCGGAAAAGCCCTAATCATTCATCAATGTTGATTAGACGTCGAAGGTGGATGTGGACGCGTCTTCTCTTCGTCCATTGCAGATTAAAACAAATTGGACTCTAAAATTCTGGCATCATCGTAACCAGATACCGTATGATTTGGTGTTTTGCATTACCGTGCGAATGGAATTCGCAAAAAAAAACTGAAAAAGTATTCAGTATTCTATACTTTATTGTAACCCGATACAGCATGATTTGGTGACAACCTTAAATAATAATAGTGGCACTTCTCTGATGAATCCAACAGTTTGAGGAGACATTAACAGTGAATCAACACCCGCAAAAGACCATGTTATTTTTGTGTAACGTGAGTGACGACCAATAAAATGCCTGTTTAATATAAAAAAAAATGAACCGTTTCAATTTGTCTTTACATTATTGAGTAGACTTTGTCTCCAGGCTGGCTTGTAGCTGTTTTGATTTAGATTGGTCAGTTATTTTTGAAGCAGTGAGAGGCCAAAGTAGCCTCCTGGCCCATAAATGTAACGTGAGTGACGGTGGAATTGCCCACCTGATGATAAGGCCTGCTTCTAATCGTTACACGATTCATATATACATTTTCTGACGTTTTGCTGGCTGCTCGTCCGCTGGAAACTCCATTGCTTGGAGGCCGGACGTGTCGACACTTTTGCAGTGCCTTTGAATACGAATCTGGATATAGAGAAGTGTAGTACTGTTTAAGATATCCACGTTTCAAACGTTTTAAATTTTGCAAATGTTTATTATCGTAAAGCTAAAGACAAACAATATTGAATTAAGGCCAACTTTGTGACCTCTGATGCTACAGAAAACTTTATGGGGTTAGACTGGCTAAGGTGAACTGTCATTGCCTGAGGCGATAACAATTAGCTGGCTAGTATCAGTTACCTTGTGTGTGCAAAGATGGCTACAGTCACACAAGACCTCGATATTCCTAAGGGGCCAATGATGCCCGTGCTGTGAATAAAATAATAGTAATGGTGTAGTGGGTAAGCGGGTACTTGCCTGTTACTAGTGTGGAAACTCTTCAGAGAAGTCTGTAAAAGGCATAGGAAGTAATTTACCCACTCTGCTAGTTAATATATAATTTATTAATTAGTTGGCTATTTTTATGTCCATCTGCTGCATTGACTACAGTGATTATGCCATATTTTATCAGAAATATAATGATACGTAGATTTAAGCGTTTATGGACAGTAAAGTGCAGTAAATGCTAAAGATTTAGTGATTGTGAATATAGATTAGTATAGAAATAATTCTCAGCGTTCCGTTGTGTGCATGCATAAGTAGGGCCTATATCGTGTACAGGATCGGAGTTGTACATTTGCCATTGCTAATTTACTTTTAACCAACGAAAAGTCTCAAATAAGATTACTTATATTCAAACTCCTCCCACGAAACGGCCCATTACTTTGAATTGCCTTGAATATGGAGGCTTCCTGTATGCCTTGACATACCGAAGGCATGAGTCCATACCAATTCACTGTGGTCAAGCATAACCCTTGCGGCTCCTTCTTTGAACTGAAACAAGTGGCCATCTATGAAGCTGATTTTTTGCTCAATGGTTTTTGTTCAATAATCCCTAAATTAAAATTCACAAATTGGATTATAGATCGCCTAGTGTTACACATTTTATATATCGACATATATATATATATATATATTTACATATATATATATATATATGTGTGTATATATATATATATATATAGGAAGGTTGGCGGTGACACCATGTATAAGGTCTCTTGAATAAAGAGGTGTGGTTCTGAAAAGAACCTGAATGGTACTCTTTCTAGAACCACACCTCTTTCTTCAAGAGAACTTATACATGTGTCACCGCAAACCTTCCTATATTGATTCACCCACCATGCAAAGCCTTGTATCTTATTTGACATTATATAAATTCCCTAGTTTCCTCATTAATATCCTTCAACGTCATACATACCACTAAATGCTCATTGAGGAGAGTTAAGCTAGTTCGTAAATGCGATGACACATACTGATACAAAATGCATACTTACCTGGCCATAAAGCAAAATTGAATTTGCATGTAGTAAAATATACCCTTTCGTTTTTAATAAATTTCAAGGACAAGTGGATGGAATATATCAGGAATTTCACTTTCGACAATTCGCAACAGGAGCGGCCTAACTCGTTTGAAATGTGCAGATAAGCTCTTTTAGAAGTTATCACTGAAACCTTGCAAAGGGTCAAAGTGAAAAATTCCTCTTGTCTCCTTAAAAATAAATCAACTTGTTGGACAAAACTAATAATAGTACATGTATTCAAGGTGTAATTATACACCGTGAATCTCTGGGATAGCAATATATGAACAGCCAGATGAAAGAAGAACACATCACTTTGCTTTAAGATCTCCCCAGGGAGAGATACCCGATAAATGCCCAAATTACTATACGGTAAAGACTGTTAGGATTATGACAAACTGCTGTAATTGCATCTCAGTTCTGCCTGTCGTAGGGAGGATATGCATTAACAAAATGTTTTAACAAAATTGAAGATTCTGCAAATCACCCGTTGCAGATGGAAAGTCGGTTATCGGACCATTCTTTTTAAGCCCTGAAGGAAGTGTTCGACGGCAAAACATGAAACATTTAACGATAGAGGGTCATATCGTCTCACTGCCAAGAGGGTTAATCCGTGTTTGTTGTACACTAGAAGTTCGTGACCATAATACATCTCCAAATTATTTCAACAAATTTTACCAGCTGTTTGCGTGCATAGTCATGTAAATCATTGTGTACTATAGTTGAACTGATTAGGATTGAAATTGCAACATATAAATTGACCAAACTCGGTTGCCTTCCATCCATCTATTTCAGCCTGGCTCTAAAGGCAAATTCAGTGGGAATAGGGTTTCGCAATGAAACAATTATTTATCGGAAATTTGAGCAACAGGTCATGCACCAATTCTGCAAGTGAAAAGGGGATGTTTGATCCAAAAGTAGAGTAAGCGTCTCATAACACCAAGACAAACAAGATGCATACAATACAAATGAAACTAGGGCACACAATCAATATATTGGCTAAAGGGGGTTCGGTCCCATATCATCGCCGGATATTCTTTTTAAATTGCTATTGGTTCTAAATGTGCGTTTGTTTCGGAAAATGTCATTTTGCCAGAATAACATACAAGGCAGATTTTCACATATCAAAGAATCTGTTTGCAGTGTCTGGATGAATTTTACATCGATAATGAATGGAGAAGAACTAACAACTGTAAACAGAAATATTAATAAGCGAATCATGCACTATACACTATGCACGATGGATGCTATGCTTTTATGTAGTAAAAGAAACATTTGCATCCAACTAAACCATGAGCCTGTTCATTGTCAGAGAACGGCACCTCCAATTTTAATGAAATTGGCGTCCAAATGTGCCTAATATTTAAGCAAAAAACTCATGAAGCCCTGGCACGCATAACAAAATCACCGAGACGCTATAAAAAAATACTCGGGTGGAATCCACCCCGGCTCGTCGAGGGTTAAATAGATAAACTGTATTCACTTTGGAAATATATACTGTTAATATGCTCACTAATTTCAAAGTACATTTACTTCTGACTGGCGCCCGAACTCTTACAGGAGTAGATGAAAGTGCAGAGGCTGTCAGTCAAGGGCTGGATAGCTGGGGTTGTACGAGCGCTGGTACATTAAGCCAGATATCTCGTGTTTAAGTCCCGCTCCAGTCACAATTTCATTGTAATTCTTTCAATATCGTGATACTAACATCCTTTAACCTCTTAAAAACCCACTAGTTCCTGTTTTCAACAAAATCATGTCCCGCATTTTTGCGAAGAAACCTCTATATGACAGCAGTGGAAGATTAACTAACAGTGGAAGATTAACATAATTACTTCTGTCCTTCATTAAAAACTGTGTTTTAGAAGTATATAGCGTTATCAGGTAGGCCTATTCACTGCAGGAGAGGCCATATGTAAAGGTAACTAGGAGTGCATTAAATCCTACATAAATATAATAGGTATATGAAATAGTGACTTATCTAACGATCATTCTAAGAAAGTCAAATGGAAAAACTGAATAACTTGTAAAACCCTTTATGAAATTAGAATAATTATTCGTATCAATGATATAATAAAAATTATGATATTTATTTGTGCACATATTTCGATTCGGTTTTCCTTGTGACGTCTATAAAATTTCGAAGTAGTTGTTGAATTCCCAGTCTGCATCCCCTTTCTGGAGCGCTTCTTTTTCCATCTGGATTTCATGCAACTTGATGGCCTTGAATGCCTTGCAGAACTCGGCACCGAACGCCTCCGTGATCACGGTGTCCTTCTTGAAGGCCTCCAGCGCTTCCTGAAGGCCGTCCGGTAGATTCTGGGAACCAGGAGGCACGTTTGTCTCGTTGGAACCATCGCCGGTCACTCTAGCAGGGAGGGGAAGCTTCTTAGAGATGCCGTCCATCCCGGCCGCTACGGTGGCTGCTAAGGTCAGGTACGGGTTGCTACCACTGGCTGACAGGCGGTTCTCCAAGTACGTCCCTGCCTCGTCTCCAACTTTCATCCTTAGTGCGCATGTTCGGTTGTCAATGCCCCACGTGACATGACATGGCGCCAAGATGGAAGGTTTGAATTGCTTTTGGCAGTTAGCGGTAGGCGCCATCAGCACGCTGATCGCTGGTGCATGGGCCAGAATACCAGCGATCCAATACTGAGCCACCTCCGAGATGCCCAACTCCGTCGTTGGATCGTACATGGCATTTTTCTTGCCGTCCACGTCCCAGAGTGAGTGGTTAAAGTGACCTGAGTTCCAGCTCTTATCGGATCCAGGTTTGGTCATGAACGAAGCAATGTAGCCACGCTTCTGAGCTATTTCTTTGATGGCTGTGCGATGCATGTGGGCGTTATCCGCCGCTCGGATGCCGAATTCAGGCCTGTAGGTAATCTCACATTGGCCGAGCGAGAGTTCTGTATGGACAGTCTCTACATTGATACCGATATCCATCAACGCTCGCGCAAAGGCATAGAGCAGACTATCCCCCACAAAGGTAGTCATACTCGACAAATAGTTGCCCCGATGGAGCGGCTTGTGCGTCTCGGCCTCCACCACGTAAAACTCATATTCGTTGGCCGACAGCAGCGAGTAACCCATCTCGGCCAGACGGTGCAGTTGCCGTCTGGCGACGTAACGAGGGTAGGACGCCACCGGTACACCGCCACGAGACGGTTCGGTCAGCAGCAAGGCCGTGTTCTGGAGCCAAGGGAGGGGCCGGAATGTGGCCGGGTCTGGCATATAGAGGGCGTCCGGATACCCAGTTTCGGAGCCGTATCCAGTGCCCTCAATCAGGTGAAAGGCTGCATCCATACTAAAGCTACAGAGTGCCATCGCCTTGCCCTTTTTTAAAGCCTCCGTGACGTTTCGTCTCGGCACGACCTTGCATCGAGAGACGCCGCTCATGTCGCCCAACTCAAAACGAACGAATTCGATCTTCTCTTGCTCTATGGTCGTCAGAATCTTCTCCAAGGCATCGGAACTCATCTGCAGGGTCTCCATAGCTGATCGTCGATCAAGGCTGTGTATGCGCCTGAGAATGAAGAGGTAATAATAATCATGTTCATCCGATATCAAAAAGGTGCATTGTATCAGTATGCATAGGAAATGAACTCCATCAGTATTTTAGACGAGACTTAGTATATCGCTAAGTGTCACAGATCTAGTCTGTCTGTGTCACTCGAAGACACAACTTAATTTGAGTCATGACGTAATGTTCTGCACGCTTAACAGATGTTTATTCTTCTAACATGATTATTAATATTATTAATAATTATTCCTAGGTATCACCAGCAGAAGGGGGATTTTAGTCCCGTCAAACTGTATAAAATGAGGTCTCCATCAATATTTTGAGCTATTCTTGCAAATATGAAAGCATTTTGAAAAAAAGGCAAATAAAACTTTGACCGGACCGTGACGTGATCCTGAGACCTCTGGTTTCCTTCCCAAATGTTCAATACCCCAAATGTTCAATACAGCAAGGGAACGAAAGACAATGAGTCTAAATAGGGTATTGTAATTACAGGGAGAAGTACACAAGTGTAGTCTAGTCTATTACTTTACAAGTCGCCCTTTTTTAAATGTTTGAGAGGTCGGAAGACCGTAGGGTCCTAGAAAGCTAAGCAAAACGGTGTGGTAACTATTTATTTTAAAGATTTTTAACTGCTCCCGACCTAAATCCCCAGATTTCACCCTAATACACCCTCACGTTTGAGGAACAAGGAGAATATTCCCCTCAGTCAATCGAAAAGTTGTGGTCTCTTCCATCCGACGAGCAAAAACGAGTCGGCCATCTTTGATTTCAAACTGAACCGGTATACGCAAATCGATGACGTTCTGACAGGTCCGGGGTGTTTGAGCGCACGGGTAAATGTTGAGCCCCAGCGACTGTTTCCTGAACAGCACAAAGCAACGTTCGAACATTGCACTGATATAGACCGAATTTTCGGGACTCATGCCCACCCGTTGAACCATACGCAATTCGCTTGACGTTCACGGTATGTCCGGTGCGAAACTTAAACTGTTTCTATAAAAATAATTCCAAATACTTGTACACTACATGGGGATGGTGTGTGAACGTGCATACATTGTGTACTGCGTTCGTGTAAATTGAAAGGTTGGTTTTAAATCAATGATGGCCGCCTCCTTCTGGCTCGTCGGACGTCTTCTCGATCAACTGAGGGTAAATTTCTCCTTTCCCCAAAGAGCGAGTAAAGCAAATGACCAGTACTGAAATCTGTGATTCTTACTAAATCAAAACATGGGTGCATGGGATGGTTTCACGGGTGCTTTCGGGGTAAAATCTGGGGGTTTCGGTGGGGGTAGTTGAAGAAAAATCGTTACTTGCATCATTTCGCCTACCATTGGTCCCTATGACCCTACATTTGCCCGACCCCTCCCAAACTTCAAAAGGGCGACTTGTAAGGTCCTAGTTACTCGGACCAAGTCGTCTGCACTAGAAGGCAAGAGTCGCAGCTGAGAATCCCGCCCAAGATCCTCTTATTTATTTCAGAAGGCAATCGAAAAACAAACTTAAGCAAGCAATGTTAATCATAAGCCGTTGGTGATCATGGACATGTCCTCTCTTCGCCCTTTGCAGATTAAAACAGATAATGGTCTCTCTCTAAAATTCGGCAATCATCCCCTTCATCGTAACCCGATACAGCATGATTTGGTGTTTTGCAGTACCGTGCGAATGGAATTTGTACTTACAGTTTAGAAATGAACTTCTAGTGGAAAAAAGCCGGAAACTTTAGTTCTAGGCGACGGAGGTATGAGTAGAGTGTCCCACTCTGGTCTGGAACGCTACATATAGACTGCCGTGGGGTCGTTTGTTATGTACAGGTGACTCATGGTTCACGCCCAATTAATTTGCATCTGACATTGAGCTCGTAACCAGTCACACATTTTTTCTGCATCGCCCGCACATCTGTGTATAGATTTTGTGCATCACGGCATTATAGCCGACTACAGCTATAGACTTGCGCTTAAAAAAGGCTGGTGCGAAATTTCCATAGTATAAATAAGCTTCAGGCGTTAAAGTTGAAGATTTATTCTGAAGATATTGGATAACAAAGGTCTTCTGGAAGAGTCACATGAAAGTTATATGAAGGTTGAAGTTTACATGATTTCCAAAGGTTTTGCTCTTGGTAATAAGAAATTGAAAATGATAATAAGCTACAGCACAGTATAAATTATAGCTGTAAAATTCCATGGATTTGCTGCTAAATTAGCGATGGTAATTAACACACGCGATGGTTGAACTAAGGACTTGCAAGAAGGTTGAAGTTTCCATGAAGTTTCCGAAGGTTTTGCTCTTGGTAATAAGAAACAGACAATGATGATAAGATACAGCACAGTATAAATTATAGCTGTAAAATTCGATGGATTCACTGCTAAATTAGCGATGGTAATTAAAACAAGCGATGGTTGAACTAAGGACTTGCATAAAGGTTGAAGTTTACATGAAGGTTTCCGAAGGTTTTGCTATTGGTAATAAGAAATAGAAAATGATGATAAGCTATAGCACAGTATAAATTATAGCTGTAAAAATCTATGGATTTGCTGCTAAATTAGCGATGGTAATTAAAACAAGGGATGGTTGAACTAAGGACTTGCATGAAGGTTGAAGTTTACATGAAGTTTCCGAAGGTTTTGCTCTTGGTAAAACGAAATAAAAAATGATGATAAGCTACAGCACAGTGAAAATAATAGCTGTAAAAATCGATGGATTTGCTGCTAAACTAGCGATGGTAATTAAAACAAGCGATGGTTGAACTAAGGACTTGCATGAAGGTTGAAGTTAACATGAAGTTTCTGAAGGTTTTGCTCTTGGTAAAACGAAATAGAAAATGATGATAAGATACAGCACAGTATAAATTATAGCTGTAAAAATCTATGGATTTGCTGCTAAATTAGCGATGGTAATTAAAACAAGGGATGGTTGAACTAAGGACTTGCATGAAGGTTGAAGTTTACATGAAGTTTCCGAAGGTTTTGCTGTTGGTAATAAGAAATAGAAAATGATGATAAGCTAGAGCACAGTATAAATTATAGCTGTAAAAATCGATGGATTTGCTGCTTAATTAGCGATGGTAATTAACACCCAGCGATGGTTGAACTAAGGACTTGCATAAAGGTAAAAGTTTACATGAAGTTTCCGAAGGTTTTGCTTTTGGTAATAAGAAATAGAAAATGATTCTTATTCTTATTTATTATTCTCATCCAACAGCAAACAAAATGCCAGTTACAGGGAGATATATAAAAATACATAAAACACTAATTTGATAAATTAATTTACAATGAAATAGTTAAATAAATAATGGATATATCATTCATAGAACATTGAAACAAACAGACAGACAAACAAATAGAAAACAAGCAAACAAGTATAACTATGCAAGAAGCAGAGATTCAAACCACAATCAATCACAACAATTCAGCACATAGTTAAAGACTGAAACACAAACAGCACATTAAGTATTAAAAGTTGAAAGAGCTGCATGGACCTGGCGGCGAAAAGAATGCACGGAAGGAGCAACGAACACATCACACATCCCATGCAGCCTGTTGTAAGTGGACGAAATCCTGGAGATGAAGCCACGCTTTGTCACTTCAACTCGGCTGCGTGGGATGTGGAAGATGTGCTCCTGTGCATGCCTTGTCTGCCGCACAGGTACATGCAGACAAAAAGGGTTGGAGTCGGTTACATTATAAATACTATGGAAAAACCTGTACAAGAATAAACAGTCATTTACACTTCTTCTATGCTCCAGTGTGGGAAGCCTATACAAATCACATCACATAAAATAGTCTAGGTCATAGTTGTCGTTCGCATTGTTATTAAGGACTTTATACATGAAACTAAGAAAGCGTTTTTGTACTCTCTCTAACCTGCCTGCTTGGTAAGGTGAAATAGAATTGAAAACTACAGTGCAATATTCAAGATTGGGTCTTATAAGAGAACAATACATGGTACGTAGAACATCTTCATTTTTGAGGGATCGATAAGCTACAGCACAGTAAAAATTATAGCTGTAAAAATCGATGGATTTGCTGCTAAATTAGCGATGCTAATTAAAACAAGCGATGGTTGAACTAGGGACTTGCATGAAGGTTGAAGTTTACATGAAATTTCCGAAGGTTTTGCTCTTGGTAATACGAAATAGAAAATGATGATAAGATACAGCACAGTATAAATTATAGCTGTAAAAATTGATGGATTTGCTGCTAAATTAGCGATGGTAATTAACACAAGAGATGGTTGAACTAAGGACTTACATTAAGGTTAAAGTTGAAATGAAGGTTTCTGAAGGTTTTGCTATTGATAATAAGAAATTGAAAATGATGATGAGCTACAGTACAGTATAAATTATAGCTGTAAAAATCGATGGATTTGCTGCTAAGTTAGCGATGGTAATTAACACAAGCGATGGTTGAACTAAGGACTTGCATGAAGGTAAAAGTTTACATGAAGTTTCCGAAGGTTTTGCTTTTGGTAATAAGAAATAGAATAAGATAATAAGCTACAGCACAGTATAAATTATAGCTGTAAAAATTGATGGATTTGCTGCTAAATTAGCGATGGTAATTAACACAAGCGATGGTTGAACTGAGGACTTGCATGAAGGTTGAAGTTTACATGAAGGTTTCCGAACGTTTAGCTATTGGTAATAAAAAATAGAAAATGATAATAACCTACAGTACAGTATAAATTATAGCTGTAAAAATTGATGCATTTGCTGCTAAATTAGCGATGGTAATTAACACATGCGATGGTTGAACTAAGGACTTGCATGAAGGTTGAAGTTTACATGAAGGGTTCCGAAGGTTTAGCTATTGGTAATAAGAAATAGAAAATGATCATAACCTACAGTACAGTATAAATTATAGCTGTAAAAATTTGATGCATTTGCTGCTAAATTAGCGATGGTAATTAACACCCAGCGATGGTTGAACTAAGGACAATGCATGAAGGTTGAAGTTTACATGAAGGTTTCCGAACGTTTTGCTCTTGGTAACAAGAAATAGAAAATGATTCTTATTCTTATTTATTAATCTCATCCAACAGCAAACAAAATGCCAGTTACAGGGAGATATATAAAAATTCATAAAACACTAATTTGATAAATTAATTTACAATGAAATAGTTAAATAAATAATGGATATATCATTCATAGAACATTGAAACAAACAGACAGACAAACAAATAGAAAACAAGCAAACAAGTATAACTATGCAAGAAGCAGAGATTCAAACCACAATCAATCACAACAATTCAGCACATAGTTAAAGACTGAAACACAAACAGCACATTAAGTATTAAAAGTTGAAAGAGCTGCATGGACCTGGCGGCGAAAAGAATGCACGGAAGGAGCAACGAACACATCACACATCCCATGCAGCCTGTTGTAAGTGGACGAAATCCTGGAGATGAAGCCACGCTTTGTCACTTCAACTCGGCTGCGTGGGATGTGGAAGATGTGCTCCTGTGCATGCCTTGTCTGCCGCACAGGTACATGCAGACAAAAAGGGTTGGAGTCGGTTACATTATAAATACTATGGAAAAACCTGTACAAGAATAAACAGTCATTTACACTTCTACTATGCTCCAATGTGGGAAGCCTATACAAATCACATAACATAAAATAGTCTAGGTCATAGTTGTCGTTCGCATTGTTATTAAGGACTTTATACATGAAACTAAGAAAGCGTTTTTGTACTCTCTCTAACCTGCCTGCTTGGTAAGGTGAAATAGAATTGAAAACTACAGTGCAATATTCAAGATTGGGTCTAATAAGAGAACAATACATGGTACGTAGAACATCTTCATTTTTGAGGGATCGATAAGCTACAGCACAGTAAAAATTATAGCTGTAAAAATCGATGGATTTGCTGCTAAATTAGCGATGCTAATTAAAACAAGCGATGGTTGAACTAGGGACTTGCATGAAGGTTGAAGTTTACATGAAGTTTCCGAAGGTTTTGCTCTTGGTAATACGAAATAGAAAATGATGATAAGATACAGCACAGTATAAATTATAGCTGTAAAAATTGATGGATTTGCTGCTAAATTAGCGATGGTAATTAACACCAAGCGATGGTTGAACTAGGGACTTACATGAAGGTTGAAGTTGAAATGAAGGTTTCTGAAGGTTTTGCTATTGATAATAAGAAATTGAAAATGATGATAAGCTACAGTACAGTATAAATTATAGCTGTAAAAATCGATGGATTCACTGCTAAATTAGCGATGGTAATTAACACCAAGCGATGGTTGAACTAGGGACTTACATGAAGGTTAAAGTTGAAATGAAGGTTTCTGAAGGTTTTGCTATTGATAATAAGAAATTGAAAATGATGATAAGGTACAGTACAGTATAAATTATAGCTGTAAAAATCGATGGATTTGCTGCTAAATTAGCGATGGTAATTAACACAAGAGATGGTTGAACTAAGGACTTACATGAAGGTTGAAGTTGAAATGAAGGTTTCTGAAGGTTTTGCTATTGATAATAAGAAATTGAAAATGATGATAAGCTACAGTACAGTATAAATTATAGCTGTAAAAATCGATGGATTTGCTGCTAAATTAGCGATGGTAATTAACACAAGCGATGGTTGAACTAAGGACTTGCATTAAGGTTGAAGTTTACATGAAGGTTTCCGAAGGTTTAGCTATTGGTAATAAGAAATAGAAAATGATAATAAGCTAGAGTACAGTATAAATTATAGCTGTAAAAATTGATGGATTTGCTGCTAAATTAGCGATGGTAATTAACACAAGCGATGGTTGAACTAAGGACTTACATGAAGGTTGAAGTTGAAATGAAGGTTTCTGAAGCTTTTGCTATTGATAATAAGAAATTGAAATTGATGATAAGCTACAGCACAGTATAAATTATAGCTGTAACAATCGATGGATTTGCTGCTAAATTAGCGATGGTAATTAACACAAGCGATGGTTGAACTAAGGACTTACATGAAGGTTATCGAAGGTTTTGCTATTGTAATAAGAAATTGAAAATGACGATCAGCTACAGTACAATATAGATAATATGAGCTGTAATAATCGATGGATTTGCTGCTAAATTAGCGATGGTAATTAAACACAAATGATTTTTGCTGTTGTTAATACATGTAACACCCAATTACTCTCCCATTACCACCAGTAACATTATAACGTTATCTTTATCAAACTTCAGGTGGATTACCGGTACTTGTTACACATATACAATACACATATCTACATAACAGGAATAGTACATCGCTACCCTGAGCACCTGTTAACATTTTGCATACTTACATATTCCCAGCATATCTATATATTATACAAACGGGAGATATTACATTCTGAATTACTCCTTCTCTTCTTTGTTAATCGTCTTTTAGACGGACTAGCGTTATAAGAAGTGCACTGCATGATTATTAAAAATAACATGCATATATTTCTGATTGTTTCCTTTTGTGACCTTAAAGTTGTATACTTCTACAAAAATTCGAAGTAGTTGTTGAATTCCCAGTCTGCATCCCCTTTCTGGAGCGCTTCTTTTTCCGTCTGGATTTCATGCAACTTGATGGCCGTGAATGCCTTGCAGAACTCGGCACCAAACGCCTCCGTGATCACGGTGTCCTTCTGGAAGGCCTCCAGCGCTTCCTGAAGGCTGCCCGGTAGATCCTGGGTACCCGGGGGCACGTCTGCCTCGTTGGAAGCATCACTCGTGGGCCGACAGCAGCGAGTAACCCATCTCGGCCAGACGGTGCAGCTGCCGTCTGGCGACGTAACGAGGGTAGGCTGGCACCGGTACACCGCCACGAGACGGTTCGGTCAGCAGCAAGGCCGTGCTCTGGAGCCAAGGGAGCGGCCGGAATGTGGCCGGATCAGGCATGTAGAGGGCTTCCGCATACCCAGTTTCGGAGACGTACCCAGTGCCCTCAATCGGGTGGTAGGCCGCATCCCTACTGAAGCTACCTAGTGGCATCGCCTTGCCCTTTTTTAAAGCCTCCGTGACGTTTCGTCTCGGCACGACCTTGCATCGAGAGACGCCGCTCATGTCGCCCAACTCAAAACGAACGAATTCGATCTTCTCGTGCTCTATGGTCGTCAGAATCTCCTCCAAGGCCTCGGAACTGATCTGCAGGGTCTCCATAGCTGAAGTCGATTAAGGCAGTGTATGCGCCTGAAACTGAAGATAAGATCAAGTTCATCCGATATGATCAGCACAGACGCTTTAATGATTGTACAAAAAAAGACAATCTGAACTTTTCTGAAATACTTTACTGATATACTAAATGTACCAAATGTGGAAGGGGGAACCACAAATGGTATGATTTCCCCACCACTTAGAAATTGGGTGAGGTGACAAGCCCCCGTCCCCCGCCTGTTGACCTTTATGGCTTGCGTCACTAGTTTAGGCTTCCGATCGTGAGAAATCCCCTACATTTTTCAGTGCAGCAAAGTAAGAAATGCAAAATGGCTGCCTCCATTAAAATTTTCGCGGCGCGTGTAGTGTCTACGAACGTTACATGCAGGAAATACTTCAAAGCGTGTGTAAACTTTAAACAGTCGTTGATATGACCGAGGTCAGCCTTTTTTTCAAAAAAATTAAGTGAAAATCCGATGTTGCGCAGCTAAGACGAGTTTCGTGAAATCGATTTTAGCTCATGGCGCAGCTGCGTAAGTGTTTATTGCGTAAGTATTGCGCCATAAGTAGTTAAGGCGTAAGTTACGCACAGTTTCGTGAAATCTTTTAAAAATCCACTAGTTCCTGTTTTCAAGAAGCACATGTCCCGCATTGTGATCTCGTTCTGGGAATATGTCAAGAATTAGTTTCTATTATTCTAAATAATACCGAAATAATAACCAAATGATAACGGTAGCTTTATCATCAAATTTCAGGTCGACGAATTTTTGCGAAGAAATCTCTACATGACAGGAGTGGAAGATTAATTAACAGTTGGAGATTAACAGAATTGCTCCTGTCCTTCATTAAAAATTGTGTTTTAGAAGTACTAGCGTTATAGGGTAGGCCTATGCACTGCAGGAGAGACCATATGTAAACGTAACTAGGAGTACATTAAATCCTACATAAATATAATCGGTATATGAAATAGGGACTTATGTAAAGATCATTCTAAGAAAATCAAATGGAAAAAACTTAATAACTTGTAAAACCCTTTATCAAATTGGAATAATTATTCGTATCAATGATTTAATAATATGATATTCATTTGTGCACTCATTTTGAATTGGTTTTCTTTGTGACGTCTATAAAATTTCGAAGTCGTTTTTGAATTCCCAGTCTGCATCCTCTTTCTAAAGCGCTTCTTTAGGAAGTGGGGGAGGGAGGGACATGTTCCCCTGTCACCTGCCTGTTGACTCCCATGGCTAAAATTGCGTATAAATCATACCCAAGGTGCAACGCGGTGCCCGCCGCTGTAAAGATTCGAATCCACCACACGAACTCGACCAGCTCGGTGGTCGTCTGCACTAGAAAGCACGGGTCTCGGGTGCGAATCCCGCCCGAGTTGCTTGTCTTTCTTTCAGCAGGCAATCCAAAAAAGACTCTACAAATAATGCTTTGCTAATTATACGTGGAAGGTAGATAAGGACGCGTCTTTATTCGTCCATTGCAGATTAAAACAGATTGGACTCACTTGGGAATCATCCCTTTCATTGAAACCCGATACAATATGATAATTATATACAAGAGACAGTGTACCGTTGAAAAAGGTTGAAAAAGTTTTAATTTTATCTATACACTATTACTGTGCCAATGGAATACTTACAGCTTAGAAGTGAACTGCGACTCAGAACGCTGGGTGACTTTCGTTCTAGGCGAGTTATGAGCAATGTGTGTCACTCTGAAGTCTGGGACGCTCATATAGACACCCGTGGGATCGGTATTGAGTGCTCGTGACCTGTGGTTCACGCCCAAATGTGGCATTGAGCTGGCAACTTGTCAGCCATTCTTTTTGCAACGCCCGCGCTCCCGTGGATTGATTTTGTGCATAAAGGCATCATCAATGCGAGTCCGTCGGGGTGTCCTTTTGTCAGGACACTGCACTTGACTACACATGCAGACTATACACTTTCTTAGACCATGGCCACTCTCCCAAAATGTACCCACAAAAATTACTTTTATGGATACACACAAGGGAATTGCCTCATTTGGACATTACAGTATATTAGCTTTCTTTCACGATGACAAGTTTATATTTACTCGTTTACTTTTACAGAAGCGCACAGGAAGGCATAAATATTTTGGAGCTGAAAAGGAGTGCTTATTAAATACCTCATTGATCATCATTTAAAAAGGCTCGGTGTAAATGTGACCGTATAGATAATTTCGTTTATGAGAAAAGTAACTATTTTTCGTTTATACAAAATGTTTTCAAACCGGGAATAAAATTGGTTAATTTCATATTCATGATACCGTGTGTTGCGCGACCTTCCCCAATGGCACTCCTAGAGGGCGCTATACAATTGTGTAGTATGCTACTTTTTCCTCTTCCTCTTCCTCTTCCTCTTCCTCTTCCTCTTCCTCTTCCTCTTCCTCTTCCTCTTCCTCTTCCTCTTCCTCTTCCTCTTCCTCTTCCTCTTCCCCTCCCTCTTCCCCTTCCCTTTCCCCTTCCCTTTCCTCTTCCTCTTCCGCTTCCTCTTCCTCTTCCTCTTCCTCTTCATGTGTGCTGCAACGCTGTGCCCGCCACTGTAAGTAACCACCACAGGATCTCAACCAGCTCGGTGATCGTCTGCACTAGAAAGGAGGATCCACCCGAGTTGATTGTATCTCTTTCAGCAGGCAATCGAAAAAACCCAGTGTTCAGTATTCAATACTTCATTGTATCCCGATACAGCATGATTTGGTGACAACCTTACAAGACTGACAGCGCACCGTTGACATTTTTTTACGCTATAAACGTGGAAATGGAATTTATACTTACACAGTTTCGAAGTTAACTGCGAGGCAGAATGCTGGGCGACTTTCGTTCTTGGCGAGTTATGAGCAGAGTGTGCCAGTCTGAAAACTGGGACGCTTCATGATACCGTGGGGTCGGTATATATGTGGTGTGCACGTGGTGTGGTGTGTAAACTTGCATCTAGCATTGAACTTGCAACTTGTCACCTATTCTTTGTGCAGGATCTCAACCAGCTCGGTGATCGTCTGCACTAGGAAGCAGGATCCACCCGAGTTGATTGTATCTCTTTCAGCAGGCAATCGAAAAAACCCAGTGTTCAGTATTCAATACTTCATTGTATCCCGATACAGCATGATTTGGTGACAACCTTACAAGACTGACAGCGCACCGTTGACATTTTTTTACGCTATAAACGTGGAAATGGAATTTATACTTACACAGTTTCGAAGTTAACTGCGAGGCAGAATGCTGGGCGACTTTCGTTCTTGGCGAGTTATGAGCAGAGTGTGCCAGTCTGAAAACTGGGACGCTTCATGATACCGTGGGGTCGGTATATATGTGGTGTGCACGTGGTGTGGTGTGTAAACTTGCATCTAGCATTGAACTTGCAACTTGTCACCTATTCTTTGTGCAGGATCTCAACCAGCTCGGTGATCGTCTGCACTAGAAAGCAGGATCCACCCGAGTTGATTGTATCTCTTTCAGCAGGCAATCGAAAAAACCCAGTGTTCAGTATTCAATACTTCATCGTATCCCGATACAGCATGATTTGGTGACAACCTTACAAGACTGACAGCGCACCGTTGACATTTTTTTACGCTATAAACGTGGAAATGGAATTTATACTTACACAGTTTCGAAGTTAACTGCGAGGCAGAATGCTGGGCGACTTTCGTTCTTGGCGAGTTATGAGCAGAGTGTGCCAG
This sequence comes from Luidia sarsii, assembly GCA_949987565.1. NCBI lineage: Eukaryota > Metazoa > Echinodermata > Asteroidea > Paxillosida > Luidiidae > Luidia > Luidia sarsii. The sequence continues at coordinate 19,976,957 of OX465106.1, forward strand.
TCTGAAAACTGGGACGCTTCATGATACCGTGGGGTCGGTATATATGTGGTGTGCACGTGGTGTGGTGTGTAAACTAGCATCTAGCATTGAACTTGCAACTTGTCACCTATTCTTTGTGCAGGATCTCAACCAGCTCGGTGATCGTCTGCACTAGAAAGCAGGATCCACCCGAGTTGATTGTATCTCTTTCAGCAGGCAATCGAAAAAACCCAGTGTTCAGTATTCAATACTTCATTGTATCCCGATACAGCATGATTTGGTGACAACCTTACAAGACTGACAGCGCACCGTTGAAATTTTTTTACGCTATAAACGTGGAAATGGAATTTATACTTACACAGTTTCGAAGTTAACTGCGAGGCAGAATGCTGGGCGACTTTCGTTCTTGGCGAGTTATGAGCAGAGTGTGCCAGTCTGAAAACTGGGACGCTTCATGATACCGTGGGGTCGGTATATATGTGGTGTGCACGTGGTGTGGTGTGTAAACTTGCATCTAGCATTGAACTTGCAACTTGTCACCTATTCTTTGTGCAACCCCAACACACCCGTACGTACACCAGTATCGTCTGAGTTGTCATAGGTAAGCCTTCAAACCAGGCGTTATCAGTACGAGGACTGATTGTGAATAACTCTCATTCATGGGGAATTAGTGACCGAAACGTCAGGTTTTCATAATTATATGCCATAATTATACCTGTACTTGGGATTTAGTGGTCATAAAATATCCGAATCGTAAAAAAGTAATTAGTCCCTTTCAAAGGAGAAAGAGTTAACTTTGAGACAATAATACCCATCTGATCCTCTGGGTAAGAATCTGTTCCACCAAAAACCGCTGATTACGCACAATGTATGAATGTCCGATTGCCTTCCTCAAGGTCACGGGAGTAAGAGTGCAGTGCCTGTTCCATTGCAGACCAGGAAATAGATATACGAGTTTTAAAAAAAGGATGCGAGAATTTGGTACATAGCATAGACAGACCAGACCTGGCTGGTGTTTCTTGAAACTTTACCATTAATCTTTATATTCTCACGAAGATCAATCTTTTCTTGTTATTTAACCTGAAATCCTCTAACTTACAGTTGATCATAATTATGCCCTTTAGTTTCAAAAAGAAAGTTAAAAATCAATATTTGCTTTACAATTGATCAAAAATTAAATCTTGAAGCTAGCAAGTAATCTTACATTAAAATTGGGTTGGAAAACATAATTTTTAATAGAAACGTTTCGCGCCGATTGTATCTGCTGCTGATCTGACAGTTATTGTATTGGTTCTGGTGACAATGGTGATGGTGATGAGGATGACGATGATGACAATGGCATTGATGACGATGGCAACGATGATGACGATGACGACGATGACGATGATGACAATGACGGCGGTGACGACGATGGCGACGATGACGACGATGACGATGATGACGATGACGACAATGACGATAATGATGACGATGACGACGATGACTATGATGACGATGATGACGATGACGATGATGATGACGATGACGATGACGACGATGACGATGATGACGATGATGACGATGACGACGATGACGACGATGACGATGATGATGACGATGACGGCGGTGACGACGATGGCGACGATGACGAGGACGATGATGATGACACTGCGACAGTTTTGGGTCATGTGATGACCCTTGTACTCACATAAAGAATGAAATAATGTTTGTCTGTTAAGCAATGATTTATGTTATTTTTAATAGAATCCAAATACTAAACTATTACCACCAGTAACAATGGAGCGCTATCTTTATCAGGTTTAATTATTAGTTGAGTACAGATCTCTACATGAGTTCGAACAATATTTCGCTACTTTGAGAAGTTGCTAAAATTCTCATTAGAAACATATTCATTATATCTTCTACTTAGACAATATACGGAAGGCATTCATAATTACATATTCTCTTCTAAGTTAATCGACTTTTAGACGGACAAGCGTTATGCACTGCTGGAGAGACATCCTGAAATTTCCCCTTATGTAAACGTAATTATGAGTACTTTCTATGATATCATGCATGCAATTAGGATACTGACTAATGTAAAAATCTTTTTATAATGTTTAACGGAGAATACTAGTCAAACCCTTTACCAGATTTTAATCATTATTCGTATTAATAATTGTATGATATCACATTTCTTTGTGCACTTATTTCGGATCTTTTTTTTTCGTGACCTTCAAGATGTATACCGGGGTACTTCTACAAAATTTCGAAGTAGTTTTTAAATTCCCAGTTTGCGTCCCCTTTCTCGAGCGCTTCTTTTTCCATCTGGATTTCATGCAACTTAATGGCCTTGAATGCCTTGCAGAACTCGGCACCGAACGCCTCCGTGATCACGGTGTCCTTCTGGAAGGCCTCCAGCGCTTCCTGAAGGCTGCCCGGTAGATCCTGGGTACCCGGAGGCACGTCTGCCTCGTTGTAAGCATCACCGGTCACTCTAGCAGGGAGGGGAAGCTTCTTAGAGATGCCGTCCATCCCGGCCGCTACGGTGGCTGCTAAGGTCAGGTAAGGGTTGCTACCACTGGCCGGCATGCGATTCTCCAAGTACGTCCCTGCCTCGTCTCCAACTTTCATCCTTAGTGCGCAGGTGCGGTTGTTAATGCCCCACGTGACATGACATGGCGCCAAGCTGAAAGGTGTATGTTGCTTTTGGCAGTTAGGGGTAGGCGCCATCAGCAAGCTGATCGCTGGTGCATGGGCCAGAATACCAGCGATCCAGTGCTGAGCCACCTCCGAGATGCCCAACTCCGTCGTGGGATCGTACATGGCATTCTTCTTGCCATCCACGTCCCAGAGTGAGTGGTTAAAGTGACCCGAGCTGCCGTATTGATTAGACAAAGGTTTGGTCATGAACGAAGCAATGTATCCACGCTTCTGAGCTATTTCTTTGATGGCTGTGCGGTACATGTGGGCGTTATCCGCCGCTCGGATGCCAAACTGTGGTTTGTAGGTAATCTCACATTGGCCGGGCGAGAGTTCTGTATGGACAGTCTCTACATTGATACCGATTTCCATCAACGCTCGAGCAAAGGCATAGAGCAGATTATCGCCCACAAAGGTAGTCATACTGGACAAATAGTTGCCCCGATGAAGCGGCTTGTGCGTCTCGGCCTCCACCACGCAAAACTCGTACTCGTGGGCCGACAGCAGCGAGTAACCCATCTTGGCCAGACGGTGCAGCTGCCGTCTGGCGACGTAACGAGGGTAGGACGGTACCGGTACACCGCCACGAGACGGTTCGGTCAGCAGCGAGGCCGTGCTCTGGACCCAAGGGAGGGGCCGGAATGTGGTCGGGTCAGCCAAGTAGAGAGCGTCTGCATACCCAGTTTTGGAGACGTAGCCAGTTCCCTCAACCATGTTGAAGGCTGCCGTCATACAGAAGCCACCGAGTGGCATCGCCTTGCCCTTTGTTAATGCTTCCGTGACGTTTCGTCTCGGCACGACCTTGCATCGAGAGACGCCGCTCATGTCGCCAAACTCGAAACGAACGAATTCGATTTCCTCTTGCTCTATGGTCGTCAGAATCTTCTCTAAGGCCTCGGAACTCATCTGCAGGGTCTCCATAGCTGAAGTCGATTAAGGCTGTGTTAGCGCCTGAAACTGAAGATTTATTCAAAATCATGTTCATCCGATACCAAAAAGGTGCTTGGGAGAGTACCGGTATGCATATATAATTTACAATCTAAATTCAGACGAGACCTAGTATAATTATATCGATACTTGATACAAATCTATTTCACTGAAGTCTGTGTCTCACGAAGACACACCAACTGAATGTTAGGCATGACGTATTTGTGTGCTGTACAATGTTTATAGTCTTCTAACAACTGCAGGATGGAGTCTCTCAGCTAAACTAGGGAGGCCATGTTTAATTTAAAATTGCATGTAATTATGCCATGGACGGGCCTCATCAATATTTGGAACCTGAGTCCTGGATTTACTGACCAGCGCTGTTACCACAATGAGCTATCCAGTCCAAATAGTCTTCGCAAATATTCAATACAGATCATATCTACTGATTATTTCGATCCCAAGGAACAGAGCAACTGAGAGCAAGGAAAGCAACTGAGTCTGAGCAGAGGACTGTAATTGTAAGGAGAGGTACATGTATCCCTGCCTCTGTATAATGACGTTGATCAGCGCAGACGCTTAAATGCTTGTCCAGGGGAAAAAACAGACAAAGTAAACATTCAACTACCCCTTCCTGACATACTTGACATACTTTCCTGACATAGTATTTCCTCCCAAATGTGGAGGGAGAACCAAATGGCATGATGTCCCGACCGCTTTCGAAAGTCTGTACCCGGTCTCCCGCCTTTTGAAGCCCGTGGTTATAATTGTGCACAAACCATGTCATTATACCAAACTAAGGTGCAACGCGGTGCCCGCCGATTCAACTCCAGCACACGAACTCGGCCAGGTCGGTGGCCGTCTGCACTAGAAAGCCGCGAGTGAAAATCCCGCCTGAGCTGCTTGTATTTTTGTCAGCGGGCGATCGATAAAAAAAAACACCCTAAGCTGATTAGACGTCGTAGGTGAATGTAAAGAAGCGCGTTCTCTTCGCCCCTTGCAGATGAAAACAGATTTGTCTTTAAAATTCGGCAATCGTCCCCTTCATTGAAACCCGATCCATTTGGTGAATTGCGCTACCGTGCAATTGAAATTTGTACTTACAATTCAGAAGTGAACTGTTGGTGAGAGGGAATGCTTGGCGACTTCCGTTCTGTAGGCGAGTTATGAGTACAGTGTGTCACTGAAGTCTGGGATGCTGCGTAATGCCGTGGGATCGGCATAGTGTGCACAAGCTCTGGTTCACGCCCAAATTTGCATCTGGCCTTTGGCCCGCACACCTGTGTATAGATTTTCTGACCAATGGCATCGGCGATGCGATCCCGTCGCCGTGTCATTTTTTTTCCAGGTTAGGGCACCAGACTATACATGCAGACCATACACTTACTTTGCCATGGCCACTCTCCAAAAATGTGCCCACAAAATTTCTGTATACATCTGTATACATAATTATGGGAATTGACTCATTTTTGTATTTCAGTATTACCCTTCTTTCACTACGGAAACTTGATATTTACTCGTCTTTACTCTCAAAGGTTCCTTTAAACTGTAAGTTGTTTAAATGTATATTTAATCAACTCTTGCAATGGATTTAATTAAGATACTATTAGTTTTAATATATTTGATTTGCATGTTATTAATTTTGTGGTTTTTATTTCTGTTGTTGTATTTCTGTTTTAAATGTCTTTGGTTAATTTGGTTTTGTTGATTTTTATTGTATTTCAATTTAGACGTGTACCATTTTTATTTATACTTATGATTGTATTTGTTTGTAAAACGCATTTGAATATTTGTATATAAAATTTGAGCTTTAAAAATTCATCATGATTATTTCTATTAAATTGCACCGCATGTGGCGAGGGTGAATTGTTGAGTTGAAAATGACTGCTTAAGGGCGACGAGACTGTAGTTGTCGACTGTCACTACCACCGACGGACAGTCTCCCTTGTATCGATCGTTACTTGCGTACTTCGCAGGACCGATGGGTGCTTGTCGTCTCGGCATAATCAGCCTCCATTCCCTGATCGATCCTGTGATCTGAAAATTCATGGAAATGGGGCGCATTACTCGGGTGCCTAAGGCTTTGTACGAGGCTGCAATATGAGCAGAAAATGGGACACCGCGGTGATATTGACCTAGGGAGATATTGAAGCACTGTTTAGTCGTGTAATATTCCTACGTCAGTATCGTCTGAATTGCTTCAAACCAGGCGCTATCAGCACGAGGACTGATTGTGAATAACTCTCATTCGTGGGGATTTAGTGACCAAAACGTCTGGTTTCCATAATTATATGCCATAATTATACCTGACATCCTATAGGGATTTAGTGGGCAAATCCGAATCGTAAATACTAAATATCCTCTTTCAAAGGAGAAAGAGTTAACTTTGAGACCATAATACCCATCTGATCCTCGGGCTAAGAATCTGTTCCACCAAAATCCGCTGATTACGCAAAATGTATGATTGTCCGATTGCCTTCCTCAAGGTCACGGGAGTAAGAGTGCAGTGCCTGTTTCATTGCAGACCAGGAACTAGATATGCGAGTTAAAAAAAATGATGCGAGAATTTGGTACATAGCATAGACAGACCATACCTGGCTGGTGTTTCATGAAACTTTACCATTATCTTTATATTCTCACGAAGATCAAATTTTTTCTTGTTATTAAACCTGAAACCCTCTAACTTACAGTTGATCATAATTATGCCCTTTAATTTCATTAAGAAAGTTCAAATCAATCTTTGCTTTACAATTGATCAAAAATTAAAACTTGAAGCTAGGCAAGTAATCTTACATTAAAATTGGGTTGGAAAACAGAATTTGGAAAAGAAACGTTTCTCGCCAATTGTATCTGCTGCTGCTCTAAGAGTTATTGTATTGTTCTGGTGACGATGGTGATGGTGATGAGGATGACGATGGTGATAATGGCATTGATGACGAGGATGATGACGATAGCGACTATGATGACGGTGACGACGATGACGACGATGACGATGATGATGACGATGACGTCGATGACGACAATGACGAGAGTGATGACGATGACGACGATGACGATGACGATGATGATGAGGATGACGATGATGACAATGGCATTGATGACGATGGCAACGATGATGACGATGACGACGATGACGATGATGATGACGATGACGGCGATGACGACGATTGCGACGATGACGAGGACGATGATGATGACACTGCGACCGTTTTGGGTCATGTGATGACCTTTGTACTCACATTCAGAATGAAATAATGTTTGTCTGTCAAGTAATGATTTGTGTTATTTTTAATAGAATCCAAATACTAAACTATTACCACCAGTAACAATGGAGCGCTATCTTTATCAAGTTTAATTATTTGTTGTGTACAAGTTGCTAAAGTTCTCTCTATGTTTTCCCTGCATAATCTATATCTTATACTTGGACAATTCTAAAACTGAAGTCATTCATGGTTAATCGTCTTTTAGACGGAATAGCGTTATAAGATTTAAATAATTCACTGTACGTGAGACATCCTGATTTTCCCCTTATGTAAACGTAATTAGGAGTAGGCCTACATGTTATGATATCATGCATAAATTAGCATACTTACTAATGTAATTATCTTTTTAGTAATGTTAAATGCAATAAACTAATCAAACCCTTCACCAGATTTTATTAATTTTTCGTATCAAAATTGTATGATATCACATTTGTGCCCTTATTTCGGATCTTTTCTATTTAAAACCTTCAAGATGTACTGGTATACTACAACATTTCGAAGTAGTTTTTAAATTCCCAGTCTGCATCCCCTTTCTCGAGCGCTTCTTTTTCCATCTGGATTTCATGCAACTTGATGGCCGTGAATGCCTTGCAGAACTCGGCACCGAACGCCTCCGTGATCACGGTGTCCTTCTGGAAGGTCTCCAGCGCTTCCTGAAGGCTGCCCGGTAGATCCTGGGAACCAGGAGGCACGTTTGTCTCGTTGGAACCATCGCCGGTCACTCTAGCAGGGAGGGGAAGCTTCTTAGAGATGCCGTCCATCCCGGCTGCTACGGTGGCTGCTAAGGTCAGGTACGGGTTGCTACCACTGGCCGGCATGCGATTCTCCAAGTACGTGCCTGCCTCGTCTCCGACTTTCATCCTTACTGTGCATGTGCGGTTATCAATGCCCCACGTGACAAGACATGGCGCGAAGCTGGAAGGTTGGTGCTGCTTTTGGCAGTTAGCGGTAGGCGCCATCAGCACGCTGATCGCTGGTGCATGGGCCAGAATACCAGCGATCCAGTGCTGAGCCACCTCCGAGATGCCAAACTCCGTCGTTGGATCGTACATGGCATTCTTCTTGCCGTCCACGTCCCAGAGTGAGTGGTTAAAGTGACCTGAGTTCCAGCACTTATCGGATCCAGGTTTGGTCATGAACGAAGCAATGTATCCACGCTTCTGAGCTATTTCTTTGATGGCTGTTCGATACATGTGGGCGTTATCCGCCGCTCGGATGCCAAATTCGGGCCTGTAGGTAATCTCACATTGGCCGGGCGAGAGTTCTGTATGGACAGTCTCTACATTGATACCGATATCCATCAACGCTCGCGCAAAGGCATAGAGCAGACTATCCCCCACAAAGGTAGTCATACTCGACAAATAGTTGCCCCGATGGAGCGGCTTGTGCGTCTCGGCCTCCACCACGTAAAACTCATATTCATATGCCGACATCAGCGAGTAACCCATCTCGGCCAGACGGTGCAGCTGCCGTCTGGCGACGTAACGAGGGTAGGCCGGCACCGGTACACCGCCATGAGACGGTTCGGTCAGCAGCAAGGCCGTGTTCTGGAGCCAAGGGAGGGGCCGGAATGTGGCCGGGTCTGGCATATAGAGGGCGTCCGCATACCCAGTTTCGGAGCCGTATCCAGTGCCCTCAATCAGGTGAAAGGCTGCATCCATACTAAAGCTACAGAGTGCCATCGCCTTGCCCTTTTTTAAAGCCTCCGTGACGTTTCGTCTCGGCACGACCTTGCATCGAGAGACGCCGCTCATGTCGCCCAACTCAAAACGAACGAATTCGATTTCCTCTTGCTCTATGGTCGTCAGAATCTTCTCCAAGGCCTCGGAACTCATCTGCAGGGTCTCCATAACTGATCGTCGATCAAGGTTGTGTATGCGCCTGAAAATGAAGAGGTAATAATAATCAAGTTCATCCGATATCAAAATGGTGCATTGTATCAGTATGCATAGGAAATGAACTCCATCAGTATTTTAGACGAGACTTAGTATATCGCTAAGTGTCACAGATCTAGTCTGTCTGTGTCACTCGAATATACAACTTAATTTGAGTCATGACGTAATGTTCTGCACGCTTAACAGATGTTTATTCTTCTGACATAATTATTAATATTATTAATAGTTATTCCTAGGTATCACCAGCAGGAGGGGGATTTTAGTCCCGTAAAACTGTATAAAATGAGGTCTCCATCACTATTTTGAGCTATTCTTACAAATATTAAAGCATTTTGAAAAAAAGGCAAATAAAACTTTGACCGGACCGTGACGTGATCCTAAGACCTCCGGTTTTCTTCCCAAATGTTCAATACTCCAAATGTTCAATACAGCAAGGGAACGAAAGACAATGAGTCTAAATAGGGTATTGTAATTACAGGGAGATAGGTACACAAGTGTAGTCTATTCCATAACTTTACAAGTCACCCTTTTTTGAATGTTTGAGATGTCGGGCGACCGTAGGGTCCTAGAAAACTACTAATCAAAACGGTGCGGTAACGATTTTTTTTTACGATTTTTCACTGCTCCCGACCTAAATCCCCAGATTTTACCCTAATACAGCCTCACGTTTGAGGAACAAGGAGAACATTCCCCTCAGTCAATCGAAAAGTTGTCTCTTCCATCCGACGAGCAAAAACGAGTCGGCCATCTTTGATTTCAAACTGAACCGGTATACGCAAATCGATGATGTTCTGACAGGTCAGGAGTGTTTGAGCGCACGGGTAAATGTTGAGCCCCGGCGACTGTTTCCTGAACAGCACAAAGCAAAGTTCGAACATTGCACTGATATAGACCGAATTTTCGGGACTCATGCCCACCCGTTGAACCATACGCAATTCGCTTGACGTTCACGGTATGTGCGGTGCGAAACTTAAACTGTTTCTTTAAAAATAATTCCAAATACTTGTCCACTACATGGTGATGGTGTGTGAACGTGCATACATTGTGTATTGCGTTCGTGTAAATTTAAAGGTTGGTTTTAAATCAAAGATGGCCGCCTCCTTCTGGCTCGTCGGACGGGAGAGACATCTTCTCGATCAACTGAGGGTAAATTTCTCCTTTCCCCAAAGAGCGAGTAAAGCAAATGACCAGTACTGAAATCTGTGATTCTTACTAAATCAAAACATGGGTGCATGGGATGGTTTCACGGGTGCTTTCGGGGTAAAATCTGGGGGTTTCGGTCGGGGTAGTTGAAGAAAAATCGTTACTTGCATCATTTCGCCTACCATTGGTCCCTATGACCCTACATTTGCCCGACCCCTCCCAAACTTCAAAAGGGCGACTTGTAAGGACCTAGTTACTCGGATCAAGTCGTCTGCACTAGAAGGCAAGAGTCGCAGCTGAGAATCCCGCCCAAGATCCTCTTGTTTATTTCAGCAGGCAATCGAAAAACAAACTTAAGCAAGCAATGTTAATCATAAGCCGTTGGTGATCATGGACATGTCCTCTCTTCGCCCCTTGCAGATTAAAACAGATATTGGTCTCTCTCTAAAATTCGGCAATCATCCCCTTCATCGTAACCCGATACAGCATGATTTTGTGTTTTGCAGTACCGTGCGAATGGAATTTGTACTTACAGTTTAGAAATGAACTTCTAGTGGAAAAAAAGCCGGGCGACTTTAGTTCTAGGCGACGGAGGTATGAGTAGAGTGTCCCACTCTGGTCTGGAACGCTACATATAGACTGCCGTGGGGTCGTTTATTATGTACAGGTGACTTATTAATGCAATTAATTTGCATCTGACATTGAGCTCGTAACCAGTCACACATTTTTTCTGCATCGCCCGCACATCTGTGTACATGTATAGATTTTGTGCATCACAGCATTATAGCCGACTACAGCTATAGACTTGCGTTTAAAAAAGGCTGGTGCGAAATGTCCATAGTATTAATAAGCTTCAGGCATTTTATTCTGAAGATATTGGATAACAAAGGTCTTCTGGAAGAGGCACATGAAAGTTACATGAAGGTTGAAGTTTACATAAATGGTTTCCAAAGGTTTTGCTCTTGGTAATAAGAAATAGAAAATGATAATAAGCTACGGCACAGTATAAATTATAGCTGTAAAATTCCATAGATTTGCTGCTAAATTAGCGATGGTAATTAAAACAAGCGATGGTTGAACTAAGGACTTGCATGAAGGTTGAAGTTTACATGAAGTTTCCGAAGGTTTTGCTCTTGGTAATAAGAAATAGAATAAGATAATAAGCTACAGCACAGTATAAATTATAGCTGTAAAAATCGATGGATTTGTTGCTAAATAAGCGATGGTAATTAACACAAGCGATGGTTGAACTGAGGACTTGCATGAAGGTTAAAGTTTACATGAAGGTTTCCGAACGTTTTGCTATTGGTATAATAAGAAATAGAAAATGATAATAAGCTACAGCACAGTATAAATTATAGCTGTACAAATCGATGGATTTGCTGCTAAATTATATTCCCAGCATATCTATATATTATACAAACGGGAGATATTACATTCTGAATTACTCCTTCTCTTCTTTGTTAATCGTCTTTTAGACGGACTAGCGTTATAAGAAGTGCACTGCATGATTATTAAAAATAACATGCATATATTTCTGATTGTTTCCTTTTGTGACCTTCAAGTTGTATACTTCTACAAAATTTCGAAGTAGTTGTTGAATTCCCAGTCTGCATCCCCTTTCTGGAGCGCTTCTTTTTCCATCTGGATTTCATGCAACTTGATGGCCGTGAATGCCTTGCAGAACTCGGCACCGAACGCCTCCGTGATCACGGTGTCCTTCTGGAAGGCCTCCAGCGCTTCCTGAAGGCTGCCCGGTAGAACCTTGGTACCCGGAGGCACGTCTGCCTCCTTGGAAGCATCACCGGTCACTCTAGCAGGGAGGGGAAGCTTCTTAGAGATGCCGTCCATCCCGGCCGCTACGGTGGCTGCTAAGGTCAGGTACGGGTTGCTACCACTGGCTGCCACGCGGTTTTCTACGTACGTCCTAGCCTCGTCTCCGACTTTCACCCTTACTGCGCATGTGCGGTTGTCAATCCCCCAAGTGCCCTTACCTGACAGAAACCTGCAAGCTTTGTCTTGCTTTGCGCAGTTAGGGGTAGGCGCCATCAGCAAGTTGATCGCTGGTGCATGCGCCAGAATACCAGCGATCCAATGCTGAGCCACCTCCGAGATGCCCAACTCCGTCGTGGGATCGTACATGGCATTCTTCTTGCCATCCACGTCCCAGAGTGAGTGGTTAAAGTGACCTGAGTTCCAGCTCTTATCGGACCAAGGTTTGGTCATGAACGAAGCAATGTAGCCACGCTTCTGAGCTATTTCTTTAATGGCTGTGCGAAACATGTGGGCGTAATCCGCCGCTCGGATACCGAATTCGGGTTTGTATGTGATCTCACATTGGCCGGGCGAGAGTTCTGTATGGACAGTCTCTACATTGCTACCGATTCCCATCAACGCTTGCGAAAAGACATACAGCAGGCTATCGCCCACAAAGGTAGTCATACTCGACATAAGGTTTCCGTGATGAAGCGGCTTGTGCGTCTCGGCCTCCACCACGTAAAACTCGTACTCGTGGGCCGACAGCAGCGAGTAACCCATCTCGGTCAGACGGTGTAGTTGCCGTCTGGCGACGTAACGAGGGTAGGACGCCACCGGTGCACCGCCACGAGACGGTTCGGTCAGCAGCAAGGCCGTGGAGCCAAGGGATGGGCCGGAATGTGGCCGGGTCAGGCATGTAGAGGGCGTCCGCATACCCAGTTTCGGAGCCGTATCCAGTGCCCTCAATTAGGTGAAAGGCTGCATCCATACTAAAGCTACAGAGTTTCATCGCTTTGCCCTTTTTTAAAGCCTCCGTGACGTTTCGTCTCGGCACGACCTTGCATCGAGAGACGCCGCTCATGTCGCCCAACTCAAAACGAACGAATTCGATTTCCTCTTGCTCTATGGTCGTCAGAATCTTCTCCAAGGCCTCGGAACTCATCTGCAGGGTCTCCATAACTGATCGTCGATCAAGGTTGTGTATGCGCCTGAAAATGAAGAGGTAATAATAATCAAGTTCATCCGATATCAAAATGGTGCATTGTATCAGTATGCATAGGAAATGAACTCCATCAGTATTTTAGACGAGACTTAGTATATCGCTAAGTGTCACAGATCTAGTCTGTCTGTGTCACTCGAATATACAACTTAATTTGAGTCATGACGTAATGTTCTGCACGCTTAACAGATGTTTATTCTTCTGACATAATTATTAATATTATTAATAGTTATTCCTAGGTATCACCAGCAGGAGGGGGATTTTAGTCCCGTAAAACTGTATAAAATGAGGTCTCCATCACTATTTTGAGCTATTCTTACAAATATTAAAGCATTTTGAAAAAAAGGCAAATAAAACTTTGACCGGACCGTGACGTGATCCTAAGACCTCCGGTTTTCTTCCCAAATGTTCAATACTCCAAATGTTCAATACAGCAAGGGAACGAAAGACAATGAGTCTAAATAGGGTATTGTAATTACAGGGAGATAGGTACACAAGTGTAGTCTATTCCATAACTTTACAAGTCACCCTTTTTTGAATGTTTGAGAGGTCGGGCGACCGTAGGGTCCTAGAAAACTACTAATCAAAACGGTGCGGTAACGATTTTTTTTTACGATTTTTCACTGCTCCCGACCTAAATCCCCAGATTTTACCCTAATACAGCCTCACGTTTGAGGAACAAGGAGAACATTCCCCTCAGTCAATCGAAAAGTTGTCTCTTCCATCCGACGAGCAAAAACGAGTCGGCCATCTTTGATTTCAAACTGAACCGGTATACGCAAATCGATGATGTTCTGACAGGTCAGGAGTGTTTGAGCGCACGGGTAAATGTTGAGCCCCGGCGACTGTTTCCTGAACAGCACAAAGCAAAGTTCGAACATTGCACTGATATAGACCGAATTTTCGGGACTCATGCCCACCCGTTGAACCATACGCAATTCGCTTGACGTTCACGGTATGTGCGGTGCGAAACTTAAACTGTTTCTTTAAAAATAATTCCAAATACTTGTCCACTACATGGTGATGGTGTGTGAACGTGCATACATTGTGTATTGCGTTCGTGTAAATTTAAAGGTTGGTTTTAAATCAAAGATGGCCGCCTCCTTCTGGCTCGTCGGACGGGAGAGACATCTTCTCGATCAACTGAGGGTAAATTTCTCCTTTCCCCAAAGAGCGAGTAAAGCAAATGACCAGTACTGAAATCTGTGATTCTTACTAAATCAAAACATGGGTGCATGGGATGGTTTCACGGGTGCTTTCGGGGTAAAATCTGGGGGTTTCGGTCGGGGTAGTTGAAGAAAAATCGTTACTTGCATCATTTCGCCTACCATTGGTCCCTATGACCCTACATTTGCCCGACCCCTCCCAAACTTCAAAAGGGCGACTTGTAAGGACCTAGTTACTCGGATCAAGTCGTCTGCACTAGAAGGCAAGAGTCGCAGCTGAGAATCCCGCCCAAGATCCTCTTGTTTATTTCAGCAGGCAATCGAAAAACAAACTTAAGCAAGCAATGTTAATCATAAGCCGTTGGTGATCATGGACATGTCCTCTCTTCGCCCCTTGCAGATTAAAACAGATATTGGTCTCTCTCTAAAATTCGGCAATCATCCCCTTCATCGTAACCCGATACAGCATGATTTTGTGTTTTGCAGTACCGTGCGAATGGAATTTGTACTTACAGTTTAGAAATGAACTTCTAGTGGAAAAAAAGCCGGGCGACTTTAGTTCTAGGCGACGGAGGTATGAGTAGAGTGTCCCACTCTGGTCTGGAACGCTACATATAGACTGCCGTGGGGTCGTTTATTATGTACAGGTGACTTATTAATGCAATTAATTTGCATCTGACATTGAGCTCGTAACCAGTCACACATTTTTTCTGCATCGCCCGCACATCTGTGTACATGTATAGATTTTGTGCATCACAGCATTATAGCCGACTACAGCTATAGACTTGCGTTTAAAAAAGGCTGGTGCGAAATGTCCATAGTATTAATAAGCTTCAGGCATTTTATTCTGAAGATATTGGATAACAAAGGTCTTCTGGAAGAGTCACATGAAAGTTACATGAAGGTTGAAGTTTACATAAATGGTTTCCAAAGGTTTTGCTCTTGGTAATAAGAAATAGAAAATGATAATAAGCTACGGCACAGTATAAATTATAGCTGTAAAATTCCATAGATTTGCTGCTAAATTAGCGATGGTAATTAAAACAAGCGATGGTTGAACTAAGGACTTGCATGAAGGTTGAAGTTTACATGAAGTTTCCGAAGGTTTTGCTCTTGGTAATAAGAAATAGAATAAGATAATAAGCTACAGCACAGTATAAATTATAGCTGTAAAAATCGATGGATTTGTTGCTAAATAAGCGATGGTAATTAACACAAGCGATGGTTGAACTGAGGACTTGCATGAAGGTTAAAGTTTACATGAAGGTTTCCGAACGTTTTGCTATTGGTATAATAAGAAATAGAAAATGATAATAAGCTACAGCACAGTATAATTTATAGCTGTACAAATCGATGGATTTGCTGCTAAATTATATTCCCAGCATATCTATATATTATACAAACGGGAGATATTACATTCTGAATTACTCCTTCTCTTCTTTGTTAATCGTCTTTTAGACGGACTAGCGTTATAAGAAGTGCACTGCATGATTATTAAAAATAACATGCATATATTTCTGATTGTTTCCTTTTGTGACCTTCAAGTTGTATACTTCTACAAAATTTCGAAGTAGTTGTTGAATTCCCAGTCTGCATCCCCTTTCTGGAGCGCTTCTTTTTCCATCTGGATTTCATGCAACTTGATGGCCGTGAATGCCTTGCAGAACTCGGCACCGAACGCCTCCGTGATCACGGTGTCCTTCTGGAAGGCCTCCAGCGCTTCCTGAAGGCTGCCCGGTAGAACCTTGGTACCCGGAGGCACGTCTGCCTCCTTGGAAGCATCACCGGTCACTCTAGCAGGGAGGGGAAGCTTCTTAGAGATGCCGTCCATCCCGGCCGCTACGGTGGCTGCTAAGGTCAGGTACGGGTTGCTACCACTGGCTGCCACGCGGTTTTCTACGTACGTCCTAGCCTCGTCTCCGACTTTCACCCTTACTGCGCATGTGCGGTTGTCAATCCCCCAAGTGCCCTTACCTGACAGAAACCTGCAAGCTTTGTCTTGCTTTGCGCAGTTAGGGGTAGGCGCCATCAGCAAGTTGATCGCTGGTGCATGCGCCAGAATACCAGCGATCCAATGCTGAGCCACCTCCGAGATGCCCAACTCCGTCGTGGGATCGTACATGGCATTCTTCTTGCCATCCACGTCCCAGAGTGAGTGGTTAAAGTGACCTGAGTTCCAGCTCTTATCGGACCAAGGTTTGGTCATGAACGAAGCAATGTAGCCACGCTTCTGAGCTATTTCTTTAATGGCTGTGCGAAACATGTGGGCGTAATCCGCCGCTCGGATACCGAATTCGGGTTTGTATGTGATCTCACATTGGCCGGGCGAGAGTTCTGTATGGACAGTCTCTACATTGCTACCGATTCCCATCAACGCTTGCGAAAAGACATACAGCAGGCTATCGCCCACAAAGGTAGTCATACTCGACATAAGGTTTCCGTGATGAAGCGGCTTGTGCGTCTCGGCCTCCACCACGTAAAACTCGTACTCGTGGGCCGACAGCAGCGAGTAACCCATCTCGGTCAGACGGTGTAGTTGCCGTCTGGCGACGTAACGAGGGTAGGACGCCACCGGTGCACCGCCACGAGACGGTTCGGTCAGCAGCAAGGCCGTGCTCTGGAGCCAAGGGATGGGCCGGAATGTGGCCGGGTCAGGCATGTAGAGGGCGTCCGCATACCCAGTTTCGGAGCCGTATCCAGTGCCCTCAATTAGGTGAAAGGCTGCATCCATACTAAAGCTACAGAGTTTCATCGCTTTGCCCTTTTTTAAAGCCTCCGTGACGTTTCGTCTGTGCACGACCTTGCATCGAGAGACGCCGCTCATGTCGCCAAACTCAAAACGAACGAATTCGATCTTCTCTTGCTCTATGGTCGTCAGAATCTTCTCCAAGGCCTCGGAACTCATCTGTAGGGTCTCCATAGCTGTGTATCCGCCTGAAAATGAAGGGATATTCCCAACCATGATCATGTCAATCCGATATCAAAAAGGTTTGAAGGGACTGTACATGCATAGAAAAGTAACTCATTAATCAAGTAGTATTACTTTAGACGAGTTGAAACGTGGTGCAAATATCTTTCACTGAAGTCTGTCTCACGAAGATACAAAATCTGAATTCAAGGCATGACTTATTTCTCTGCACGGAGACTCCTGACTACTCGAAGCGTTGAGTTTTATACTGGGTCTTTTCAGAACCAAGATCCTTATCTTAAGAGATATACCTACATGGTGTCACCGCAAACCTATATACTTTTTATTTCCACCATGCAAACCTCCAAATCATAGCTTAATTCCTGAAGGCAGTAAATGAGAAGTCCTTAATATAAAGTTTCTTTCATTTACTTGAAATGCCGTATTTGCTGTTTATGCATATTTTTGATTTGGGTATCACAATCTCCCTGATCATTTGATATCAGATATGAGTGTAATGGGCATAGAATCCCTTGGTAACCTACGTAGTAATGCTGTCCGGCTTAGCCTTGTGAAACTGTGGATGAAGCGTCTTCGGACCATTCAACCACATGGTCTCGACATCCAGGAGGGTAATGACTAACACCATGCAGCTCTTTTGTGTCCACTCCTCCATACTTCTCTCTTTGATCTTTCCCCCTCTTCTGACTAATCCCTACCCTACTCCTTGCCCTTCCCTTTGATCTCACCCTTCCAGCTTTACTCTTTGTCCTTTGTTTCTCATCCGTGTCATATTCACTCTTTTCCCCTTCCTTCGTGTACATGTATCTGTTTTGTCCTTGTCACTCTGCCTTTAAGAAAGGTCCTGCTAGGATCGAAACGTCAGGCCCACTAAATTTTGAGATTATTTATATGTTCATTTCTCATTTTTCCACTTGAAATAAAAAATTCCGTAAGTTGCTGTTATTCAACGGAAAATGTTTTCACATGGACAACTTTTCAGGAACAAATTTCGGTCGATGGTATTTCAAAATTATTCCATTGAATAGAGATGAAAAATCAGTTGGATAGGCAGTGTTATGTATTCATTATGGTAGAGGCTGTAAGTGAGCGCGTAGGGGTTAGCTTGAGACGTGTTGTGTATCAACACCTGTCTTTGAAAGTTAGGGGTTCTGAGTCGTGTTTAAATTTTCAAAAATTAAAATGTTTGAGAGATGACCTGTGCTGGACATGGTTCCAAGTTTGCAGTTGGGTTATAGCCTAGACACGATTTACCAAGGAATGACTCTGTCTTTCCCTTTGCCAGTCTGTTATGTTGGAGCTTCAATGTTTAAACTCTGCAGGATTCTAAAGCTAGCTGAATTTTTGGACTATCGGTAACTCCAGTATTGGCAAAGACTATTTCTGAAGGATCTGTACATGGTCATGTACATTGATGTGTACATGTGATGCAGATTTTGTAACTTAGCTGACGTAGATCATTTCTGATTGGAAGTTACTTTGGAAGTCCAGGGAACCTCACTCTGGTGGGCATGGCACAGGCCACAACAATGGGGCCCTGTGCCATCGTTCTCTAACAATTCCTCATTACTACTATCGTATGTGAGGGATATTCCTCGCCGTCCTCTCTAGAGGAACTCCACATTTTAGTCTCTAGAATGTAGATCAAACTGACTCTAAAAATCCTTCGCACTGAGGCAAAATCGGAGACGTACAGCAGCACTGTTCACCGTAGGCTGGCGTGGATGTGTTACGATTTCTGTCCCACTGTGTCTCACAGGCCCGAAATATACACGGGAGTTTCAGGGATCGGGCTGACTCGGGGTTGAAAGAAAATGCCTCTTATTTCTCCCGTTGTCATTTTTTTCCGACCCATAATTCCATTCTGTGTGGGTTTGTTATTGACTATAATCTATCCATAAATACTCAAATCTCATTTGTTTTTCATAACCGTTGTAGTCACTCTCTAATCTCCATACATAATAGTACAACCGGGTGAGAGAGGCAGCGCAAATTAATTTTGTGGAATGCGCTCACGCCTGAGTGAAACCTTTGAAGGCCCGTTCGCCTATTATACATGTATTTCGGAATCAGTGTGTGTGCGCACAGAATAATGTGCGATTACAAAAAGCCAGCGGCGGGCTGCGTATTTTCTTTTTTTACACCGCAGCCATGCGTGTTCGCTGTATTAGTGCAAATCCACACTTGAAAAGAGACCACATGTAGTGCAGCTACGCGGCGAGGTCAGCCAGTTGGGATTTCGTGTGAGGGGGCAGAATGTGACTGGCTGTTGTTGTAGTTGTAGTTTGACACAGACATGTAAGAGGCCTTGTCAAGTGCAAATCTCTAGCTGCACTGGTTTATATAGTAACGCAGGGCTAGTCTATTCCCAAGCGCGAATTTCAACTGCCACAGCGAGAAACCCATGGCTGCGGTATAAAAAAAAACATACGCCATTACGCCGGCCGCGTATTTTTATTTACACCGCAGCCACGGGTTTTTTCGCTAAAACATGGTCAATTCGGCCTTGAAAAGAGACTACATGGACTACAATTGTGTTGTCACGAAAATAAAAGATGTCCTATTTCGAGAGGTCTCCATCCTGGCTTAGAGACGACGCAGTGGTAGTCTCTTTTCAATGCCGAATTTCCTATGTTAAAGCGAAAAACCTGTGGCTGCGGTGTAAAAAGCCCCTTTCTATCATCCACTCGTCAATGTCTCTGCGCCAGCGGGCCGGACCGTTGTGAACTTGAAGGTCCTGGGTCCTACCTTCCTGTCTTGGCTGGACTGATCTGGTTGGGGGCATGGAGGTGCTGGGACCGACGGCTGTGGTTCTGTATTTACAGCACTGGCTGAGCGGAGGCTTTTTTTCTTTCGTTCTTGGGCTCATTATGGTCATGCTCAGCCGAATATGATTTGCATGGATCGGAGTAATAGGTTTGCGGTGTCACCATGTACATTTCTCTCTTTTGTTGGTATGTGTGATCCTGAAGACGAACAGAGTATACCGTTCGAAAGGTCGAGTTCCTCCGGTTCTTTTCAGAACCACATATACTCACAAAAGAGAGAATTTTTCACCTCAAACCTATCACTCCTTGATAATTTTTAAGACCCAGAAACACTTTACACGGTTCAAGCGGGAATGTTCATGGCCAGGACGCTGGATTCCTTGCAGAGTAAATGTTGCGTCTTGTATTAGGTAAACGTGTATCTCAAAATTTAGTGGGCCTGACGTTTCGATCCTAGCAGGACCTTTCTCAAAGGCTTTCTCTGCCTTTGAGAAAGGTCCTGCTAGGATTGAAACGTCAGGTCCACAAAATTTTGAGTAATTTTAGTCAGTTAGCAGTTTGCAGGATTTTTGTATATCACTAGAGTAAATGTGTAATTAATTTGTTGGTATATTATGGATGAATAAACCTTTAGAATTGCAGAAAGTTGCAGCTGTTTTATAGACTGGTGCTTCTTGAAAAACAATCAGGAAAACTTTACTGTTTTTATCACACCCATTCAGATTTTCTGTTGAAAACGCAAGGTTTTTCTTTGTCTGACAAAAACATAATTATGCTTTGTATATTGTATTATACAGTAAACTTATTACAGGAGTTCCAGAGACTGTTGCATGGACTTTTTTGCTTTTTAATGGACAATTCCATTCATCAGATACACATTGTCTGTTAGAAAACATATGAAATGTCAATTGCGATAAGGATTATGCACTAAATTTGTTACAAGAGTTCCTGAGACCGCTGCAAGGACTTCTTTGTTTATTTATGATACCAATTATTGTATTGATCAAACACAGATTAAAAAGAAAGAACTGTACATTGTGCAAAGAAACTGCCCACTACAGATAGAGGTCGGTTCTCGTTAATGTTGCAGGCATTGTTCCGTTGCTTTTTTGGCGTAGGCATGCAATGATAATTATACGTCGAAGGTGAAGGACGTGTCTTCTCTTCGTCCCTTGTACATGTATATATCAAAACACATTGGACAAACCTCGGCAATCGTCCGCTTCATTGAAACCCGATTCGGTGACAGCCTTAAAAGACTGACATTGCACCGTTGAAAAAAGGTTTGTCATTTTCAGTTGTATACTTCACATGACCGTGCAAATGGAATTTGTACTTACAGTTTGAGAAGTGAAACGTCAAGAAGAATGCCCGCAGAGCGACTTTCGTTCTAGATAGGCGAGTTACGAGTAGAGTGTGCCACTGCCCAAGTCTGGTACGCTGTGCATAGACTGCCGTGGGATCGACTGGTGTTCACATGACCTCCGGTTGGTGCCGGAATCTGTCTCAAAGAGATCAGCATTTCACCGGGACTGGGTAATTTGTCTGCAACGCTAGCTAACAATATATTTATGATGCACACAGCAGTATGTGTAGGTGTGTAGTGCGACGCCATGGTACTGTCGATTCTTTGTTCGGGAACAAAGGAACTCACACAATACAGCTCCATATAGCGTAGTGAAGGCTAAACCTCACTGTAAAGGGCAAGGATTCCACTAATAAATCAGTTATTGTGTCCATACTGGGAATTGTGATTGTGAACTTCATCTCTCAGATTCGTTTTAACCACTTCGCGCCGGGGGGGGGGGGGGGTTCAGCGCCGATGACCGCCATACGGGAGTTTTTTTTAACAATGCATCATTTTCAAATCTCGCTAAAACAATCGGAACAATATATTTCTGTGAAATAAATCGATAAGGGTATACTATGGGTACAAGAGAGTAAAACTCGGCACAATTCGTCGCGGCACGACCTTGCATCGAGAGACGCCGCTCATCTCGCCCAACTCAAAACGAACGAATTCGATCTTCTCTTGCTCTATGGTCGTCAGAATCTTCTCCAAGGCCTCGGAACTCATCTGCAGGGTCTCCATAGCTGATCGTCGGTGTGGGTATGCGCCTGAAAATGAAGATATAATCATAATCATGTCCATCTGATATCACAGAGGCGCGAAGTGACAGTACGCTCAGAAAATGAACTCCATCAATATCTTAGACGAGACCTGATGCTTATAGTATTTCGATTTTCACCTGGTCTTGTAAGCAATTCTCCCATTCCTAGACCTTTCCTGGTCTGGTCTGCATATACACTGTGTAAGCAATTCTCACGCCCCCTTTTTCGGTACTCGCATTCCCCTTATTCCTTTTGTACAATTTCATAGAGCCACTGATGAGCGGGAACAATCTTCCTCGTGTGAAAAGAATTACAAACCGCACCGCGATGTGATAATGCCAGTTGCTTTCGACTTGCCTTCCACTCTTCTTTACGCCAGCATGAAACAGAAAGTAAGTTTGGCTCAGCAGTGTGATCCTATATGTGACCCGGCACAGCGACATGAGGAATATCCCACGAAAACACCTTTCGAGTAAACAACGCCTTAAGTCAAAGTATTTTCTCAATTCGATTAAAAAATCAATGTTTTTTGAATTTTTGGAAAGTTAGTGTATTGGAGGATATTATGTCCAAAGGATTTTTCTGAAATCTGTCTCTAAATGTTGAAAAAACGAGGATTTCGGGGGAGTGTCTGTGTACTATTTTCATGAAAATGTAAAGTTCTTGCCTTTTTGAATGGCCGCTTTCGAGGAGTTAGAATGATGCTGCCATATTGTGTCTGGTACCAAATGAACGAGCGAAGTCCCCTTATACTATTCACAACAAAGTTCACATGGAAATAATTTTGATATCATTTGAAAGCTAATAGTATACTCTTTCACATCATTAGAAAATCTCAAAATCTCAAAAGTGGGGGTTATTCTTCATTATGCTGTGCCGGTCACATGAAATTTGTCCGAAGGTTTTGTGCGAAAATTTTGCGCTTGTGCAGCTGTGCCGTATGTAATGACCGCTAGTCTGCTCCGCATACACTGTCTAAACAAATTCTAGCACCCTTTTCCCTGGTCCAGTCTGCTTGTGTTGTATCAGGCAAACCTATCTCATCCCCTTTTAAAAAACTCTCATCGTTTAGGGCTGGATCTCACAAAGTCTTATTACGGTGCAACCACACCTTAACCTACCACGGTTAACCCGTCGTGTTGCGGTACACCGTGCGGTTTCTGCGCATCACTCACCGTCTTGCCGATTGATCGCAAGTTACGATGAGTTGGATGAAATCGACCGCATGCATTTTTTTCGTTTTTAAAGTAGACCTATCTCAGTCTGGGATGGCATTATTCAGCATTTGTCCCCCTGCGCCGATCGCTCGTTGATACAAACAATGCAGTTGCGCTTCCCGCTAGCAGGCTGACACCACGCGGCGTGTCTATAGGGTCACCAATCCGGCTGCACCCCTCCGAAGTCCAAGCCAATCAGGCGCGCACGGTTCGCGTGTTGCGTGACTAAAAAAGGTTTGAAGAACCAGGGAGGTAGGATCTATTGTAAATGCGTTAACTTTGCAAACACTCTATAAACTGAATGCCGTTCAACACATAGCTCGCAGAACCTCTACATTGTAAGTATGCCGTTTAATCAGTACGATGTAATGACTTGTTTTCTCATCCGTGTCCTATTCACTCTCTTCCCCTTCCTTCGTGTACATGTTTCTGTTTTGTCCTTGTCACTCTGCCTTTGAGAAAGGTCCTGCCAGGATCGAAACGTCAGGCCCACTAAATTTTAAGAAATCCTATTATAGTAGAAGATAACGAATCTGTTCTCCCATACGTTTCGTGTACCTGCTCTGGCTTCAGAGCGGTTCCTTAATTAATTTTAAGTAGAAAGTCGGTGCAAAAGTAGCTTTCCACTTCAACGAAGTTATATCTATAACCAGGCTGCTCTTTGGGCAGAATGTGAACATTACTTGTTTGTGAACTTAAAGCCCCTACACAACATTGGTCAGATCGAAAAACAGAAAACAATGTTCACAGATTTACATGAAACTTATACAGTTTGAGCATGGTTAGAGTAGAAACCTTGCATTGAAATATTTCTGCCTAAAATGTTGTATTTTGGGAGAAAATAGTAAAATAAATCGTTTACGTCTCACCGAGATCTGAACTATTTTTCGGTACAGTACGGCGCTGAATGCAGCGGTTTTCACGATTTTTCTCGAGACTCGGTCGGCCGATTGAGCTGAAATTTTTTCACAGCATGTGTTAGATCAGACAACGTATGGATGCTATTCTTTGACCTCGATGACCTTGATGTTGTGTAGGGACTTTAAAGTTTCGGAACAGCCCGTCGTCGGGAGATTGCAGCGATTCCAGCCGCGGGGCGGGAGAACAACAACACACGTTCGAAAGGAAACAACGCACATAGCTTGCAGTCTATCAGAAAACTGCAATCTCATTTTGTTCATTCGACGCCATTGATTGCTATACCGCCCAAACAATGAGCAGAAGCGATGGTCTAATAACGAACTCACGTGACCCACTGTGAACCTCGATCAGAATGGGCTCGTGACAGACCGATATGACCGACTACATATGTGACCCGGCACAGCATAATGAGGAATAACCATACTTTTAAGATTTTGAGATTTCCTAATGATGTGAAAGAGTACACCATTAGCTTTCAAATGATATCAAAATATAATATCCTCTAATACTTAAAATTTTCTTAAAAAAAAAAAATATTTGTAATCTAATTGTGAAGATACTTTAACTTCAGGCGTTGTTTACTCAAAAGTGTTTTGGTGGGATATTCCTCATGTCGTTGTGCCGGGTCACATATAAATGCAATCTATGTGCGGCTGAAAAACACTCGAACGTAGATCCTGATAACCATTAACCCTTTTTTCATTGTGAAATGAACTCCGCCCAAACCATTTTATTTTACGAACAATGCGGCAGTTAATGTTTAATTTATTCGAGTTGATTCTCCCCCCCCCCACTCACGCAAATATAGATACCTACTTGAGAAATGATGCATAACCTAAAGGGTGGCTGGGTACATAGGGCTGGTTTTTTTTTTACTTTTGTTTTGAAGCAGAAACCTAGATTCCAAAATCCGAGGCAGATCAATGAAACCGAAAACGGTTTCCATGTGTTTTGCTATTGAAATAAAATGTCAAAAGCTGTTAGCTCGCCGCGGCCAGAGCTAATTGATGAACTTCGCTTCTTTGAAATGGTAAAGAAAATAATGTCCTTTCCTTTTGATGAAAATGACGTTTGATCCCTGGTGATGCTCGGCAGTAGTAGGTTCTGCATGCCCCCTACTCCAGTGGA
This sequence comes from Luidia sarsii, assembly GCA_949987565.1. Lineage (NCBI taxonomy): Eukaryota > Metazoa > Echinodermata > Asteroidea > Paxillosida > Luidiidae > Luidia > Luidia sarsii. The sequence goes on from OX465106.1 coordinate 20,002,064, forward strand.
TTTTTGTTGTCTATTTTTGGAGTCCCCTGCCGGCTGATTTTATATGCGTAGCAGCTGCTTAGCATAATATAGCGTTTACACGTTGAACCGGGGCACGAGATCGTGCTCCCTTTTCATTAAAGGCCTTATACAACATCGGGAAGATCGAAAAGTATCGATGCCCTTGAAATTTACGCAGTTTGTAGATGGCCATAATCTGATGATCATATTGAAATCTTACCGTCTAGGATGCTGTACTTTTCGAGCAATTTTCACTCAAACATCGGCAAAGAGTTTATTACTCGCGAGTGATAAACAATTTCTTACCCTGCAGAACGGTGCGTAAACCGTGACCCTTTTTTGCATTTTTCTATTTTCTCATATCACCTTTTGAGCTCAAACCTTAATTCGCAGTATTGCTTTTTTGGAATGTTTAATGGTTTGGTTTAACACACAAAACGTGGCATTACCACAACATTGGTGAAGGTCAACAAATTGCCGCAATCTTTTGACCTTCACTAATGTTGTATAGGGCCTTTAAGAGATACGTGTTAAGAGATAAGTGTTAAGAGATAAGTGTTACGAACTGTCCGAGTAAGCATTGTCTGATTATCAGTTTTCAAATTTCAAATCACATTTAATGTGATTCTGCTTTTCACTTGTTGATATGAAACATTGCGGATGTTGCCTGATGAAGGTGAGCAGTTAGCAACCGAAACGTCGCCACCAGCAACGACACATCGCGTGACTTTGATCACCCTTTCCACTTATCTACACCACCGCGATGAACAACCCCCTCATTTCTAATGCAGATGTTATTATTAATTTGTGATGAAACTAGACTCGAGATTCGTACAGCGTGCCGTGCTACATAGGTCAGGTCTGGAAGGTCTTTCAGGTCTTTCAGTGGATTCCCGTATAGATGATTGAATTGTCAGAAAACCTGATGCGATTCATTCCAAGAGTTGGCTAAATGGTTTGTCCTTTGTGGATAGCATGATTAGATTCGAGATTCGAGTAGTGTTGTCAGATGCAATTTGCTAAATTACCGGTAGCTAAATTATTTATCCTTTGTGGATATCAATATCCGTGTGCATCTTCATTTCCAGGCGCTTACGCGACAGTATTTCGCCATCCAGCTATGGAGACCCTGCAGATGAGTTCCGAGGCCTTGGAGAAAATTCTGACGACCATAGAGCAAGAGAAGATCGAATTCGTTCGATTCGAGTTCGGCGACATGAGCGGCATCTCTCGATGCAAGGTCGTGCCCGCCGGAAAGGCCCTGTGGAAGCCCCTGAAAAATGGCAAAGCCATGCCGCTTGGAATGTTCTCCATGGACGCGGCCTGTAGCTTGATCGCCGGCACTGGCTACTCCGCCGATGTCGGCTTTCTGGACGGCGTCTACGTGCCGAGCCCGACCACGTTCCGGCCCCTCCCCTGGCTCCAGAGCACGGCCTTGCTGCTGACCGAACCGTCTCGTGGCGGTGTACCGGTGGCGTCCTACCCTCGTTACGTCGCCAGACGGCAGCTGCACCGTCTGGCCGAGATGGGCTACTCGCTGCTGTCGGCCCACGAGTACGAGTTCTACGTGGTGGACGCCGAGACGCACAAGCCGCTGCATGCTGGGAACTGCATGTCAAGTTTGAATACCTTCGCGGACGCTGACCTCTTTTACGTCTGTACACGCGCGTTGAATGACATCGGCATTAGAGTGGACAGTCTCTCTGCAGAATACTCGCCCGGCCAACTTGAGATCACCTACGAGCCAGAGTTCGGAGTCCTTGCGGCGGATAACGCCCACATGTTCCGCACGGCCATCAAAGAAATAGCTCAGAAGCGTGGCTACATTGCGTCGTTCATGACCAAACCATGGCCTGATAAGAGCGGAAACTCCGCCCATTTTAACCACTCACTATGGGACGTGGATGGCAAGAAGAATGCCATGTACGATCCCACGACGGAGTTGGGCATCTCGGAGGTGGCTCAGCATTGGATCGCTGGTATTCTGGCCCATGCACCAGCGATCAGCTTGCTGATGGCTCCAACCCCTAACTGCCAAAAGAGACACATACCTGGCACATTCGCGCCGAGCAATGTCACATGGGGGATTGACAACCGCACATGTGCACTAAGGATGAAAGTCGGAGACGAGGCAGGGACGTACTTGGAGAATCGCATGCCGGCCAGTGGTAGCAACCCTTACCTGACCTTAGCAGCCACCGTAGCGGCCGGGATGGACGGCATATCTAAGAAGGTTCCCCTCCCTGCTAGAGTGACCGGTGATGCTTACAACGAGGCAGACGTGCCTCCGGGTACCCAGAATCTACCGGGCAGCCTTCAAGAAGCGCTGGAGGCCTTCCAGAAGGACACCGTGATCACGGAGGCGTTCGGTGCCGAGTTCTGCAAGGCATTCACGGCCATCAAGTTGCATGAAATCCAGATGGAAAAAGAAGCGCTCGAGAAAGGGGATGCAGACTGGGAATACAAAAACTGCTTCGAAATTTTGTAGAACTATACATTTTGTTTATAGGCCTACTCGTACATATTGAAGGTCCAAAAGTAATCAAACAGACATATTTTAATAAAGAAGTATGATACCCTCGATATCGATATCGATACCCTGTCGATATTTCAAAGTAATGTTGATTTAGTTTATCCTTCAAATGAATGATTGCTTAAATCTGCTTTACTTGTGGAGTTTGTCAATATTTGCATTCGGCATTATGAAACTTTACACAAAATCTTACATGAATGCTTGATTGCTTAAAGTAGACTCATATATATATAAAGGTACGTTCACACGAAGATCTTTCTCTTGCAGTGCTTAGCTTAGGCCCTTTAACGAATATCCATGTAGAAAAGTATTTTGAATGAATGGAAGGTGTAATTCTGAAAGTAGTCCATTGTTGAAGTGTTACATTGAACAGGTACACATGTTACTAAAATGTCTTCCCAATAATGAAAAGCTTTCTCACGCTTTATGGTATGCTCGCCGGATGTTTTACGGAGAATACAAAAGTGTTATGAGTGTTATATTTAGATCTAAGGATTTCAGCTGTAGATTATTTGCAACTCGTGTGTGACTAAATGTTATCGGATTAGAATTTCTTTCTCACGAAAAATTGGATTGACGTCAATTAGTAAAGAAAGCACTAGCCAATAATATGATTATTTTCAATAGAAAAAGAAATGTTGAACTACTACAGGTTACGAAATTGTACCGGCGTTTGCCCTCCCCAATTAGCGATTTACAATTTCTTAGAGATACACGTCATGATATTACTGATGGTCATGGGTTAATAATAGTTCATTTCTTTTATACGGCCCAATAAGATTTTGTTTCTTATCATTTTGTTTTCAAGATGGCGGTCCTTTTAAATAAAGTTTGCTGCAACCGTTATTGCGTGTTTTCACTGTTCAAAGACCCTTTTTTGAATGAAATACGAGTTTCTGAACATATTTGCAGTGTCATTTAGTGATATATTGACTTTCAGGTGTGTTTTTTTACTGCATTTTAAAAAAGGGAAAAAAATAGAAAACCAATCCAGGCGGCCCCCCATAAAAAAAGGAAAGTCGGTGGCAAGAAACATGTTTTTGTTTAACTTCTCCGAATGACACAAATTATTTCAAACCATCAACTGCAAAATTCCAGATAGTTCGAAAAAAGATAACTTAACTGTACAGCAAATATTATCGACTGTTTTAGAAAGAAACAATTAAAATGACCTCTCGCCAGACGAATCGGACCTGGCACTGATTTACGGGCGTCGATCGAGGGCGTCGATCGAGTACCGACGCGAATTACGTATTTATTGGATATTCATTTAGGCCACGGACTACAATATTACATTCGGTGTTATAGTCGAGGGTGAGTGGCTATTCTTGTATAGGGATTAGGCGAAATTGTTCGCCTCGATATCGGATCAACGCGCATAAGGTCTGTCTACCAGCATCGGGTGACTGAGCGTAGCGGGCCCAGACGTGAGATCGCTATCTGACTCATCGGTGCCCCTCCCCTACACACACCGCCCCAAGGGCCAAGGTATATGGCGGCCCCTCAAAGGGTATTGAGTGTGCGGTGGCAACTGCGGCGAAATTGCATTGCGTTGCGCGCCCTGCCCACAGCTGTAGCCATTGGCGTCAAACCGTTTTTTGAAAAGTACGATGCAACGTTTTGCCATGGAACGAAGTGGCCGAGGCAGAACTCGCAGAGCGAGGTGGACGTGGGAGGGGTTGCCCCCCCCCCCTCTTCTCACCACGGTATAGGGAGTTCTTTTTGCATTTTCGTGCTCGTAAACGCGCCATTTGGTGCGTATGTGTTTTATTTATCGCAGTGGCTGTTGTTACGGCAGTCGTCCGTGTGGTTCCCCGACTTGATTGTATTTCGTCAGCATTGCAGGCTGGTTGAACCAGTCTATTAGCTGATAGTCTGGTTCCAAGAGCTAAACATCCTGACAAATACTGTGAAGTCAGGGAAGCACACGGACGACTGCCGTAACAACAGCCACTGCGTTTATTTATACTTCAGAGGGACTTCATGAGATACAAAAAGTATGCGTCTTGTTGAACACAGTTCGTAATGTCCGTCTATGTCCAGTCTTTTGATGCCCCCGACCCCAGCCGGCCCCGACCTCCAACCTATGCGGTTGCACGATACCAAAGACCACGGAGCCACGCACTATATATACCGCAGTGGACCATAAACCCTCTTCATAACCTCTCAAGTTTGTACCTGACCCCCTCTGACCCCTAGATCTGCTCTATTATCTGTGACCAATAGAAACCGGAGCTGACTTGTTGCGGAGTTGAAGATAACCCTCTCGGGCGCTTTTAAGTTCACAGATTTTGGTACCTACACTCGCTCGCCCGCCGACTGCGCGCAAACACGTTTCTCGTCAAAGGTCAAGGCCCCCCCCCAAAAAAAAGATAAATAAAAATAATTAAAATGTATCGAGCTGCTGTACCTGCGCCTAAACCGACCCAACTGTCTCGTTTGGAAGCTAAAGTCCGCTGGTGCTGAATTAATTATTAAACCTTGTGCACGGCTCGGCCCGTGGGCTTCTTTTGTTGTCTTCTAAAAGTCTACCAATTTGCCTGCACCCCCGTACCATTCTGGTGTTGGCTACCCGGTCGTACCGGTTCACGCCCCCGATTCACTGAGCTTCGAGACGTCCCTGCAGTGATTTCTTCTGGATTTCCTCTTACGTACCTTTTTTCTGCGTGCAGTGAGTCGTCAAGACCCATTCACTGCGTGCAATGTGGAGGCAGATCCTTGCGCTGAGCTCCCTGCTGGGCCTAGGTAGGTCGTGAAACCAATTCAAGTAACGCTGCTAAAGAGAGGGTACCGGTACACCATTTTTTTTTATTTGCTCAATTTCCGGACATTCCAAATTTGAGAAATTACTTTACTCTTCAGGACGTTTGTAATGTGTCGGACATTGAATAGAATTTTAGCCCTCGAAAATCTGCCGCTATCAAGAAAAGGGAAAATTCGTTGAATTCGTTGATCAAGGAGTTCCCTTTACACATACTGCCCTCTATGACTGACAAACATTTAGTTTCGTTTCCACTTTTTTCTTATGAAATGGTTGACAGATTGAGCCGAAAATAACGTAGGTGTGTTATTTGACGTATAGGTTGAATCTGACAAAGTATGGAAGCGATTCTCTGACCCTCGTAAATGGTGTACATACCTCTAATAGAGCGGACCTGTAGCCACCTTTAAGCCTTAACACGGTGGGGAAGATCTCTGCCAGTTCGGGCAGCCGTTTTGGTGTCAACACGGTGTGGTGGAAAGAATATCCCACGACTCAAACAGTATAAGCGTGTGAAAGAAAATGGTTGCATAGAACTGAGCACTAATAGACCACACTACCCATCATTGTATACAGAGGTAACTGTCTTGCTCGGTTTTCAAGTGACGTGGGTTTGTCAAACCAGCCCCGATGCTCAACTCGTAATCAAATCACCACAGAGTTATCGAATCGACAACGTGCTATCCTTTCTTCCCGCGTAGGTATACTAAGATGTAGCTCATAGGCCTATTATCGTTTGATATAATAGGTCTCCCTTTTTATAATCACGTCGCCTTAAAACTAGAGAGCCCGTGACTATTATCATTATTAACTTTCAAAATGACAGGAACGGAACCGAGCCACGCCGCGGAATGTAGGTACAATCTCGCACTTGCACTCGTAGCTGCCCGCACGACTGAAGATTTGCGGTGCTGCGGCCATTGTGTTTCCTGTGTCGCGCTTGAAATCTGGCGGCCGTCTTGCTGATTATCGGGTACAAACCGACCATGTTCTTCCACTACTCGCTAGCTGATTGTTCCTCGTTCCACCGCCACATCGGGGTGGAGGGGGAGGGGGTAGGTGGCAGGGCATTATTCACATGTCAGCCCCACCCCGTGGAACCATCTTCCTCTAAGCTTAGCTTCACGAAATGACGCCTCTGATTTTTAAAATGTGCTCTCAAAACGCACATTTGATCTCAGATCAGAGTGTTTTGTTTTTGTGAAGGTTCTTTTGTTATGCGCCACGAACGTCTATTTTGAAGGATATACTGGTGCAATAAAAATATTCAATATTATTGTTATTACACTAACAGGAACAACCGATTTCCTCCGGTTATAAAGAGGACTGGAGTCACTCATTCCAGGGAGAATATCACCCATACTACAGTATTGTGTATGGTGCTTGCAATCACGCATGCGATGTTTTTGTTTTTACGATGCTGCCATTGGATGCAATTTAGTCACCCTATTTGACTGCGTGGTCCGATCTGTGGGGTATACGGCTTCCAATGTCAACGGCTTTCAAAGTCAAGAGCTTTCAATGCCAAAGGCTTTCAATGTCAATGGCTTTCACTGTCAATGGCTTTCACTGTCAATGGCTTTCAATGTCAATAGCTATCAATGTCAACTGCTTCCAAAGTCAAGGGCTTTCAATGCCAAAGACTTTCAATGTCAATGGCTGTCAATACCAAAGGCTTTTAATGTCAATGGCTTTCAATGTCAATGGCTTCCAAAGTCAACGGCTTCCAATGCCAACGGCTTTCAATGTTAACAGTTTTCAATGGCAACGGGTTTCATTGTCAACGGCTTTTAATGGCAACGGCTTCCAATGCCAACAGCTTTCAATTAATTCAATGTTAACGGTTTTCAATGGCAACGGCTTTCAATGCCAACGGCTTCCAATGCCAACGGCTTTCAATGTCAATGACTTCCCATTTCAACGGCTTTCAATGTCAACGGCTTTCAATGGCACGCAACCCTATGGAAGCCACCGGCTGGCGGGCTCTCACCAAGGTCCATATCAACTACGCGTTATTTTTAGCCGTAGAGGCATTAAAAAAAACAGCCTGAAACCCAGATAGGCCCTCGGCTACGCCTATTAGACGAAAGCATGACAAAAACCATTACCTATGCGGAAAGATTGTGGATAAGCGAGTAGTCATGTCACATGAGGATCGAACAGCACGCGGCTCGCACTTGGACTTCAGACGTAGATAAGGCGGTACCTGGCACCGTGATACGACCACGTACTTACAAGATATAAATACACGCCAGTCCAACAAATCACGGCACTGACCTTTCTGTTTTAGAAACACGCCGACGTTGTCCGCGAAACAATATTATTGTCAAGTGCACTCCCCCTAAAATTTTGCTATAATCGTCCGGATGTTAACGTATGATTGGGCCTCAAGCTCTTGTAATCTTCACCACATTGTTGATTAAATTGGTAACAAAAAAGGGGGGCGTAATAATGTATCCACAGGACCCCGAGTGGTATTTCGCTCAGGTTATGTTCATTCTGTGCTCGTTTGAGGTGGAGCCACAACGGCTTCAGATGACGATTGATCAAATAAATATGCTTTAGCACGCTGGGCAAACATAGTGCTGGGTAAAAATCGAACACCCGCCACTTGGTCGGGTCAGAAATTTGGGACTGACCAATGAGTTGGGCTTTTATTGATCGACTGCTTGATATTTTGCCCAACCTTTCTCAATCCTCCACAATCCTCCGGGATGTAATGGAGGATTGGGGCAGGTATGAACATTTCCAGTTTTCCAGTGGAGGATTGAGGAAGGTTGTAAAATTTGTACTGGAGGATTGTGGAGGATTGAGGAAGGTTGTAAAATTTACACTGGGGGATTGTGGAGGATTGAGGAAGGTTGTAAAATGTACACTGGAGGATTTATGAGGATATGAAAAGCTGTGGAACTTTGACAAAGGCACGTACCATGGAGCAACCTACTTATAGCTCCATGCATATACCGTCTTGCTAGTATGTACTTTGCTTTTACATGGTCAACTGTAATATAAACAAAGGATCCATTTACATGTACTTAGCTGTGGAGGATTGAGGCAGTGGGGTACATGTACATGCAGAAACTAATTTTGGAGGATTGTGGAGGATTGAGGAGGGTTCCAGGCGCGCAGCACTAGGGGGTAAGTCGAAATGCAGGTTAAATACTACTCTTTCTTTCAGTGGAGTCAACGACGGAGATCATGACTTCATTGCTTTTAGCCTATTATCAGCAATATCACACACCATTTTGCATGGATAGATTTTACGCAGTGGCTGTTGTTACGGCAGTCGTCCGTGTGGTTCCCTGACTTCACAGTATTTATCAGGATGTTTAGCTCTTGGAACCAGACTATCAGCTAATAGACTGGTTCAACCAGCCTGCAATGCTGACGAAATATAATCAAGTCAGAGAACCACACGGACGACTGCCGTAACAATTAACAGGCACTGCGTAGATTTTAATCTGGCCCCTTTTCTCCAATCGATTCCCACATGTTTACAGCGATGGCCCAGTCTGGGAGTCTGACGTGCGGAGGGAGTTGGCAACAGCTGAACGACAGGTGCTTCCTGGCTGTTTCCGCCTCGCCTATGAAGTGGAGCCAGGCCCGCGCCGATTGCCAAAACCGAGCCGGAGCAGACCTGGCTACCATACCCAACAAGGACACCAACGTAAGTGGTACAGGGTTTCGCCCTACTGCTCAGACCTGGGCCCAATTTCATGGAGCCGCTTAAAAAGCAACAACATTTTCTTAACCGTGAATAATCGTCCTCACAAGAATCAGGTTGCCAGCCAAAATTCCACGTGTATTTCATGTGAAGCAGCCAATAGCAGAATACAAGTCAAGTACAGCGCAAGCATCAAGTGAAATATGGTTGGCAATGCTGTTTTACAAGGGGAAGAACAGTCTTGCTGAGCAGATTTTCACGCTTAATTAAGCACCTCTATTAAATGGGAGCCAGTATATACATTACATATTTCGCGCTCGGCGTCTTTGGTAAAGGGCGCCCTCGCAGAAGAGGTCGACAGCGCGGACGCGACGCCAGATGAACAATCTCGGGACTTTTACCGAAACCCTGCTTAGGCTCCGGCTTCGCCTCTTTCATCCCATACCTGAAAACATAGATTGTGGCCCTTGGTTGAAATTAAAGCCTTGGAGTCAACACCGAGTATCTTCTTGAAAAACCAAAGACAAACGCTTTCCCGTTGTCATGTCTTCTACTGAAAAAAAGAAGATAAAGACAAAGCCCATCCAATTTTGTTTTTAAACGGGCTCTAGACTTGCAACGCTCTTAATACACTGTCCGAATGAAACGGCTTCGGCTCCAGTTTGCACACAAGTCTTTAGAAGCCAGAAGCTATAGTGGCTGCTTACAATCCACATAGCATTGTGTATTCTTCCGGCCGTATAGCCAACCCTTTTTGGTCACGGCCTTGCATCGTCCGAAACCACAGGCTGCGTCACCGTGTTGCTCTGTATACAAATTAGTGAGCGTTGACCTGTCTGCCTTTGTCACTATTGTTATCGCTACCGGTTCAGATAACGACGGCAAGCCTTTATCTTTTCGTTTGCTCATTCTCCCGTCGTCAATTCCAAGATGGCGGCCTGGTGACGTATATGGCCGTTTACGAAATGAAGGCTTGGGCTCGGGCTCAGGCTTCAAACCTTCAAATTCGGAAACAAACCTCAAGCTGAATTTTCAGGTTTAGTCAGACGGAGACGAAACCTGAGCCCGAGCCTAAGCCTTAATTTCGAAAACGGCCTATGAATACGGGGAAACTGTCTATAAGTTTCCGTTGACATCGTGTCTCTTATACGAGAATGAGGATGCTCTGAGAAGAGCCGATACTATAATCATGGCTTCTATTGCCGGCTATTCTTGGGGTCACGCTCACTCACAGATAGAGATCACAATCCTATAGACATAGTATGCACCGCAAGCATAGTCTAGGTTCTAGACGTTGTTATCGTTTGGATACGCCACCATGAGAGGGCGTTCTTCCACTATCGCAGCCACACGCACGCACATCCGCACGCACGTCCGCACCACTGCATGCACGCACGCACGTAGACGTCGTTTTCGAAGTATAGTGCGTGCGTGAGTGCGGATGGCTGCGGAAGAACGTAGTCAGAGGGCGTAGTGGCGTGGCGTATGCAAACGACAACGTCTAGAACCTAGACTACCGCAAGTATTATGCACTGTGACTGTGCCATGTAAGCATTGATCTCCATAATAAAGACTGGATAGGACAGCGCGTCAAATGCGCGTCCGCATGTGCGTTTTGTCAAGAGGGTAAGAAACGAACGTGACGTTTTGCTGCGCGCACACATTTGAATGGACATCTCAAAGAAGTGGACGCATTTGTTCCCTTCAAATAGTCATCTTTTGAAAAAAACATAAACATACACGAATAAAATAGGAAAATTCGAAAATAACAAAGGTCAAAGCGTGTGCAGCAGTGAATTGGCCGGAGAGGGACGGAAAAGTGAGCCGTAAGAAAGGAATAACTTTTCACAAGTAAGTTGTTGTCTAAAAAGTAAAATTGGGCCTGACGTTTCGATCCTAGCAGGACCTTTCTCAAAGGGTCTGCCTTTGAGAAAGGTCCTGCTAGGATCGAAACGTCAGGCCCACTAAATTTTAGATTTACATTTTGGTAATTTTAGTCAGTAAGCAGTTTGCAACATTTTTGTATATCATATAATCAAGTAAGTTGTTGGTTAGCCCAGATGGACTCATTTTAGTACTGCATACTGCTTATTGATGACTGAGATTTTAAATTAATGGCATAATTATGACCTGTGTTGTTCAAGCAGTGGTCAAATAATCATTAACATTATAACTGCTGTTATTTTGGGTTACCCAAAAGATGAATCCACCCCTTGAAAAAAGGAATGATTTGGATATCACTGGTGACTAGCCTTATAACCATGTGCAAAATAATTACAAGAAATAAATCTGCATTGCTTTTTGTCAATTTGCAATTGTGCAAGCGTTGAATGAATGAAAAAATGTTCCTCCAGCAGTATTTTGTTTTTTATTCCTAAAGTTGCTCAGAAAGGTTAAGATAAACACTAGCAAATCAATGTGTAGCCGTGGCCGATTCAAATGCGGATATAAAAATTATTTCCGGCACCTGATTACTCGTTCCTACAAGTACAACTACAAGGTAGACCAAATTCATCCACGGCCAAGCGAGTGAACTCTAACCATAGAGCAAGATGCTCTAACCAACACACACAACTCTACCCTCCTGAAGCGTTGCGCGCCGCCATTGTTTGACCGCGTATTTTGTGCACGAGCAACGTGCGGTGTCCTATCCAGTCTTTATTATGGAGATCAATGCATGTAAGCCTCTGGTCTCGTGCTCGGAAATAGCCAGAGCCCTTGCCGGGGCATTAACCGATTCCTCCTTGTCTTGGGTCGGGTACCTACAGGCGTTTCTGCAGACCATGCTGGCGGGAGTGACTAAATCTTACTGGATTGGCTTGCACGATATCTCCAAGGAGGGCAACTTCAAATGGGTGGACGACGAGACCCCAGACGACAAGGGCTACAAGTAAGTAGATATCTGGAACGGAGAGCATAACCATACAGTAAGTAAAGATTACACAAAAAAATAAGCATGCACTAGGTGTGTTCGAAAAGCTGGTAGACCTGGGTCCTTCGTCTGAACGAACTTATGCCCCCTTTGTCGGACACCCGATGTGTTTATCTTCCCCATCAGGCGACTGAATCAAATCGGTCGACAAAACTGGTTGGCACGGGACCCGTTAGTGTCCATCGTGCATTGCAACCCTTATGGGGGCCCATCCAGAGTCGTCTATATCTATATACAGGCTGCAAGGCAACCATTTCGCCTGCAGTCCCCGCTGACGAAACGGTCCGTGCATTTTCCATGTACGGACAACTGTACAAAAGTGCCATCAAACTTGACGACTTGACAGGACAATAATATCTGTCTCGTAAGATCCACATGATATCCGTCTAATGTCGACTTGACAGAAATGTTCTTAACTATCTCGACCTTTGTAAGTCGTTAGGGCGAGAGAGATTAGGCCTATTCTTTCCAGCCTGATTTTTGTTTTACATTTACATAATTTTATTTCCATGCTGCATAATGGACAGTACATAATTAGCTCGTCATGTCTTCATGGAAAAAAAAACCAAGGAGGGCAATTAGGTGCTACCGTAATCCTGAGACCATTCGGCCTGTAATTCTCCGGAGCAACTCGTACGACACTATTAATAAACAAACCCCTGGCATCTTTTTGTCCCCAAGGAACTGGGCACCGGGCGAGCCCAACGACGCCGGGTTTTTGGGCGAAGACTGCGCCGAATTCGACCCCACCGGCGGCCAGTGGAACGACGAAGGCTGCTCTGACACGCAACCGTTCATCTGCGAGCGAGACGTCAGTAAGTGGACGCACGCTTCCATTGCCTTTCCACCCCCTACTCCCCGTTTCGTGCCGTCACAGTTAACAGCAACATCTATGCCCCCTTAATGCCCCTGCGTCACAACATTGGTCGAGGTCAAAGAATAGCATCCATACATTGTCTGATCCAACATGCATGAAATAACACACCTGTGAACATTTTAGCTCAATCCGCCAACTGAGTCTCGAGAAAATCGTGAAAACCGCTTCATTTGTTTCGCGAAAATGAAAATATTCAACGCCGTACTGTTCCGAAAAACAGTTTAGATATCGGTGAGACTTTTACTCATTCCTCCCAAACTACATCATTTTAGGCAGAAATATTTCAGTGGGAGGTTTCTACTATAACCGTCTTCAAACTGCATGAGTTTCATGTAAATCTGTGAACATTTCCGTTTTTCGATCTGATACCAATGTTGTGTATAGGCTGTAATATAAAAACGGCGCAGATTATAACCCCATATTCTCGGTTAAAGGCCCAGTGCAACATTGGGATGATCGGAAAACATCGATGTCCACAGATTTCCTTCTAATTTATACAGTTTGTAGATGGTCATGGTAGAATCCTCATGTTGAAATCTTACGGTCTGGGATGCTGAACTTCCCTAGAATCTTCACTCAAACATCGACAAATAGTTTATCACTGACAAGTCATAAACTATTTCTTACGCTACATGTACAGAATGGTGCAAAAACCGTGACGGTTTTTTACCCTTTTCTTCTTTCTCAGATCACCATTTGAGCTAAAACCTTCACAGGATTGCTTTTTGGAGATGTTTAATGGTTTAACACAACACACAGACTGCGTAAATATTTTGACCTTTACCAATGCTGTATTGGGCCTTTAATATAAAAACGGCGCAGATTATAACCCCATATCCTCGGTAAACATTGGTGTGTTTGTGGTGGTTTCTGATCAAACCATGGCCATGTGTACATGGGCCGAACGATTTTTACCCACTACCTTTTGAGCGCTGATATCGGTGTGCTGTATTGTGCTCCACCCCCGTCCCTCAAACCCACGCACCCTGCAGCATCGCGTCCGAGCTGCGACGAGTCCAACGGCTGGCGCAGCTACGACGGCAAGTGCTACCAGGCCTTCAGCGAAACTCTGACGTGGGCCAATGCCCAGGCCAAGTGCTCCTTCGTCACCGGAGGCCACATAGCGTTCATCAAGAGTGCGGCCGACCAAACCTTCCTTGACAACCTGCAGGTCACCCACGGCAACACCTACTGGATCGGGCTTCAGGTGCGTGTCACCAAGCCCGTCCACTCCGTATAGTATCCGGCAGAGGCAGTATAGCATTGCATAGAAAAAAAAAATAGGACTACGCACCTGAATTGTTATTTTATAAGGCCACATGGCGCAACCTTCGATTTTCACGTGTGAACTTTATATACGAAACAGACAACACGAAAAATTGTGGTTTCTGAAAAGAGATATGTTTGTGGGCCCGTGTGATCATTGGAAAGTGGTCACTTATACCCAATAGCTCCTGCCTCCCTTTTGACAGATTTTGCTGGTCTGGATTCAGAATTTATACTTGCTGTGTGTATCATTCATTCTGCCTTTGAGAAAGGTCCTGCTATATAGGATCGAAACATCAGGCCTTTCAAAATAATAGTTGGTCAAGTATAATAATGATGTATCCAAATATCAGTTTGGTGGACGTGGTTTCTCGAGATGTTGTTATTCCTTAAACTAACGCCTTTCCTTTTGATTCCAAAGCCTGCCAGCCAACGTGATCCATTTCGATGCGGATTTTTTCACCAACAATACATACGGCAGTACCTATCTTTACCATAGTTTCCACTAATTTTGTGAACTTTGCAGGACGGAAGCAAAAACGGCGAATACCAATGGTCGGACAAGTCGCCCTTCGATAATGCCAACTCCTACCAGAACTGGGACAGTGGTCAACCGAAGAACAAGTGAGTTTTGCGACGACTGCGTATTGTTTGCTTGACTATTACCGCACGTTTAGTTTGGTCGGTTTTACGGTTAATCGTTTCACTGTAAAGAGAGCCGGGCAGCAGGTCGTAAGGATCGTGGTCGTTACTTTTGCTGTTCCAAGCCCTTCAGGAAGTATTGTCTACTTTGTGTTATATTTGTTTGTGATGGCTGAATAAATAATGATGATAATGATAACATCCGTTGGCGAAAATATCAACTGGTGACATTATGGATAATCGTGTCCCAACCCACTTGGTTTGACTCGTGATGTCGACCGACACAATATTGACAGCTAGCCATGGTCGATTTCAATTCATGGTAAACTTACCATCAATCGCAATACGATGAGCGATGCACAAAAACCCTCAGAACTATCAGAACTAAACACTATAGAAATATACATCGTAAGTTACGATGTATCTTAAGGCTTTGTGTAATCCACAGCTGTGCTTTTACCACGTTACCAGTTTGTAGTTTGTAGTTTTACAACTTTTCGTAAAAAAAATCAACTTCTTTTTTGGGGGTTGGGGCAGAGATTCCATTGAAAACTGTTCCCAGGCGGGCACGCGACCCTGTCTGACACTGCGTTTACGCTTGATCCCGCGACGGAGGATCAGATCCTGCGGTCGCGATCAGCGAGCGGGATCAGATCCCTGCCTCGTTTACGCTTGATCCTGATCCCGCGTGCCATCGATATAGCGCTGAAACCGCGGGGCAAAGGTTATGTGCACTGTTCGCTGATAATGCGCATTGGATAATGATATCCTGCGTTGCGTTTATACACGGTTTTGATAGGGATCTAGTGTAAACGTAGCCTGAGAGCTGAAGTCCAGGGCTTTGTAAAGGACGTTCAGATGTCGGCTGGAGGCTACGGCATAATCGTTCTGTACGGTTTGGCTTTCTACTTGTAGATGGTACGGAAAGGATGGGGACTGCGGATTTGTCAGGAAGAACGGGCGCTGGGCAATCAAAAAGTGCACCGATAAAGTGAGATACATGTGTGAAATTCCCGAGGGTAAGTGAACCAGATGGCTCTACAGAGGAAATAGAGTAATGCAGAGGAAAAACAGAGGAAACTGGAAAAACAAAAAAGGAAAATCAAAGACAGGAAAGCGGCCCCAGATGTAGCCTTGTTAACCCTTCCTTGCTTCATCATTTAGAACAACGATATGAGTAAGTTAACTTCAAGGGCGCAGTGGCGTTCGGACGCTGCTTGAGCTATGGTCCTGTATTTACCTGTTGGGGAATGAGCCACAGCCAGTGTCACAGCCAGAGCCAATTCAATTCAAACAAATCCAGGAAAAACCGACTGGAATTGAAAAAAAAGGAAGCAAACTGTTTGCTTCTGTCACGAATAAAACTATACGGCAGCTATTGATTGAATGCTTCCGACTGGCACCCCAACCCTGGCAAAGACTAGTTGACTGTTTGGGAAGGCCACCATCTAAGGGCTGGATAGCTCAGATGGTAAGAACGCTGTACACAAATCCGCGTCCTGTCGATTTTTTTTCTTAGCGTTTTTCTATTTGGATTTCGTTTAAATATTTGAAATCTGACGACAATATTTTGAAACAATTCTCGGTCAGTTTTTTTCTTCTTTATTTGTTTGAGTCCCTCAATGAACTTTGCCTGTCCAGAAATAGAGATAGGCCTATCTCAATTTGGAGGATAACAAGTCGTCTATTTTCCACGCCATAATACAAAAAATGGACATAATTATTGATACTCGGAACTTTTTCGGAACAGGGACATGTCCCACGGGTTGGCATCTTCTCAACGGGAAGTGCTACCAGGTCAACACCAAGACTCTCCGCACGTGGACGGACGCTAAGGTGTACTGCGAGGCACAGCTGGCCTACCTGACGTCCATCAAATCGTAAGAGGGCGTGAGGCGTATTTATTTTTTACACCGCAGCCATGGGTTTTTCGCTGTATTCGTGCAAATCCGCGCTTGAAAAGAGACCAGCCCTGCGTTACAAGATCACCCAGTGCAGCTGAACAGCACTGCATGTGGTCTCTTTTCAAGCGCGGATTTGCACGAATACAGCGAAAAACCCATGGCTGCGGTGTAAAAAAAAAATATACGCGGGCGGGAGGGCTGACGGACGCAAGTCTGCTCGCTCAAGCGCGCTCGTTCGCTGTTCACGCCACTGGGTTTTACCCAAGGCCGGCTCGCGATTTTTTTTTTCGTAGGAGGGTTAGGGGCAATTTTCATAAATTATCATAAATGGACGTGTTGAATGGTCTTTTAAAGAAAATTACGACAGAAGAAGATTACGACACCCATTTATGATAATTCCCCCAAGCCTCCTACGAAAAAAAATATTACGCGGCCGGCTCGCCAACTATACTCTGGACAAATAGATCGATTGCGCGACCACTGTTTACATGTCATCAAGTGTCTTACAGTGGGTATTTGTTCATCTCATTTGGCACAAAGCAGCGATGGAAATGTACACAGAAAAATTGCAGACAATATAACGGTCTTCTTTGCTCGTTTCCACTTCTGTTATGCACTAAATGAGATGCAAAAATACCCACTTAAAGTCACGTGATGGCATGTAAACATTGGTCGTGCGATCGGTCGATCAGTCATCGGTCAGGGTTTTGGAAAACGAAAACCACTATACATTGGATACTGTACTTTTATTCACACATAATACTGCATTGCGACCCACCCACCATCCTTTACAACAAGGTTTTGGGTTTTTTTAGAGAGTAATATTGGAAAATGTTGCCAACTGCTTGTCGAATAAAATGACCTAAACATCAGCAATGAAGAGGGCCGGACGTTTCGATCCTAGCAGGAGCTTTCTCAAAGGCAGAGAAAGGTCCTGCTAAAATCTAAACGTAAAACCTTCTTAATAATGACTTCTGCTTTATTTCGTTGAATTTACGATGAAAACAGGGAGTGGACCGCACTCCTATTCACTGCTCTGTTTTATATACATTACAACCATCACTAATCATGATTTATTAAGTCACAATAGAACAAATTAGTTGACAATATTAACGACGATAATGGTAGTGGTCTAATTAGTGCCGCGTTTCAAATGGAGCGATCGGGAAATGTTAGATTATAGGCGATATGCAAAACGGAAGGGGACTCGTGAAGTTGGTTAATCTGATTTACAGTATACCATTGCGTACCGAGTACCAAGTTTAACCCAGTGTGGGTTGGCCTAAGTACGTTTCGCGATGGTCTATATCCTATGACAGGCTAAGGAGCTGTAGGCCTACTAGACTCACCTGGGTATTTTGTAGTGCAACGTTGCACTGAAGGACCCAGTCGTTGACTCTCGACTTTTTTGCCTCCAGGGATGCGGAGAACAATTTGGTGAAATCTTTCCTGCCCGCCATGAAAACCCAAGGCATCAACCAAGTATACATCGGTGTCTCTGGTAAGTCGCCTCCTACAGAGTCCCCGCGGGGACAAACACGATTATTCGCTTTTTAACTATTCATTTCCAGAGACCAAAGGCACTGCTGAACAGACTGAACAGACTGAACAGACTGAATACATATTATTGTAAAATGTGAAGAAAAAAATGCAGCAAACTACTAACTGACTAAATAGTTACTGACTAAAATGATAAAAAAACGCTAACTCTCTGTTGGCATGGCAGCAGCCTAGGTGTTTGCAGCTTGGGTCCTGCATGGTGGTGCCGTAGTGGATTTGCGTGCATATGTGCCTTGGATCTCTGCCCGGAACCGTATCGGAGACACCACCTTGGACGCACGATGACTCTACTAATAGAATTGTGCCGTAGTGGATTTGCGTGCATATGTGCCTTGGATCTCTGCCCGGAACCGTATCGGAGACACCACCTTGGACAAGGCTACAGGACGCACGATGACTCTACTAATAGAATTGTAATCATTGTCGCATGGGGGGGGGACACAGATCTTAAGAAGGATGGGACCTATGTGTGGACGGACGGTTCTTCGCCGAGCAGTTCCTACGAGCACTGGCTGACCGGCCAGCCACCGAGTACCAACGGCCTCAAAGACTGCGGATACATCAGCACAGGTGAGAGTCCCTCTGAGTCGGAGAATGCCGCTAAACGAGGGGGACAGAAGATGCATGATTAGGGACTAAGAGTGCCATCAATAATACTGATGACGAAATTAGCCCGAGCTTAGCAACAGCAACAAAACACTTACAAGGCTATACACCAGCGGCCCCGACACCTCTGACCCACAATGTATCACAACTGTAAAGCAGAATTTCTACAATTGTGGCAATGATTGAAAAGCATCTCAAGATTATCATTGGCCATTTACCAGGGCGGGTCACATCGTTATTGCAATGTAGTCGACTTCGACTGCATGGTTGATCGCCCCGGCAAAGACTAGTTGACAATTTGGGAAGGCCACCATCAAAGAGCAAGATTGCTCAGATACTGGTACGCAAAACCTAAGGTTTCGTGTTAAATTCCTGGTCTAATCAAATTTGTCTTTCCAATCTTTCAATTTTTTTTTTTTTTGTACATTAAGTATGGCCTTTTAACAAAACAAAAATGTAATTTTCTCTTCTGAAGCTGATATTGTAGATGCTCAGTGGTTGGCTGGCGACTGCTTTACACTGGGAGCTTACATTTGCCAGACCAAAGTTGGTAAGTGCTATACCGTGCATCGTATACACCTACACTCTTCCCCACAAGGTTTTCTCTGTATAGACCAGCAGGGGCTCTTCGGGTGCTGCCTCGTCTGTTGGCCATTGATATATCAAAATTGCAAGCCATTGGTCTAATGTAATGCACTGAGTGTTTTCCCTGCTCGACGTGATAAACACCGAGTGCTCGGTGCTTTGCCCGATGCCTGATGAAACATTTTCAGGCAGCTCGGGCGGGATTCGAACCCGCGACTCCTGCTTTAAAATAACATTGACAATGATTGAAATTGAAAAAATATTGCAGATACATTATTGGTGAGCATTGACTATTATTTATAACGATTCTTAAATAATTATATTCATGATGAAACCATTTCAGACTTTGTTTCTCACTTAATTCAATTCAGGTGCAAAGGTGATATCGCCACCGACCACTCCAAGTAAGTTTGACATATATTCTAAGACCTATTGGATCAGTTTGGTGTTGATTGAAACCAATGGTCGTCGGAAGCAATTCATTCAACAGATTAATTCATTCAACAAATGACGGCTGCATGTTCTCCAGGTCCTTGATGAGAGGGTTTTCAGGGGTGTCCACCGGCCATATGTGACCCGGCACAGCATAATGAGGAATAACCCCCACTTTTGAGATTTTGAGATTTTCTAATGATATACCATTAGCTTTCAAATGATATCAAAATATAATATCCTCTAATACTTAAAATTTCCGAAAATAAAAACAAGAAATTTGATTTGTAATCGAATTGTGGAGATACTTTAACTTCAGGCGTTGTTTACTCAAAAAGTGTTTTGGTGGGATATTCCTCATGTCGTTGTGCCGGGTCACATATATGATTGCAATGCATGCGTATCGGGCTAAACGTAAACTATCGTGCTAATACTGCCATCGCCATCATTCCGTGACAGTAACGAACCACTGCGAGTCACCGGCTTGGGCCCTGCACAAAGACACGTGCTACGACATCGGGCAGACCGAGTTGACGTGGGCCGATGCTCGGACCAAGTGCCAGGCAGTGGGCGCCGATCTGATCAGCATCCACGACCATGACGTGCAGTCCTTCATGTCAGGTATGCAGTGGGATACAATAGATGTAGAATAAGGTATCAGAGCGGCTTCTTCCCACGGTCTGTCCCTCTCTCTCTATCTATCTCTCTCTCTATCTATCTCTATCTCTCTCTCTCTCCCCTCTCTCTCTCTCTCTCTCTCTCTCTCTATCTATCTCTATCTCTCTCTCTCTCTCCCCTCTCTCTCTCTCTCTCTCTCTCAGCGAGAGGTGAGCGGAAAGAGAAAGAGACGGACAGAGAAAGAGATAGGGGAAGAGACTGATAGAGAGATGGAGGGGGAGAGACAGTGAGAGGGGAGGCGAGAGCCATAGGAACAGAAAAGAGAGAGAGAAGATAAAGAGGGGGCCTTCGTGGATCGAAAGGTCATCAGACCCATTTCACTTATCTATTATTAGTTAATTGCAAAGTATAATAATTGTAGTCAGAATGACCTTCCTTTGCACTGATTGGTGTCTTTCCACAGTTCGTATTGATGCCATAAAGCAGCCAGTTTGGTTAGGACTGAAGGAAGGGACGACAGCAGGGCAATTCATCTGGTCGGATGGCACCCCGGTAAGGCATGGGGCAGACACCAGCGAATGTCTCTATGGTTATCTTGCAGGAGTCTTTTCTGGAAGCTGCAGTGGAGGTCCCCAATCAGCCCAATTCTCTTAATATAGCCCAGTCATTCTTCGTAACCAATTAGGTGGCTCAACCCGAAACAAATTGCAACATCATTCTTTTTTCACAGCTATGCACGTCAGGGATCTCCCCCGAATATCACACTATGCAAATTTGAAGCCTTTCCACCAATTACATTAAAGTATACTTTTAGTATGGTCTTCGATGGAGATCCCTGAAATGCATAGCAGTAAAAACAAATCTTTTGCCAATATAGAAAGGTTTGCGGTGACACCATGTATCAGGTCTCTTAAAGGAAGAGGTTTGGTTCTGAAAAGAACCACTCAGGTTCTTTTCATTACCAAACCTCTTTCTTTAAGAGACCTGATACATGGTGTCACCGCAAATCTTCCTATAATTATTGATTCACCCACCACGCAAAGTCTTAAGTCTTATTTAAATCTTTTGCCATTTGCTTTGGGTTTAGGCACCATTTGACTGGACTAATAGTGTGTACACAGCCTCGGCCACTGTCAATATTTTCAGCGTAATCGAATGTTATTGTATCAATAATAGCCATTTTCTTCACCCGTTGATATAGACGTATACCCACATAAGCCATGGGCCTTTTCCTAACACCTGCCTAAGCACAGTTTGCTCGCATGGACAAAAAAGTCTCCTAATGAAGTCCCTGCATGCACTGCCAATACGTAGTCTTAATGTATGCCCAAAGCACGTTGGCTTCATCAGGCGAAGACTTGGCGGATGTGATTGGCAATGGCGTGGAACTACAGACTGCAGTCTGAAATCTCACACGACGCTCAAATACGCGAGCTATTCCATCATGACCTTGAGATGGGGCACGTTTCTGCAGTGGAGACCTCGCCTCTTTCCACTCCTCAAACAGTTGGCACAAAACCAAGTCGCCTGACGACGGACAGAGTGCACACTGCAACGAAATGCTGAGTCACCGGCTCGTCTCAGAGCCATGCACACTCCATCTCGAACGAGCTGACTTATAGGCCTACACGGTGTCACAGCAATCTTTCTACAGCACTAAGTCATGCAGGAAACCTTCACGACCGACTGTACCAAGTGCAGATTGATTTCAAACATGTACCCCAAACGAGAAGAAATGGAAGTTATACTGGCTATACTTTTGGTTCTCTTTGGTAGAACGATTACAGCAACTGGGCACCATCCAACCCGGCCAGTGACTCGTGCGTAAGGATGGAGGGGGAGACGACCAACTACGGCCTGTGGAGCACGCGCTCCTGCAGCGACAAAAACTACTACGCCTGCCAGAAAAAAGCAAGTGAGTGCGGCCAGCCAGACACTGGGCTCATAACCTCACAGTCATGGCTACGGATGTGGCTGTTCGGTTTTACTAGGGTGCTTCTATATGTGACCCGGCACGGCATAATGAGGAATAACCCCACTTTTGAGATTTTGAGGTTTTCAAATGATGTGAAAGAGTATACCATTAGCTTTCAAACGATATCAAAATATAATATCCTCTAATACTTAAAATTTCCGAAAATTCAAAAAGAAGAAAATTGATTTGTAATCGAATTGTGAAGATACTTTAACTTCAGGCGTTGTTAACTAAAAAAGTGTTTTGGTGGGATATTCCTCATGTCGTTGTGCCGGGTCACATATAATACGTGCAGCATGCATGTCCCGCTGCCTGCAGCGGCTGGTATTTAGCCCGTGGCTTAAGCCATGGCCGTTCGCTCGTCTCGTCTTAGTCTCAGTGCTTCCATTGAAGATTTTCGCCAGCTACATCTCTTACGGGCACAGACTGCTCCAGCGCACTCGGCGTGGTATAGGCTAAGGAGATTTAGGCTTCCAGCCCCGTCTCTGTTGACAAATATATGAGTGTACACAGTGACAGGCAAGTCAGTCTAAATAGCAAAATAAACATACACACATTACAGCCTCAGAAGAAAGTACCGGCCGTATAGCCTTCGAGAAGGAAGGGAAAGCTTCCTTACCGAATTACGTGCATCGTTGCAAGATGAAATAAACCGGTGATTAGATGCTACTCCACTAAAGAAGATAGAACAAATATGCAAAACTCTCATAATCTCTTTGAGCACTACCTTGTACCATTATTGGAGTGACGTTTTACACCACCGTTTGCCGTTGTTAAAAGCCCCTTTTATCTCAATGCCTCGTAATACAACTCTGTACTGTCAATTATCGGGTACCTTGCAGAAGGGCACAAGGGCAAATGAAGGTCAGTTTTCTTCAAATTACTCAGATATTTTCCATTTTGGACGCGCTTCAATCTTATCCACATTCTGTGTTCACCCATCTGGTCACGATGAGGTAAAAGACTGATATTGTTAAAAGCCATCAAACGGACCAGACTGAATTTCCTCCCAGCAGAAGGGCGTAAAGTGATGTTAGCGTCTGAACGCACTTACGCCCTCATGTCGGGCACCCTACGCAGTGCAGTCTTTAATATATTATCAACATTTGGTTTGATTGGAGTCCATTACCATATACCGTGTAATGCTATGAGATGACGGACTCTTCAAACCAAAACAAACGTAATTCTATTCTAATCCCTTTCGCAGTCGCCGGCGCCGGTCCAACACAAGGCCCAGCTCCTACAGGTAGGGTATTCTCTTTCTATTCTTTCTTTTTATTTCTTTTGAATATAAACCTAGGACTTTTTAGAAAGCTCCACAAAGTTTCTTCTCACTCCTGTTTTTGGATTCCACACGAATGAAGTAGAACCGGGAGGATGATTTTCTTTTCCAGACGCCACTCTTTTTACCGTAACCTATCATTGCTTCGATAGTGGACTACATGCCTTCCTGCGGCACTGGCTGGGAGTACGACCAGAAGTCCAACCGCTGCTACCTCTTCAAGCCCTTCGAGTACACCGACTGGTTCCAGGCCCGCTACAATTGCCGGGAACTGGGCGGAGACCTGATGAGTCTCTCAGGCAACGACGACCTGGCCTACGCCACGGGTGAGTGGCGTCACCACGGCGGGCGTTGGCCGTATCATACCCGGCAGCGATTTGTTGTTTTTTCCCAGTACACGAGGTCTATGGGGAGAAAATCGACAAATCAAATACGCGAAAACCCTGAGGTTTACATGAACATTCACAACCACTACACATCGTTGCACACACATTACCAGTGTTGTACAGTACACAATGTGTACAGGTACATGTACATGTACAAGTACATACATAATAATGTATTGTATTCATGTACATGTACATGTACAGTACATGTACATGTACGCACAGTAGGCCTACTACACTGTTCATTTGTACTACACAAGTATTTGCGTCCGTACGCGTACACGTTCACGGGCATGTGCAACGAGTATATAGTGGTTGTAAATATTCACGTGGGCCTCAGGATTTCCACGCATTTGATTGGTCGATTTACTCTCAATAGACCTCGTGTACTGGGAGAAAAAAGTCTCTCCCGGTTTGAGGCAGAAAATTCATTGGTAACACGGAAATGCTTTGCACTATACACGCTCAAGAAGGATACCAGTTGGGTATAATTATGGTCTGTGGGATACCGCTATACGCAATCATTGTCCTGAATTCTCTGCCTCAAAATCGTGCTGTATGTATACGATAGGTGCCGCCGGGAAAATTCGTCTGTCCGACATTCGGTGCCGGTTTCGTCGGAAATAATGAGCATAAAACAGAGCAAAAAAACCGGGAAATCGAGTCGAGGGTGCATGGTTTGCGGTGACACCAGTGTGAAAATACCTCTTTTATGAGTGAGCGTCCACCGGTTCTATTAGGATCCACAGCACATTCTCACATACTCACCGGTTCTATTCAGAACCACACATTCACACATACTCACCAGTTCTATTAAGAAGCACACATTCTCACATACTCACCAGTTCTATTAAGAACCACACATTCCCACATACTCACCGGTTCTATTAAGAAGCACACATTCTCACACACACTCACCGGTTCTATTAGGATCCACAGCACATTCTCACATACTCACCGGTTCTATTCAGAACCACACATTCACACATACTCACCGGTTCTATTCAGAAGCACACATTCTCACATACTCACCAGTTCTATTAAGAACCACACATTCCCACATACTCACCGGTTCTATTAAGAACCACACATTCACACACACACTCACCGGTTCTATTCAGAATAAAGAGATATTCAGCTAGCGTCACCGCAAACCAACCTCGACTTGCTACCTCCGTCACGAATAGACTGGAATCTCATCTAACAAATCAAACAAATCGATGAAAAACGGACTGGGAACTTTTGAACAAAACTTAACAAAATGCGCCTCTGCGCCGCTGCCATCCCACACACAACAGGTTGTGCACCTTCGCGTGCACGCAGTCGTCCGTGCCGAAAAGGCTCGTGCACAGTACAGTAATAATTATACTATACACGCATGCAAGCCACGGGCGGAGAATGGCGTGCGCTGCTATGAGCGGATGATAGGGGCTGCATTTCGGATACCACTCGCATCGGTACTGCGTAAAGGCCAGATTTACATCCCTATATCGTCGGCCAACTGTGCTTCATCAAGGCTAAGCCACATCAGAGTCCTTGCATTCGGACTTTCCTGGTGGAATATGGATTAACCAGCGGTGCGTTGATGATCGCATTCATGGGGGATCGGGGTGCGCACGCACTGACTGTGCGGGTTCCTCTTCGACACAGGTCGCCTGGCGGCGGCCGGAGGCTTCGAGACGTGGATTGGCTGCAACGACCTGGGCACCGAGGGAGGGTGGGTCTGGAGCGACAAGAAGCCCTTCACGCTACTCAACTGGGCACCAGGTCAGTGGATCAACACGGAGAGGGGTGATGGCTCGCCCCGACAATCTTACAGCTGCGGTAACCGCAACCCCCGTCCTCCCGTAACCCTCGGGAGGACGAGGGTTACGGTTACCGCAACTACCCTTATACACCCATGCTGCACCCGACGTGCGATTTGTGTGCGATCGGATTGTTCCTTACCGTCCGGAGTTCACATTGCCAACTTGAGTCCGTACAAATGTCCCCAAGGGCAAGATTGTAATCTAATACTCCCACTGTAAAAGTCAGAGTAAACACCTTTACCCAAATCAAACCACCAATTAGTAATGTAGACAACATCCATGGTCTGTTACAACCTCTTGCCGAAAAGAAAAATGGACTTGCAGTTCTAGTCTTGATTTTGTGGCGCCTATGTGTGGCACGTATGTAGAAATAGTTCGAATATTTAGAATATTGCATGACCAGTCACTGCTTTTCGAATATTGACCGGTCATTATAACCTGTTGGTTTTTCCTCCGTCAGGTCAGCCCGATAACTGGTACGGTGCCAGCTCCCTTGGCGAGCACTGCTGCAGCTTCTACAACACGCTCGGGACATGGAACGACCTCTTCTGCCAGAGCTACACTGGGTACAGCTGCAATAAGGATGGTACGGTATTTTCCAAAAAGGATGGTACGGTAGTTCCAATAAGGAGGGTGGCGCTAATTCCAACAAGGATGGTACGGTATTTTCTAATAAGGATGGTACGGTATTTTCCGATAAGAATGGCACGGTAATTCCAATAAGATGGTGGCGGTAATTTCAACAAGGCTTGCACGGTAATTCCAGTGAGGAGGGTGGCGGTAATTTCAACAAGGTTTGCACGGTAATTCCAATGAGGAGGGTGGCGGTAATTTCAATAAGGATGATACGGTAATTCCAATAAGGAGGGTGGCAGGTAATTTCAACAAGGATGGCACGGTAATTCCAATAAGGAGGGTGGCAGGTAATTTCAATAAGGATGATACGGTAATTCCAATAAGGAGGGTGGCAGGTAATTTCAACAAGAATGGCACGGTAATTCCAATAAGGATGGTGGCGGTAATTTCAACAAGGCTTGCACGGTAATTCCAGTAAGGAGGGTGGCAGGTAACTTCAACAAGGATGGCACGGTAATTCCAATGAGGAGGGTGGCGGTAATTTCAACAAGGATGATACGGTAATTCCATTAAAGAGGGTGGCGGTAATTTCAACAAGGATGGTACGGTATTTTCCAATAAGGATGGTACGGTATTTTCCAATAAGGATGGTACGCTATTTTCCAATAAGGATGGTACGCTATTTTCCAATAAGGATGGTACGGTATTTTCCAATAAGGATGGTACGGTATTTTCCAATAAGGATGGTACGCTATTTTCCAATAAGGATGGCACGGTATTTTCCAATAAGGATGGTACGGTATTTTCCAATAAGGATGGCACGGTATTTTCCAATAAGGATGGTACGCTATTTTCTAATAAGCATGGTACGGTATTTTCCAATAAGGATGGTATACGGTATTTTCCAATAAGGATGGCACGGTATTTTCCAATAAGGATGGTACGGTATTTTCCAATAAGGATGGAACGGTATTTTCTAATAAGCATGGTACGGTATTTTCCAATAAGGATGGTACGGTATTTTCCAATAAGGATGGTACGGTATTTTACAATAAAGATGGTACGGTAATTCCAATAAGGAGGGTGGCGGTAATTTCAATAAGGATGGTGACGTTAACTCTGATGCAAAATATTTTTAAAATATCAAAATGAAAATATAAAAGAGGAAAGCCTGACCCTAGCAGGACCTTTCACGATCCTAGCAGGGGCTTTGAGGAAGGTCCTTCTAAGATCGAAAGGCCTGGCCTCTTATGTGGGCTCTATATGGAAATGGGCCCTAGTGTGGTGGTTTCAAATCTGTACAGTGACGGGTACCGGTACCGCGTTCCATAATATGCAGACTTCAATATAAAGGTTCCAGACAAATCTCCAAGTCGACTTACACAGTTTGAAGATGGTTATAGTAGAAACCTCTCACTGAAATATTTCTGCCTAAAATGTTGTATTTTGGGAGAAATGAGTGGAAGAAATAGTTTACGTCTCACCGAGATCTAAACTATTTTTCGGAACAGAACAGTGTTGAATGCTGCATTTTCGAGAAACAAATTTTGCGGTTTTCACGATTTTCTCGAGACTCGGTTGGCGGATTGAGCTGAAATTTGCAAAGATGTGCTATTTCATGCACATGTTGGATCACACAACGTATGGATGCTATTCTTTGACCTCGACCCATGTTGTGCAGGGCCTCTAAGAAGGTAAATAACCATTAAAAACCCATTATGACTCGTAGTAAGAAAAATCGGGCTCATTTTCAAATCATGTTTCAAATTATTTTTCAAACAAGATACCCTCTTCAAGTACTTCGTCACCTACTCCGAGAAGAAGCTGGCGGCGTCCGTGGACATGACCATCACCGACGCCTGGCCTCAGGAGTGCGCCGAGCGCTGCCTGGCCGTGCCCACCACGCTCTTCTACTGCCGCTCCTTCGACTACGAGCGGAGCACCCGCACCTGCTACCTGCGCCAGCTGGACCAGGCCACGGGCGGGGGGCTGACGCCCACCTTCGACACCCAGCACTTCGACCACTACGAGAGAAGTGAGCGCTTTCCCCAACCCCCCTCATCCCTCCTCCTTCCCTCGCCCATTACGTCCGCCCCCTTACACCCCACGGGACCGATGTCGTTATAATCTGATATACAAAAAAATGTTGCAAACTGCTTACTGACTAAAATTACCAAAATGCAAAACTCAAAATTTACTGCCCCTGACGTTCCTAGCAGGACCTTTCTCAAAGGCAGAGAAAGGTCCTGCTAGGATCGAAACGTCAGGCCCACTAAAGTTTGAGATCATTATAATCTGGATCAAACTTGAAGGTTTGCGCGGTGGAAATACTAAGTGGAAGGTTTGCGGTGACACCATGTAGAATTTCTCTTTCGAGAAGGATTGTCCACGCCTCCAGCGCGCACTTTCATCTGGCATTATATAGAGCGACGATAGTTGGAATCCAGCAGTCTCCTGACGATGGGCAGAGTACACACACAACCCGAAAGGTTGAGTTACCGGCTCTTTTCAGAGCCACACTCCTCGAAAGAAAGGCGCTACATGTTGTCACCGCAAATCTTCCACTCATAGAATCTGCTTATTAATTATCAACAATTCGAATCCGAATCCGAATCCGGAGCGCCGGTGGTGTTGCTATGCGTTGGGCTCTCGGAATCCGTGCACTACTATTGTCCAAGGTTTAAACAAATTAATTTTAGGCTCCTTTTTTTCGTTTTGTTCCCCTTCCACAAAACAATAATGTATTATGACAAAAGCCACACGTACAGACTTCCGATTGTGCCAGGTTTGACTACCTTGTGCACATATTGGTATCCCCGGTATTGAAAAAGTGTACCAGTGGATAATGGCTATGCACTTCTTCTTCTTGCGTATATGAGACTGCTGCTCACCCATCTCCCTCCTCCTCTCCCCTCTGTTCATTTCTATATCCGTCCTGTTTCCTTCTCTCTTTATCTCTATACGGCTCTGTATCTCTCTCCCTTCTCCCTGTTTCCATCTCTCCCACCCCTCTCTCTCCACCTCTGTCTCCTCTTCTCTCTTTGTCTATCTATCGATCTCTCACCCTCTCCCTCTCTTACTTCCTTTCTTCCCATCCCTATATCTCCCTCTATGGCTCTCTATCTCTCTCGCTCTTGCCTGTTTCCATCTCTCCCACCCCTCTCTCTCTTTCTCTCTCTCCTCTTCTCTCTTTGTCTATCTATCGATCTCTCACCCTCTCCCTCTCTTACTTCCTCTCTTTCCATCCCCCTATCTCCCTCTCTGACTCCCTATCTTTCTATCCCTCTGTCTCCCTCTTTGACTCTTTCTTTCTATCTCTATATATCCCTCTATGGCTCTCTATCTCTTTCCCTCCTGCCTGTTTCAATCTCTCCCACCCCCTCTCTTTCCCCATCTCTCTCTCCTCTTCTCTCTTTGTTTATCTATCGATCTCTCATCCTCTCCCTCTCTGACTCCCTCTCTCTCTATCCCTGTGTCTCCCTCTTTGACTCTCTCTTTCTTTCTATCTCTGTCTACCTCTCTCCGCCCAGACATCTACGTCCAGCCTCCTCCCCCGCCCACCCCCATCCCGTTCAACAAGGACTGCCCCAAGGGTTGGGGCCAGTACGGCTCGTACTGCTTCTACGCCAACTTCGTCAAGAACGACTTCAACACGGCCGAGGCCGAGTGCCAAAAGATGGGAGCCGAGCTGGCCTCCATCAGCGACGTGAACGTCAACAACTTCATGCGGGCCCACGTCTACGAGCAGAGTAAGCTATGTGTATTAGCTATGTGTCCACATCATTCACTGAGGTGAGGGTTTGCCCTTCTTGACAAAATAAGCACTGTGTGGTCAGTGCTTTGCCCTGTTGCCTGCTGAAAAAAAACTACAGGCAGCTCGGGTGTGAGATTTCCATCACCTACGATTCCTACTTTCTAGCGCAGACAACTTAAACACTTGACCACGGAAAAACCGTGAAAACGAAATTAAATGCTAACTTTTTTCAAACATAGAGGGCGGCATTTGTACAAGGAACTCGTGGAGCGATCGCTAGAAATTCAACGAATTTCCTCTTTCCTCGAAAATGGCATACTTTCGAGCGCTTAAATTTCACGGGATATCCGATACCATTACGAAATTAGGGATGAGTAAGTATTGTCTCAAATTTGAGCTGGCCGAAAATTGGGCACTTTGAAAATGGTGTGTATAATCAATACCCTCCCTCTAAACATTGTCCCAACTCTATACGGCGTACAGTGTAGAATGGGATGTCCCCGATGAACGACGTCTGTTAAAATGCCATTTTGCAATGAGATTCCTCGTCTTTTTGTTCGCTCTTGATGAGCAGATCAGAAAGAGAATCGGTTTTGGATTGGCCTGAACGACCGGAAGCAGGAGATGCTGTACGAGTGGTCCAACGGAGAGGCGGTCACCTTCACCAACTGGAACGCCAAGGAGCCCAACGATGCCGGCGGCGAGGATTGCACCGAGATGTACATCGACTCGGTAGGGTCCGTACGTGTGTGTGGTCAAAATTACCGTAGGTGTCATCACTTGGACAAAATTATTACAAAATGGACACATTTTAACAACCAAGCAGCAAACAAAATAATTTATTTTTTTGAAAGAAAAAAAAATTGACATTTTCAAAAAAATGTAAAAAACGTTCTCAGTCAGTTTTCCTTTAATTGTTTGACTTTAAAATAATTTATTAATTTTTAATAGCAAACTTAATCACGAGCACGAGTTGGCGCGGGTACGAGTTGGCGCGGGTACGAGTTGGTTGGAACGAGTTTGCATGGGTACGAGTTGACTCGAATTCTTATCAACCTATATCCGACCGGGGGGAGGGAGGAATTTGCACATAGTCTCCCTTGGGTTAACAGGATGACATACCGCACTGCGATGTGATGTTGATTGATTTTGACTTGTATTCCGCTCTTCTTTGCTTAGCGTGGGAGCATAGTGAAGTTTGGGTTGGCAAGGGGATCCTATACGAATCATGAGTTTTTGTGATTCAGCAAGTTTTGGTGCTTAAGCAGCTCTATGAAATGGCCCTTAAGTTGCCAGCTAAAGTTCCACTTGTATTAAATTTTATGCCAGGCACTCACGATTGGAATATGAGTCACCACACAATGTCCACGATATTGTATTTTGTATCTCTGCATGGTGGTGGACAAATGATTACTTTACGATGACGGCCCTGCAAGCTACACATTCTCAGTTGTTTTTTTCTTTTCTGTGAGAATGTACAACTAATTTGTGAGATGAACAGGCGCATTGAACACCTGTATGTCTGACATCGGATGCAGTCTCTAAGAATCTCACTGCTTTCTCGTGTGCAGGGTTTCTGGAACGACGTGCCTTGTCAAGGCCATTCCTATAACTCCATCTGCCGTAAGCCGATATCCTTTGGTAACCCGGACCAGCCCCCGGACACCACGTGCCCAGGGTTAGGCGTAAGTGGATAACTTCTTTGGTCTAGCGTTACGATTTTGAAGAAAAAGGAAAAAAATGACTGGACCTGGCCGTGAACGCGAGTTCTGTGGTTTCACG
Organism: Luidia sarsii; assembly: GCA_949987565.1. Classification (NCBI taxonomy): domain Eukaryota; kingdom Metazoa; phylum Echinodermata; class Asteroidea; order Paxillosida; family Luidiidae; genus Luidia; species Luidia sarsii. The sequence goes on from OX465106.1 coordinate 20,034,007, forward strand.
TACCGGCGCTCTTACCATTATGAGCTATGTATGCCCTTTAGACGGTGGCTTTTCCGAATAGTCAGCTAGTCTTTGAATTTCACTGTAGTCAAGTGGTCTTTGCATTCCTGTATGTACTCTGCCCGTCGTCGGGAGACTGACGATGAACCGAAGCGTTGAGTTACCGGTTTGTTCCAGAGCCACACTCCGTCACCACATTAAAACTTGCACCTTATATGCACTGCATGTACTTCGATGAAGTGGATTTGTAAAGCCCCAGGAACGCCATGCATCTTGATGATCGTGGTACTGAACTTTTTAAGATGTGTACAGCCAGGCTACTGTAGTGTGGTCAGAAGCAGGTTCTTTATATACTTCAATCACTCGTGAATTCAGTGCGACTCAGAAAACCTTTTTCATCTCCCCCCCCCCCTCTTGGGTAGAATTGGAAACCTTGGAATGACCGGTGCTACGAGATAAACATCTTCGAGGTCACGTGGCAAGAGGCCATCCAGCGCTGCATCGGTGATAGCGCACAGCTTGTCGTCATCGAGGATAGGTATAGGCCCATGCCTCCACTTGGGGGTCCCTCTTTCAAAAATCGGCTTGGTTGGGAGGTTGTGTGGTCCGTCGGTCGGTCGTTCTGTCGGTCGGTCGGTCTGTCGGTCATCAGACGGTCGGTCGGTCTGCTTGTGGGTGGTTTGCTCGGTCGGTTGATTGGACTGTTGTTCTGTTTTCTAGTTGTTCAGTTAATCGGTTAGTTATCCGGCTGGTCGTTTTGTCGGTTAGTTATGCGGTTGGTCGATCGCTTGGTTGATCGTTTGGTAGGTCATTCCGTTGATCGGATGTCGGTCGTTCGGTCGGTCGGTCAATTGGAGTGTTGTTGGACGGGTGTCTGGTAGTTAAGTTGATCGCTTGTTAATTATAAGGCTTGTTTGTTGTTCGGGCATCGGTCCGTCGGTTGGTTGATCGGTTGGTCGATCTGCTTGTCGGTCAGTTGAACTGTTCAGATATTTGGTTTGTTCAATTGATCGGTTCGTCGGTTAGTCATAGGCACGGTTGGCCGGTTGATTGGTTGTTCGGTTGATTGGGTGTCGGTCGGTCGGTCGGTCGGTCGGTTAGTCGGTGGCTTGATCGATCAGTCGGTCCCGTTAGTTAGGTGGGAGGCCGGTTGGTCGGATACCTGTCGCAGGATAGTTTGTTGGTTCGTTGCAATTTGTAGGTTGCAGTTGGTCGGTCAACCGATTGATCGATTGGTCGTCTAATATAGCCAGATCGTTTGAGCGGTACCCGCGACTCATATCCACCCGTACACTGCGGCCTTGTATCTCTCCTGGCAGAACGGAACTGGCCTATCTGAGCGCTTCCATAGGCCTGCAGGCTCCCAGCAACTTCTACATCGCCCTCAGCGACAGCAACACAGCGGGCTACTACGAGTGGAACGACGGCACCCCCATCACCTACACCAACTGGGCCGAGGGCCAACCGAGTGAGTGGGCCCGTCCTTCCTCATGTGTAGGGCAACGGATGGCATCCACTCGTTTGTATGCCCCCGTGCTCTAAAAAGCAGCAAGCACCCTCGTGAAAATCAGTGGGTGATTCGAGCCCAGAATAGTTTGCAACGACGAGTCGAGTCCAGCATGGGTTTCTGGTTCGCCAGGACCTCGGCGCAAGTTCCCCGGTTTGATGTGCCGGCTCCCCACCACAAGCGATACCCAGACCATAGGCGAAGGCCTTCCCAAAATAGTCAATACTCTTCCTGTATTATCCGTAGAGCAAATGGGGGGGGGCGAATGACTTGGAACATAAAGCCCCTACACAAAAACAGAAATATTCACAGATTTACATGAAACTTATACAGTTTGAAGATGGTTATAGAAGGAACCTCTCACTGAAATATTTCTGCCTAAAATGTTGTATTTTGGGAGAAATGAGTAAAATAAATAGTTTACGTCTCACCGAGATCTAAACTAATTTTCGAAAAAATACGTTGAATGCTGCATTTTTGCGAAACAAGTGAAGCGGTTTTCACGATTTTCTCGAGACTCGGTTGGCGGATTGAGCTGAAATTTTCACAGGTTTGCTATTTCATGCATATGTTGGATCAGACAACGTATGGATGCTATTCTTTGACCTCGACCAATGTTGTGCTATCCCTTTAAGAACAATTTTGAAAAATGCCGATGAGAACTTTGATTGGACCGAGACTTGAACCCGAGATCTCTGGTTTTGCGTACAAGCGCTCGGCTTCAAATCCTGCTCCAGTCAATGTTCCTTTGCCATTTTTTCAAAACTTCATAGTATATATAAAACAAAACTTGGTTTTTGATTATAGGTCCAACCCTTGCCAATCTTGCCACTCTTGGTCTCTTTCAGACAAACAGCAGGGCCAGTGCGTCACCATGAACTCGGACGCCAACGCCGGCTACTGGTCGGACCGGGACTGCGGCGAGAAGCACCGCTTCGTCTGCGAGAAGGCGCGCACAGGCTACCCGCCCATCAAGCCCCCGACACAGCCGCCTCCCACCTCGCCCACCGACCTGGACTGCGTCACGGGCTGGATCGGCTACGGCAGTCGCTGCTTCCAGGTATATACTAGGCAGGGCCACTTGCATTAGATTGCTCGGCCATTCCCCGTGGTCGAAGATCAGTTGAGAGCAAACGGGGTCACCCATATATATAGGCAACTATTAGATGACCAGGATGACGTGGAAGTTTCATGCTCAGCACATTTTTCTCGCGTAATCAGCTTTATGAAATTAACCCAAGGCCCACATTGTACAGGCCTATACAGCTGCAGAAAGGCTCTTTTTGCTTTAATGATTGTAAACCATTATTTTCATGTCGTGTCTGCAGGCTACTTTGTTGGCAACCTGATTTCTTGAAGCAGGGTTGTCTTTTTTTTCTTTAGGAAAGTTAGCTAGTATGAAATCCCCGGGTGGGTGTACTGGTGCATTTGTAAGCTGAGGACCAGGGACTGATTTTGGTTGGTTTCCATGCACATCGGCGCTATGAGCACTAAGGTGTGGTGGCGATTCGGGAAGGGGACCAATGAGAAGGCTCTGCCCGGTTCCGCACATCTTTGGTATTAATTACGACAGTGTGATGGTTTTTGTTCTGGGTACCAGTGAGTATAGCTGTAACTGGTTCCCCATTGCCGACCGCAGTTGGCGGTATGCTGGTTGTCGGGATTAGCGACCACCTTCGGGTAGTCTCCCATTGCAGGCTCTGCGTGCTCGGCAACTTTTTTTTTTTTTTTACACTGCAACCATGGGTTTTTCGCTGTATTCGCGCAAATCCGCGCTTGAAAAGAGACCACATGCAGTGCTGCCTTACGAGATCAGTTAGTTGGGATTTCTTGAGCAGGGGCGGAATGTGACTGGCTGTTGTCGTAGCTGTAGTTTGACACAAACATGTAAGATGTCTTGTTAATTGCAAATTTCTAGCTGCTGTTAATAATGTTCAGCTGCACTGGGTGATCTTGTAAAGCAGGGCTAGTCTCTTTTCAAGCGCGGATTTGCACGAATACAGCGAAAAACCCATGGCTGCGGTGTAAAAAAATATACGCCGCCGGGAAGCAGTGGCTGCTTTCTCCCTGGTTGCCCATTGCCGACGTGTGTTTTTGTGCTAATGAGGCAGTACGTATCCCGGGAACCAGTGATGACTAGTATTCGCTGGTTCCCCCTCCCCCCTACGTGATTGCAGATCTTTGAGTTCGACAGTGAAGATGACGCAGCGACGTGGGACCGGGCAAACCAGCAGTGCGATAACATGGGCGGAGCCCTGATCAGCTTCCACCACCCTTCCGAGGAGGACTACCTGGTCAAGGCCTTGTAAGGACAATCTTAGAAGGAAGATTTGCGGTGACATCATTTAGGCCTAAACCATTTCTTGGATTTTGCTTTAATGCCCTCACCATAACAGGGTGGGAAAACCCCTAAATCCATAATATAGATGCCTATTATTATGTAGAGAAACGACACTGTCTGGATCAACCACTTGCCATGAAAATAAAACCTGCACTTTCCAGTAATCCCAAAAATCATGATTTTGTGACGCGTATTTGCCAACCGGACGACGGTCAGTAGTGACAGCGGGCACTGTGTACAGAACGTGCACTTCACTATTTCTATACATACGCGCCACACTATAAGCGCCACAAAATCTTGAATTTAGGGGGAAACTGTCCATTTTTTCCGGCAAGTGGTTGTGCCAGACCATGGATGTTGTCTACATTACAATGGGTGGTTTAATTTGAGTTGAGGTTTTCCCCCCAGACTTTTATAGTGAGGGTATTAAACTAAGATCTTGCCCGTATCTTTCGAGATGGAGTGTGGCCATGAGCCGATGAACCGACTCGTTTCACAGCCACACTCTGTCTCGGAAGAGATGGTGTCACCGTGAACCTTTCCACTTCGTTCTTCCACCATGCAAATATTTGACTTGACTTGACTTGACTTTATTCGAATATCAAATGATCAAAGCAGTTTCAAAAAGTTACATGACATATCAACAAAACAATTAGTCTATCAAAGCAAAGATATTGATATTCGGGGAGCCCGTAAGAAGCAAGGCTTGTCTTGTACTGGCTCCCTGGAGAGATAGATTAAGTTAATATAATAACATACACGGTAAAGCAACAAGCTCATCTATCCACAATCTTAATTATTCCCAATCAAGTGATGCTTTCATTACCCTGAAAGAAGTGAGAGGCAAACAAGAATAATGATTCAATCTTCTCTTGGGCCTACGGATGAGAGCGATCCTTTTGCAAGGCAAATATTTACGGTCCTTTCCAAAGTAAAACAATACTTTCATATGTCAAACGAATGTTTCATTTAATCATGTACTGAACCCATTTAATGAATTGGGTAATTTGTTTATCATTATTAAAATGATAAAGATGTTTTCATTGGACCAGATGAAACCTCCTAAATAGGCTGCCTTCTTTGATCGATGCCTTCTTTCCAAACAATTCTATCGGTAATTATGATCCAGTATGTATGATCCAGTGACCTCTTGGAAATCTCTTCACAGCACACTAACAAGCAAGCGGACCTTTTGGATCGGTTTGAACGATCAGCGCAATGAGGGAGGTAAGGAGGTTATTTTTTTCTTTTTCGGACATTTCAAACACTTGATGCAGTATTCCCACGGTCGCCCAATACGTGTTTGTCATATCATAGAATCAAATCCAAGGAAATCTTGAGTTTCCGCCCTTGTGGTGTGTCACGATAGCCGTGTTAGTCTAACTGATGGATGATGTCACCTATTTAAAGACAAACAAGTTTGAAAAAATTACGCAAGGTTTCGTATAGCGACAACTGCTTCATCAGACGCAATCCGATCCCACCCTACCCACAACGTACCCCAACAATACCTCATTTTACCCACTCGTACTCCATACCCGATTACCCCTACCCATCCCACTGCAAACCAACCCTACCTCACCCAATCCCAAACTACCCATCATATCCCACTCCACCCTACCCCACCCTACTCTACCGCATGCCGCCCTCCCCCACCCAATTCCGTTCTACCCCACCCTTTTGCCACCCTGCCGCCTCTCAACCCACCCCATCCCACCCTACCCCACCCTATCCCAACCTATCTTCACCCTATTCCAACCTACCCCCTTATCCCAACCTACCCCACGCTATCCAACCTACCCCGCCCTGTCCCAACCTACCCCACCCTATCCCAACCTACCCCACCCTATCCCGACCCTACCTAACCCTATCCACCCTACCCCACCTTATCCTATCCCAAACTACCCAATCCTATCCCAACCTACCTCCACCCTATCCCATCCTACCACACCCTATCCCACCCTACCTAACCCTATCCACCCTACCCCACCTTATCCTATCCCAAACTACCCAATCCTATCCCAACCTACCTCCACCCTATCCCAACCTACCCCCATCAGGTTATTCCTGGAGCGACAACTCGCAGGTTGAGTACACCAACTGGGCCCCAGGCGAACCCAACGACTACGGGGGCACGGAGGAGTGCGTGGAGACCGACTTCAAAGGGGGACAGTGGAACGACTTGAACTGCTACAGAAAGAGGAACTTCATCTGCTCTATGCCTAAAGGTCCGTGCAAAATATGTACCCACCACAACCGACCGAGTAAATCCAAACACGGTGCAAATAATCTTAAATGGTGGCATTCCCAGAATAGTCAACTAGTCTTTGTGAAGAACCAGATTAAACTATAGGCCCCGGTGTTGCTTTAGTAATTATCATATTTTCAATCCTGCTCGGCTGAGTCGTCCATAGGCGTATACTCTTATTCACCGGTTCACATTTTGCCACCAACGGTCTGTCCGTTTTGGAATCTTTTGGAATACAGTTGTTTTCAAAAACAAAAATAAGACCCTTTTTTGTCTGTTCTATACTTTCTGCAGGCCAACCGTTGATCACGACCCCGGCTCCAACAGTTCCCACGGGTAGGCTGATAGACACTGCTGGTGTCTTGTTGTGTGAACATTGCGTTTTCTCAGCACCACTGCCGTTCAATATTTATTTCGATCGTTGGCGATGAGAGGCCTACTTCGGGCAGTGTGTTGATTGAGGTGTTGTCTCGCCAGTCTTGGTATGATTATTGTGAGAGAGGGAGAGGGGAAGGGAGAGGGGAGAGAGAGAGGGGGAGAGATAGGGAGAGAAGGAGAGAGGGGAGAGAGGGAGAGAGGGAGAGATGGAGAGAGGGAGAGAGGGAGAGAGGGAGAGAGGGAGAGAAAGAGAGGAGAGAGTCAGATAGAGAGAGAGGGGGGGAGAGACAGATAGAGACAGATAGAGACATATAGAGACAAATAGAGACAGATAGAGAGAGAAAGAAAGAGAGAGGGAGAGATTGGGTGAGAGGGAGAGAGGGAGAGAGGGAGATGGAGAGAGAGACAGATAGAGAGAGAGAGAAAGAGAGAGAGGGGAGAGAGAGGGCGAGATAGGGAGAGAGGGGGAGAGGGAGAGAGGGAGATGGAGAGAGAGACAGATAGAGAGAGAGACAGATAGAGAGAGAGAAAGAGAGAGGGGGGAGAGAGGGAGAGAGGGAGAGAGGGAGAGAGGGGGAGAGGGAGAGACAGAGAGAGTACCAGGTACCCATTCGCTGCTGGGTGGGCACATATAGCTTTTGTTTTGTCCAGCTTCCAGTCCGAGTGAGATTCGAATAGACCAGTGACCGGTGACCGGTGACCGGTGACGAGTGACGAGTGACTAGTGACGAGAGACGAGAGACGAGAGACGAGAGATGAGAGACGAGAGACGAGAGACGAGTGACGAGTGACGAGAACATGAATGTCCTTCCCTCTTACCAGGGGCCGACTGTCCCGGCAACCCCGGTTGGAAGCACCTGGCGCCCTACTGCTACTACTTCAGCGCCAGCAAGGACAAGGCACAGGACTGGCACCAGGCGGATGACTTCTGCAACGCCCAGGGCGCCAGTCTGGTCTCCATCCACAGCAACGCCGAGCGCAACTTCATCAATGCCCGGGTGGGTCTGGTACCTCGGGTTCATCCATAATGAACACCTGGATCATTACTTTAGATGTGATTTGTTTGGGGGTTTTTTTTGGCGTCGAAAGAAATTCTATTCAATGGGGGCTTGCCATACTCGATGCATGATATAAGCACTGCATGTTCAGTGGTGGTTTTTTTTTTGATTCCCATGCTGAAAAAATACAGTTTGACCGGGTGGGAGTCGAACCCGCTACTCCTACTTTCTAGTGCAGACTTCACCATTTGACCACCGAGCCGGTCGAGGTCGTGAGGTGGATTTGAATAATTATTGTATAGCGACGGGTGTCACGTTACATCATTGATGCAGTATACATGTCATATGATATGATATCATAGGTCATATTCCATGTAAAATGTGACACGGCACAGCATAATGAGGAATAACCCAATTTTTTAGATTTTGAGATTTTCTAATGATGTGAAAGAGTATACCATTAGCTTTCAAATGATATCAAAATTATTTTCGTGTGAACTTTGTTGTAAATAGTACAAGGGGACTTCGCTCGTTCCTTTGGCACCAGACACAATATAGCAGCGCCATTCTAACTCCTCGAAAGCGGCCATTTAAAAAGGCAGGAACTTTACATTTTCATGAAAACAGTACACAAACACTCCCCGAAATCCTCGTTTTGTCAACATTTAGAGACGGATTTCGGAAAAATCCTTTGGACATAATATCCTCCAATACATTAACTTATTTTTTTTTTCAAATTGAGAAGATACTTTGACATCAGGCGTTGTTTACTCGATAAGTGTTTTTGTGGGATATTCCTCATGTCGCTGTGCCGAGTCACAAATATGGATAAAGTGCTTTTTTCTCTATTATTTTTTTCTCATATATATAGTTGGCCGCTTTTGCCGGTAATTACTGGACGGGTCTGAGGTCCAACATCACTCACCCAGGAGAACATAAGTAAGTCTGTCGAAGACCTGTATGTTCGGATGAATGCCTAGCGCGTCAAATGGCCCAATGGTGGCGGGGAGGAGGGGCGGGGGTCATCTGAAAAGAAAACCCCCTAAAAGAAAACGAGATGCGCGATTTCCATGCACACATACGTTCAAGCTTGTCAGTTTAGAAGGGAAATTGTGAGCTGTCTCTCCTATTATCAAAGAAAGCTTAGTTAAGTACAAACACACAAACAAATTTAAGCCGATACCTTTGCTCACCCATGACGTAGGCTCACCACGACCCGCTTATCAATAGCAAAACAACTTACTGAGTTGGTTGCAAGGAATAGAGGACTAACTGTCTTAAACAAAGGATTAGATTATAAATCATTAGTTAGTTTGTATAGAATGAAAGATAGAGACGTGTCCCGTGGTTTGAAAATCAAGCTGGTTCAGACATTGGTATTCCCTGTCGTCACCTATGGTAGTGAAAGCTGGATTTTGAAGAAGGCAGATCAGAATAGAATAGAATCTTTTGAACTTTGGGTGTGGTCCTGGCTTCTCCGAATTCCATGGACTGCAAGGAAAACAAACAGCTTGGTCTTGAATCAAGTAAACACTAAAAAATCTCTTCTGAACTTCATAGACAAGGGTAGATTGACTTACTTCGGTCATATCATGAGAGCTGACAACAGCCTTGAAAAGACTATCATGCAAGGAAAGATGGAGGGCAAAATGGGACGCGGAAGACCAAGAACAAGATGGTGGGACAACATTCTGGCAAGAGTGGGCCGACCCCCCATAGAGACAATTCGAACAACAACGGACAGATCAGCATGGAGGCTACTTGTCAACATGGTCACCAGGGGCCGAAACCGACCTGATGGAAATAGATAGATAGATAGAAGTACACTACGCTGTAAAAAAAAATATTGGGTGAAAAGTGTCGGGCGAAATCGCCCGCCAAACAATCTGTCGTAGTTTTATCATAAATGTTGTTGAGTTTGTGATAGATTTTGAGCAGTGCAATCGAACAGTTGTTCTTATCTGTCGCTAATGATTGCCCCCTTATTTTGCCCTGCCGCAAAGGTGGTCGGATCAGACCCTGCTGGACTACAAGAACTGGCAGAACAACCAGCCAGACACCAAGAACGGCGAGGAACTGTGCGTTCAGATGAAAGGCAACATACTAGGTAATGGGGGCACGTGTGCTGGTCGCCTGCATGGTGGAAGCACATCACTGCGGACAAGTTTGCGCAGATCCCCTCGCATGTTATCCCGACGACGGGCAGAGTATTTACCCGATACCGATGTATTTACCCGTTGAGTTACAGCGGCTCCACAAACCTCTCCACGCAATGGGTGAATACCTCTCCGGATTGAAGGATTGCTTAATACGGGCGATTCACAACAGTGCGCTCTCAAGAGTTTGCAACGTGTTGGCCATTCAATCACAATGAGCGGAATTTGTCAACCAAAAACGGACGTGCGGAAAGAGTCGACGGATTCCCGCGCATTGTGATTGGCCAACGCGTCGCAAACCACTATAGATGTGAATCGCCCGTATTCATTAGCCACGTGCTCAAATAATGGCCCAGTCTATGTGTCTATGTAAAATTAATTGTTTTTTCGTACAAAACTCGCCGCACCTGGGATGCCGGTCAGCGTTTCTCTGTAAAATATCTCAAGCTGAGAAAATTTCCGTATGACATGCATAGGCCTATAAGAGTCTCCTTTTGGAAATGGACACAGTGCCGACATTGCATCGTGTGAGTGTGTGTCTTCTCATTGCCTCTTCTTTTTGGGGGGAGCAGTGCCCTTCACCGGCAAGGGCCAGTGGCTAGACGCCAACTGCGGACTCCAGGGCCGCTTCGTGTGCAAGAAGAACGTGGACGACCCGGCGCCGACGGCGCCGCCGGCCCCGACCGACGTGCCGGCCGGCGGCTGCCCGCTCGAGTGGGCCCGACTCGGCAACGCCTGCTACCGCTACATGGGGCTGGACCCGGCCGTCGACCCCCGCCTGAGCTGGCAGGACGCCCGGGCCGCCTGCAAGAGCGCCGACCCGTCCGCGGGCATCGAGCTAGCCTCCATCCACAGCATGGACGTCCAGAGTAAGTTATTAGTCTTCATTCGGGGGGGGGGAGGGAAAGGAAAGGAAAGGAAAGGAAAGAAAAATTAATATTTGATATTATGACTCTGCCTTTGAGAAAGGTCCTGCTAGGATCGAAACGTCAGGCCCACTAACTTTTCAGATTTTGATATTATCATTTCTAGTCAAACAAACCAAGGAAAAAATTACTGGGAACTTGTGAACATTTTGAAAAAAAAATGGCAAAGAAAACTTACAAAGAATTGCCAATTTTTGATAAAAATCTGACCAAGTGGTTGGGCGAACGGTGGGTTTTTTTGCACAAGATTTTTTTTTTTTGAGAAAGGTCCTGCTAGGACCGAAACGTCAGGCCCACTAAATTTTAAGAGTTGTTCTGGTTTGTTTCTGCTCGATGCAGTGTATCTGACAGCGGCCATGGGGGACTATGGTGTGGGCGGGGACGCGTGGATCGGAATGTCGTCACTGTCCAGCTCGGGCAAGTTCCTCTGGTCAGACAGCAGCTCCGTCAACTTCGTCAACTGGGTCACGGACAGCAAGCAGACCAACCCCGACGTGAGACCCCCAGTTTCTTCTTTCCTGTTTTTGTTCTCTTTGTGTGTGTTTTTTGTGGTTTTCTTTTTTTAACAAATGCGAGGGAAACTTGCTGGGAACCTTTGAGCGATATTTTGAAAAAACAAATTGCAAAAGAAATTTGACCGGAGTGTTTTGCGTGCCAGTACTCTTACCACCTGAGCTGTTCAACCCTTTAGTAGTCTTTGCCAATCAGAGTCATTTAACCATTAGGCCCTATATATAACCATCTGAAGTTTTCTATTTAAAAAGAAACAAAACAAAATCATGTAAGTTTTCATTAATTTTGTGTATTGAAAGAGTTTAAAAAGATTCATCCACTTTGTGTGACCCCCCCCCCCCAACTGCGGAAGCCGTGTTTTGAGCGAATTGTTGTTTGCAGCCGTATGAAACCGGAGAGGGTGCGCGATCCTTGGAGATTATACTGTATAGCTAGTGGTCGAATGCTTGTCACTCGCGCCCCTACCCCGGCAAAGATAGTTGACTCTTTGGAGAGGCCACTATCTAAGGCCTGGATGCCTCCTGGAAGGCCACTAACTAAAGCTAGGATAGCTCCTGGAAGGTCACTAACTAGGGGCTGGATAGCTCCTGGAAGGCCACTAACTAAGGGCTGGATAGCTCCTGGAAGGCCACTAACTAAGGCCTGGATAGCTCCTGGAAGGCCACTAACTAAAGCTAGGATAGCTCCTGGAAGGTCACTAACTAAGGGCTGGATAGCTCCTGGAAGGTCACTATTTAAGGCCAGGATAGCTCCATCCTGAAAGGCCACTATCTAAGGGCTGAATAGCTCCTGGAAGGCCACTAACTAAGGGCTGGATAGCTCCTGGAAGGTCACTTACTAAGGGCTGGATAGCTCCTGGAAGGTCACTATTTAAGGCCAGGATAGCTCCTGGAAGGTCACTATTTAAGGCCAGAATAGCTCCATCCTGAAAGGCCACTATCTAAGGGCTGAATAGCTCCTGGAAGGCCACTAACTAAGGGCTGGATAGCTCCTGGAAGGTCACTATTTAAGGCCAGGATAGCTCCTGGATGGTCACTATTTAAGGCCAGGATAGCTCCATCCTGAAAGGCCACTATCTAAGGGCTGAATAGCTTCTGGAAGGCCACTAACTAAGGGCTGGATAGCTCCGGTGTTAAGAGGGCTGGAACGTTAAACCAGAGGTTCAGTGCGCACCCTTCCATTCACTGAACCAATACTGTAATAGGCCTATATATTCTACTAATTCTACTAACTGCATCACTACTGCACCAATCTACACACTGCGGGGTTTTTAGACTACGAACTCCACCGACTGCGTCAGCATGGTGTACGAGGACGAGGAACCAGGGAAGTGGGATGACGACGACTGTTCCGTGCAGAACAGCTACCTCTGCATGAGGCCCATAGGTGCGCTCTCAGTATATCCCACCATGTGCATCAAGTTTGAGGCCCTTTATACGAAACAAAAGGCTTAGGCTCGGGCTTGGGCTTGGGGCCTCGTTTCTCTCCCCCGAGGGCAACGTCACAGGTTCTAAAGGACAGACTGTTAAACTGCACTCTGTGTTATCATCAGCTTCTGTGTGACGGGGGACGAAGTCTAAGCCCGAGTTTGAGCCGGGGATTTGTAAAGGCCCGTAGCTCGATGCAGGCAGGCAGTCCAACCATGGGGGCCCTGTGTCAAGGTTCTGCTAAAGCACAAATCATAATTTGAAAAGCACACCCATTACCAACTCGTCACGACCCCTTGTTTAAACCATGCAATATCTGTATGCTATTCGCTAACTATCGAACTCCCCAACAAACCATGCTATAGGCCTATTTGCAAAATATGCATCCCTTGTCCCCCCAAAAACGTGCTATGTTTGCACACTGAACACTAAAGCTTTCACTATACCCCGAAATCATCATGCTAAATTCGCATTCTACCGTAAACTATAACTACTATCTAACTACTACTATTAACTACTACATGTAATTCATCACCCGCCACTGCACTATTCACCCTCTATTCAGCCACTATTCTCCTGTCAGCTGCGCGCATACTATTCTCTCATCACTGCTCTATTTCCTCTCAAACAACGCTATAATTTATTTTTGATCACATTGAATCAATCTCATTGCATCACACTCTCATAACTACACATCAGGTAGGGCAAACCCTCATTGAATCACATTCTCATAACTACACATCAGGTAGGGCAAACCCTCATTGAATCATATTCTCATAACTGCACATCAGGTAGGGCAAACCCTCATTGAATCACATTTTCCTAACTACACATCAGGTAGTGCAAACGCTAGTTGAATCATATTCTCATAACTACACATCAGGTAGGGCAAACCCTCATTGAATCACATTCTCCTAACTACACATCAGGTAGGGCAAACCCTCATTGAATCACATTCTCATAACTACACATCAGGTAGGGCAAACCCTCATTGAATCATAATTATTCTCATAACTGCACATCATGTAGGGCAAACCCTCATTGAATCACATTTTCCTAACTACACATCAGGTAGTGCAAACGCTAGTTGAATCATATTCTCATAACTACACATCAGGTAGGGCAAACCCTCATTGAATCACATTCTCATAACTACACATCAGGTTGGGCAAACCCTCATTGAATCACATTCTTATAACTGCACATCAGGTTGGGCAAACCCTCATTGAATCACATCCTCATAACTGCACATCAGGTAGTGCAAACCCTAATTGAATCATAAAATTATTCTCATAACTACACATCAGGTAGGGCAAACCCTCATTGAATCACATTCTCATAACTGCACATCAGGTAGGGCAAACCCTCATTGAATCACATTCTCCTAACTACACATCAGGTAGGGCAAACCCTCATTGAATCACATTCTCATAACTACACATCAGGTAGGGCAAACCCTCATTGAATCACATTCTCCTAACTACACATCAGATAGGACAAACCCTCACTGATTCACATCCTCAGGTGGGGCAAACCCAGCTCATTGAATCACATTCTCACCGACTTTCACGGTCATGTAATAATCTATTTGCACGCTGTTCGTCCGCAGACCCGAGCCTGCCCGAGGTACCGCTGGTCAACAACTGCACGGACAAGCCGGGCTACACGCAGTTCGGCCAGAGCTGCTTCAAGGTGTACGACGACACCGCCCGGACCTTCGAGGACGCCCGGGCGCTGTGCCAGGCGGACGGGGCCGAGATGGCCTCGGTGCTGGACGGCTTCGAGCAGGCCAAGCTCCACACCATGGTCCTGGAGTCTAGCGAGACCGTCTGGATCGGCATCAACCTGAACATGGTGCGTGAACATTTCCCGAACCTCGTTCGCCGGATCATGGCGGGTTTTGCAGTTTCCGTGGTTTCCGTGTATATATAGGATTGCCCAACTCGGTGCAAGTTTGAAGACGGCTAAGTCTGAAGATTGCGCAAGTCTGAAGATTGCGCAAGTCTTGAGTTTGCGCAAGTTTGAAGTTCGCGCAATCTTGTAGATTGGTGATATACAAAAATGTTGCAAACTGCTTACTGACTAAAATTACCAAAATGTAAATCTTAAAATTTAGTGGGCCTGACGTTTCGATCCTAGCATGACCTTCCTCAAAGGCAGAGTGAAGATTTGAGAAAGGTCCTGCTAGGATCGAAACGTCAGGCCCACTAAATTTTAAAATCTTGTAGATTGTCTAAAATTTAGTGGGCCTGACGTTTCGATCCTAGCAGGACCTTTCTCAAAGGCACTCTGCCTTTGAGAAAGGTCCTGCTAGGATCGAAACGTCAGGCCCACTAAATTTTAGATTTACATTTTGGTAATTTTAGTCAGTAAGCAGTTTGCAACATTTTTGTATATCACCTCTTGTAGATTGTGTAAGTTTGAAGTTAAATTTGAACAAATTGAAAAATTGGCAAAGAAAAAGTTCGACTGGACCGGGATTTCAACCCGAGACCTCTGGATTAACTGTAGCACTGGTACATTAATCCAGAGGTCTCGGGTTCATGTCCCGGACCTGTCCAAACTGTCTTTGCTAATTGTTCAATAAGTTTGAAGTTGGCGGAAATTTGCAACAATTTTGCAGAAAGCTTATAGATTGTGAAAATCGAGAGTTGGCACGAGCCTAATGCTTGTGCGATTCTGTAGGTGGCTGTATCCTGTTCGAAGGTCGCAAAAGTTTGAAGATTTTGGTTTATTCGGATTCCACGTGTCCCCCCCCCCCCCCAGAGCACGGGCATCTTCAGCTGGACGGACGGCTGGCCGCTGCACTACACCAACTGGGGTTGGAGCGACCCCAAAAACCTGGAGTGCGCCGTGATGAAGGAGGACAAGTTCCTGTACGACATGGGCCAGTGGGCCAGCGTACGCTGCAGCGGCAAGTACTACACGGCCTGCAAATACTCCACGGGTAGGTTGCATCTGCACTATAGGTATGTGTATACCCATCAGGGAATGGCGCCTTCTGATTACACCACGGCCTGGACTCTCGTCCATGCAGCCTTGTCTCCGTTTATCTGATCTATCGCGGGTACCGCGTTGCATCATAGATATAACATTATGTTTCTTTGTGTCGAGGAGAATGTGACTCAATGCCCTTGCTCGACGTGATAAGCACTGAATGCCCAGTGCTTTCCCGATGCCGGATGAAAAAAATAAACCCAAGCAGCATTGAAACTCGGAATTGGTGAGATTTGCATTTTGTATAACTTTAAAATGCAAACAAAGTAACATAAAGTATTCGATTTCCGATTCCGAGCACAGCTACTCCACCGACCCCGGTACCGACGGCCGAGGGCTATTGCGAGGAGGGCTGGACGGCCTTCGGGCTGAGCTGCTACCAGCTGGGCTCGGGCGTATTCGACCAGGGCACCTTCGGCGACGCCATCTACGACTGCGAGAAGAACTACGGCGGAGCGCACCTGGTGACCATCGGCAGCAAGGACGAGAACGCCTTCGTCATGAATCTGGCCGCTAAGGAGTTCCTGGTCAAGGAATACTACATCGGGATCGACCGCACCAGTAGCGGTGAGGCAAAAGCTAAACTGAGCAGTCAAGATCGCCATTGTCATCCTCATCATCATCAACCATCGTCCTTATCTTCTTCTTCTCGTTCCCATCGTCCTCATCCTCCCATTTCTAGCCTTATGCTCTCCATATTATCCATCCTCTCCTCCTTCCCATCCTCCTCCGTGTCCTCTTCACCCTCACCCTCACCCTCACCCTCACCCTCACCCTCACCCTCACCCTCACCCTCACCCTCACCCTCAACCCTCAACCCTCAACCCTCAACCCTCAACCCTCGCCATCCTCCTCCCCTTCTCCCTATCCTCCACCTCGTCCTCTTTACCCTAGCCCTCGTCTTCACCCTCACTGTCGATCGGTTTGGGAGGCAAACATCCTGGCATATCTTCCCTGAGTAGGTGCGTGTGAAGTTCAGAACAACCAACATTGGAGACTTGTCGGTAGGCAGGACGGACACAGTGCCACCAAAGCAACTTCTTGTATCTTAGTTTTGACGATTTAAAAAAAGATGGCAAAGAAATATTTGACTGGACTGGGACTTTGAACCCGCGACCTCTAGATTAACGTACCAGTGCTCTTCCATCTGAGCTATCCAGCCCTTAGATGGTGTCCTTCCCAAATGGTCAACCCGTCTTTGCCGGGGTGGGGCTCCAGTCAGAAACAAATCAACCATTAAGTTTTGACGAGAGAACAAAATTACATCACTATCCAAAATCTTTTAGAAATGTCCCGCTACTATCGAATCACACTAAGGCCATGGACCATGCTTTTACGATTTGTATAGACCCTATAGACCTTTTTTTACCCACGTGACCAAACAAAAGCACTGCCGCCACGTTGGACCGCTTTTTTACGAAAAGTGTACGCACAACCGTAATGGTACAACTGATGTTTACACTGTGTGATGCCATTGTAAGGAGGTCCAGCATGACGTCACGTGAAACAGGTCTAAGTTCCGACTCGCTGCGGTCAGTGAGCGACTGTCATCTGCCTAATATTGCCATCCGTGTTCTGACCGGTGCAGGGGGCTGGGAGTGGGTGGACGGCTCGCCCTTGACCTACGTCAACTGGGCCTCGGACGCCAGCGGCAACTCGGGCAAGAACTGCGCCGAGGTCCGCGCCGACAGCAAGGGGAAGTGGTACCACCTGGACTGCAAGAGCAAGAGCCACTACGTCTGCGAAAAGCCGAAGAGTGAGTCAATTGGTTCACCCATAACGCCCTACCCCCAATGCACAATTACTATATACCTAACAGCACCACACTTTTGCTGCACTGTGAAACAAGGTTCGTGAAGCAAGTATCCAACATTTGGACCAACGTGTTGTCAAAAAGTGTAAATTATTGATCAGCAGTGGCATAACTAACCGTCAAAATCACCGGCATGATTTAATTGATATTGATTGTTTGTCTAAACTCGGGGTCAAGAGCTTCGGAAATTTCACCCCCGAGTTGTACGGAAGTAGGTAATTATCAGTAATGGCTGTAGCTTCGGCGCGGGTATCCCAGTGTGCACGTATACAAAGTATTGACTGTGCGGAGACACTGGGCAGTAGCCCTAGCCATATAGCTGTTCATTCAGATCCAGCCAATGTGCATGCACGTATCTAGTGCTTTCTTCAAATGAATATACGGCTGTAGTCAACAAGTAATATGCCAGTCTCTGAGGAGGTTTTCTTGTGTGACTAACGGGCTGCACTTGGATTCTCCAACACGATACTCCAAATGGTGCTCTGTTTGCATACTCTAGAGCCACTCTAGAACTCAGGTCCCTTATATCATGAACTCAAAGCCATTTGCTTCCGATCGACAACATAACTTGTATATCATCCACTAACCCATGTCTTTGCTTTTTCCTCTGCAGTTTCGCTGATCTCCACCAAAGCACCATTTAACCGTAAGAGAGCAAAATTTGTCTTCTTTCATGAGGGAATGCCCGGTGAAATTCACTAATAAAGACGTGCACCAGCACGGTGGTCATACGGTCCATACAGCTGCGTTAGAAAGCAGGAATCCCCGCTGTCTGGAACCCGCCGTAGCTGCCTATAATAATTTTGTTTTGTTTTGGGGTATTTCTTTTGAAAGAGGGTAATCGGATAATGAACTGAGCGTATATAGACCCATTCGGGGAATCCTTCCCGAAGCTGCCATAGCTGGGGGCACAGCAAGACAACCCTTTGTTATGTGCATATCACCACTATCACTGAGGTGACAGATGCATTTAGTATACACAAAGGGGTTGTTATGATCGAGAACCCCTCAGACATGGCAGCGTCCACGTAGATAAAGTCGAATGGGTCTATAATAATAGTGATAACTTCACTTTGTGAAAAGCTGACTCTCGTTGAATGACAGCCTCACCGACACCATTCATGACACCCGTATAATGTGATTTCATACCGTCGTCATCATGCGCCGTTTCCTCGGAATGCCAATGTGTCGGGTGGCACTTCTGAAGTTCCCGTACTTTTTCCCGCCTCTTTATTGTCGAGTTCGAGCGTGCGCGTTCTCGTGAACACCCAGGCCTGGCAAATTCGTGTGTGTGGTGATCTTGTTCCGAGTTGCAGCGTTCTTATGTCGTGCTCGTGTGGTTCGAGCGCGAGAACAAGGTTCGCGTGTGGAGAACATGACCGCCCGAACTGGACCTTTGACGTGTTTTGTGGTTGTTAGTTTTTTATTTTTTAAATAATTTATTGTTGGTCGTTGGTACAGCGCCCGGCTGCCCGAGTGGCGAGGGTGACTGGAAGCTAGACGGCTCCAGCTGCTACCTGGCCAAGCGGAGTGGCAAGAGCTGGCAGGACGCCGAGACCTGGTGCAACCAGAACGGAGGCTACCTGGCCTCCATCCACGGCTACCGGGAGAACGACTTCATCAAGGACCTGGTAAGATAGCCGGACATCATTTTCTCCCGTACCGCTATTAAACACGTCAGATTTGAAATGTTACGACGTGAATGGAGACCAATTTGCTGGCCCGTCACTTTGATTCCGCAGAACGTCTTCATTGGACTTGCTGTATCTATACATGTTTTTGTGGGAGAGAGAGAGGGAGAGGGAGAGGCAGAGGCAGAGGCAGAGGCAGAGGCAGAAGGAGAGGGAGAGGAGGAGAGGGAGAGGGAGAAGGAGAGGGAGAGGGTGGGGGAGGAGAGGGAGAGGCAGAGGGAGAAGGAGAGGTAGAGGGAGAAGAAGAGGCAGAGGCAGAGAAACACAATAGGTCAATCCATGTGGTGTCATGGTGACGTCAAAGCAGGCCTCCCAAATGTAGCGCAAATCAAATCTCATCCCACTAAGAATTACGTTATAAGTCCCATCAAAATCCCCACACGGTGGTGTCAACGTTACGTGAAAGAATAATTTGCTCAGATTAGTCCTTTCATGACCACATTGTTTATTTCAGCACGTACAGTTCCGTACCGAATTGTTTTGAGCCCAGGGCAGCTTTTCATTGTCTTAAAAAAAATGTGTGTATACATGTATTTTATTCAGTACAGCAACGGCTTTGAGGAATGTTTTTCACATTTTGCAGATACCGTTTTCGTTCTCCGACTTCTGGATCGGCTACTCCAAGCTGTACGATGGAACTATCGGAGATGATTATAGGCAAGTGGACTTGCCGTGTGTTCACTTGAGAAGTCACACCGGGCTGTGTATATAATGACACCAATACACACCTTAAATCAAGTTTGGCAACTTTTGGTCGAAATATTAACTACATGTAATTATATAAAATGTAAATCAAAGTTCAGTCAAGGCCTAGTCAAAGTTTTCTTGGCCAAATTTTCGATTTGTTCAAAAGTTACCAGTCAGTTTTTCCTTTGTTTGTTTGACTTGAATTACAAAAATCTGCATCCACTTGGTACGATCCCCGAGCTGCTGTAGCCAGATTTACAACAATTAGTTGTTTGCATGAAATGCAAGCGAGGTGTGATCCCTGGAGATATACGGCAGGTAGTGGTTGTATGCTTCTGACTGGCGCCCCACCCCGCCAAAGACTAATTTTTAACTAGTTGAGAAGGCCACCATCTAAGGACTGAATAGCTCGGTATAGCAAGATCACTGGTACGTCACTGGACTTGAAGCAAGTCCCGGTCCAGTCAAAGGTTTCCTTGCCATCCTTTTTTTTCATTTGATATAAATTCCACACGAATTTTAGCATTTTTTTTAGCGATGTTTGTCTGACCTCTTGCACGCCAGGTGGACGGACAAGAGCAACCCATCCTTTGAACTGTGGGACGACGGCCAGCCGAACGACCACCAGGGTGCACAGAAATGCGCTCACATTAACTGGGGTGAGTGCGAATGGGAGCATCTCGCGATGGAGAATATTGTAGATTGGAAGGTTTTCACTGATGGGACCACGATACGGAGACTTGGAGAGTGCTGTGGTGGCACCACAAACCGAGAAGAACCATACTCAATCGACGTATCAGGCAGCTGGGATGCCTGAGCTGTCTGAATTTTCAGGCATCGGGCAAAGCACAAGTCATTCAGTGTTTATTACGTAGAGCAGGGCAAATAAACCCTCATTTAATTACATTCTCCTCGATGCAAACATCATGTTATATTATATGATGGAAGGATTTGCCCTACCCGACGTAGGCATGTGATTGACTCTACATGCTCAATGCTTTTTGCCGATCGGCCGCTTTCTAGTGCAGACGTCTTTATCATTAATTTTTTGACCATCGGGCTGGTCGATGTCGTGTGGCAGATCAGATTCTACGTTGCGGTGGGTACCGCGTTGCAAAATAGGCGATCTTGCGTCGAGGGGGTGTATTAATTCAATGACGGTTTGGCCAGCTCGGTGTGTAATTAGCGCCGCATGAAAGCAGAGTTGGACTCCCACCAGAGCTGCCTGTTCTTTTTAGTAAGCAGTCGGGTAAAGGACCAAACATGCAGTGCTAAATCAACGCCGAGTAGGGCTGAAAAATGTCTTTGAATTACGCTCTCGTCATGAAAGCATTGATTTAACACACTTTCGGCACAGTCTTTTTTTAAAGGACGAGAGGAAAACTCATCATCTCGCTTTAACAGCATTGATGGTTGAGAGAGGGCGTGCTTATCATTTCGATGGCCGCCTGTCTACTTATAAAATACCCCTTACAGACGGGACGTGGGCGGACTCGAACTGCGGCGACGAGCAGGGCTTCGTCTGCAAGCGGGACAAGGACAACACCGACCCCATCGTGGTGCCGCCGCTGCCGCCCACCGAGGGCAACTGCCCGCAGGGCTGGTCCCGGATCGGCCCGGGCTGCTACCAGCTGCGGGCCGCGGAGGCCGACCTCAGGACCTGGGAGGATGCCCGGACCGAGTGCCAGAAGGCGGACGGCGGAGACCTGGCCAGCATCCACGACCAGGGAGTACAGTGTGAGCCTCCTTGGGGGGGGGGTGGGGGTTTGGGGGATGGTTCCTGTAAACTTGAATACGGACAAAATGTGACAATTAAACTTCAGACTGGTTTCATCAGTGGCCGAACGGAAAATTTTAAAAGTTAGAAGGGCCTGATGTTTTGATCTGAGCGAGACCTTTCTAGTTTTAAGAGACAGAGAGGTCTTGCTGGGATCGAAGCGTCAAACCCTCCAAACTTTGAAGTCCTGTCGTGGGACAATTCACAATGAGGGTTTGCCCTAAGTATCTGAACTGCAGTTTGCTTTAGGCTACAGCATTTTTAAAGGAAAAAAGGCAGCCCAAGTATAGCGTTGGCCAAAGAACTCTACCAGTAGTTACCATTCATGAATTGTTATGTGTGTTTTTTCGAAGTATCAGTTCATTAGAGTATTGAAAAGAAAGGTAGTGCTTTTCCCAACTTTGACCATCAGACTTTATTCACCGATGAGGCCTTTTCTGTCTCAACGAAAAAAAAATCGCAAATGCTTCCCGGTTCTCATGACAAACCCCGTGCACGCTTGGGTCTTTTCGCAGCTCTCCTGACCTCCTTCCTCAAGTCGCACGCCGGCCACATGTGGGTGGGGCTACGGGCAGGCACGGCCGGTTGGTGGGGCTACCACTGGGTGGACCAGAGCAACGTGGACTACGAGCACTGGGCCAAGAACCAGCCGGACGCCTTCTACGTGAGTCTCTCGGTGGCACCGACGTCATAACAAAAACCAGAATGTGAAATTATCATAGGGCTACACCTCCCCAAATCAGTCCCAAACTAACTGACACTGTTGGTGTACTGACCGCACCGAATACAAACGAACAAAAATACGTTTAATTTTTATTTCTTTATTTTTTACAGTTCATACAATAATCAAGCGAGATACTCCATTGTTCACTAACTGAAAGAGTAGGGTTTTTGTTCTTACAAATCCCACGTGTTTGTATCACAGACATAAATAATCTGCAGACAGACAACAGAGGGCGCCAGATCTGTGTAAGTCGCCATTTTGGGGAAACCACAGGCAAAACTGTAGGGCGGCCGCCGCGGCATAGCGCCGTAAACTATGGGCCTTTTCGAAATCACGCCACGAGCTCAGATTCGTTCTCGTCATCTAAACTTGTGCTTTCATCTACGATGTTGAAGCGTACTGTTCTCTTATTCAGAGCGGAACAGAGCACGTTTTAGAGTACAGTATAGCCCCAATTATACCCAGCAATCATAAATGTGACCCGGCACATCATAATGAGGAATAACCCCCACTTTTGGGATTTTGAGATTTTCTAATAATGAGAAAGAGTGTGACATTAGCTTTCAAATGATATCAAAATTTCCTTCAATACATTAACTTTCCGAAAATACAAAAACAAAGAAAACTGATTTTTAATCGAATTGAGAAGATACTTTGAATTTAGGCGTTGTTTACTCGAAAAGTGTTTTGTCGGGATATTCCCCATGTCGCTGTGCCGGGTCGTAAATGAACCCGCTGCCTGAGGCAGAGCCTGAACCAGAGCCAGAGCTGCGTTTTCAAAAAGGCTTTACAGGCAATGAGCACACGTTAAGTCAAACGTACACAACAGGACCTCAAGTCAGTTCCCCCAATAGCGTTGCGGTACTCTAGATCGCTGATTTCAATGGGCGCTGCCAGTGTGTAGGTTATCTATCTATGTCTGTGAATTGAATGAGGCAGAGTCGGTCCGCATTTGAAGGTAACCATTGTTCTCTTTTTCTGCTATGGTCCCTGTAGGATTCCGGCCAGTGCGTAGTCATGGTCAACGACCCAGACTACCCGGGCCGATGGGACGATGTTGACTGCTCTGATAAACACGGCTACCTCTGCTTCCAGCCACCGGGTACGAGACAATTAGCTGGGGCCTGCAAAAAAAAGGGGGGGTATAGTAATCTCACCTTAACTTGTACTTTGCACCTTGAAGATGTAGTCCCCGAAGTCCTTCTCAAGGAAAGGTATATCAGCCCTGGCGAGAGTGGTTTAACTTACCAGTCAGTTTCATTAGCTTGGGGCTGTGGCATTATTAATTAATATATTTATTTATTTATTATTACATTTATTTACCCAGGGTAAGCCCAATCAGCATAAAGCTGGTTTCCATTGGGGCCCTGCATATAGTAAAATGTTTCAGTAAAATTATTCAGTTTGCTGTTGAAAATATAAGTGATTTTTAGATTCAGTGCGTTTCTGCGAGAGGTTGTTTCGGTACGATAGTCTTCCTGGGAAGAATGAGTTTGCCAGTTGTGTCGTAGAGATGAATTTGAAAATGAAGATCATACTGCTGGTCACGAGACCTTCGCTGTCTGGATGCTTTTCTAGAGGCATAATTCTATCTATAGGTAGGCCTGTAGTTGGAGTTCACGTGCTATCTTGTAAACTCTCGACAAACCATGTGGTATTTGCCTGACTCTACTTCATGGAGATTAAAATACACTCAAGTCCTCCTTGCTTTAACCTCCTACCTATCAGCTTTGATGTGATGGACTGTCAATAACTATCCTCAGTCACCTGAAGACGAACAGAGTACACTGTTCGAAACGTCCAGTTCAGAACGACACATACTCACAAGAGAGAATTTACATGGTGTCACTGCAAACCTAATTACTCCTGCTATTCTCACCATGAAAACATTCAAATCTCACTTATCGAATGATGTCAACAATCGTCTATTCAATTCAAGATTGCCGATAGTAAATAGTAAAAAAAACCGCAGTGGCTGTTGTTACGGCAGTCGTCCGTGTGGTTCCCTGACTTCACAGTATTTGTCAGGATGTTTAGCTCTTGGAACCAGACTATCAGCTAATAGACTGGTTCAACCAGCCTGAAATGCTGATGAAATAGTCAGGGAACCACACGGACGACTGCCGTAACAACAGCCACTGCCTCTTCATTATCCACCGATGACGGGGATGCCGCCATTACAGACCCCGCTCTGCCCACGGTGGCGCCCCCTAGCGGCAGCTGCGACCTCCCGGGCTACCAGGCGTACTTCGACGACTGCTTCAAGCTGAACCCGACCCGGCTGACGTTGGACGACGCCCGGCAGGCGTGCCGTAGCGAGGGGGCCGAGCTGGCCATGCTCAGGGACGGCTTCGCCGAGGCCTACGTGGTGGCCAACCTTCTGTACGGCCAGGACGTGTCCGACGCCTGGATAGGGTTCAAAGCCGACAACGTGAGTTCCTCCTTGTCCTCTTGACCCATTCCTAGGGCGTGCAAAGTTGACATCTCTAGTTTCTTAAAATTTGGTGGGCCTGACGTTTCGATCCTAGCAGGACCTTTCTCAAACGCAGGATCTTTCTCACTCTGCCTTTGAGAAAGGTCCTGCTAGGATCGAAACGTCAGGCCCACCAAATTTTAAGATTTACATTTTGGTAATTTTAGTCAGTAAGCAGTTTGCAACATTTTTGTATATCATCTCTAGTTTCTAATAGAGATATATCTATTTCTGATTGAGCTAGTTCTTCTTCTTAAAATTTAGTGGGCCTGACGTTTCGATCCTAGCAGGACCTTCCTCAAAGGCAAGACCTTGCCTTTGAGGAAGGTCCTGCTAGGATCGAAACGTCAGGCCCACTCAATTTTAAGATTTGCATTTTGGTAATTTTAGTCATTAAGCAGTTTGCAACATTTTTATCACTTTAGTTCTTCTTCTAATAGAGCAGCTAACTCTATTTCTATTTCCAATACAGATATCTGTTTCTAAAAGAGATAATTTGTTTCAAATAGCTGCAGTCGAGCAATATTGACCCATTGCTTCAGTGGGCATTAATTTCATTTCATTATCATTTCACAGGGAGGAAAATAGAACATAAAAAGTTAAAGAAAAAACAGAAAAAAGACAATTGAAACCATATCATGACAATATAAATTCTGAAGAGACCCCTCTCTGATTGTCAAAAATGCAAACCAAATCACAATCAAGTTGCTCTCCTAAAGACTGATAAAAAAAACCTGTCATTCAGAATACAAACCACGACACCTAATACAAAAATGTCACATACATGTATATACGTCGATAACATTAATCGGTCAACATGTTGGTAGTATGTCAAGTTCAAATTGACTCCTGGTCATGAAATTGACCCCAAGACAAGAACTAAACGATAACATTAATCGGTCAACATGTTGGTAGTATGTCAAGTTCAAATTGACTTCTGGTCATGAAATTGACCCCAAGACAGAACGACTGAAAGACAACCACTGTGTATCTGTCCTCTGTTGTCCCTCGCCGTGATTCGAAACTCTACAGAGCACTGGGACCTTTAAGTGGCTGGACGGCTGGCCGGATACCTACACCAACTGGTCGCCCCTGAACCCGACCAACTGGGGCAACTGCGTCATCCTGAGGGACAAAGCCGACTGGGTCAACAAAAAGTGCGCCAACAAGTACTCCTCTATCTGCCACACCACCACCACGCTATGTAAGACATTCACCGTCCTCTCTCTCCTCTGCCTCTCTCTCCCCTGCCTCTCTCTGCCTCTCTCTCTCTCCTCTGCCTCTCTCTGCCTCTCCCTGCCTCTTTCTACCTCTTTCTCTCCTCTGCCGCTATCTGCCTCTCTCT
The DNA here is from genome assembly GCA_949987565.1 of Luidia sarsii. Taxonomy (NCBI): domain Eukaryota; kingdom Metazoa; phylum Echinodermata; class Asteroidea; order Paxillosida; family Luidiidae; genus Luidia; species Luidia sarsii. The sequence goes on from OX465106.1 coordinate 20,060,008, forward strand.
GCCTCACCTGACGCTCTCTGCTTCTCTCTGCCTCTTTCCTCCTCTCTCTCTCCTCTGCCTCTCTCTGACTCTCTCTGCCTCCTCTGCCTCTCTATCTCTGCCTCTCTCTGCCTCTGTCTCCCTCTTTCTCTCCTCTGCTTCTATCTGCCTCTCTCTGCCTCTCTCTCTATCAGACTCCCCCTCTCCCTCCCTCCCTTTCTCTCTCTCTTTCTCTTGTTCCCATCTGTCTTTCTCTCTTTAGTTATGCTTCATCTATCTGTCTCCCTCTCCCTCCCCTCTATGATCTCTCCTTCTTTTTCTCTCTCCCCTTTCTCTATCTTTCCCTTTCCCCCTCAGTATATATTTTCCCTCACTCTCTCTTTCTCTTTGTATCCCATCCATCCTTTGACTAGAGAGTAATACACGTACTATATAATACCTTTTTCCCAGCCAAGTGAAAGAGGTATAGTGAAACTTGTAATCACCGATAATGATCTATTGAGACTTGACCTCCAAAGAGGCAACACAATAATATTTATCACAAGAAGGAGGATAGGAGTTCGGGTCCAATGTAGCCACATAGGTATGTGGGTTTTGAATAACGTTTTGGTGATGTGGTACCCGTTGCATTTTCGGTTTTGGTGATTGATGCTCGTGTGAATGAAGATGAACCGATCCTGATGTACAGTATATATGAGATGTATTGAGGCGTTTCGGGTTCACCCACGATAATGGCATGTTTGTCTCTTTCTTGCTTGGTTTCCTCCACCCCTCTCCTCCCGTCCTTCGACCTTCCAGTTACTCCGCCGCCCGACCCACCCTCCATCCCAGGGAGCTGTCCCCAGGGCTGGGTGCCGTTCGGCGACAGCTGCTACATGTTCAGCGCCGAGGAGAACTTCTCGCCGTGGTACGAGGCCGAGTATCGCTGCAACAAGGAGTACGACGGCGCCCACCTCGTCTCCATCCACAGCAAGGCCGAGAACGCCTTCGTCCAGGAGAACACGGCCAACATCTTCCCCTGGAACGGGATCTGGCTGGACCTCACCCGCAACGAAACCGGTCAGTCTGTGCTCGAATTGAAATGCCGGGTTGCGTCGGCATTGTCGTTTGGTTTGGTTAGGTTGGGTTTAGTTTGGTTGGGGTGGGATGGGTTGGCTTGGGATAGGTTTTGGTTGGGATGGGATGGGTCGACTTTGGTTGGGTTTTGGTTGGAATGGGATGGGTCTGCTTTGGTTTGGCTTTGGTTGGGAAGATTTTGGGTGGACTATTGGTGGGGATTGGTTGGTTTGGTTCGAGTGTGTTTGGTTAGGTTGGGATGGGATGGGATGGGATGGGATGGGATGGGTCGGCTTTGGTTTAGTTTGGATGGGGATGACTTTGGTTGGATTATAGGCTGGGTTTGTTTGTTTTTGGGTTTTTTTTTTTTTTTTTTAGTTAGGTTGAGCTGGATATGACTTGAAGGTTTGCATGGTGGAAATATTCATCTTTTCATAGCCACACTCCTTCTTGGAAGAGAAGCGCTAGACGGCGTCACCGCAAACCTTCCACTTATGCTGCGCTGGGTTGGGTTGAGCTGGGTTTGAGTTTAAACTGGAGTGTGACTGGGTTAGTTCGGGATGGGTTTGGTTGGTCTGGCTAGGTCAGAAGCGTGATTGAAAAGAGACATCGAGATAAAGGATGAAATTGGGCAAGATGTTTCGTCCTTCCTCTGAGCCCTATCCGACCGGTTGACAAACCTACAATCATCGTATAGACTAACTTCACTCAACACATCCTTCTGTCGTCCCCACACTCCCCCCGGCCCCCAGCTCCCAACCAGTACGACTTCATGTGGAACGACGGCACTCCGGTGGACTACACCAACTGGAAGATCGGGGCCCCAGGATCCTCGGTCGAGTCAGACAACTGCGTCGCCATGTTGCCCAAGGAGTACGGCAAGTGGGAGACGGAGGACTGCTCGTACAGCAATCGCTTCGTCTGCAAGAAGCCCAAAGGTATGTGACCGGTGGGTGGTATATAGTAACGGTAGTCTATGTAGCTGTGGCCAGTAAAACTGGTTTGTGGCCATTAGAACTTGCCTAGTTTACTGTGGCCATTAAAACTGGCCTTTGCCCAGTAAAACTGGTCTGTGGCCATTAAAACTGATCTGTTGTCTGTTAAACTGATCTGTGGAATTAAAAGTGGCCTATGGCCAGTAAAACTGATCCGTGGTAGTAAAACTGATATGTAGCCAGTAAAATTTGCCTGTGGCCAGTAAAAGTGATCTGTGGCCACTAAAATTGGCCTACGGCCAGTAAAACTGGTTTGTGGCCATTAAAACTGGCCCGTGGCCATTACCTGAAGCCGTGGAAAATCACTCGCCTGATTGGCCCGATCCATTCCAGGAGCAATAAGGGCATAACGATAGGCTTATGCGGGAGCGCTGAAAGACACCGGTCTTTTTTTAGTCTTCTATAGCAACTGATAATAATATGATTAGAATTTAACTCTTTGTAGAACCTGGTTAATGGGGGTAATTCCATTGCTTTAGAGATCTTCCATTGTTGATAGGCCTATCCCATCTCGATTTGATACAGAATGTGACTTTCAATTTTCAGACCAGATATTCGTAGGTCATGAGCTCGCTTTACTAGTGTCTTATAAATTACTTGAACAAAAGTAATTCCCTGCATTTGACTAAAGATGTACTTACGCATTTCAACATTTACTTTTTTTCTCCATCCAACCTGCTCTGCCTACGTACCGGTACACAGTTACTAACCCGGGTAAGTCTGTTTCACAAAGTCGGTAGTCTAACCATCTCTCCCTGCCACTGGGTTTTTAGGGAGCCCAAATTAAACAGTTTTTTTTCTTCAAACTGTTCTATGGCTTCAGCTGTGCTCCTCACCAAGTTTAATTTGCGATTATTATGCTAACCATAACCGAAGTTTTTAAAAAAGAACACTGTTGACTCTCTTTCATTTTACTTTTGAAATACGCACTTCAAATGATTCATCTCCGATAGAATTTGATATTAGCGCTAGACTTGGTTTGGATTTCAGCTAAAGAGATCGAAATTGTGGAGACGTATAAGGGATTAATTAATCGAAGAACAATGAGAATTTTACCTCTGACTTTTTTGTGATCTCTGGTTTGAGGGAGGGAGGTTTTGGGCAGAAGCAGAAGAAGAGTTGGTGGGACTTTTTGTAACCCAAAAGAAAACAAGTGTATCAAGTTTGGTATCAAAAGATATGAAAGATTAGTCTGCTATCTATAAAGGTTGAACAGAGCTTTTTTCTCTAAATGTATTTTTTTGGCGGCAAAACAAGCATTGAAAACATTCTCTTTCTCACTGGAAACGTGGTTTTGTGCAAAGCAATCCCGTACAGGGCTGTACACAGTCCTCAATGAGAATGCGGTCACGCACGGGCGGAAGCCAATACACAATGTATGGTGCTCGAAGGGTTAAAGGATATTCTTGTGGAAGTATATCGACAGAAATTGTCTTTGGCAATTTTTGGAATTGTTTGGTTATTGTTGTTGTTGTTGTTGTTGTTTGTCGAAGTGGGCGGCTGCGAGAAGGGCTGGCTGCGGATGGATAACTGGTGCTACGGGGCTTTCGGCAGCTTCGAGCCGGAGATGAAGACGTGGCTAGATGCCCAGCAGGACTGCGTGGCCAAGGGAGGAACGCTGGCCACCGTCTACGGCCAGAATGTCCAGTGTAAGTCTCGACGCTTGCATCGGCAGACTGCAGGCAGGCTCCTGGCGTCATGCACCGGTGCGCCTTCGGGACAATATAGCGCGCTCCGCGGAGCGATCGTTGAAAATTCAAAAAAAAAAATTATCTCCCCCATAACAGCAGCTCTTCGAGCGCCCAAATTTTCACGGAATGTCTGATGATACCATCACAAACTTCCTGATGAGTCGGTGACAATTATCTATAATTTGGAATGTCGGGAAATTGGGCACTTTGCAAATAGTGTACCCTTCCTTTAAAGCCCCTACACAACATTGGTCGAGGTCAAACTGATCCAACATATGCATGAAATAGCACACCTGTAAAAATTTCAGCTCAATCCGCCAACCGAGTCTCGAGAAAATCGTGAAATCCGCTTCATTTGTTTAGCGAAAATGCAGCGTTCAACAATAGCTTAGATCTCGGTGAGACGTAAACTATTTCTATGACTCATTTTTCCCAAAATACAACATTTTAGGCAAAAATATTTCAGTGAGAGGTTTCTATTATAACCATCTTCAAACTGTATAAGTTTCATGTACATCTGTGAACATTTCTGTTTTTCGATCTTACCAATGTTGTATAGGGGCTTTAACACCAAGTCGACGTTTTATAGCTACTGATTTGGTCTCGGTCGGTCACTTAAACTCTTCATTTGTTTTTAACGTACAGCACTACTCGAGGCCATGTTCATCTTCATGCTTCGCTCCACCAGCGCCTGGATAGGCCTGAACAAGAGAGCCACCGGCTTCTACCAGTGGAGCGACGGCACCCCCTTCAACTTCCAGCACTGGGACGACAACAACCCAATCGATGTATGGAAAATACAGCTTTTCTTGGAGTCTGGATCAGTTTCACAATGTCTTCTCCTTCTCCTTCATCTTCTTCATTTTTCTTCTTCTTCTTCTTCTTCTTTGAATGCATTTATATCATCGAAGTCTTTCCCCAACATCAAATGTTGCTTTCCCTTTCATTGAATGTTTTTGTTTCCATTTATGATATTCCGTGTTTTTTGTTTTCCCATTGTACGATTGTTTTCCCCTTTTTTATTTTGTATTATTTGTTTTTTTGTTTCATTTGAAAAATAAAGTTTTCCTTTGAAAAGTAAAAGAAAGTGTCTTCTTCTTCTTCTTCTTCTTTTTCTTGTTCTTTTTCTTGTTATTCTTTTCCTTTTTCTTGTTCTTTCTCTTCTTCTTTTTTCTTGTTCTTCGTCTTCTTCTTCTTCTTCTTCTTCTTCTTCTTCTTCTTCTTCTTCTACTGCTTCTTCTTCTTCTTCTTCTTCTTCTACTGCTTCTTCTTCTTCTTCTTTTTCTTCTTTACTTGTTTAAATTGTTAAAATTTCTGTTTATCGTCATGTATATTCATTATTTGTTTACTTTCATGTATGTCTATTCATATCAAATGGATTAAAAATAAAGTTTCCATTTCCAAAAAATTCTTCTTCTGTTTCCCCTTCTTCTTCTATGCCTTCGTCTTCTTCTTCGTCACCTTCTTCTTCTTCTTCTTCTCCTCTCTCGTCTTTTCATTCTTCGTACTATGTTCCTTCCTCTTGTTTTCATTTTCTTCACCTCCTCCTCCACCTCCGTGTTGTTCTTAGTCTTCCTGTTGTTCTTGTTAATATTGTTCTTCTCTTTTATCTTTCCCCTCTCTTTCTCCTTTCCCCTCCCCTATTCCTCTCTCCCTCTGAAAATTAACCTGAAGTCTACCTATTTCCTTTGCTCCTACCTTTGAGGAAGGTCCTGCTAGGATCGAAACGTCAGGCCCACTAAATTTTAAGATTTGCATTTTGGTAATTTTAGTCAGTAAACAGTTTGCAACATGTTTGTATTATCACTTTATTTCCTTTGCTGTTCATTTCACCTCCAAGGACGCAAACAGCCAGTGCGTGTTCATGTGGTACAGTGAGAAGAGGCCGGGATTCTGGAAGAACTTCCCCTGTGGCGAGAGCGGAATACGAGACCCAAGGGAGGGCTACTTCTGCCAGAAACCACCCGGTAAGTTTCGGAAATTCAGTATTTATCGTCGACGTCGTCATCACATGGCCGTCAATGCAGTCAATGGGCGGGGAGCGGCCAGTCCTGTCTCCAGTACCCCACTTTTGAAAGTAAAGGGGACATCATATCATTTGTCCCCCATGCACTGTGGGGGTTCAGAAGTCTGGGAAAAGCAGATATGGAAAAACAGAAATAATTGGTAACTATATGAATTATTTAACAAGACACACACCTTTACTTACCAGTGAAGACCCTTTGAAGTAGATAACATACACTATATTATAAGTTCGGTGCATATTACAAGCATGCAAATGCAAATAGCTCCCTACCTTGCCGGGGGATCAAATCCCAGGGTTTCTACGCACAAGGTGGAGGCACAGTGCAGTGTGAAAGGTTATTTGTGGTGTGACACCATGTATAATAAATTAAGCCATTTCTTTCGAGGAGTGTGGCTCTGCATGGATATAAACATGAGCCATACTCCTGACAGAGACGGGGACTTATTACACTGATTGGGATGGTGATATATCCACAGATCCCAGCCTGCCCGTGTACCCGACGGGTATCGTCTGCTCCCAGGAGGGCTACTTCCGCTACGGCGATATCTGCTACAAGGTCTACGATCAGCCGGGCCAGCGCCGGCAATACGACGAGGCCAACGCCCGCTGCCAGGAGGACGGAGCCACGCTGCCCAGCATCCACAACGGCTACAGCGAGGCCTTCATGGAGACACTGCTGTACTACTACCACATCGCCGACGCCTGGATCGGCCTCCAGAAAAAGACGGTGAGCCGTCAAGGCGATCACTATCACACAGCAGGAAATGACGGCGTGATTCCGCGGCGTGGATCTCCTCAGAACCACGCCCGATGAAGCAGAAATAATTATTATACCAATGCAAATCTACCAAAAATACATGCGAATTCGCAATAGTGCGCCCTCAAGAGTTTGCAACGCGTTGACCGATCGCAATGCGTGGAATCTGTCGACCCAGGCGCCTGGAAAGGTTCGACAGATTCCGCACATTGTGACGATTGGCCAAATGATTTGCAATATGTAGGCCGAAGTAAAGGGCGCCCCCATGTTCGTCCATAGAAAGAGCATGTACGTAGCGTCATGGCAAATTTGAACGCGCGTCACACTCCGCAGTGCTCTTTGCTTCCGCTAGTCGGGTTCCCCTTGGCATTTTACAGTATCCCGACGCTGAATGTTTCGAAACCAGTTTGCATGATAATAATATTATCATTTAATTTGCATGATAATTATCATACAACTTGCATGATAATTATCAAATAATTTACATGATAATTACCATATAATTTGCATGATAATTATCATATAGTTTGCATGATAATTATCATATAATTTGCATGATAATTATCATATAATTTGAAGGATAATTATCGTATAATTTGCATGATAATTATCATATAATTTGCATGATAAGAGGGAAGGATTCACCAAAACCATTGTTCGTGTTCTTCCTGTCATAGAAATAAGGTAAGACGAATGGTGGCGGTTGAGACGACGCCAATCAAAATGAGAACATGTCGACCAGAGATCAAGACAAAAAGAAACAGGGAAATTAATTGACAAGACTACCATTCTTGAAGTTTTGTAGATATGATAGGAATTTTGCGTTGAGGAGAATGTAATTCAAGAAGGGTTTTCTCTATTCGACGTATAAAATAATAAGCACAGGTTCTCAGAACTGTGTCCGACTGCTAGCTGGAAAAAATCAGCCGGCAGTCGTGTAAAGCACTGAGCAAACAGTGCTGAATACGTGGATGGAGTTGTTCAAAGAGGTTTAGCCCTTACTCGACGTGGTAAACACTGAATACTCAGTGCTTTGCCAGGTGCCTGATAAAAATATTTCAGGCAGCCCGGGCAGGATTCGAACCCGCGACTCCCGAATTCTAGTACGGACGTCATCCCGCCCGAGCTGCCTGAAATATTGTTATCGGGCACCGGGCAAAGCACTGAGCATTCAGTGTTTACCACGTCGAGTAAACCTCTTTGAATAACATTCTCCTCGACACAAACATCATGACGTTGAGTAGGGCAAACCCTCGTTGGATGTTGACTTTCTTGTGTACCGGTACATCCCAATAAAAGCACTTGATCAGTGCTTTGAAATAGGAGATGCCAGCCCCCTCCCTCCCATAGAAAAAAAAATGGCACATGACTTTTTGGTTTTTCTCCACTGTCATGGCACACAGTCCAAGGGCGAGTTCGTGTGGATGAACAATGACACGGTGGACTATCTGAACTGGGACGACGGAGAGCCAAGTAACGGGGCCAATGACCGCTGTGTCCGGATCAGCGGCGGGGAGAAGTGGGACGCCGTCGCCTGTGACACTCCGCACAACTTCATCTGTCAGTTGCGTACGTTAACCGCACAGGGGTATATAAAAAAGGGTGGGGAAGGGGGTGGGTGTATCGGGTAGGGGTGGGTGGATTGGGTAAGGGATGGGTGGGTCTGGAAGGGGATGCTTTAGTCGGGTAGGGGAGGGTGGAGTAGAGAGGGGGTGGGTGTGTTGGGAAGGGGATGGGTGGGTGGGATCGGGGATGGGTGGGTCAGGTAGGGGATGGGTGGATAGGGAAGGGTGTGGGTTGGTCGGGAAGGGGATGGGTGGGTCAGGAAGGGGATGGGAGTGTCAGGAAGGGAATGGATGGGTAAAGAGGATTGGTGGGTTGGGAAGGGGATGGGTGGATCGGGTAGGGGTGGGTGGTTTGGGTTAAGGATTGGTGGGTCGGAAAGGGGGTGCATAAGTCGGGTAGATGAGGGTAGAGTAGAGGGGATGGGTGTGTTGGGAAGGGGATGGGTGGGTCGGGAAGGGGATGGATGGGTCGGGAAGGTGATGGGTGGGTCGGGTAGGGAAGAGCTGGGATGGGGTAAGAGGTCGGTGATCAGTTGTTAAGGCGTCTGCATTAGAGGGTTGCGGGTTCGAGTTCCGCCCAAGCTGCCTGAATTTTCTCAGCAGGCAATCGGGCAAGGGACTGAGTAAACAGTGCTTATTACGTCCAGCAGGGCAAACCCTCATCGAAAGCTATAATTACACAACGACTAAAAGGATCAAATGTAAATGTGAATCAAATCGGCACATTTACTCGGTGAACAAGGCTTGACTATAATGTTTAATTATACATTCCTCCATATGTCCTTTTCTTAAAGCTGCACCAATACGAGTTTAAGCTAAAACAAAAAATACCGCCAAATAAAAACTTCAGTAAAATCTAAAATAATGTTGAACTCAAGATGTATGCGAATGTTTTGGTCATTTCATCTTATTATTAATGTTATCTCAACATAAACAAATGAAACGAAAACAGATATCAACCATTAGAAGGGCCTGATGACGTTTCGATCCTAGCAGGACCTTTCTCAGAGGCTGCCTCTGAGAAAGGTCCTGCTATAAGGGTCGAAACTTCAGGCCTCCCCATTTATTGATATTTAAAAACAAAATTGCCAATTTAGGTAGTAAGCAATTTGCAACATTTTTGCACATAGCCTAAACATATTATCACTGCAATACAATGGAAGGTTGCCTGGACCTGGATTTGTGGCACGACAGGCCTAAAATACATTAAACCAGAGACCTCTTTGTTATACTGGTGATTTTATCAATTTTTTTGTTTTCTTATACCCTTGTCTTACAGTTGAACTTGCGCCCACAACAACAGGTAAGTGCACTATTTTAATGTACACCCTAAATGGTAACAGCAACGGTGGATATACTGATGGCACGGTGCCAAGTTTTGGTGTCTCCACTGGAACGGCAAAGCTACCGGCATTTGCAGCCACTTGATGACCACACCGGTCGACCTTTTGTGTTATTGGAATTCAGACGAGTGGGGCGGTTGGCACTCACCTCATATAGTCAAGGCGCCGGACGCGTATTTTTTTTCGTAGGAAGGTTAGGGGCAATTTTCATTAAACAACATACATTGGCGTGTCGATTTGTTTTAAAGAAAAAAAATTACGACAGAACAAGATTAAGACACGCCCAATGTATGACAATTGCCCCTAACCCTCCTGCGAAAAAAAAGCGCGCCGGACAGAGGCCAGCAATCAAAGAGTTCGGAAAAGGTCAGGAAGGTTGTAAACCGGAGAGGATACGTGAAACCGAATGCAATTCAGCAATTCAGGAACTCGACGTTTCGAACAGTATACTCTGCTCGTCTTCAGGAGAATGAAGACTCTGCTCGTCCTGAAGACGAGCAGAGTGCACTGTTCGAAACGTCGAGTTCCTCCGGTTCTTTTCAGAACCACACTTACTCACAAAAGAGAATTTACATGGTGTCTCCGCAAACCTATTTATCCTGATATTCTCACCATGCAAACCTTCAAATCTCAAGTATACATTCTCCTGGACGTAAAAGCATAATGATATCATATCTCGGCGAACTAAGTGACCCGATCGGCCTTCTTGAACTTCTTCTCATCTCCTTGCAGCTGGACCGTTGCCTCCCGTGACGCCAGGGAAGCAAGCAGGTAAAACTCGCACCTCCGAACGATGCTGACCCATTGACGCAACCCGGCACAGAGGCATTCCCAGCCGTCGATAACAAACATTACTGGTTTGGCAAAATAAGTCAAAATAAGCCAAATGCAAAAGTGCTGTAGCTAGGTTTACACCAATTGTGACCCGGCACAGCGACATGAGGAATATCCCACCAAAACACTATTCGAGTAAACAACGCCTGAAGTCAAAGTATCTTCTCAATTCGATAATTTTGTGTGTGTGTGTGTGTGGAAAGTTCATGTATTGGAGGATATTATGTCCAAAGGATTTTTCCGAAATCCGTCTCTAAATGTGGAAAAAACGAGGATTTCGGGGGAGTGTTTGTGTACTGTTTTCATGAAAATGTAAAGTTCCTGCCTTTTTGAATGGCCGCTTTCGAGGAGTTAGACTGGCGCTGCTATATTGTGTCTGGTGCCAAATGAACGAGCGAAGTCCCCTTGTACTATTTACGACAAAGTTCACACGGAAATAATTTTGATATCATTTGAAAGCTAATGTTATACTCTTTCACATCATTAGAAAATCTCAAAGTCTCAAAAGTGGGGGTTATTCCTCATTATGCTGTGCCGGGTCACAATTTTTTTTTTTTTTTTAAGCGTGGGGGTGGGGGCGTGATCCCTTGAGTTATGGTGCCCCACCCGGGCAAAGACTAGCTGACTATTCGGATAGGCCATCATGTAAGGGCTGGATAGCTCATCAGATGGTAAGAGCGCGGGTACGCAAACCTGGAAGTCTGTTCTCAGACCCACACAAACTCAAAAAAGAAGAGAGAAAAAAGCCCATGAGTATATACACGGCGTTTTGTCTGTCTTTTTTGTTCGGCTCTTATTCGGCGCCAGGGAAAGTTATTTATCTGCCTCCCTGTCTATGAGTCTGTCTGTCTGTCCGTGTGTATGTGTGCCTGCCTGCTAGCCTACCTGCCTGTCTATCTATCTATCTGTCTGTTTGACCGTCTCTTTTTTCTTAATTGCTCGTGTCATTTATTTTTAGGTATGAGCGGGGGCGCCGTGGCCGGAATGATCATCGGCATTGTGGTGGCCGTCATCCTCTGCATCGTCCTCGTCTACTTCGTGCTGATGAAAACCCGCCAGGGCGGGGCGAGCCTGAAGGACCCCACCGAGCAGGCGGGCACCACGGGCTTCGACAACGTCCTCTACACCACCTCCGCCGAGGGCGCGGTGGCCTTCGACGCCAATGCGGGAGGGGACGGGGGCGGGCCATCCCCCGCCCCCGCCCCCACCGCCGGGAAGTCCGGCAAGACGGGGACGGTGATGGGCTTCGACAACGTCCTGTACGCGTCCGCCACCGAGGGGGTCGACAGCGGCGGCGGGATGAGCGAGGCGTAGACGCCCTCACGGAGCGCCGATGCCAGCGAGGTGGGGCATACTGCCGCGCTCCAGTGGCGTCGTGATTATACCGTGTTCACGAGTTCACTAGTCATAAAGAGGCGGAGTCCAATCGTCTGGTAACTCGTGGTCACCAGTCGTGAACTGGAGGCAGAAATCTTGTCTCCATTTCACAACTTAACAACAAAATGGGGTCAACTTATAGGTCAGAAGGTCAAAGTGCAAAACGTTTTTACCAACATCGACGCGTGCATGAGTTACAATAAGATTACGATACATACGTTGGCGGCTTCTGCAGCCAGGAACGAAAAGGTGAATTTACCATAAATTCACTACGCTGTTCTACACGCACATGTAAGGACTTATATACTTGTAAGAGTAATAATTTCCATTTCATTAGCTGCGAGTAGTCGGCTTACGAATTGTCCGACTTGCGTACGTTAGTGAAAACTAGCCGCGTAGCAGGCAACTATAGTAGCATAATACTCTTCGGTTTTTGCGCTTGCGCAATGTGCGTGTTGGCATGGTGTTGGTGAGTAGCATTGGAATGCAGCCAGCCCGTGAACTGGGAAATACTGGTCGTGAACACGATAAACACGACGTGTAATTGGAACGCAGCATAAGAATGCAAAACAAAACTTTCTATAGCCATCCCACTCACACAAGGCGTCCTTGCCATAGCAAGCACGAAGTCTGTAAAACAAACATATTCACGGAAATTATTTCATAAACGTCTGTCGATATATTGGTGTTGGAGAATGTGTTTTGTCTTGGTAATGATTAGTCAACTGGTGGCGTTATTGGTTAATAAAAGCCAAACAATTTGATTACGTTCGTCAGTAACAATCACAGACGCTCGCCATAAATTGCTGATGAATACAGACCAGGGAACGGTTTCACTGCGCTGCCCGCGAACCAAACACTTCCTAAAAAGTGAAGATACCCTGCCCTACTGAATGAGGTTGTCGGCCAAAGAACCCCGTGACATGTATATGTAGCTTTTGCGAACCAATAATAATGTGGTCAAAAGCGAAAAAAAAATCTCATGAAGGTTTATTTTAGCGTATGCTGCTTGACTTAAAGCCCCTACACAACATTGGTCGAGGTCAACGAATAGCATCCATACGTTGTCTGATCCAACGTATGCATGAGGTAGCACACCTGTGCAAATTTCAGCTCAATCCGCCAACCGAGTCTTGAGAAATTCGTGAAAGACGCTTCATTTGTTTCCCGAAAATGTAGCTTTCAACGCCGTAATGTTCCGGAAAAAAAGATTACATCTCGGTGAGACGTAAACGATTTATTTTACTCTTTTCTCCCAAATTAAACCTTTTTTGGCAGACATATTTCAGTGCGAGGTTTCTACTATAACCATATTCAAACTGTATAAGTTTCATGTAAATCTCTGAACATTTCTGTTGTTCGATCTTACCAATGTTGTGTAGGTGCTTTCATGGAATTCTTTTACCCTTGGCAGAATTTCATACTGATACAGCTCAGTGAAATGGGGCCCCCAACGATTTTGCCAATGACTTCATTTTGCTTCACGCTTACCGGTATTCATGCTTTTGTTTTCTTTACAGTGAAGTTTCAGTCCAGACAGACGTTCACCGCGGCATCCATACGTTGTTGCTGTTTCATCTGATCGAGCTCCAAGACTGCGGGGTATTAGTGCGACTGCACTGGTGTTTTTTTTCTCCCCGAATACCCGAGCCCTTTTTTTGCCAAACAGATAATATTACTGAATGACACTTTGTCGACCGATGAGCAGTGAATATGTTAGATGGAGAGGAAGCTTTACCATTGGAGGCATTAGATGGTGATTACAAATGGAAATACGTACGATGATTTTGTTATCATAATGAGACCGGCAAAAGGGACCATTATAACGAGTTACTATAAATGGCGATACATGGATAGTGCAGAGCCGTGAATTTTCTAATTTTCGAATTTTTTTTATCCGAGCTTATTTTAAGGCAACGAGACTCTAAACTTAAACTTATTTCTTTCCTTTACTGCTAAATGGTTTTCAAATCAATGTGTATGTGTTTGAATTATTCTTTTGTAGTCACACCGAGTTCGATAGTTTACAGAAATTTAAATGTTGTAATGTCGTTACATGAAGACATTATTAACCTCCACGCGTCAATTTCCCCGGTGAGCCCCGGTTAGCTATGACGTCATCACTTCTAACTTCCCCGTCGTGAAAGCGCGGGTCACTAGGCCGGAAGGGTATAATAAGCCGAGTCTGTTCTCTTACGAGGCCAGGCTTATAGCCTGGTACTCCGTGCATGACGTCACGGCCCAATTGGGAAGGCCCGATTACCGCCAGTAAAGTCACCGTGGGGAAAGTTGTCTATACGCGGCACTGCTAGCTGTGCGTGTACTAAGCACTCGACTACATCCAACATTGTAGAAGCACGGGGTGCATGGTGTGTATAATTATATATAGCCACACTCATTCGTGCACGGGCTTCATCACGGAGAGAGTGGGCACAACCGTTGACGTCACGCATGGAGTGCCTGGCATATAGCCACTCTCGAAGCTAATTGACCGAACGCACCTATATTATTTTACACTGGACCGGACCCAAGATGAAATTCTGATTGGAATATAATCAGGATATTGTCTCGGATTATTGTGATTTCCAGATATTGAATCGGCAGGTATAGTTTATTAAATGCCCTTTGATACAACTGATGTTACGTGAACGTGGACATTCTTAAATCAACAAAAAATTTATAATGTTCAAAAGGGTGACTAGATCTACCTCACAAACTTACATCAAATGTATGAAAAGTGAAATTAATACCAGTCCGTTCTAGATATAGTTAGGTTGTGATCTTAAAGACTCTGAAGACCACTGTGAATTTGTTATTTTCCGGTAAAAGTGAGAGTCATGGCCACTCTTGCGGCAGTTCAAAAATCGAATAAAAAAATGTACAGAATCCGAATCTGGTGTCAAATCTGGCTCGTTGTTATTATGTTGTAGTTAGGCAGGGTCTTGACGTCCGTTCTTTGTAGTCACCATCCATTACTTATTAATCAACATGTATTTGTGGTAGCTGTTAAGGGACTACTTTAAAGGACTGTTCCGGCGTAGTGATATAACATAGATCCTGGGCTATATAAGACTAAGACACGCCCAACACAAGCGAGTAGCCGTCGGCCTGTCCTTGGAGCGTCACCGCTGCTGGGAGTTAGACTTTGTAATTATGTTTTATTAGTTGTATTAAATTATGTTGAAGCACTATAGAAGTTCTTTTGGCTTGTGTTCTTGAGTCGTCCTCCGCTAGTCAAGTATCATAACATATGGTGGAGGATCCGGGTATCGATCCCGGTACCTCTCACATTTATTCTCCAAACAGATGCATCCATTACTGGTTTAGCATATATATTATCACAAATTCAAGATAGCACGGAGAGGGTTATTGCTTTTGGTGGAAGATGTTTAACTAAGGCAGAGAGAAATTATTCCATTACAGAACTTGAGGCCTTGGCAGTCGTAGATGGAGTAAAGAAGTATTCTTCATACTTGCTTCATGGTCCACAATTTCAGATAATCACTGACCACCAAGCACTCTGTTGGCTGTTTAGTCGTAAACCCACTACGGGAAGACTTGCTCGTTGGGCATTAATGTTACAATCTTACAATTATGAGATAATACACAGGCCAGGTAGTTCTATTAAGAATGCAGACACCCTGAGTAGAATTGTAGGAAAGAACCAATGCCCTTCCCAGAAATGTAGTAGTGATCTGCCCACAACAAATGATGAATCTTTACCCCTCTCAAAAAACCTAGAACTCACCAATTCAAATTGGATTCCGTTTGATTTTGGAAGCCTTGATGATTGTTTTGTTCCATGCAATACAAAATGTCATATTTATTCCGCTAGAAATGTAAGATATCAAAAGGGGAAAAGGTTGAGTAATTTGGCAAAGGTACCAGATCAGCATAAACCTGTGCTTAACATACATGAAGAAATTGATATTAATAAAGTTAAATCTTCACAAGAGAAAGACTTATTTGCTGGCGGACTGATAAAATATCTAAAAATGCAAGATTTACCTGAGGATGATAATAAGGCCCGACAAATAATCCTGGAAGCTGAGAATTACTTGCTACAGGATGATGTTTTGTATCATGTTTGGCACACTTCGAGAAAAGGTCATATGCCAGAGAAAATTACGATACAGTTATATATTCCCCAGAACTACATTGACGATGTACTAGTTGCTCTTCATGATGATGTTCTGGCTGCCCATTTCGGTATCCAGAAGACTTACGCCAAAATTAGGCAGAGATACTTTTGGAAGGGAATGTATCGAGACATTGACAATTGGATTAGATCGTGTAGATCGTGTTCCCGCAGAAAAACCCCTAGGCATAAAGTGATTGCCCCTCTCATGACAATGACGGTACCAGGTCCATTTGAAAGAGTTAGCGTAGATGTACTAGGTCCACTACCAGTGTGTAAATCCGGTAATAAGTATGTACTGTGTTTCACCGACCATTGTACACGGTGGCCAATTCTGGTACCTGTTCAATCAATAGATGCCCGGACGGTGGCTACCAGCTTTTACACAGAAATTGTATGTAATCATGGTTGCCCTCGAATTCTTTTAAGTGACAGAGGAACGAATTTTCTGAGTAAATTAATGCTGGAAGTATGTCGCATAATGAAAACTGATAAAGTGAATACGAGTGCATATCATCCCCAATGTAATGCTGTTCAAGAGCGATTTAACTCTGTTATTTTGGATACTATCTCACATTATGCTAACAAGTTTCATACAGATTGGGACGACTACATCCCGGCAATTCAATTTGCCTATCGCTCCAGCCCTGCGGACAACAGCATCGGCTTCAGTCCATTCTTCCTCCTGTACGGAAGAGAGGCAGTTCTACCATTGGATGCGTCGTTATTGAAACCGGAGGAGATACAATGCAGGACTGTCAGGGAACATATACACAATCTCGTCAACCAGTTGGAAACGTTTCGAGAAGTATCGAGACAGCATCTCCAAAAACACCAGGAGGCGATGAAGACACGCTACGACGACCGTGCAACCCACGTCGAATATCAAGTGGGAGATTGTGTATTTATATACTTCCCCAGTACACCAACTGGCCTCTCCAAGAAACTACTACATCCTTGGTGTGGCCCATATCTGCTTGTTAAGCAAACCGGCCCAACTAATTTCATGGTGAGGAACATGGAAAACCACAAACTGTTGCCGTCTCCGATTCATGTGAACCGTATGAAATTTGCCTACGATCGATATCGTCGACCGTCGCCGGATGTCACTCCTGAAAACCAAAACTGCACTCCCCTACAAGGACTATGCGACTCTGACTTTCCCATGGACTCTATGAAACCGTTGTTGGCCAGACACGGACTCTGTTCTAAGTCTACGGAACCAGTGCATATTCCGGGTTTACCCATTATTACACCAGCTACTGAAGAGGAATTTGAGATTGAGAGGGTTATCAGGGGGAAGTTTAAGAACGGAAAATTAAATTATCTCATTAAATGGAAGAATTTCCCCTCTAAAGATAATACATGGGAACCAGTAGAACACCTAAATGAAGCAACCTTAGAATATATTAAAAGTCATCCTGTGCGAATTAGTAAATAGATTTTACCTACTGGGGCCCAAAGGGACTAATCCGTGCGTCGTTAAACAAGTGTGTTAAACAAGTGTGTTAAACAAGTACGTTAAACAAGTACGTTAAACAAGTGTGTTAAACAAGTACGTTAAACAAGTGTGTTAAACAAGTACGTTAAACAAGTGTGTTAAACAAGTGTGTTAAACAAGTATGTTAAACAAGTGTGTTAAATAAGTGTGTTAAACAAGTGTGTTAAACAAATGTATTATTTGACATTACAACAAAATATATTATGTGTATTTGGTTAAATGTTTAAATGTAATCATGGGTGAATTTATAAATTCGGGCTTTAAATTAAAACAAAAATGATGATTAACTCTAGAGTTTTACTGTGATCGTTAAGACATCTGCAGTTAAGCCCGGCCGGCAGTATAAGATCAATTATACAGATGTTTTACGTCACAAGCATAAAAAAAAAAAAAGGGAAGGGGAGGGCATATGTTAAGGGACTACTTTAAAGGACTGTTCCGGCGTAGTGATATAACATAGATCCTGGGCTATATAAGACTAAGACACGCCCAACACAAGCGAGTAGCCGTCGGCCTGTCCTTGGAGCGTCACCGCTGCTGGGAGTTAGACTTTGTAATTATGTTTTATTAGTTGTATTAAATTATGTTGAAGCACTATAGAAGTTCTTTTGGCTTGTGTTCTTGAGTCGTCCTCCGCTAGTCAAGTATCATAACATAGCTAGATGAATTAGAGCCGATATTTCTCCCGACTCCACTTCGACGGAACGCGGAGTCGCTGGCCAAACTCGTCTTAAGGGGAATGAAACCTAGAGAAAACTGTTGGCTTATCTGATTGGGTGTTAAAAACAACCTACAATATATATACCTACGAGTTTCATGGTCGAATTCGCGTTCCCGCAAACCGCCATCTTTTCGAATGGCCCGCCAGTCACTGCGGGGGTATGACATCGCAGCGGAAAACTCCCGCATGAGCCCGGACGGATGTACCGTACCCCTACTATTTAAATTTATTTATTATTATTACTATGTATATATAATTTGATTGCGTGCTGTTATACACTCGCGAGCTGAACGATGGTATACTGCCAGGCATTTGGATGTCAAAATGCCAGCTGGAAAAAACTGGGGAAATCTTTCCATGCAGTTCCCAACGAGGACAAGAGACCTGAGTTGTTTAGGAAGTGGGCTGCGGCCATCAAAGTTGAGAAATTTCTCAAAGTCGAGATCGAGACTAGATCATCGAGACTATACGCAAACGTACGCTACAATTCACGTCATTTCAACTGTATGCTTTGAGAAATCTCTCAACTTTGATGGCCGCAGCCCACTTCCTAGACTTGCGTCTATGACACCCGATCGAGGAGAGGGACAACTTTGCCAGCATCGAAGATTATACAAAATTAATTTTTGGCGAGTTATGCCAGCTTCACTTTTTAGCTGAAGGGCTTTACGTCAAACCAGGAGCCAGCTATAGGCTATTAATCGAGCAAGTGAGTGCTCATTGCTGAACCCCATGATCGACTCTATAATTATAGGCCCTACGGGGAACCATGTCTGCCTTCCAAGCGAGTGAGGTCTCTTGTCAAAAAGATCATCAGTTGAGTACCGGTTGAATTCATTCGACCGTTAAAATTTTCCCCCTGTAGAAAGCCGATTGTACTGACACTCTGGGGTGAAAAATACACGATGGCTATTCGGTGGACTCGGAAACGACATCGGACGGGTCAAAATCATTCTGATACCCAACCGATGATCTTTTTGACAAGAGTCCTGAGTGGTAGAGACCACCAAGGACCAGGATCGCCAGCCGACCTGCATGGTTCTTCCGTGATGAGCTGAGACGAGGCTAACACGGAAAACTGTCGTTGAGTGAGGGCTGAAGCCAACTCAGCACTACTGGAGCCCAATACTACCGAACGTCTAGCCAAGTCAGGGGTGCAGCACACAAAATCCATCCAAGATGGCTCCGCCGAGCTGATTATCATAAAGTTACGTGAACCCACAATATTTTTGTTTAATAAGGGGACTTTGGAGGCTAATTAACTGATACATTGCAGAATAAGTGAAGCGTAAGACAACCTGGGGGTTCACTCTTCAATCGTATGTAATTTGGACCATATCTGGCTTTAAATGTGACCCTATTTGGCTGTAGAAGTGGAGGGGTCCATCCCAAAATCCTTACAGAAATTCGGCTTGGACGGCTACACATTTTGGGGGTGGTTTTTTCTGGGAGTAATTAGCCAACAATCTATTCGGCTAAGGGACTAAAATTGAAAAGAATCTGAGAGATGAAGGTCCAAACTACAATTTTAAGTATAGCTACAGGAACTGAGAGACTTTTGGGCATGGGATAATTGGCTTTGAAAGTGAGTGTTTTTGTACAGTGTTCAATGGGAGCTCGATTTAGTGTCCTGCACCCTCAGCCCCTCATAGAGTGAAGCGTGGTTGACGACGAGCGAGGGGTGGCCGCTTAGCCGGCCCGGGCGCGTAAATATATTTTTTTTACACCGCAGCCATGGGTTTTTCGCTGTATTCGTGTAAATCCGCGCTTGAAAAGAGACCACATGAGTGCAGTGCTCCGTTAAGAGATCAGTCAGTTTGGACATGGAGGGTTGGGATTTCTTGAGCAGGGGCGGAATATGACTGGCTGTCGTAGCTGTAGTTTGACACAAACATATAAGATGTCTTGTTAATTGCAAATTTCTAGCTGCTGTTAATAATCTTCAGCTGCACTGGGTGATTTTGTAACACAGGGCTAGTCTCTTTTAAAGTGCGGATTTCCACGAATACAGCGAAAACCCATGGCTGCGGTGTAAAAAAAAACCACGCGGCCCGGGCAGTACGTACCCGAGTCTGAGGCTACCGCGGCCGCCAAGCCAACCTGTGTCCGGCAACCGGCGCTTTTATATTGGTATACCCTTGGTATCGACAGTAAAATAATTAGGAATTAGGTTGAAAATAATATCAAATAGAATATAGTGAAACAATTAAATAAACAACTTCTTTTCCGAAGTAAATTCAGAGCGCACTCAGGCCTGTGTATATAATTATTGTACAAATTTTGTAAATAAAAATTAGTAGGCCTATAGGTATTGTAACTGATTGTACTCTAGTGCACGTGCATGTTTGTGTTCTGCGTGACTGCGTTATATGGCTATCAAGGTTGTGACCATGTGGGGTGGTAAAAACCACGGGATCGTGACGAGAGGCCTATGCCTTATTTTATTGAAATAATATTATTTTGTCAATCAGCCGGACGCGAATTTTTTTTCCGTACCACATAAACGCTATGGGCAGATATGTTTGTGCAGAAAGTATGAAGAATTGAGCCTCGGGTCACTCAGATTGTTGACGTACGTTGTATTCGCTGTGCAGGATGCCTCATTGGCTGTGCAGAAAGCCTATCCCTAGCTTTAACTTCAACTGGTATAGCCCCCTCCCCACCCCTTAAATTGTTTGTGCACAAACAAGAGTTTATGTGTTACGGAAAAGAAATCGCCAGCCGGACTACACTATACAGTCATGATGTACTGTACTGTGTACATGTACCTGTGTACCTGTGCACATGTATCCTCCAATAACCGGTTTTCGACGATATAAGGACTTTTCTTCAAACTGAACAATGTGGACGAAAGTTTCACACTAAAAGAGGTCCCAGTCACTTTCTCCACACCACAGACTATTAGAATAATCATAGAGAAGGTTCATCAAGCCTAGTCACTTCCGTAAGATTACCCGGTTTTGTTGACGTCCGCGGCGCACCGCGCAGTAAGCATCGTCACCTATTTTCGTCAGTGGTGTTTAGTAAGGTGTCCCAGTGCAGCCAATCGCAAAATAAATTCTTAAATTAACTTAAAATGCTGTGTGGCACTGTAAAATTCTTCCCTGTATGTTTTTTTGTGTTCATCTTTGTTTTTGTTTTTCCACACTGCTTCTAACACTTTCCTCAAATCATTCATAATTTATGCTTAAAACGTATTGGTCTGGTTGATGTCTTCTTTTGTGACGTTTAAAAAAAACTCCACAATCCTCTTTCTCGCTGCTTTTTCAGTTATGACCTTTCCAAATTTCACTCCAGAGACACATTTCCTCCTTCTTGGTACTTTCTCTAGCTGCCCTTTTATTTTTTCATTTAAAAAAAAAGGCCTATTGGGCCATGTTACTTTTTGTCTTTAAATAATAATAAAAAATAAATTAAAACAAATATATAAGCGAAACGCCCTATAGGAGGCTCCATAGTTTTTACCCTGAACGGACTGCCTCAAGTTGCGTGATATATTTTTTTTCTACGGATGTTGGGGTTTGTTATGGTACACTCAGATTTTTTTTAGGACCAACAATAAAGAAAACTGGAGCTTCGAAGCAACTGCCAATTTTGTACCTAGGAAAATAGACCCCAAAAGAGCAACTTTTTGAATAACACGAGTTTGGCCTACTGGAAAAGCCTTAAATTTTCACATTTTCGGTGACGGACAAGAGCAGGAAACCAACTGTAAGATACGAAGTCTAAGATCGTTATACGGAGTTGTTTTCATAGTGCGATGTGAGTTAGAAGGCTAAGCGTCGAAATCGTGTAGCGTCGAAAACGGGGGTTCCCACGATACATGTATTGTACGGGTCTGTACATGTACAGTCCTCTGTACGGGTCTACACTACATGTACATGTACATGTGTACGTACGTACATGTAGTACATGTACAGTATAATGTACAGTACTGTACATGTACACATGTACTGTACAGTACATGTACACGTATGTACATTGTACATGTACATGTACGCTGTACATGTACATGTACATGTACAATAGTGCTGTTCGATTAGCGGCTCATCTATTACACAGTACCAGTGAAGCTATTCACGCGCGGTTTAACGGCTAACTGCTGCGGGCTACCAGCGGCATCCGTTGCCTGGGAACTTCAATGTAAACCAACATGGCGGCCGCAGACTTACGAAGTGAAACAAACTAATCGTAAACAAAGTTGGCTAGAGTTTGAATAGTTATGTAGCGGAAAACAAAAGTAAGACTTGGATTATTATCGGTACGTATAATTCGAGGCACCTCCGATAACGTTGATATAATGATAACATTAAGTCGTGCACTAAGGGAAAATTGGTAACGTTAGGAAGTTTTCAGTTTTAAAAATTAAAATTTCGCTGTCACTTCACTTGTGTCAGTGTCATCATGGAGGAATTCCTCCATGGTGTCATGAACGGTGCGCGGCCAGAAAGTGGGAGACAGCTTTGCATATCTTTACTCTTTAGTAAATTTGTATGTGTGGCAAGTCTCAACAGTAATTGCTTGGAGTAAATTCTCAGCAATTGATTTCTGAGGCGAGGGTCTATCGTTTTTGACACCTCGTCTCGGCCGTTTTGACCTAGTCACTGACTGACTGAGTCTGAGATCGCCCGGCCGGAATGATCATTCCAAATCGTTCAGGAGAAGCAAATTATTGTTTTTGTGTTGTTGTTTTTTAATGGAAAATTACAAACCCACTGTCATCTGCCAAACCCAAGCAAGTCCATAAGTAAAAAATAAAACATGGTCATGCTATTTCAAATTTTCAGGTAGGGATATGGCGGCACAACTGTGTCACTGTCAGTCTTTCATAACGTTTATAACAAAAAATCAAACAAAAAAGGTGACAGAGCAATTTTTTGGTCAAACATGAAAAATTGAAATAGAGCATAATAATACTAAAAGTAATACTAAGAGGGAAAACTGATGGGGGACTTTTGACCTATTTTGAAGAAAAAAAATGGCAAAGAAAACGTCGACTGGACCGGGACTTGAACCTGAGACGTGTGGTTTTGTTGGATGTCAGATGTAGCTCAGATGGTAATACTTACTACAGCAATAATACTATTACTAGTGAGCACTGGTGATTATGGTATGGAAAACCAAGCTTGTTTTCAAGTCCCAGTCCAGTCAAAGCCTTTCTTCAGTGTCATTTAAACAATAAAAAGGGGACATTAAAGTAACATTTTTCAACAATTTGAAAAATGGCAAGGAAATTTTGACTGGACTTGGCATATTAGTCCAACTTGTTAGCTCTCGAGCCTTGATAATACAAAATATGGCAGCCTTAATACAAAGGTGTTGACATCTGGGTACTGACTTAAATGATCAAAATGCAAATCTAAAAAAATATTTAAAAATGACAGCCCGTCATTTTGAGCTGAGGAACCCTGGTCTCCTTTCTTTCTTCCTGCCACCGCAGATTCCGTCCAGCAGATAATTCGTAGGAACAGAAAAGGGGAAAGAAGCTCGAGCAGTCATGTCGCAGCCCATGAATGGCCGGGCCGGTCCCCAGCCGCAGAGCACCAACGGGAGCGTGAACGGCCACTCCTTCGGCCTGCCCGGCGTGGACCAGGAGCAGCTGAAGGGCCGGCTGTACTCCTACGCCCCCAGGCAGGTTGGGGAGAACACCAAGGCGCTCCGCTTCAAGCGGGTCACCCCGGCCCAGGTGGTCACCCGCGCCAAGCCCACCGCCACCAAGCTGGAGCCGCTGGTAAGTGCGCGTCCGCCAGCAATCAAGACTCGGGCCGAGAATCATTTGCAGCGGCGCCAGATGCTCAAAGCAGCCTGCCGTCGAGCAACACGCACTCATCATAAGCCTTGTTTCCGCAGGACTTGATTTCATCAAGCTGCTGAGGCTGTGCCTTAGAATGACAACATTAGGTCCTGTGGAAATGCAGGGTAAACTGACGTCCCTGTTACTGCGATCCATGATGTAAAACTATCGGGCTGAAAGGGGTTGCAGAAACTTTCCGCTCAATCAGCCACGATAACTTGACAGGGCCGGGAAAAAAAGTCCTGTGGAAACACTGCTAGATAGAATAGTTGAGCGTGACTGAGTGGCTACATTGCCAAACGATCCAATGTTGTGCTTTTCTTCAATGTCCTTGTCGCATCCAGTCCTTGGCCATCCTCTCTTCCGTGTGTCCCTCCATCACCGCTTTTTCTCTTGACCGTCTAAATTTTGGGGATTTGTTTTTACTCGTTTGTGTCATCGAAGTCGGTCGAGTAGTTTACAACACTTTTGCATCGCTCCCTGACCATCGTGCAGTCCGGGTTTTAACACACTGAGCATCGTAAAACCATTGACTCATCATTATGGGTCCCCTTTCCACTTCCCCTTCTTCCTCCCCCCCCCCCACCCTCTCGTCTGTTCAGCCCGGCCTGGCCAAGTTCCAGGAGCGCAACCAGCCCGAGTACATCCGGCGCAAGGCCGCAGAGGAGCAAGCTGCCCGGGGCCTGGTGGCTGACTCCAAGTCGCCCGGCGAGCCGGACGCCAAGAAGCCCCGCCGGCCGGGCTCGGTGGAGCCCCTGGACCGACCCCCCAGCGCCACCCCGCTGCCCGAGCTCCCGGAGGACCTGAAGCAGAAACAGGTAACCCACACCCCCCCCCCCAGCTTGTTTTTCGTTTTTGTTTTTAAAGATATCGTATCGCCATTGAAATGTTAAGCAAAGTAAAGTTTGACTGGACTGAGCCGAGAGATGGTGATGGCAGGAATGGGCCCAATAAGTGAGAAGGTAAAAAAAAAAAAAATTGACGTGTACATGGACATGTACTGGGGAAGGATGGGAGTGACAAATGTGCTATTGTCCTATACTGGAAACTGGAGGGAAAAGGAAAACATCTAAACAGACCCAAGATCACCTGGTATTGCATTCTTGATAAGGAGATAGATACATGTGTAGACAGAGGAGTGGAACACTGAGACCATAGCAGGACAGCAAACATTAGACAGGTTGTCTGCGCATAAGGTGCTTGTAGGTGCAGAGAGCTTAAAAGAAGGCAGAGTAATAGCCATAAGTCGATATCAGAAGGCCCAAGTTGGAGTGCCGCCGCCTAAGGGCTGGACAGCTCTGGCGGTTAGAGCGCCGGCACATTAAGCCAGAGGTCTCATCAGACTCAAGCCCCGGTCCACTGAGGGTTTTCCTTTGCCGTTTGACGCAACAAAGTTGTACCCGTTCTGTTTAACCCGAACAACTCGGAAACAGGAGTCTTTTGCAGGGGGGCCGCTCCGCTCCCCCACCCCGCCTAAGGAGCCCAAGGCCTCGGGCGCCCGCCCCGGCCACACCCGGGGCGCCACGGTCAACATCCCCGTCCTGCAGGGGCCCGAGGAGCTTGAGGGCATGCGGGACATCAGCCAGATCATAAGCATCCTGCGGGAGAGGCCCAAGCTGGGCTTCCTGTACATGTCGCCTGCTGTGCCCAAGTCCTCGGTCCTCTACCACCCCTACAATCTCAAGTAAGTCCCTGACCCTCCTCTGCCGTACTCACATCCTGAAGTCAGTCCTCTGCCATCCTCTATCTACCATCCCTACTTCCTCCGTCCCCAAGTAAGTCTTTCGCCATCCTCTGATGCCTGTACATCATCAAGTAAACCCTCTACCATCCTCTACCATACACGTCCACTTCTCCCCCTTTATCAGCTGTGCAATCTCAGGCAAGTCTGCTACCGTCTGTACAGCCTCAAGTGAGTTCTCTATCAATGGTACTCACACACACACACACACACACTCACTTTAGGTCTCCTATCCATTGTGCCACTTTCCTCGTCAGAATCGTCGACCACCACGGCATCAGCAACAGCGACTACTACACAATCAGCCGCAAAGGGGTGACCCACATGCAGCCCAACGAGACGGTCTTCACCGACCTGGACCGCTGGGAGCAGGAGTACGTGTACTACATGCGGCTGATCAAGATCCCCATCTTTGCCCTCTTCCGCAAGTGGAAGGCCTTCACCACCTGGCGCAAGAACGTCTCCTCCCGCAAGATCGCCGGCTGCAAGAAGCAGCTCCAGGAAAACTTGTTCATCGTCAATCCGGTAGGTGCTGGACGCCGTCACGATCATTGGGATCATTGATGATGGGCTTTTGTGCACAAAATGAAAGACAGCCCAGAACGTGACTCTGGTTTTCCCGACCAGACTTGTGCAGCATGTTGTGCACACCATGTTGTGCACACCATGCACACCTCTATGGACAGAGGCTCAATTCAGACACTATAAAGCTGTTCCGTTTAAAACCATGCTGAAAACCATTCTCACTCCTTGTTGTTTTTTTGTTGTTGTCAAGAATCCCTCTTTGAATGCTTAAAAACCATGACTGGATCATCGACACACCAGATTGTGTAGTATATACATGTACTGTAGACTGCCGGTGGAGAGTTTTTTTCCCAACTGGCCAATCATGCCATCATCAGGAGATTGTGTGCCTTTAATTGGCTAATTCAGCTGCTACTCCTCAGCCACGCTGAATTAAAACCATGCAAACAAACATGTCATCGGTCGACTACCTCAGCCCTGTGGTCTTAATGAGAGAGCTTGTGTGCCTGCAGTGTTTACTGCAGTGGAACCGCTGGGGGTTTTCATTTGTTGGTATTGTGTCTATGCAGTCCCTGCGCCCAGCACTTCTGAATGTGCGCGAGATGTGCTACCGCATCAGCGACATGGGCCTGTGCAAGGTGGAGAAGGGAACGACCTACACCCTGTCGGACTTCAGGCTGGCGCAGTTTGCCCAGCTGAACGAGGTGAGTTTTCCTTGTACACCTTTGTTCAGAGAATGGCCCAGTTTGTGTGCTCTGAGTAGTGTCATTGTATCCACACAGTCCCTGGTATCAGTCAGCTGAATGCAGGCACTGTGGTTCACTGAATGGCCCACTGTGTGCACTCTGAATAGAGTCACTGCATCCACACAGTCCCTGGTATCAGTCAGCTGAATGCAGGCACTGTGGTTCACTGAATGGCCCACTGTGTGCACTCTGAATAGGGTCATTGTATCCACACAATCCCTGGGTATCAGTCAGCTGAATGCAGGCACTGTGGTTCACTGAATGGCCCACTGTGCGCACTCTGAATAGAGTCACTGCATCCACACAGTCCCTGGTATCAGTCAGCTGAATGCAGGCACTGTGGTGCACTGAATTGCACACTTTGTGCACTCTGAATAGGGTCACTGCATCCACACAGTCCCTGGTATCAGTCAGCTGAATGCAGGCACAGTGGTTCACTGAATTGCCCACTGTGAACCGGTACAGTACACTCTGAATAGAGTCACTGCATCCACACAGTCCCTGGTATCAGTCAGCTGTATGCAGGCACTGTGGTTCACTGAATGGCCCACTGTGTGCACTCTGAATAGAGTCACTGCATCCACACAATCCCTGGTATCAGTCAGCTGAATGCAGGCACTGTGGTTCACTGAATGGCCCACTGTGTGCACTCTGAATAGGGTCATTGTATCCACACAATCCCTGGTATCAGTCAGCTGAATGCAGGCACTGTGGTTCACTGAATGGCCCACTGTGTACACTCTGAATAGAGTCACTGCATCCACACAGTCCCTGGTATCAGTCAGCTGAATGCAGGCACTGTGGTTCACTGAATGGCCCACTGTGTGCACTCTGAATAGAGTCACTGCATCCACACAGTCCCTGGTATCAGTCAGCTGAATGCAGGCACTGTGGTTCACTGAATGGTCCACTGTGTGCACTCTGAATAGAGTCACTGCATCCACACAGTCCCTGGTATCAGTCAGCTGAATGCAGGCACTGTGGTTCACTGAATGGCCCACTGTGTGCACTCTGAGTAGTGTCATTGTATCCACACAATCCCTGGTATCAGTCAGCTGAATGCAGGCACTGTGGTTCACTGAATGGCCCACTGTGTACACTCTGAATAGGGTCACTGAATCCACACAGTCCCTGGTATCAGTCAGCTGAATGCAGGCACTGTGGTTCACTGAATGGCCCACTGTGTGCACTCTGAATAGAGTCACTGCATCCACACAGTCCGTGGTATCAGTCAGCTGAATGCAGGCACTGTGGTTCACTGAATGGACCACTGTGTACACTCTGAATAGAGTCATTGCATCCACACAATCCCTGGTATCAGTCAGCTGAGTGCAGGCACTGTTGTTCACTGAATGGCCCACTGTGTACACTCTGAATAGAGTCACTGCATCCACACAGTCCGTGGTATCAGTCAGCTGAATGCAGGCACTGTGGTTCACTGAATGGACCACTGTGTACACTCTGAATAGAGTCATTGCATCCACACAATCCCTGGTATCAGTCGGCTGAATGCAGGCACTGTGGTTCACTGAATTGCCCACTGTGTACCGGTACACTCTGAATAGAGTCACTGCATCCACACAGTCCCTGGTATCAGTCAGCTGAATGCAGGCACTGGAGTTCACTCAAGCGAATGGCCCAATGTGTACACTCTGAACCAGGTTATCATACCGGTACATTGATGATGCATTCTTGCCATCTGCTCTACCGATGGCCCCTGCACCTGGCTAGATGTGTATTAATCCATGTGGTTGGCACTTTGTCGCAGGTCGCCGGACGTCTGTCCGAATTCCGCGAACTGGTCAAGGAGGTTGTGCGCAGTGCCTGCCGCACTGCCCTGCTGGAGGCCGGCTTCACCCCCGATGATTACTTCCTGGATGCCGAGAGCCCCGGAGGAGGTATGGGACAGACAGACAGACAAGACCGACAGACAAGACCGACAGACAGACAGACAGACAGACAGACATACAAACAAACAAGGAAAGAAACAACAGCTCCACCAATAGCTCAGGTGGTAGAGCGCTGATTACTTTCCACCAGAGGCCTGGACCGATTTCATAAAGCTACTCAATTGCTTTAAAAAGAAATTGCTTAAGCACAAAATGTCATGATTCATAGGATCGGTTTGCCACTCATAGCTCTGCTTCACGCCAAATTTTGCGCTTACGGGATGCTGTAAGCGCAGAATCATTTTCCTACCTGTCGGTGTCCTTGCCATCCTGCCTATGAGAAAAGTCCGGCTAGGATGGACAGGCCAGGTCCTGCAAATAGATGAGATTTGAAGTCATTCCTCTTCCTCATACCTCTTCTTTAGGAGACCTTATACCAACCCTCCTATATGGTTTCACCCACCATGCAAAGCCTGTAGTCTTATTTAACCCAAGCTCAATCGCCATTACATGGTGTCACCGCAAACCTTCCACTCGGTACTTCCACTATGCAAACCTTCAAATCTTAGCCATCTCATGGTGTCACCGTAAACCTTCCACTTGGTACTTCCACCATGCAAACCTTCAAATCTTAGCCATCACATGGTGTCACCGCAAACCTTCCACTTGGTACTTCCACCATGTAAATCTTCAAATCTTAGCCATCACATGGTATTACCACAAACCTTCCACTTGGTACTTCCACCATGCAAACCTTCAAATCTTAGCCATCACATGGTGTCACCGCAAACCTTCCACTTGGTACTTCCACCATGCAAACCTTCAAATCTTAGCCATCACATGGTGTCACCGTAAACCTTCCACTCGGTACTTCCACCATGCAAACCTTCAAATATTAGCCATCACATGGTGTCACCGTAAACCTTCCACTCGGTACTTCCGCTATGCAAACCTTCAAATCTTAGCCATCACGTGGTGTCACCATAAACCTTCCACTCGGTACTTCCACCATGAAAACCTTCAAATCTTAGCCATCACGTGGTATATATCACCGCAAACCCTTCCACTTGGTACCGGTACTTCCACCATGTAAACCTTCAAATCTTAGCCATCACGTGGTATATATCACCGCAAACCCTTCCACTTGGTACCGGTACTTCCACCATGTAAACCTTCAAATCTTAGCCATCACCTGTTGTTTCTTTCATGGGGTGGTTGGGTCCTTGCAGAAGAGGGAGGACCGCCAGGCACAGCTGCCTCCAGCTACCTGATGCAGAGCAACTTTGACGTGGACCTGTACGGCGACGCTCCGGACAAAATGACCTACACGGAGCAGGCCAACAAACGGAGCCACTGCCGCCGACTGACCTGGTAAGCCCAGTTCAAAAATGGCAGCTGTCTGTTGTCTCCAGTGATGAACTGCCGCAGAATACTGATTCCCTATTTCTTAACCCTAACCGGCATTGAAACCACAATTAACCACTGCATGGTTTTTCCTGTGGTATGTTGTGATATACAGTCCTCTACACACACACACCCACACACAAATGCTTGTGATGATGTGTGGTATTTGGACCTGCACCGATGAGTGCAGTGTGGTTTCCTGTGGCGCATGCATACACCAGGACATACCACAATGGGGTTTGTGGTTTGTTGTGGTATATAGGCTGTCAGGCACTGTCTGTGCAGTGCTGTGTGTGGGAGGATAAGGGCCATACACCACGACATGCAGCATGGTTTTTGTGGTATCCTGTGGTATGTGAGCCTGCACCCCTGAGGGCACTGTGGTAAATTGTGGGAGGTGCAAAGCTTTAGGGTTAATGTATTTACACCTTCTTTTATGAGAAGTTGTTTTATCAGACCAAATTTTTCTAATTGTACAATTTCGGGAACTATTAACTTCATGTACAGTACATGTACCAGTATAAATACAAATATAAAAATCATTAAATCATTTCTTCTTCTTGGTGCTGATCACAGCCTTAATTGTTAAATAATATATATTTTTTTAAATGTATGTGTTTTTAAAATGTAGCAAATATAAAGATTTATTTGTAACGCCAATGCATTTCAGCCGTATGGCTGCGAGAAGGCATAATGAAATAACTAAACCACAATAATAAAACAAAATAAAAAATATAATATCCCTCCAGCTCGGGGAGAAACAAAAAAATTGAGCGATGTTCACATTTCCGTGAAAAGCTAATTTGGGGTTGCTTAATTGTTATCATTGATATCTGAGGTATCAGAATGCGTTCACAAAAAAATCACAATTTGCATTGATAAAGTAAAATAAATAATTTCTTATGTACATTTTTGAGACTTTCCGAGACTTTCCGATGCCTTCACGTTAACGTCCTTCCCGCCCACAGCTTCATTCGGCTAGCGGATTACCTGATTGTGAACACCATGCACGTCCTGGCCGTCAACTCGGTCACCACTCTGCTGAACTACCTGAAGGAGCAGCTGCAGAACACGCCCTCCCTGGCCCAGATCCAGGGCAAGGAGGAGGAGAAGACGGAGGAGGCCGAGGAGAAGGTGAGAAGGGGGAGGGCTAGGGGAGGAAGGAAGGGGAGGAGGGGTGGGGGGGAGCAGGGAGGGTTCTGTACCGGTAGCTCAGTAAAGATTTTTTTTTTTGATTTTTTTTTTTTTTTTCTGACTTACCACTCTAAAGGCATTAGAAAAGCACCTTGACAGGGTTGGGTCATTGGTGAAGTTCGAATTACTCCAGAAAGCAGCCCTACTTAGAAAAATAAAATAAAAATAGAAATGCAAAATCGCCCAGAACAAGGCTGAAAAGCCTTTCAAGGTTAAGGGCTAGAGAAAGAAGGAGATACACATGTACATGTAGAGAGGGACTCAGGAAGGCTTGAGATAGGAATTAACATTCTTTTTAAAAAGGGCAAGATCATAGGACCAGCTAGGATCCTAAGGAAAACCCTCAAGATCTCAGGCTACGGGAAGTACGGTACATGTGTACATGTAGCTTGATCTGAGGTGAATCGTATACCAATGAATATAAGATCTTTCATTGCATAGTGCGACTTTAACATGGTAATAGTAATCTTCTTTTTTTTTTCTGTTTTTTTTTTGCAGCAGGGAACCAACACCCTGACGGCAGCCTCCATTGCGGGCACCAACACCCGCGGTTTCCAGGACGACAGCAGCGTGGACCACGCCCTGGTGCCTCTCTTCCTGACCGAGTTTGTGCTGGAGCCCAACCAGATTCTCTTCGCGCCCGAGATGGACGAGTACCACGAGGGCATCTCCGAGGTCATTGGCGAGTTCCAGAACTGCGTCCTGGGCGTGGACAACCTGGTGCCGGACAACTACTTTGACGCCTTCACCAGGTACGGGGGAAGGCCGCCCTCGCCGGGTCGGCAGTAGCTAGTCGAATGCGACGCGACAGCACACCACACTGAAAATCTGAACCGTGGCAGTGCCTATCACGTCGAGCAGAGCAGAGTCAGTAAGCAGTTTGCATTGCTTTTGCATATTACTCTAGTCGATCATCATTTTGTGTCGTCTCTCATTTGCCAGGCCCATCATCAACGGGAAGTTTGAGGAGAAGACTGCCGGCGATGGTCCAAGCTTGACGGCCATGTTTGAGGATGACAGGCACCTACAGGGCGTCATACAGAGTCTGAGGGTAAGCCTCTTCTCAACATGGATCCCCCGCAAAAAAAAGAAGAAGCCCACGAGCAAGAAGAAGTAGCCGCTAGAACTGGTGTCAGGAACCGGACTCTGCCTGACTTGTGACTCATGACTCGTGACTCATAGCTGTGGCTCGGACTCAGACTCAGCCTCGTGTCACATTAGCAAATGACTTGCACCGGGTCTCGACTGGGAAGACTCAGGAGGTGGCCTCGAGAGATATGACTTGGACTCATGACTCTAGATTGTTACTCTAGTATTATACAGACCTTTTCCCCTGTCATTTAGCCTCTGATGAAGGTCCTGCTAGGACAATAAAAAGTTAGGCCACTATAAACTACAATTTTGCGTTTTACCACAGGTCCAATGGCTTGGTAAGCAGTTAGCAACAGATTTACATTATGAATCAATCAATAAATAATCAATCAATAAGACTTCAGGCTTTGCATGGTGGGTTAATCAATATAGGAAGGTTTGCGGTGACACCATGTATAAGGTCTCTTAAAGAAGAGGTGTGGTTCTGAAAAAGAACCTGAGTGGTAACTCAACGTTTCGACCAGGAGTTACCACTCAGGTTCTTTTCAGAACCACAGCTCATCTTTAAGAGACCTTTATACATGTTGTCACCGCAAACCTTCCTATAATGAATCAATCAGTTATGAATCTTATTTGGGTGCTTTTTGTTTTGCTTTGTTTGTTGACAGGACTGCGTGACTAAGGCTTTTGATGCTGCCAACCAGTATGCCGACACCTTTGAGCCCTTCCGTGAATTCTACCGAGAGAACGAGAGCTTGGACGTGGAGGCCATGCGCGAGGAGGATCACGGTGAGAACACTTGTTCACGGCAGGCTGCAGTAGGCCTGGATAGGGGTCGATTTCATCAAGCCCATAGTCAAATTGGGACTTAGAAACCGTGCGAAGCATTGCAACTTACGATGGGTCGCCCATCGCAAGTTGACTTCCTGTACGATGCATCGTGAGGCTTTGTGAAATCCACCCCCTGAGGTATTACCGGTATCATAGACATAACATGATGTTTTGCGTCAGTTTGCCCTGCTCAATGGAAATCTCGAGCAGGTCAAACCCCGCCTGAGCTGCCCGAATATATTTCCATAAATTCAGTGGAAGGCCGTCTTCGTCAACACTTTTGCATGCTATTCTGTTTTTGTTTTTTTGTTGCCGTGAATCGGCGCTCAGAGGTGGAGTTTTTCTCGGAGGCCTTGGAGAGGTACACCAGGCAGCACGAGGGCGCCGAGGCTATCGTCCTGCGACGAGCCATCGGGATGCTGATGGTGGACGCCGTCCAGATGAGGAACAAGCTCATCCCCTCGCCTCTGAGGTGTCTGGATGTGAGTTCCCCCCCCCCTCCATTCTCACCCCTCCGAACATCCCCGTTTTTTTTAAATCCCAGCATGACCTCTCTGTCCCACAACTGATCAGCACAGAAACGATATCATTAGTGTTGGCATCTCTTCGATCATGGGTGATCATCGATCTGTGCCCGATAGGGAACACAGTCTGGTGTGGCTATGCAAGCCAATGGGGGAGTGGCAGACCCTATTGCAGTGGTTGCACTGGAACAGAGTAGGTGCAGCCTGATGACTCTGGCTGCTCTTGCGCTTGGACCTCTTCTCGTATGAAGCCAGGCGTATGTTCTCTTCTGCCCGGTGCAGACCACGTAACAGCGCTTGTCTCCACTGTAGATGGTCCTTGGCAAGCCCTTCCCATCCCTTCATATCAATGCCCACGGCATTTAGGTCTCTCTTGCAGACATCTTTGTAGCGAATCATGATATCAATACAGTGGAACGTCACTGTAACGGACGTTGATATACCGAACATTCGGCTATAACGAACATGCCCCTTGGCTCCCAATTTGTGTGTATCCAAAAAATGTGGCCGCAACTGCTGTAATGAACAACCGCTATACTGAACAATTTTTCCGGATCCCGGGATGTTTGTTATAGCGACGTTCTACTGTATTTACTATAAAGCCTTTCCACGGGGAAACAAGAATCAATCTTGGGACACTTGATTTGTTAAAGGTATTGAAAACCTCTGTGAACTGGATGTAAAAAGTCAGGTGCATTTGTTAAAAGCATGCTTATTTCAAGACACCAAAATTCCTATCCTAGCAGGACTTTCCTCAACCAGTCAAAGGCAGAATGCACAGAAATCTCCTGGTCCTGTCAAAGTTTTATTTGCCAATTGTTCAAAAAATAAATCTCTAAATTGGGAGGGCCTGACGCTTCGATCTTAGCAGGACCTTTCTAAAATGGCAGAATACACAGCAATTTATCCCTCTTCAGTCAATTTCAATTTTTTATTATATCTCTAAGTTTTGATTTTTTTTGCCTTGTTATTCATTTTAATGTGAAATTCTATATGCATTTTTAATTGTATTACTGAACTTTTACCGGTATTTATGTAAAATGGATGTTTTTAGCCTGTGAACTTTCCGTCTGATCGTGTTTTACAAACACTGAATGCTCAATGCTTTGCCTGATGCCTGACGTGTGCCTGATGAAAAAAATTCAGGCAGCTCGAAATCGGGCAAAGCACTGGGCACTCAGTGCTTATTACGTTATCATCTATGACGCCTTCAGGTCATCAACGACATGCTGCCCAAGCTGGCCAAGAAGCTGGTGGATCGCCTGATCGCCGAGGCCCAGGACGCCCAGTACAAGCTGGAGATCGTCCCCAGCACCACCACCGAGTTTGTGGAGGCCCTGACCTTCCTGGACGAGATACAGGAGCGGGTGAGTGTCCTCATGGTCATTCTCTGGGGCACGGGACGGGCATCTGTGGAGAGGAAAACCCGCAGTCGGGGGCTCAAAATAGGAGACTCTTCTGCTGTATGATCGAGACGACAACTGGGGCATTGATCGTAAGAGTTGAGAGTTTTCTTGAATGTGTTTGTCCCTATGTGTGGGGCCATGTTTATTGGATATGAAGCAATGGTCCTTATTGTTTGGGCAGGCGGTGAGTGGCTTGAGCATGACAATATGCCCATCTTGCTCTTTCTTGTACCAGCGATCGACATACAGTATGAAACATTTATGGAATTTTGTCTTTTGAGTCATCAGGTGGTGCACTTCTTGTCCTCTTTCTCTTTTGCCATCTCTCTGTCCGAGATTTTCCTCCTTCCTTCGCCTCCTCTTCCTCCACTCCTTTTTTCTCTTCCCCTCCTCTTCCTTCTCTTCCTCTTCTTTCTCTTTAACATGTTCCTCTTCTTCTGTCTTCCTTGTCCTCTTCCTTCTGTTCCTGCTCTTCCACCTCTTCCACCTTCTCCTCCTCATTTTCCTACTTTTGTCTCCACTTTCTCCTCCTTTTCTTCCTCTTCCTATTGCTATTCTACTTCCTCTTACTCTTCTGTCTCTTTCTCCTCTTCTCCTTCTCTCCCCCTCTTCCTCCTTCTCTTTCTCCTCTTCTCTTCCTTTTGCTCGTTCCTCATCCTTCTCCTCTTTCCCCTAATCTTGCTCTGCTTTCTCGTCCTCTGTAATACCCCTTCTCCTCCTCTCCTTTCCTCCCCATCTTAAAATTGATCCGTAAAAAGTCGGCATTCGGAAAACAAACAAACCGACAAACAAATCACCCTACTGTGTCTTTGCCCTGATGTTCGGCTGTGTCCTCCCCCCCCCCTCCCACCGCATCCCAGATCGACCCGCTGGAGGCTGAGGCCCTGATCATCAAGGACATGTACGAGCTGGTGGAGCAGTACCACGTGCCGACCCCGCCCGAGGACTTTGCCGTCTACCAGACCCTGTCGCCCTCGGTCTCGGCCGTCCGCAACGCCATCGACAAGGCCGTCGGCGAGCGGGACGCCAACGTGGACAAGTTCTGCAACCACCTGGACAAGGACATCGCCGAGCTGAACAAGGACGTCAAGAGCATCAAGCAGGAGTCCCAGGTGCGTTGAAGGGAATGAAAAGCCCCCGTTCGCTGGCTTCTAACTCACACACGAGCCCATGGACGGTGCCAGTATGCAGCTGTTGGCCAGCCCCATCAGACCTTCACGAAGAAGGCGAAAACTTTCATTATCCATATCAATGACTCTCACATTCTCACACTATGAACATCTAAACCGTAAAAATGAGGTGAAAATGTCATTTAGCCGTGAAAAGAAAATTCACCGTGTTTTCACCCCTATTTCATGGCACACAGTTAGCCAAGTCATTTTCACTGTGTTTTCACCAGTGGTCTCCAAGGCCACATTCCTGGTGGTAAATGGCTAGAGGTAATTTAGAAGTATCTGGGAGTGACAGTTACAAGGACACCATACAGTACCTCTATGGGGGCTGGTGGTCCATAGTGGTAATTGAATTAGCCATCCCTCAAGGCTGGAGCTTTCCACCCTACGGTAGATATTCACGTTTTTTTCACGGTCTCTTAATAGTGACCTGAAGATGTCCTTATCAGATCAGAGAGGCGATTATTTTCACGGTGAATTCACTGTAAAAAGCACCATGAAAACACTGTGACTTTTTAGTTTCACGGCAAATGACATTTTCACTCCTTTTTCACGGTTTATATGTTCATAGTGTCAATGCAAGAATATGTTGCTTTATACCGTTTACTGACCAAGATTATACAAACATCAATGATATTAGAGTGGCTGATGTTCCAGTCCTTGTGGGACCCTTTCTTTAGAGCAGATTCTATGTTCATGTTAATGTGGAATTTGTTTGATTTTTCAGAATCCGATGATCCTGGATTCTAACGCCGACCTGATCAAAGTGATGGCTCTTCTGAACAAGCTAGGAGGTCGGTTGGATCAGCTGCAGAAGACGGCCTTCTTGTACAAATCCTATCAGAAGAACTTCAAGGTACAGTGCATGGATTCCTTGCCGGCTTGTAGACCAGGATCTCAATTTTAGCAAGCAGCGAAACCAAGCGAGACTGTAATGCAGTACACTGTGCTACCATATCTGTTCAACGAGGGTTTGCATTACCTGACGGAATTAGCACTGTGTGTGATCAGTGCTTTGCCCGATTAGACTGCTGAAAAAAAAAAAATACAAGCAGCTCGGGCGGGATATGAACCCACGACTCCTGCTTGGATTTAAGTCAAGTAGGGCAAACCCTCATTGAATTACATTCTGATTGACGCAAACATCATATGATATCTAATTATCTATGATTCATCTGTCCATCTCTCCATCCATCCGTCGGTCTGTCCAGGTATCCACATGAAATACCAAAGGGTCTTTGCAATAGATACCACAGTCATGCTCATTTTCTGCTGTCATCTAGGGATCTGTAGTGTACAGACATATTGACAAGCTTCTGTTTTCTTAATGGAGTCAGAAGTTGGTCATCTTTTTTAACCTTTAAAAAATACCCTTTTAAAAATGAGGGCGCTATTGTAAGGTCATGTCAGGAACCCACAATTTAAAAAACCAGAAAAACATTTACGTTTAAACTGCAAAATAATCCCACTGGATTAGGTTTGATGAAAAACTCCTTACTATAAAATCACTGTAGCATACATTTTGACAGTATTTCATTAGGTTTAAGGGATAGTTTGAACAGCAGGAAAAGGCAGACATTTTCAGAAACCTTTGTACACTGTCAATTGGGTTTCTGTTGCATGATCCTTTGATCACAAATTTGCTCATGAAAATTGAAATTCTCATTAGCATAAAAGCTGAAACCGATTGTGAAAAACAGTTTCACTGCTAGCAACATTGCAAAAAAAGTTCTGGAGCATGGATTAACGTGAAAATGTTTATTGCGCAGACCCTCTAATCTTTAATCTAAGGACCTTGTACGTATAGCACACGCTAGCCTTTTTTCAGCCATTATTCTCTGGCAAACCAGTGTGTGGTAATGACTTATGTATCAGCGAATCTATCCAAACCTTTTGAGAAAGACTCGAAGGGCAGTCCCCGCTAAATGCTAGAGTTAAACAGTAGTACGCTCTGTCTGTGCTAAGGTGGAGGTGTTCAAGTACGAAGAGCTGGAGGAGACACACGCCGAGCTCAAGCTGAAACAACTGCTCTGGGAGTCCTTGGAAGAGTGGGACAAAATTGCCGTTCAGTGGACCGAGGTAAATACTGTATAGCGAGGCCATTATGGATGCCCGGCTTGTAGTGCGGCATACAGGAAGGAAAGTGGGACGCCTAAAACAAACCGTATGATCTTGTCAAGTTGACTCGACAAAAATGGTGTGGAAGCCACGTGCTGCATGTTGTCGACAATGGTACTGAAAAGGTTCATTGCTGAGCATACAGTGCTAGTTATACATTTAGTAGGGCAAGGCCTCATTAGAGTCAATGTTTTCTTTTGCCTTGCTTTGCAGAGTGACTTTGACTCCGTGGACCCACCCTGGGCCTTAAGCGCTAAGCATACAGTGCTAGTTATACATTTAGTAGGGCAAGAGTCCATCAGAGTCCAATTTTTTTATTTTGCCTTGCTTTGCAGAGTGACTTTGACTCCGTGGACCCACCCTGGGCCTTAAGCGCTAAGCATACAGTGCTAGTTATACATTTAGTAGGGCAAGAGTCCATCAGAGTCCAATTTTTTTATTTTGCCTTGCTTTGCAGAGTGACTTTGACTCCGTGGACCCACCCTGGGCCTTAAGCGCTAAGCATACAGTGCTAGTTATACATTTAGTAGGGCAAGAGTCCATCAGAGTCCAATTTTTTTATTTTGCCTTGCTTTGCAGAGTGACTTTGACTCCGTGGACCCACCCTGGGCCTTAAGCGCTAAGCATACAGTGCTAGTTATACATTTAGTAGGGCAAGAGTCCATCAGAGTCCAATGTTTTATTTTGCCTTGCTTTGCAGAGTGACTTTGACTCCGTGGACCCACCCTGGTCCTTAAGCGCTGAGCATACAGTGCTAGTTATACATTTAGTAGGGCAAGGCCCTCGTCATCGGAGTCCAATTTGTTTTTCTTTTGCCTTGCTTGGCAGAGTGACTTTGACTCCTTGGACCCGGAGGAGCTGTCGGGCTGCGTGGCCCGCTACGCCAAGTCCGTCCACCAGCTGGAGAAAGGCCTGCCGCCCAACCACGTGGTGCCCAAGCTGAAGGAGAGGGTGGAGGGCATGAGAGAGAAGGTCAGTGACCCGCTCCAAGGGGCATTCCTTGAATTCAGTTTAACGGGACATTTGCGACCCGGCACAGCGACATGAGGAATATCCCACCAAAACACCTTTCGAGTAAACCACGCCTGAAGTCAAAGTATCTTCTCTCAATTCGATTAATTTTTTTTGTATTTTCGGAAAGTTAATGTATTGAAGGATATTATGTCCAAAGGATTTTTCCGAAATCCGTCTCTAAATGTTGAAAAAACAAGGATTTCGGGGGAGTGTTTGTGTACTGTTTTTATAAAAATGTTCCTGCCGCTTTCTAGGAGTTAGAATGGTGCTGCTATATTATTGTGTCTGGTACCAAATGAACGAGCAAAGTCCCCTTGTACTATTTACAACAAAGTTCACACGGAAATAATGTTGATATCATTTGAAAGCTAATGGTATACTCTTTCACACCATTAGAAAATCTCAAAATCTCAAAAGTGGGGGTTTTTCCTCATTATGCTGTTCCGGGTCACATTTATTCCCATAGTGGTTAAATACAGGAGGACGTTCACAAATTAAAGAACAAATAATTAAATCAAGGGTTTTTAGGAACTCCTTTTTAGGAAAGACACCTTTGTTTATAAGACATTAACCAACTCTCAAAGCACCCTCTTCAATGCCGATGGATTTGTCAGTTTGTCCAAAACACCGATGATGACGATGATGACATCATGTACAAAGACCCCGCGTTTTGATTTCTGTTGGTGTTCGGTTTTCAAACATTTCCCCTCTGGACTGGACAGCTGCCGGTGATCACCAACCTGCGCAACCCCTCCCTCAAGCAGCGCCACTGGGAGGCCATCGAGAACATCCTGAACTTCAGCATCAAGTCGGAGGAGGGCCTGTCCCTGGGCCTGCTGACCAAGCTGGACGCCTTCAGCTTCACCGAGGAGATCGAGGAGGTGTCCGGCCAGGCCTCCAGCGAGGCCGCCCTGGAGACCCTGCTCAAGAAGGTGAAAACCTCAAAGAGTACTTGTATCTTAGGTTTAGGCCTCAGGTTTGTTTCTCCGCTACCCAGGTATTCATCCCTTTCGTTGCCGGTCTTCCTAAACAGTCAACTTCTGCCACCCACCTCTCGGTTTTTTGTCAGATGCCAATAACCGATTGCCGTAGAATGGGGGTACAGTAGTCAGGGGATCGCAGAAGTGATTATTAGATAGCAATTACAGATCTTTAATACAGTCTAAAATTTAGTGGGCCTGACGTTTCGATCCTAGCAGGACCTTTCTCAAAGGCAGGACCTTTCTCCCCCTGCCTTTGAGAAAGGTCCTGCTAGGATCGAAACGTCAGGCCCACTAAATTTTAGATTTACATTTTGGTAATTTTAGTCAGTAAGCAGTTTGCAACATTTTTGTATATCATCTTTAATACAGTCTTTTTATTGGGTCTGGGAACTATCCTCACTCTCCTCTAGGTGGAGGACGCCTGGAAGACCACCGAGTTTGTGGTCCTGTCCCACCGCGATTCCAAGGACGTCTTCATCCTGGGCGGGACGGACGAGATCCAGGTCCTCCTGGACGACAGCCAGGTCAACATCTCCACCATCTCCAGCTCCCGGCACGTGGGCCCCATCAAGCCCCGGGTGGAGGAGTGGGTGCGCAACCTGAACCTCTTTAGCGAGACGCTGGAGGAGTGGCTGAACTGCCAGCGCAACTGGCTGTACCTGGAGAGCATCTTCAGCGCCCCGGACATCCAGCGACAGCTGCCGGCCGAGGCCAAGATGTTCATGCAGGTGGGTTTGCTGTCCCTGCCTGCCTGCCCTGTTCTGCCTGCCTGCCTGCCCTTTTCTGCCTGCCTGCCTTGTTCTGCCTGCCTGCCTGCCCTATTCTGCCTGCCTGCCCTTTTCTGCCTGCCTGCCTGCCTGCCCTGTTCTGCCTGTCCTGTTCTGCCTGCCTGCCCTGTTCTGCCTGCCTGCCTGCCTGCCTGCCTGCCTGCCTGCCTACCTGCCTGCTCTGTTCTGCCTGCCTGCCTGCCTGCCTGCCTGCCTGCCCTGTTCTGCCTGCCTGCCTGCCTGCCTGCCTGCCTGCCTGCCCTGTTCTGCCTGCCTGCCCTGTTCTGCCTGCCTGCCTGCCCTTTTCTGCCTGCCTGCCTTGTTCTGCCTGCCTGCCTGCCCTTTTCTGCCTGCCTGCCCTGTTCTGCCTGCCTGCCTGCCCTTTTCTGCCTGCCTGCCCTGTTCTGCCTGCCTGCCTGCCCTTTTCTGCCTGCCTGCCCTGTTCTGCCTGCCTGCCTGCCTGCCTGCCTGCCTGCCTTGTTCTGCCTGCCTGCCTGCCCTTTTCTGCCTGCCTGCCCTGTTCTGCCTGCCTGCCTGCCCTTTTCTGCCTGCCTGCCTTGTTCTGCCTGCCTGCCTGCCCTTTTCTGCCTGCCTGCCTTGTTCTGCCTGCCTGCCTGCCCTTTTCTGCCTGCCTGCCTTGTTCTGCCTGCCTGCCTGCCCTTTTCTGCCTGCCTGCCTTGTTCTGCCTGCCTGCCTGCCCTTTTCTGCCTGCCTGCCTGCCTGCCCTATTCTGCCTGCCTGCCTTGTTCTGCCTGCCTGCCTGCCCTTTTCTGCCTGCCTGCCTTGTTCTGCCTGCCTGCCTGCCCTTTTCTGCCTGCCTGCCTGCCCTTTTCTGCCTGCCTGCCCTTTTCTGCCTGCCTGCCTGCCCTTTTCTGCCTGCCTGCCTTGTTCTGCCTGCCTGCCTGCCCTTTTCTGCCTGCCTGCCCTGTTCTGCCTGCCTGCCTGCCCTTTTCTGCCTGCCTGCCTTGTTCTGCCTGCCTGCCTGCCCTTTTCTGCCTGCCTGCCCTGTCCTGTTCTGCCTGCCTGCCCTTTTCTGCCTGCCTGCCTGCCCTTTTCTGCCTGCCTGCCTTGTTCTGCCTGCCTGCCTGCCCTTTTCTGCCTGCCTGCCCTGTCCTGTTCTGCCTGCCTGCCCTTTTCTGCCTGCCTGCCTTGTTCTGCCTGCCTGCCTGCCCTTTTCTGCCTGCCTGCCTGCCTGCCCTGTTCTGCCTGCCTGCCCTTTTCTGCCTGCCTGCCTGCCTGCCCTGTTCTGCCTGTCCTGTTCTGCCTGCCTGCCCTGTTCTGCCTGCCTGCCTGCCTGCCTGCCTGCCTGCCTACCTGCCTGCTCTGTTCTGCCTGCCTGCCTGCCTGCCTGCCTGCCTGCCTGCCTTCCTCCATACCTTCCTCCCTGCCTCCCTGCCTGTCTCCCTGCCTCCCTCCATCCCTCTCTTCTTCTCTCCCTACCTCCCTCCATCCCTCCCTCCCTGTCTGCCTCCCTGCATCCTTCTCTCCCTGTCTGCCTGCCTGCCTCCATCCCTCTCTCCCTGTCT
Source organism: Luidia sarsii (assembly GCA_949987565.1). Taxonomy (NCBI): domain Eukaryota; kingdom Metazoa; phylum Echinodermata; class Asteroidea; order Paxillosida; family Luidiidae; genus Luidia; species Luidia sarsii. The sequence continues at coordinate 20,102,717 of OX465106.1, forward strand.
CCCTGTCTCCCTGCCTGCCTGCCTGCCTACCTACCTCCCTGCCTCCCTGTCTCCCTGCCTGCCTGCCTGCCTACCTACCTCCCTGCCGCCCTGCCTGCTTCCCTCCCTCCATCCCTCCCTCCCTGCCTCCCTCCCTGCCTCTCTGTCTGCCTCCCTGCCTCCCACCCTCCCTCCCTCCCTCCCATCCTCCCTTCCTCCATCCCTCCCCCTTTCCCATCAAGACCTTTGTGTGATGCCTATTCCAAAAAACCTGTGTTATTATGATTGTGCTGATTATGGCCTTGCCTTTTTTTTTTCCTTCCTGCCTCTCGCAGGTGGACAAATCCTGGAAGGAGATCATGCGCAAGGCCAACCGCCTGCCCTTGGCCATGCGGGCGGCCACCCAGCCCGGCCTGCTGGAGACCTTCAAGAACAACAACAACCTTCTGGACCAGATCCAGAAGTGCCTGGAGGCCTACCTGGAGTCCAAGCGCTGCATCTTCCCCAGGTAGAGAAAAAAAACCCACAAATATGGTTCACCGGAGGCGTTTACGTTGCAGCCCCTGCAGCCGATTTCACGAAACTTCAAATGTTGCGTACGCAACATTTTGTTGCGTAACTTACGCAATATTTTGCTGCCTCTCCTAAATACTGCAGAACAGAGCCATTGAGGCGCAAGACTTACGCAACATTTGTACGTTGCGTAACGTACGCAACTTTTCTTGAAATTGGCTGCTAGAGTTGTGTCCTTGAGCAGACCACCGGTGGAACTCACAGAGCCCACAAAGCTACTGAGTGTGCTTATTGTTGGATTTGGAGAAGTTGTAAAAATTGCTGATTTTTTAAAAAAAAATTGTGAATGGGAGGGTACAGCATTTGCAATGTGCCCAATTTCCGGACTTTTTTGAGAGATTACTCACCCATGAGGAAATTTGTAATAGTAATCAAATACATGTATTCCATGAAGTTTCAGTGCTCAGAAATCTGCCTTTTTCAAGAAAAGAGAAAATTTGTTGATTTTCCAATGATCGCACCGTGGAGTGATCATTGGAACAAAGAGTTCCTTTTACAAATACCGAAATATCTGAAAAAAGGGTAACATTTTATTTTGTTTTCACAGGTTTTTTTCATGACATAGTTGACGGATTGAGCTAAAACTTACGCAGATGGGTTATTTTATGTATACATTGAGTTTGAGAAAGTATGGAAGCGATTCCTTGACCTTCGCAAACTGTGTACCTTACATAAGAGAAAGTTTGAAAATTTAATGGGCCTAACATTTAGATCCTAGAAGGAACTTTCTCAAAGGCAGAGTGACAAGGAGAAAGTGATAAGAGAAAGTTGTAGATATTTTTTTTTTTTTTTTTTTTTTTTAGGATGACATAACAAAAACACACAATTCTCAAGATTTAGATGTTCACATGTTGTGTGTGAGAAAGTTGTAGATATTGTGTTTTTTTAGTTTTTTTTAAGGATGACATAACAAAAACACGATTCTCAAGATGTAGATGTTCACAGTCCCATCTCGAGTGCTAACCGGTTGCCTTCTTCTTCTTTCAAACCCCGGGTGGCAGGTTCTACTTCTTGTCCAACGACGAGCTGCTTGAGATCCTGTCGCAGACGCGCAACCCGCATGCCGTCCAGCCCCACCTGCGCAAGTGCTTCGACGCCATCGCCAAGCTGGAGTTTGGCACGGTGGGCGCCGCCGATGGAAAGTCCTCCCCCACGGGAGAGAAAGGTAGGGTAGGCCGAGGGGAGGGAGTGGGGCCCTGCGAAAAAAAAAAAGAAAAAAAAAATGTGTCCCAGTGCAGCGTGATGAGGATTCTCGTCCAAATTTGGAGGAGCCAAAGCTGCGATCAAGCCTGTTATTGCCGATAGTCAATAAGGGTGTAAACAAGAGCAGCACCAAAAATTATCTACAAACATGATCAAAGTCAGATGCACAACAACCATTGCTAAAATTGAGTGGTTCTAGCCGGCGCAACACAATTAATACGCAAAAAGTATTTTGGACGGATTAAAGCAAGTGTGCGTATCAACAAACAAAACTGATTCGAAAGGCTACTTTGTCAAGGAATAGAGAAAAATCAACTCGAAAATAATCGCGGCAGTCTTTTACCCGAGGAATTAATCAATGTGGTCAAGAGTACCTTATACCTAACGTATCCTGATGCAACAGTTACCGTGGCTTACCTATTGGCTGTATACTACTGACAAAATGGATCCACCACGGCAACGTATGGTCAGGATATGAGGCAGCAGTTAGGCTATGTAGCGGTGCGGCTTGAAGCTGGCACAGTGGTAGTGGCGTTACCTCGCTGAACCCAAGAGGTAAAAAAGAGCAAGGTGGAGATTTTGCCACCACCTTTTATTCAAAACTAAACCCCCGTGGTGTTACGCAATCAAAAGAGCACAGGCTGCTTGGCCAACACAAAAAGAAACGGGCCACAAAAGAAAGTCACTCGGACAAGGAACGGACTACCACATGGCCATCAGTTCAGACCGGTAAACTCGGCTATTCCCGCACGCACGCATTACACACACTCCCTGCAGATGCGGAGGCGGCGAAGACCTCCACCAACGACATCCTGGCCATGATCTCGCCGGAGGAGGAGAAGGTGGGCCTGGGCAAGGGGCTGAAGGCCCGCGGCAACGTGGAGGACTGGCTGTGCAAGGTGGAGGAGGCCATGATGTCCTCGCTGCGCCGGCTGACCAAGGCGGCCCTGGCCGACTTTGAGCAGCGGCCGCTGGAGGACTGGGTCACCCAGCACGCCTCCCAGGTGGTGCTGACGGTGGCCCAGACCATGTGGTGCCGGGACGTGCTGGAGATCCTGGACGGCGACTGCAACCGGCTGGAGGTCATGCGGGAGTTTGAGGGCAAGAACTTTGAGGTGAGTCCGCCTGCCCTTGGCTGCCTCCCCTACCCCTGTGGTGGTGGATTCGTATTCTGTATAGCGCCGGGGATATGAATCTGCATCATAGCAGACTTTCTATCCAAGTCAGAAAATATCAAGTCCAAGTCCAAATAAAAGTCATATCTCTTGAGTCCTATCCCTTTCTATTTTTTTCTTCTGAGCAGCAGCTAACGATTTGATTGGATTAATTTGGAACTCTCCTAAGCAGGGATACCTGAATTAGCTATTGTTCACTTTTGCACAATATATACATGTATAAAAAAAAATTAAAACAAATTGTCAAGTCACATCCCTCGAGACCCAGTCGGCCATGTCTGAGTCCCAGCTTGGACATTGGAGCCGACGAGTCACAAGTCCCACAAGTCTGCCTGTAATTACACTCACCGACATGCACACACACACGCGCTCAGACCCAAGTATCCCGCTGACCTCTACGCAGAGCCTGAATCGGCTGGCCGCCATGGTGCGGGGCAACCTGACCAAGCTGGTGCGCAACATCCTGTGCGCCCTGATCACCATCAGCGTCCACGCCCGCGACATCATCACCAGCATGGTCCGCAACGGCGTGGACAACTCGGGCAACTTTGAGTGGGTCAAGCAGATGCGCTACTACTGGGACCTGGAGCTGGACAACTGCGTGGTGCGCATGTCCACCTCCCAGTACGTCTACGGCTACGAGTACCTGGGCGCCTCGGCCCGTCTGGTCATCACCCCACTGACGGTGAGTCTGGGAGGCGTCCTTTGAAAGAGGGTGGGGGGTGGGTGGGTGGGGGGGGGATGGGTGCATACACTATGAACATCTAAACCGTGAAAAAGGGGTGAAAATGTCATTTCGCCGTGAAACTAAACAGTCAATGTGATTTCACGGTGCATTTTACAGTGAAAATAATCGCCTCACTGACCTGATAAGGACATCTTCAGGTCACTAAAGAAACCGTGAATAAACGTGAATATCGAGGGTGGCAAGCTCCAGCCTTGGGGGATTGCTAATTCAATTACCAGTAGGGACCACCAGCCCCCATAGAGGTACTGTAAGGTGTCCTTGTAACTGTCACTCCCAGATACTTCTAAATTGCCTCTAGCCATTTGACACCAGGAAAGCGGCCTTGGAGACCACTGCTGAAAACACCGTGAAAATGACTTGGCTAACTGTCTGCCATGAAATAGGGGTGAAAACACGGTGAATTTTCTTTGCATGGCTCAATTACATTTTATTTTATTACATTTTCACCCCATTTTCACGGTTTAGATGTTCATAGTGATAGCTGCTAACCATTCCTATTTGGGAGGAATTATTCCTCTTTTTAAAGTCTCAGGTTCAAGTCTTCAAGTTTTCATTTGCCAATTTTTCAATTCCTCTCACTTTGAACATCTAAGCGGTGAAAATGGGGTGAAAATGTTGTTTAGTCGTGAAAAAAAATGTCACCGTGTTTTCACCCCTATTTCATGGCACACGGTTAGCCAAGTCATTTTCACAGTGTTTTCACCAGTGGTCTCCAAGGCCACATTCCTGGTGGTTAATGGCTGTAATGCTATGTAGTTTGCTCTGTGATTCCTCTTTCTTAGCACAGGTATTTCTAATTTCCTTTAAGATACACCATGTACATGTAGGTTGGCAGCTACATGTATGGTTGGCGAGTATGAAAATCACCCCTGTGTGGCCTTGACAAGAAAAGAAAAATGAGAAAGCAAAGCACAGAATTGTGGGCTGATTATATCAAGAGTTATGCCATCCAGGGAGGGAGAGAGACCCTGTGTGAGATCCACTGTCTATTAAGGTGTGGTCAGGTGGTTGGTGTTTTGCTAGGGCTTTTTGAGAGAAAAAAACCGGCTTTGGCTCTGGCTCAAGAAAATAGTCGCTGGAAGCACAGGTTGGGGGGCTCTCTGTTGAACTTGAAGCTTGGGAGCCAAAACAGAAAGCCTTCTCCAACGTTTAGGCCAAAGGGTTTGTTGTCTCCATTTCTATCGTCCCAAAAAATGGACGTTAGACATGGCGTCGATTTCACCAACGTCATCGTAACTTACGTACGACCAATCGTAAGGCAACCAGCGATGCACGTAAACCATAAGGCCTGCCATAACTAACGATGGGTTATCCATCGCAAGTTGAGTTACGATGCATCGTAAGGCTTTGTGAAATCCACCCATGGAGACACGTACCCTGCCAGCTCAGTATTAAGCGGTTTCCCACCGTGCGTTAACTCCTCTCTACAGGATCGTTGCTACCTCTGCCTCATGGGGGCGCTTCAGCTGGACCTAGGGGGCGCCCCGGCGGGGCCGGCCGGCACGGGCAAGACGGAGACCACCAAGGACCTGGCCAAGGGGCTGGCCAAGCAGTGCGTGGTCTTCAACTGCTCGGACGGCCTGGACTACAAGATGATGGGCCGGTTCTTCTCCGGCCTGGCCCAGTCTGGGGCCTGGTGCTGCTTCGACGAGTTCAATCGGATCGACATTGAGGTCTTGTCCGTCATTGCCCAGCAGCTGATCACCATCCGGAACGCCAAGGCAGCCAAGGTACGTCACTGTCATCACCACCATCATCACCAGCATCATCTGTCATCACCACCATCCTCGTCCTCCTTGCCCCCTGGTCTTCTTTGACCTCCTCCTCATCCTCTTCATCCTCCTCATCCTCTTCATCCTCTTCATCCTCCTCATCCTCCTCATCCTCCTCATCCTCCTCATCCTCTTCATCCTCCTCATCCTCCTCATCCTTCTCATCCTCCTCATCCTCCCCATCATCCTCATTCTCCTCATCCTCCTCCCCTCCTCATCCTCCTAACCTCCTCATCCTCCTCATCCTCCCCATCCTCCTCATCCTCCTCATCCTCTTCATCCTCCCCATCCTCCTAACCTCCTCATCCTCCTCATCCTCCTCATCCTCCTCATCCTCCTCATCCTCCTCATCCTCCCCATCATCCTCATTCTCCTCATCCTCCTAACCTCCTCATCCTTCTCATCCTCCTCATCCTCCTCATCCTTCTCATCCTCCCCATCCTCCTATCCTCCTCATTCTCCTCATTATGCAATATCCGGGATATTAACTCTGGGGTAGGTGAGTGACCCCTTACCTTGATTGGATGATCCATCTACATGTAATGCAGTCGATACTGCCATCTTGGAAACAGTTTGATGGCTAAACACAGAGTGGCTGACATCCTTGAAGGTGCCCCATAAAAAGGGGAAAAAAGATCAAAACTGTGGTGTTTTGTCTAGTGGCCTTTTTTTTTAGGTGGGGGGGGGGCGGGTGAATTTGTTGACAGAAACCACTATTAAACAGCGATTCCCTTCGGCTGCCGAAATCCCGAATGCCAGCATATCCCTCGTGCCACTGCCCACAGCCACTCATGAATGTGTCCACTCCACTCCACTCCACTCCACTGCAGGTGTCAAGATTCATGTTTGAGGGTCGCGAGATCAAGCTGATGCCGTCCTGCGCTGCCTTCATCACCATGAACCCGGGCTACGCCGGCCGTACCGAGCTGCCTGACAACCTGAAGGCCCTCTTCAGACCCATTGCCATGATGGTCCCCGACTATGGTAAATAATTAACGTTGCTTAACTTATATAACATTTATAATAATGTGCTCCACCTTTTTCATTTTTTTTTTTTTTTACAACTGTTTTGTTTTGTTTCGTCTTTAGTGATGTTTTCATTTAGGTCCATGAATCCAAGTTAAAAAAAAAGCACTAATAACACAGTTTCAGAGCACTGTACAGTAAAAACACCAAGAATTAAGATATAAGGAAAATGCATAATACAAAAGAACAATTATTAACACGGATAAATATACAAACATTCCATTTACAACATGAAAACAGAATAGAAAATGCAAAATTATCATATCTCAACAAAAAGACAAAAGACGAGTGCACTAGAAAGCAGGATTCGCGGGTTCGAATCCCGCCCGAGCTGCCTATAATTTTTATTCATCAAGCATCAGGCAAATCACTGTACACTCATACGTCGAGCAGGGCAAACCTTCACCGAATATGTATGAATATGTCAATACTTACACTTGAACACTCGTGTCTGACCCTCTCCCAATCACTCTCCCCTCTCCCCTCCCTCGTTCCCTCTCCCCCCTTCTCGCAGCTCTGATCGCCGAGGTCATCCTGTACTCGGAGGGCTTTGAGTCCTCCAAGAACCTGGCCCGCAAGATGACCCAGATGTACAAGCTGTGCAGCGAGCAGCTCTCGCAGCAGGACCACTACGACTTTGGCATGCGCGCCGTCAAGTCGGTGCTGGTCATGGCCGGCGCCCTCAAGCGGGGCAACCCGGACCTCGGCGAGGACATCGTGCTGATCCGGGCGCTGCGAGACAGCAACCTGCCCAAGTTTCTGGCCGACGACGCCCTGCTGTTCGGGGTGAGCTGTTGTGGCGGTCGGGACGTACCGTACAGGCATGCAACTTGTCCGCGGATTTCCGCGTTTTATTTAATTCGGCCATTTCTTTTATTTTTTTTAAAATCAAAGTCATAAGTTGTCACAAACTACTCAGAATGCACCACAGAGCATCTAGAATCCAAAATTTTCCCGGGCCCTAAAGCAGGCTCCAAACCACACACCGTAAGGGCTTCGGGCTTCGCGCTCGCAGTTTCATTCGGACATTTTTTACAATTCAAGAGTTGCATGCCTGACCGTAGGTTTTTTTTTTTAAGCGCATCTCACTCACTGTCAACAGCGTGACCCTGAAAATAGGGTGGATAATGTCGTGCTGCCACGAAACGAGAAAGTTCACCACTTTTTCATGCTTTGAAGCCCTTGCACAACATTGGTCGAGGTCAAAGAATAGCATCCATACGTTGTCTGATCCAACATATGCATGAAATAGCACACCTGTGAAAATTTCAGCTCAATCGAGAAAATCGTGAAAACTGCTTCATTTGTTTTGCAAAAATGCAGCATTCAACGCCGTACTGTTCCGTTTTGTAGTTAAGATCTCGGTGAAACGTAAACTATTTCTTTTACTCTTTTCTCCAAAAATACAGCAATTTAGACAGAAATATTTCAGTATGAGGTTTCTGCCATAACCATCTTCAAACTGTATAAGTTTCATGTAAATCTGTGAACATTTCTGTTTTTCGATCTTACCAATGTTGTGTAGGGGCTTTAAATGCCTGTCACCAGCTTTTTCATGGTGATTTCACCAAGCGTATGGTGAACACAGATTTCATGTAGATCACAACTGCCTGGCAGATGAGTTTTGCGGTGATTTTAAGAGTGGGTCAGATGAGGTGAAATGCTGAGGGTGAATTCACTTCAGAAGGGTCCATGAAATCACTATGAATTACTAGGCTTTTCATGGCAACATGACTTATTCACCCAATTTTCACAGTTTAGATTTTCTCAATGTCTGTATTTTTTAACCACTTCACGCTGGGCTACTGTCCGTATCTCCTCAGCCTATTTGCATACATGTAGGTGATCCGTAATCCCTGAACTGTGGCTGACAATGTCACTCAAACTTGTTCCCGTGCGCCGATCTCCGTTTTCTCCCCCCAGGGCATTCTGTCCGATCTCTTCCCCGGCTGTGTCCTGCCGGAGCACGACTACGGCACGCTGCAGACCTTCATCGTCCAGAGCCTGATTGACAAGGGTCTGCAGCCCGAGGACTGCATCGTCAAGAAGGTCATTCAGCTGTACGAGACCATGATCGTCCGCCACGGCGTCATGCTGGTTGGACCCACGGGGGGAGGCAAGACCACCACCTACGAGGTAGGCAGTCTTTTTCAACGAGTGATTGCCCTGCCCAACGTGAAGCTATCAGAATGTGATTCTGTGAGGTTTTGTCCTATCCAGCGTGTACCGTAGTTACGAGAATGTGATTCAGTGAGGGTTTGCCCTACCTGATGTGTACACAATGTAGTTACGAGAATATGATTCAATAAGGGTTTGTCCTACGCAATGTGTACGGTAGTTATGAGAATGTGATTCAATGAGGGTTTGTCCTATCCAGCGTGTACATGTAGTTAGGAGAATGTGATTCAATGAGGGTTTGCCCTACCTGATGTGTAGTTATGAGAATGTGATTCAATGAGGGTTTGCCCTACCTGATGTGTAGTTATGAGAATGTGATTCAGTGAGGGTTTGCCCTACCTGATGTGTAGTTATAAGAATGTGATTCAATTGAGGTTTTGCCCTACCTGACGTGAAGTTATGAGAATGTGATTCAGTGAGGGTTTGCCCTACCTGATGTGTAGTTATGAGAATGTGATTCAGTGAGGGTTTGCCCTACCTGACGTGAAGTTATGAGAATGTGATTCAATTGAGGTTTTGCCCTACCTGACGTGAAGTTATAAGAATGTGATTCAATGAGGGTTTGCCCTACCTGATGTGTAGTTATGAGAATGTGATTCAATTGAGGTTTTGTCCTACCTGATGTGTAGTTATAAGAATGTGATTCAATCAGGGTTTTTCCTACCTGACGTGAAGTTATGAGAATGTGATTCAATGAGGGTTTGTCCTACCTGACGTGAAGTTATAAGAATGTGATGCAATGAGGGTTTGCCCTACCTGATGAGAATGTGAACCGTTGGAATTTCTGCAGTTTTGGAAGATTCTGTTTCCAAAATGTCCTTGCTTCTAGATGACACATGAAGGTTTGTATGGTGGAATCTCAGTGTGGACAGTTTGAGACCTGAGTTTGGTAGAATTATTGGCTCTTCTTAGAGCCAGACTAATTCTAGGAAGACATGTCATTGCCAAAACTTTGCTTTGCTTTCTGCTTTTCCTTTTGTAGCCCAACACTTTCTATCAACGGATATTCTTTTCATGATATTGTTTTTGTGTGGACATTTCTCTACGCCAGATCTTGCAGAAGTCTCTGACGGATCTTCACAAGGCTGAGGAGGACAGCCCTTACTACCAGCCTGTCAATACCTATGTCCTCAACCCCAAGGCTGTCTCCATGGGAGAGCTGTACGGTGAGGTGAACAAGCTCACCCTGGAGTGGCAGGATGGACTGATGGCCACCATCGTCCGCATCACCTCGGCTGTAAGTACAATGTACCCCTGCCCAACCCCCGGCCGGCACCCGCCATGCCACGCCCCTCTCTGCCCCACCCTGCCCCGCCCCACACTGATTCACCCTGCCCCGACCTGCTTCACCTTGCCCAGCCCTGTCTGCATGATCACCCTGCCCCACCCTGCCCCAACCTGCCCCACCCTGCCTCATCAATTCTATCTCATCCTGCCGTGCCATGCGACGACCCTGACCCACTCTGCCCCTGCCCACCCTTCCTAAAAAATTATCATACTACCACGCCATGCCACGCCCCTGCCCTGTTCTACGTGCCCCACCCTGCCTCAACCAATCCTGTACCACCCCATCAGCCCTTGCCACGACCCTAGCCTGCCTCACCCTGCCCAACCATCCAACCATGCCATGCCCTGACTCGGGCACTGCCCTAGGCCACGTCACTCCCTGCCCCACCCTGCTCCAAGCTCCCTGCATTGCCTTACCCCCTGGCATGGCCCAACCCGCCCTGCCCCCCCCCCCCTTGCCTCTCCCCAAAAAATGATGTAGCAAAAGAGGAGCTTCGCCTTGTAAGCAAACAAGCAAACAAGCCGTAAAAACCAAACACAATTCTCCATTCGTTATTAGTCATTGAGCAATGGGTAGTTTCGACGGGGCCAGGACTTGAACTGAGCCGCCGGTCTTTGATAGCTACACCGGTAACCAAGACCGCGGCATTTGTTTGTACCCTCTGCAGGAAACCACTGACGATCACAAGTGGATCATTTGCGATGGTCCCGTGGATGCGCTGTGGATCGAGAACATGAACACGGTGCTGGACGACAACAAGATGCTGTGTCTGGCCAACAGTGAGCGCATCAAGCTCTCCAACTCCATCCACATGGTCTTTGAGGTGCAGGACCTGGCTGTAGCTTCTCCAGCCACGGTCAGCAGGTACGGGCACCTTTTCCCCAAAAACTATCCCACTATAGCTACGGCTACGGCTACGGCTACGGCTACGGCTACGGCTACGGCTACGGCTACGGCTACGGCTACGGCTACGGCTACGGCTACGGCTACGGCTACGGCTACGGCTACGGCTACGGCTACGGCTACGGCTACGGCTACGGCTACGGCTACGGCTACGGCTACGGCTACGGCTACGGCTACGGCTACGGCTACGGCTACGGCTACGGCTACGGCTACGGCTACGGCTACGGCTACGGCTACGGCTACGGCTACGGCTACGGCTACGGCTACGGCTACGGCTACGGCTACGGCTACGGCTACGGCTACGGCTACGGCTATCAATGTAGCAAATGCATTAGGATTTGTGTGTGTTCTTTCCCCTCTCCTTGCAGATGTGGTATGGTCTACATTGACCCCGGCGAGCTGAAATGGATGCCCTACGTGATCACCTGGATCTCCCAGTTCAAGAGCAAGGTGAAGGAGGAGACCTACAACTACATCCTGGAGCTCTTCCAGACCTACGTGGAGGACGGCCTCAAGTTTGTCTTGAAGAAGTGCACCCAGGCCATCCACCAGGTGCGTAGAGGACTTCACATTTGTCTATCTATCTATCTGTCGGCTGTCTACAGGTCTGTCTAACTACAGTGCTGTCTGTCTTCTTGTCCGTCTGTCTATGTGTGTCTGTCCGTCACTCTGACTGTTCATTTGTCTGTCTATTTGTCTGTCTGTGCATCTGTCTGTGTGCATACATGTAGGTCCGTCACTCTGTTCGTTTGTCTGACTGTCCCGGCTGCCCATCTGTCTGTCCAGCCATATGTCCATCTGTCTGTCTGTCTGTCTCTGAATGCCTGACTGTTTATTTCGTCTGTCCTTTTATCTATTTGTACAACCATTCCTCTCTGTCTGTCTGTTTCTCTGACTGGCTGGCTGGCTGTTCATGCCAATGATCGTTCGCTTTATTTCCCCTCTCCCTCCCCCTCCCTTCTCGTTTTCCGCAACCCACCCACAAAACCCACCCACCCATCCACTCACCCACCCTAACAACCCACCCACCCACCCATCCACCAACCCACACACCCACCCACCCACCCACCCACTCATCCACCCACCCACCATCCACCCACCCACCCACCCACCCTAACAACCCACCCACCCACCCATTCACCAACCCACACACCCACCCACCCACCCATCCACCCTAACAACCCACCCACCCACCCATCCACCAACCCACACACCCACCCACCCACCCATCCACCCATCCACCCACCCACCCATCCAGGTGGACATCAGCAAGGTGACCACCCTGTGCTGCCTGCTGGAGGCGCTGGTCTTCAAGGGCAGCCTGGACCTGAAGATGGAGACCAATCGTCTGCACTCCCTGGTCTGCACCACCTTTGTCTTCTGCTACCTGTGGGCCCTGGGCGGCAACCTGGTGGAGGGCTGCTGGGACCTCTTTGACACCTTCGTCCGGAACCAGTTTGAGGACAACGGAGATGCCAAGGTGAGAGAGGGGGGGATTGGCGGGGAGCGAGAGTGTTTTCTCTTTTGAGGGGCGGGGGGGGAGTTATTCATTGGAGGAGGACCTGCAGCCGATTTCAAGAAAAGTTGCGTAAGTTACGCAACGTACAAATGTTGCACAAGTCTTGCGCCACAATTACTCTTTTGTGCACTATTTAGAAAAGGCAGCAAAATGTTGCATAAGTTACGCAACAAAATGTTGCGTACGCATCATTTGAAGTTTCTTGAAATCGACTGCTGATGTCAACTGACAGTGAAAATCAAAACCATCAAAATTGGGTCGATACCTGTATGTCATGTTGCCACGAAAAACCAAATTCATAGTGATTTCATGACGCCTTTTGAAGCGAATTCATCCTGAACATTTCGCCTCCTCCGATGGTCTGCTCTTAAAATCACCGTCGCAGGAGTCATTTGCCAGGCAGTTGTGGTCTAGCCTTTGCAATTGCACACCATAAGCTTGTGCATTGCCGCCATTTACCACTAAGGATGTGGACTTGAAGAGACCAGTGGTGAAAAAGAGACCAGCATGAAAAAAAAAGATGGTGAAGAGCATTTGTGAGCACGACAAATTGGTGAAACTGCCGTGAATTTTCCGACGTTTCACGGCAACGTGAGATTTTGCACCCTTTTTTCAGGGTTTGGATGTTCACAGTGTAACTTTTAGTAGGAGTTGCGCCACACTAAAGCCCTAGTCACCCCACGTGGTGGAGTGTGCAGGAATACCGTCCGAATAAAAGTTCATTGTGTATTCCCGGATTTTAAAAATATTTTGACTGCATTACGACAGCATTCTAAATACTCCAACTACATTGGAACTGCATTCTGGAGCTGATACACAATTGGCAATGGGCAAGAATCATGAAGGCCGGTTTGAAGCCGGGCAGAGTACAACATTGCCCGAAACGTTGAGTCAGCGGCTCCTTTCAGAGCCGAAAATCCACTTACTGCCGGTCAGTGGGTAAACGTGAATATCTTTTCAAGGCTCGAGTGTCGGTTGCCTCTTGTCTGTAATTACCCGCGTCCTCCGCCCGTCCACAGCTGAGCAGCAGCGGGGACCTGTGGAGCTGCTACATCGACTTTGACTCCAAGCGCATGGACCTGTGGGAGAAGATCATCCCGCCCTTCAAGTACGACCCCGAGCAGCCCTTCTTTGACATGCTGGTGCCCACCATGGACACGGTCCGCTTCGGCTACCTGATGGAGAAGTTGCTGACCGTCAACCGCTCCGTGCTCTTCACCGGAACCACCGGCGTCGGAAAGGTACGGCCCTCACCCCCCCCCCCCCCTCTCCCTCCCTCCCCTCCCTCCCCCACACGTTCTACAGTAGTCAGATGCGCGCAGTGCCTGTGTTGACCGGTGAATCTTCTTGTGTGTGAGACCGCTGCTGTGGCTGCTGTCTGTGATTGCTGTCGATCACCTGATGGAGCAGTCACCAGGGCTCACCGCGGGGAGGACGACAACTTCTGCCACAAATTGATGAATGATAATGGCAAGTTCAGGATAGCACTTGCCAGTTGAGATGAGGGCGTAACCTTTCCGAGGGTCACCTACTTCAGATTGTTGCATCTGTTGGAGTAGTTGTTTAGTAAAAAAACGTATGCACGCTTTCCTCACTGGTGAGTCTGTAAGTGCTATCCTCATCCCCTAGGTTGCCTCAATAACCCTGCAAGCACCATCTGATCTTATGGCCTGCTATACTAATCAACCCTAGTCTGTATATATGTACATACAGCAAGGTCCTTGCTTTATGGTATTCAGCAAAGAACACGGCAAGTGGTCCTAAAATGTTTCATACGTTTGTTTTGTTCCACGGGTCCCTAGAGAGGCAGTATCACTGAAAGGGAAAACGCCATCATTTTCACACAAAATTCGATGTCCATGCCTTGCCTTTGTCGTTGGGTTTCTCTTTAGTCCGTCATTGCCCGGGGTCTCCTGGACGGGATCAGCGAGAAGGCCAACTACGTGCCCGTCTTCATCAACTTCTCGGCCCAGTCCACCAGCATCCGCACCCAGGAGATCATTGAGGGCAAGCTGGAGAAGAAGCGCAAGACCATTCTGGGTAATGGAGCCTCGCTCGCCCGCCCATCCCCCTGCACTGCGACAGTTGCCAACCCCACTGGTTCTATGACGCCTGATTCTATAGCAGCCTATTCTATGACGACCAGTTCTGTAACCCATTTTATGCAACTTATTCTGTGACATCCGATTCTTTTGGCAACCAATTCAAAGAATGACAAAACTCTGACAACTAATTCTTTTACAATCGATTCTATAACTGTCAGTTCCATGATAACAGATCCTGCGACAACTAGTTATATGACAACTGATTCTGTGACAATCGATTCCTTGACCAGTGATTTTAAGACAGCTCTCCCTCCCTCCACTCTCTCCTTCACTCACCCTCCTTCCCTACCGTACCTCCCTCCCTCCCTCCCTCCCCCTCCCTCCCTTCTCCTCCCCCCTCCCATCTTCCCTTCCCTTCCTTCCGTCTATCCCTCCGTCCATCCCTCCCGGTCTCCTCCCTCCATTGGATTGCGTTTTCTTTGGAGGGATCTGGGTCTCACTGGATCTGTTTGTTGCCCTCTTTGTTGCTTCAGGTGCCCCTGCCGGCAAGCGGGTCATCATCTTCGTGGATGACCTGAACATGCCCAAGCTGGACACCTATGGTTCCCAGCCTCCCATTGAGCTCCTCAGGCAGTACCAGGACTTTCGCGGAGTCTACGACCGTGAGAAACTCTTCTGGAAAGAAATTCAAGTAGGTGTTTTTAAACAATTCTAAAAAGTCTTAAAAATTTAGTGGGCCTGACGTTTCGATCCTAGCAGGACCTTTCTCAAGCCTTTGAGAAAGGTCCTGCTACATTAACATGTAGGATCAAAACATCAAGCCCACTAAATTTTAAGATTTGCATTTTGGTAATTTTAGTCATTAAGCAGTTTGCAACATTTTTGTTTATCACCTTAATTCTAAAAAGTAAAAAAGAAAATCAACAAACCTATACCGTGGCAATTTTTTTTTCTTCTAAATATTTTCCCCTCAAGGATCACATATTAATTTACTTTGCTAATAATTCCCACTAAGATGATTAGTCTGACAAAATTCATAAATATAGTATGATTTTGCGTTCTCGCGGTGCTGAGAATGTGTGTCAATGAAGGTTTGCTTCAACCAACCCGCCAAGGATTTCTGGTATTTTTTAATTTATTTTTTTAAGCAGTCAATCCGGGAATGTATACAGTGACGATGGCACATTGGGTTGAGCCCTACAGTGAAATCAAGTCAGACGTTTCTGTAGCCAAACTTCTGGTTACATTTTGGCTTGGAGGGTCTCAGATGGAAGCTGTTTTCATATTTTGGGGCAATTGATTGATCTATTGATAGATTGATCATTTGATCAGTTTGTCTATTGATTGATTGATTGATGGATCAAGTAATTAATTGATCAATTGGTTGATAATCAATTGATGGATTGGTCGATCTATTGATCAAGTGATCGATGGATTGATTGATGAATTTGTGGTTCTTTTGGTCCATTTATCAATTGATTGATTGATTGATTGATTGATTGATTAATGGATTAATTTATTGATTAACTGGTTAATTGATTGAAATTTTGAATGATTGATTGATCGTTCAATTGGTCCAGTGGTTGATTGGTCTATTGATCGACTTTCTTGTTGACATCTTTTCTTGGCTAGGATGTTACATTGTCGGCAGCCTGTGCCCCGCCAGGCGGTGGTCGCAACCCGGTCACCCCTCGTCTGATGAGGCATTTCAGCATGCTCTGTGTGCCCACTGCCTCCGATCACAGCCTCAAGCACATCTTCATGGTGAGCTCTCCTTGTGAGATGAAGGACCGAGGGAGGAGCATGGGGGAGGGGAGGGGGAGAATGAGAAGGAAGAGGAGGATGAGGAGGATGGGGAGGATGAGGGGGTGAGAGGATGAAGGGGAATGAGGAGGGTGAAGAGGATGAGGAGATTGAGGTGGATGAAAAGGGTGAGGAGGATGAAGATGATGAGGAAGATGAGGAGGATAGGGAGGGTGAGGGGATGAGGATGATGAAGAAAATGGTAAGGATGAGGAGGATGAGGATGAAGAGGATGATGAGGAGAATGAGGGGGATGAGGAGAAAGAGGAGAATGAAGAGAATGAAGAAGATAAGGAAGATAATGATAATGAGGATGAGTGTGATTAAGAGGATTTGAAGGATAGGGAGGATGAGGAGTATGTGGAAGACGAGGAGGAGAAGGAGGAGGACAGGATGAGGAGAGGAAGATGAGTATGGATAATGAGGACATGGGAAGGACGGGGGGGGGGGGGGGGTAGAAAGGATGGGATATGGTGGTATCACTTATTGGAGAAGTTATTGAGGCTAGGGTCGCTTTGAGTTATTGGAGAGTTTTTCTCATTTTCTCTGTTTTTTTTTTTCTCCCATTCATCCGTAGTCTATCATCAACGGTTTCCTGCATGACTTCCCGCCAGCGGTCAAGGCCTGTTCAGAGGCCATTGTCGGGGCCGCCGTGGAGATCTACGGCCGCATGAGCACCGACCTACTGCCCACCCCGGCCAAGTCCCATTACGTCTTCAACCTAAGAGATCTGTCCAAATGCGTCCAAGGTAAAAAAAAAAAAAATTAAAAAAATAAAATAAAAAATAAGGCATATTACAACAAGATAAAGCATCTTGGACTGAGATCAGGGTCTGTGCTGACTTGGCTCAGGGTCATCTAGATCATGCAGGCTGGTCATGTCCTCATAGCTGTGGTAGGCCGGACATTCTACAACAAAATGATTATGTAACACCTGTCAGGATGAACATCTAAACCGTGAAAAAGGGGGTGAAAATGTCATTTCGCCGTGAAAATAAAAAGTCACTGTGATTTTACGGTGCATTTTACAGTGAATTCACCGTGAAAATAATCGCCTCTCTAACCTGGCAAGGACATCTTCAGGTCACTAAAAAGACCGTGCAAAAAACGTGAATATCTAGGGTGGTAAGCTCCAGCCTTGGGGGATGGCTAATTCAATTACCAGTAGGGACCACCAGCTCCCATAGAGGTACTGTATGGTGTCCTTGTAACTGTCACTCACAGATACTTCTAAATTGCCTCTAGCCATTTACCACCAGGAATGTGGCCTTGGAGACCACTGGTGAAAACACCGTGAGAATGACTTGGATAACTGTGTGCCATGAAAGAGGGGTGAAAACACGGTGAATTTTTTCTTTTCACGGCTAAATGACATTTTCACCGTTTAGATGTTCATAGTGTTTTCATAGGTCCAGTCAACATTTAATTCATGTTCAAGTTGTGCAGGAAGGATGAAAAAAAAGAGCAAGTCATGAAGCCATATTGACCAAATCTCGACAGTCATGAAGTTATAGACAAAAATTTGGCATTGAAACCACAATTAACCACACATGGTTTTTCCTGTGGGAGGATAAGGGCCATACACCACGATATACCACAGCGTGGTTTTTGTGGTATTCTGTGGTATGTGAGCCTGCACCCCTGAGGGCACTGTGGTAAATTGTGGTATACAGTGTGTGTCCTGTGCGGGAGGTGCAAAGCGGTAGGGTTAAGGATGGGCCCAACGTAGTTCTCCCTCTCTTTTTGTAAGGCGTGCTCCAGGCCGATCCGGGCGTGATCCGGGACCAGGCCGGCATGTTCCGCCTCTTCTGCCACGAGTGCCAGCGCATCTTCCACGACCGGCTGATCAACCTGGAGGACAAGGCCTACTTCAACGAGATCATGGCCGAGATGGCCAGCAAGCACTTCAGCCAGTCGGTGGAGCCGGAGACCTTCGTCAAGAAGCCCATCATCTTCGGCGACTTCATGAAGATGGGGGCCGAGGAGAGCGACCGCCTGTACGAGGACATCATGGACCTGAACAAGCTGCGCAATGTCCTGCAGGATGTGAGTCGCTCCTTTCCCAGTTTTCCTCCATGTCGTATTCCCTCCCTCCCTCCCTTCCTCCCTCCCTTCCACCATGCCCTCCCTTCCCTCCCTCCCCTTCCTCCTAACCGTTCTCTCTATCCTCTTTCCTCCCTGCTTTCCTCTCAACCTCCCTCACTTTGATTACTTTCTTTCCTCCCGGCATTCCTCCGTCCTCCCCTCCGTCCTCCCCTCCCTCCTTACCTCCCTCCTTACCTCCCTCCTTACCTCCTTCAATCCCCTCTCTAGTCAACTGAAACGAGGCACTTTGGTTCAGTGATTGTTTCATCGTGGCATCTTCACAGCTCTGACTGAGAGCGAAATTCTCACCCAATCCCTTCCGCCCTGACATGCCTGGTATTTAACATCGTGTTCAACTGTCATCGACTCCTTGCTATTTGTTTTGTTGTGCAGTATCTGGACGATTGCAACTTGGCCTCCTCCAAGGAAATGAAGTTGGTCTTCTTCATGGATGCCATCCAGCACGTCGCCAGGTATAGTTTTGAATTTTCCAAATTCAGAGTCTTTGAGAAAGGTCCTGTTACCGGTAGTATCGACACGTCAGGCCCAATGAAATTTGAGATTTGCATTTTGGTATACATGTACATTGTATTTGACCTGCTCCAGGAAAAGGTGATATACATGTGTGTGTAAGTTGCGTTAGGCATTTGCACCCAATGGCCCGCTCAATGTTGAGACGTTCTAATTGTCCGTAATTTTTTTTTCCTGAAATCATATCTTCAGGTTTTATTTTTAAAAAATGGCGATTTTAATCAATAAAATGTGTAAAATAACTCTTTCAACAAGCGCACTTCTGTTCCTCACAGCAGAGTCAGATTTTTCAAAGCCTGTTGTCTCAACTTTTGGATTTTTTGACTCCATGGACCTAATTAATAATATGCAGATATGTCATAACTACAGAAAGGAAGAGTGTATAGAGCTCTGCTATACACCAAAAGCAAGCTTACACTGTGAGCTTTCCAATCATGTACCTGATTTTTATTTTTTATTAATAATTTGATTATGATTTTTATTTTTTATTTTTTATTTTTTATCTAGTTTTTGCTTGGCTTTTGACTGGCGCCCCCAGTCAGAAGCAACTCAACCATTAAACTGCGGTACTTATATCACCGGGGATCACATCCCCGCTTTCATTCTATTTGTTCAAAAGAGATGTGTTTATACACAGTGTCACGTTCAAAGCTTATCACTTAGTGCTCCCAACCTTGTGAATCTTTCAATCGTCTGCGCTGCAGGATTATACGGATCATTCGGCAGCAGCGAGGCAATGCACTCCTGGTGGGCGTTGGCGGCACGGGCAAGCAGTCTCTGACCAGGCTGGCGGCCCACATCTGCAACTACAAGTGCTTCCAGATTGAGCTGTCCCGCGGCTACGACTACGCCTCCTTCCACGACGACCTGAAGAAGCTCTACGAGATGGCCGGAGTGCAGAACCTGAACACCGTCTTCCTCTTCACCGACACACAGGTACAGCCGGGAGGCGACCGATGTCATGGAGCTGCTTAAAGCCCCAATACACAACATTGGTCGAGGGTCAAAGAATAGCATCCATACGTTGTCTAATCCAACATATGCATGAAATAGCACACAAGGTTAAAGGCTGAGGAGATAAGGAGATAGAGAGGGACTCGGGAAGGCCGGAGATTTGACAAATTGACGTTCCTTTTAAAAAGGGCTAAATCGTAGGGGCTTGGGGAAAACCAGTAAGGAACCAGTAAGGGAATTCCAGAGGGAGGCAGAACGAGGGAAGAAGCTGTTCTGATACCTCTTTGTTGTACCTGGTACATGGACCGTACACCTTGGGATCGACAGAGTGTTCGGGTGAGAGGAGGCAAACGGCCTGGTTGCTCGCTCTAAAGTTCATGAGTCATTATTTTTCGTATTAAAGTCGGATCGTGGTTACTCTTCCCACCCCCGGTCAGATCGTGGTGGAGGAGTTCCTGGAGGACATCAACAACATCCTGAACTCGGGCGAGGTGCCCAACCTCTTTGAGGCGGACGAGTACGAGCGGGTCATCATCGGCTGCCGGCCGGCCGCCAAGGAGGCGGGCATCCCCGAGGGCAGCCGGGACGAGATCTTCAACTTCTTCATCGGCCGGGTCCGGCAGAACCTGCACATCGTGCTCTGCATGAGCCCCGTGGGCGACGCCTTCCGCTCCCGCTGCCGCATGTTCCCCTCGCTGGTCAACTGCTGCACCATCGACTGGTTCACGGAGTGGCCCCGGGAGGCCCTGCTCTCCGTCTCTGAGACCTTCTTCGAGTCCGTGGACCTGGGCGAGGAAGGCATGAAGGTAAAGGGGGATGGAGGATTGCCGGCAAACGCCACTCTGGATGCTTCTTTGTTTTGGGGCTTTTTTGGGGCAGATGCATCCTTGCATTTATTCTGTATCGGGGCACTGTTGTTTTTTCATGATTGTTAAGAACTGCTAATAAGACTCTCTCACTACGGAGTTGAGCTGTGATTTCCAACAGAATTTTTTTTTTCGCAAAAGTGAAAGGTTTGCAGTGACACCATGTTTCAGTAACACTTCTCTTTCAAGAAGGGTTGTGGCTCTGAAAAGAGCCAGTAACTTATAACATTTCGGGCAGTGTGTACTCTGTTTCGCAAAAGGTTTGGCAGCCTGGCAGCCAGAAGTTCGCTTTGCTTGAACCGCTCGTTATAGGGAAAGAGTTAAGTGTGCAAACCAGCTTCGTGTACCCAATGCTTCCTTGTTTAACCACTTTGCCACCGGGACCTTTCGAATTCAGCGCCTCGAGGATGCTGCCATTCGCCGGGCCCAACGGATTGGGCTGCCACTTTTGTCCAAATTTCATAGACAGAGACACTGTTCAGCCTAGCCCAAGAGCACTATTTAGCTCAACACAACACACCTCTTGCGGCATCAGTTGCCAGATGAATTGCCAGATGAGTGACTGCAATTGCCTGCATTCTTGGGGTGCTGTCACGTATCACAATCGTAGGTCCTATCCACTTTGCACTTTTCGGTGCTCATGACAGGCTCACAATTTTTTTTTTATAATGATGTGGCATTTTCAAAATGCCCCATACAATAATAGATGACGCCTGTGAAATAAATCAATTAGTTATCAATGAGTACACCATTGTACACTGTGTACAGGCGGGTCTAACCTGGCACACTCTGTGCAGCTTTGTTCATGCTACCGTACGGTACATGTAGCATTGGTGGTAGGCTGAAAGAGCCTTTGTTCAAACTTGAACAATAGCATTGCCCGGATTCGGAGGTTCTGGCGCATAGCAACACCAGCGACCCTCTGAATTCGGAGATCCCGGCGCGAAGTGGTCATCAAGCTATTAGCAAGATGACCAACCATTATTTCATTTGGTTTCTGCCATTGGAGTCGGTGTGAAGGAAATTTGCAACCATTTCGTGTCTCGCCCCGCAGTCCAAAATTGCCGAGATGTGCGTGGAGATCCACACCAGTGTCAGCACCATGGCCGAGCGGTTCTACTCGGAGCTTCGTCGGCGGTACTACACCACCCCTACCAGCTACCTGGAGCTGATCAACCTCTACCTGTCCATGCTGGGCGAGAAGAGAAAGTGAGTCCAGCCGAGTCGTTCTCTCAACGTTTTTTTTTTTCTTTGCCGTTGTCCAAAACTGTTTGAAAGATCCCGGTCAATTTGTCCTTTATTCGTCCCAACGGAGAAAAAAAAACCTGTCAAAATTGACTAGAAACTCCTAGAACGTCTTTGCCCAGACATGACGACTTGCATGTCGGGTAGGGCAAACCCTCAATGAATTACAGTCTCCTTGATACCCACAGTATTGCATGATCTGTGCATTTATCCAAAATTCGGGGGGACCTGACATCCCGAACCTAGCGAGACCTTTCTCAAAGACAGACTCTTTGCCTGCCTTTGAAAAGGGTCCTGCTAAGGTCGAAACGTCAGGCCCTCCTAATTTTCAAATTTGAGTCATTTGAGTCATTTTAATCAGTAAGTAGCAGGACCTTTCTCAAAGCCAAAGTGCCCTTCAGAAATCACTTTGGATCGAAACGTCAGGCCATCTAACTTTTGAGATTTATATACTGCCGGTCATTTTAGTCAGTAGAGCAGTTTACGATCTGTGCTTTTGTCTGTTTCTCCCCCTCCTCTCCCCCCGCCATCCCAATCTCCCCCTCCCTCCCTCCCCTGGACTCCAGACAACTGGTGTCGGCCCGGGACAGGGTCAAGAACGGCCTGACCAAGCTGCTGGAGACCAACACGCTGGTGGCCGACATGGAGGTCTCCCTGACGGCCCTGGAGCCGGTCCTCAAGCAGAAGTCCATCGACACCGACAAGCTGATGGAACGGCTGGCCGTGGACCAGGAAGCCGCCGACCAGGTCAGTGATCCCTCGGTCAGAGGTCATGCAACTTTGACCCCCCCTTTGACCAATTGGCCTGTCTACCGTCCTACCCTACCCCACCTTCTCAAGCAGGCTTTTCTTAGTCACGCCTCACCGGCAGCGTTGCATATTGCTTCCGAGCGATACACGTTACTTGTTTCAAGTCCCGTCCCATTTACGTTTTTCTTTGTCGTTTTTTCTTTTCATTTTTGCGTCTCACAGGTGCGCAAGGTTGTGCTGGACGATGAGGCCACGGCCAAGGTCAAGGCCGAGGAGACCCAGGCCATCGCCGACGATGCCCAGCGGGACCTGGACGAGGCCCTGCCGGCCTTGGAGTCCGCCCAGAAGGCCTTGGATGCCCTGGACAAGAACGACATCTCTGAGATCAAGGTCTTCAACAAGCCGCCGGACATGGTGCTGACCGTCATGGAGACCATCTGCATCCTCCTCGGAGTCAAGTGAGTCTCCCAAAATGGCTCTCCTGTCCTGTCCTGTCCTGTTCTGTTCTGTCCTGTCCTGTCTTGTCCTGTCCTATCCTGTCCTGCCCTGTCCTGTGCTGTCATGTCCTGTGCTGTCCTGTGCTGTCCTGTGCTGTCATGTCCTGTGCTGTCCTGTCCTGTCCTACATGTATCTTGTCCTGTCCTCTTCTCTCCTCTTTGTGTCCTGTGTTGTCCTGTCCTGTCCTGTCCTGTCCTGTCCTGTCCTGTCCTGTCCTGTCCTGTCCTGTCCTGTCCTGTCCTATCCTGTCCTGTCCTCTTCTCCCCTCTCTATGTCCTGTGTTGTCCTGTGTTGTCCTGTCCTGTCCTGTCCTGTCCTGTCCTGTCCTGTCCTGTCCTGTCCTGTCCTGTCCTGTCCTGTCCTGTCCTGTCCTGTCCTGTCCTGTCCTGTCCTGTCCTGTCCTGTCCTGTCCTCTCCTTTCCTCTCCTCTCCTCTCCTCTCCTGTCTTGTCCTGTCCTCTTCTGTCCTGTCCTCTTCTCTCCCCTCCTGTGTCCTGTGTCCTGTCCTGTCCTGTCCTGTCCTCTCCGTTCCTCTCCTGTCCACTCCTGTCGTCTCCTCTCCCTTTCTCTTTCTCCTCTGCATATCCTCTCCTCTTCATATCCTCTCCGATCCTCTCCGATCCGATCCTCTTCAACGTATGGCAGCAATTATTGTTGTTGTTTTTTTGTTCTTTTATTTATTTGTTGCTTTGCTTTACCCTAGGCCTGACTGGCCCTCTGCCAAAGGTCTCCTGAGTGACCCCAACTTCTTGAAGCGCCTGATGGACTATGACAAGGACAACGTCCCCGATTCCACCCTGAAGAAGCTCAAGAAGTACATGGAGAACCCCAAATTTGTGCCAGAGATTGTTGAGAAGACTTCCAAGGTAAAAGAGGATGCGATATCCAACCAATAAAAAAAACACACCCCACAATGCAACAATTACAGCACCAACAACAGCAATAACATTGGCAGCAACAGAAGAAGATGCAGCAGCAGCAACAACAGCAACAACAACATCAGCAGCAACAACAACATCAGCAGCAGCAACAGCAGCTACTGAGATGAAACAAATTCTTCCGCTCATAGTGACACGTGTGGGACTCGGGGTGGATTTCACAAAGCCTAACGATGCATCGTAAACTCAACTTACGATGGATAACCCATCGTAAGTTGTGACAGTGGAGAACAGCCCTAAACTGAACAGTCCTACTGAGACTGTGACCAATGCTCTGTTTTCCTCTTCTCTCTTGCAACGCAGGCCTGCAAGTCCATGTGCATGTGGGTGAGAGCCATGGACCTGTACTCCAAGGTATTCCGCACTGTGGAGCCCAAGAAGAAGAAGTAAGTCTGATCAAAGGCAGAGAAAAAAGAGGAGAGGGAATACTCACCGAAAGTTAACTTTTCAGTGCCCATGACCGCCAGACGTTTTTCCAATAATGTGCCATTTTCAAAACTCAGCGAACAATCAGGAACAGTTTATGCCCGTGAAATAGATCAATAAGAATACACTACGGTATGTGTGCCAGCGAGTCTGACCTGGCACAATCAACAGTGTGGCTTTTTTCATGCAACATAATGAACATGTATACGGTAGTTCAGTTGTAGGTTGAAAAGAGTCTTCCTTGTTTTTAAACTTGGACAAGAAACGGAGGGCTCATCAGTGCATAGTACATGTACCGGTAGCAACACCAGCGGCTCCCCGAAGTTGGAGGTCCTGGCGTATGTTGACTTTCTAATCACAAATTGTGTATTATTGAGAAAAGAATATCAGGTTTGTTTTTCTTTCATCCTGGAAAAATCATGGAAAAGTTATGGAAAAATCATGGAAAAGTTTGGAAAAATCATGGAAAAGTTATGGAAAAGTCATGGAAATGTTATGGAAAAGTTGTGGAAAAGTTGTGGAAAAGTCATGGAAAAGTCACGGAAAGGTCATAGAAAAGTCATAGAATCTGGAAGCACTATTTCTGGAAGCACTATTTACCTCAAAGCACTGCATAGTATGACACCCCCCTTTTAAGACCTAAATTGCCAGCCGAATGATTGCTGGTCAGTGAACGATGTGGTTGCCCTCATCCCGCAGACTGAGGGAGGCAGAGGACGAGCTGGCCGCCACCATGAGCGTCCTGAAGGAGAAGCAGGACAAGCTGGCCGCCGTGGAGGCCCAGATCGCCGAGCTCCAGGCCTCCTACGACGCCAGCGTCAATGAGAAGGAGACGCTGGTCAAGAACATGGCCCAGACGGCCGGCCGGCTGAAGCGGGCCGGCAAGCTGACCACGGCCCTGGGGGACGAGCAGGGGCGATGGCAGGAGAGTGTTAAGGTGAGACGAAAGAAAGGAGAAGGGGGAATGGGGGGGGGGTTGGGGAAGGGCTTCTAGGTCTCTGCAAGACTCACTGGGTAAGCCTGCAACAAGTCTTGGATTGTTTTTTCCCGGGCCTGGAAAAGTCATGGGAAAATAAAATCAAATCACAAAAAGAAATTAATGTCATGGATTTTTTTTTTTTTTTTTTGTGTTTGATATATTCTCATGATTTATGTTTTTCAAATTCAAAAACAAGAGACTAATGACCGGCCTGCAAAACTAGTGGGAGCTTGTCAAAGCTATTCCCCTAATTTTTTTTTTTTTATGTCAAACAGGTATCTCAAACTGTTCATTTTTATCTGTTAAAACCCTAAAAACTTTAGGGCGCCTGCACCCCTGCCATGAATCTCTTGGTCGCGTAAGCGCTCACTCGCAGTCGTACTCACTCGCAGTCGCATGTCTCCGTCCAGTAAGCGCTCACTCGCAGGTTGCACAATTTATTGGCCTTCAGTGATTTTCAGGAAATGTCTTTGTTAGTCACTTACATCCCTGAGAAAAGGAGATAGGTCCTTCAATTCAGCATTTCTGAATTCTTTGATATTTTGGTTCCCCCCCCCCCCCCCCCCGCCCGCCCCTCTGTTCTTCGAATCCGGCAGGAGTTTGAGAAGGAGATCGGCAATGTGGTGGGCAACGTGTTTGTGGCGGCGGCCTGCGTGGCCTACTTCGGCGCCTTCACCAGCTCCTACCGGGTGGAGTTGGTCCAGCGCTGGTCCAGTCGCTGCAAGGATCTGGAGATTCCTGTCACCGACGAGCTCACCCTTCTTAAGGTAGGTCGGACCGATCAGTTTCGCCGAGCCACTTGGAGGGTCCCTGCAATAAACATTTTATCACTTCAACCAATGCTACAGAACTGTTTTGCAACGTTGCTATTAAACAATCATTTTCATACTCGTACTGAAAATGTCTGGCTTTTCCTGTAGACCTAGATCCCTTAACCTTTTTGATTTACTGCCAAAATGTATGCTTCATAATCATTTAGTGCAGGAGTTTTTTTATCAAACATAATCTATTATTAATTGGTTTGCGTTGACACCATGTGTATCATCTCTTTTGAGACTGAGTGTGGCTCTGAAAAGAGCCGGTAACGTTTCGAGCAGTGTGTACTCTGCTCGAAACGTTGAGTTACCGGCTCTTTTCAGAGCCACACTCAGTTTCAAAAGAGATGATACACATGGTGTCACCGCAAACCAATTTATAATAATTGTTTCCACCATGCAAACCTTCAAGTCTTTTCAAACATAATAATAATCTAGAGGGATTAATTTTGTAGTGAAAGTTAATGTTTTTCTTAAAACTGTCAGTTCCTGACATGACAAAAGATAGTGCCCTCATGATTATGAGGATATTTTTCAAGGTAAAAAAAAAATTTCTGATTCCACTAAAACGAAGCTTGTCAACATGTTTGTAAACTTTAGATACCGGTAGCAGAACATATGCTTGACTGTGATATTTATTGCAGAGACCCTTTGAGTACCAACATTTGTACAAGTACAAAAAGGTCATGACAGCAGCTCGGGGATCCCACAAAGCAGATGCAGTTTTTGCATGTCATTACTTTATCAAGTGGATAAATAGGTTTGCGGAGACACCATGTAAATTCTCTTTTGTGAGTAAGTGTGGTTCTGAAAAGAACCGGTTCTTCTGAAAAGAACCACACTTACTCACAAAAGAGAATTTACATGGTGTCTCTGCAAACCTATTTATCCAGATATTCTCAGCATGCAAACCTTCAAATCTCATAAGTCTTTACTTCCCCTGAGTTTGATTTGAGAGAAGATAAAAAAACATGTTTTAGTTTGAATTTCTTGCATCTCTCTCCCTCCCCTGCGTCTGGTCGTGCACAGGTCTTGGCCGATCCCTTTGAGATTCGCCAGTGGAATGCCGACGGTCTTCCGCGCGACAACGTCTCCACTGAGAATGCCATTCTGGTGACCCGTGGCCGGAGATGGCCACTCATGATTGACCCTCAAGATCAGGTGAGCAAGGAAGCCCCAATCAACTTCCCCCACCCCCCCCCCCCAAAAAAAAAATATATAAAAAAAAATAAAAAAATAGAAATAAAACAAATCTTCCACCTCTCCCTCCCAGCCTCAGAGATACAGAGAGACAGAGAGAGTCAGAGGGTAAAAGAGAGAACAGGAAAGGCAGAAAGGGGGTAGAGAGGAAGCTGGATGCGAGTAGAGAAAGAGATAGGGAGGGAGAGAGAAAGAGAGGGAGGGAGAGAGAAAGAGAGGGGAGGGAGAGAGATACATGTAGATTGGGAGAGAGAGGGACAGAAAGAGAGAGAGGGAGAGAGCAAGAGAGGGAGGCAGAGAGAAAGAGAGGGAGGGAGAGAGATAGATAGGGAGGGAGAGGGACAGAAAGAGAGGGAGGGAGAGAGAAAGAGAGGGAGGGAGAGAGAAAGAGAGGGAGGGACATAGAAAGAGAGGGAGAGAGATAGATAGGGAGGGAGAGGGACAGAAAGAGAGGGGAGAGAGAAAGAGATGGAGAGAGAGAGAGGGGGGTGGGAGTGAGAGAGAGAGAGAGAAAGAGGGAGAAAGAGAGAGAGGGAGGGAGGGAGAAAGAGAGAGAGAGAGGGAGAAGGGAGAAAGAGATACATACGTAGAGGGAGAGAGATACGTACGTAGAGGGAGAGAGAAAGAGGGAGAGAAAGAGAGAGAGAGAATCAGTTAGAAAAAGAGAGAGAGGGGGGGGGGGGAGAGGAAGTCAGAGACGGGAGAAAATAGAAAAGGAGAGTTGGACAAAAGACAGACAGATCAAACAAAGAGAGATTCAGATTGGCGGAGAGGAACAGACGCAGATAGACCCGATGCTTTGATGTCCCTCCTCCGTCGTCCCTCGCAGGCCAACCGTTGGATCCGGAGTCGGGAGGCCAAGAACGGGCTGAAGGTCATCAAGCTGACGGACAGCAACTTCCTGCGGACCCTGGAGAACGCCATCCGCATCGGCATGCCCGTCCTGCTGGAGGAAGTGGGCGAGTCGCTGGACCCAGCCCTGGAGCCCATCCTCCTCAAGCAGACCTTTGTCCAGGTAGGGGGAAGAGAAACCGCCGGGCCGACACCGCCGCCGCCACGATACCCGTTGACAAGCGGGGCCCGCATCTCTGCCGTGCAAAGCTCAAATTCACCGCACATAGCCTCAATAAATTTGGTGATCCTGTGGTTAGGACATCTGCACATAGAATGCAGGAGTCGCGGGTTCCAATCCTGCCCGAACTGGCTGTAATTTTTTTTTTTTTTCAGCCGGTGATCGGGCAAAGCACTCAGCTTCCCGTACTTACATATCTACTTTCTGTAGGTCATGTACCATTACATTAAAGCAACCCCCCACAAAAAACCCCACCGCTGAGCGTACAGTGTTTAATTACACATCTAGTAGGACAAACCTTTATTTAAGTACAACCTCTTTCATTTGAATATCAAAAGTTAGGAGGGAATGACGTTTCGATCGTATCATGACCTTTCTGAAAGGCACATTCTGCCATTGAGCAAGGTCCCGCTAGGATCAAAACGTCATTCCCTTCTGATTTTTGATATACGCTTTTTTGGTCACTTTAGTCAGTAAGCAGTTCGCAACATTTTTTCATATTACGCTTTTAATCATTCAAAATGAAAATAAATCCAACGGCCAAAACACTACTTGACTTTCCTCGTCGCTGTCCCCTTTAAAAAAAAAAGAACTTTTCGTTGGTCTTTACTTCAGGGCGGGCGTCTGCTGATCCGTCTGGGAGACAGCGACATCGACTACGACAAGAACTTCAAGTTCTACATGACCACCAAGATGGCCAACCCCCACTACCTGCCCGAGGTCTGCATCAAGGTGACCATCATCAACTTCACCGTCACCAAGTCCGGCCTGGAGGACCAGCTTCTCAGGTACGTCCCACGGTACTTGCTTTCGGGAGACGATTATATAATCCGTGCCGAGCTTTCAAGCGCCCACATCAGAGCTGTCTTCTCAGCTCCTCAAGGAAAACTGAATGTGGCTCTGAAAAGAGCCGGTAACTCAACGTTTCGAGCAGTGTGTACTCTGCTCGAAACGTTGAGTCACCGGCTCTTTTCAGAGCCACACTCAGTTTCAAAAGAGATGATACACATTGTGTCGCCGCAAACCAATTAATAATAATTGTTTCCACCATGCAAACCTTCAAGTCTTTTCAAACAGCTCCTCAAGGAAAACGAAAATGATCCCGCTCTCAAATCGAGAATTGTACTGGAATCTCTTTCCTTTTTTCCAGCGATGTGGTGCGACTGGAGAGACCGGACCTGGAGGAGCAGCGCAACCAGCTCATCGTGCGCATCAACGCCGACAAGAATCAGCTGAAGGCCATCGAAGACCGCATCCTCAAGCTCCTCTTTGAGTCGGAAGGCAACATTCTGGATAACGAAGAGCTCATCGACACGCTGAACAAGTCCAAGGTAATATTCGGGGGTGCTTTTTTTGTTTACCAACGAAGCCAGCTGAGTTTTGTACGCTTACCAATGATCTTGTGACTGTGTGACGTCGATGTTTTGTTTGGGGGGGAGGACTCAAAGTTTTTCTGAAAAGATTTGCTCTGTGCTATGCCCTATTGCTTGCTGAAAAAAAACACAGGCAGCTTTTGCCTGATTCAAAACTCTGACTTGTGCTCTCTTATGCAGACATCTATAAAACAATGGTACTTGTGTTTGCTTGAAGATGAATTTGTGTAGCATTCATCAAAGCTAGTCTATTCTCTCTTTTTTTCGACGTGTGATCTTCTAAAAATCAAAACTACCGGTAAAGTCCGCCAGTGTCCATGCCCTTCACTTTAAGATGGACGAATGGAATGGAGGCAAAGTCAGAGCTTGAGACTGTATGTGCCGGGTTTTGGAAAAGGCCCCCAAGTCCCTGTCCAGTTGGAATGTCCGACCGCTTTTGACAAGTTTGTCGGTTTTTTTTTTATTCATTGACTCTTGTCTTGTTTCTGTGTCTGACTGTCTGTCTGTCTGTTTGTCTGTCTGTCTGTCTCTAGGTGACCTCCGGGGTCATCAGCACCCGTCTGAAGGAAGCGGAGCAGACAGAGGAGAAGATCACTGCGGCCAGAGAGAAGTACCGGCCGGTGGCGGCCAGAGGCTCGGTCATGTACTTTGTGGTGGCCTCCTTGGCCGAGATTGATCCCATGTACCAGTACTCGCTCAAGTACTTCAAGAACGTAAGTGTCTGGCACGTCGCGCACTCTGACCCATTTGGAGCGTGAAAATCAGCGTCTTGATAATAAACATTGTCATCAGATAAGATTGGAAGGTTTGCATGGTAGAAATGTCAAGTGGGAGGTTTGCGGTGACACCATGTACCGATACATCAGCTCTTAAGGGAAGGTTTATGGCTGCCAGTGACTCAATGTTTTGGGTAGTGGGTACTCTGTCATCAGCAGACAACAGTTATTGGTGCCTGTAAGTGCCGTGGAGAGCGCTGGAGCATGGAGGAACTTTCTCGCCTAGTGTGACCACTGGGGCTAATTGGAGGGAGGTGGGAGTTCATTGGAGTGTGTCAATTGCCTACCGGATACCAATGGGTATAGGAGACCCAGGAGGCAGGCTAATGTAGGTGTTGGGTGAAGCGGTTTTGCCCGTGGGTATAGAGGACCCATTGGACAGGAGAGGTCGCCCTATTTTATCAACTTTGTCATCGCTCGATGAAATATGCATGCAGTTACCCCCTTCCATTGAAGCTGTAATATGAGAGATTCTTTTTGGTGTCTCGCTGTGCTTTGTCCAATAGCTCTTCAACCAGTGCATTGAGACCAGTGAGAAGAGTGACGATCTGGACACCAGACTGAAGATTCTGCTGCGCCAGACTACCATAGCAGTCTACACAAATGTCTCCAGGTAATGTTTATCAGTCCGTCAAATCGTTATCATTTTGGGGCCCTTCCCCCCCCCCTCAAGACATGTCAGAGAAGTAGACAAGCTAAATTAAACCCCCGAAAAAAAACCCATGGCATTGAGATCGCTCGCCTTCTGCGTTCCCTCGTTTCAGGGGTTTGTTTGAGGCACACAAGCTGGTCTACTCGTTCATGCTCTGCGCCGACATCATGCGCCAGGAGAACAAGATTGAGCCCACCGAGTGGAACTTCTTCCTGCGCGGCGCCGCCGGCATGGACAAGGTGAGACTCGTGCTCCGCTCCCTCCAGGCAGCCTCGTATTCGAGTCACCGAGTCCCGAGTGCCGAGTCCAGAGTCCCGAGGGCCGGGTCATCCTACCGAGTCGTGTGTCGCAAAGCCCCGAGTCATGGAGCTTCGAGTCACGAGTCATCATGGTTGAGTCTCGACTCTCGAGGCCCATATCACCTTTCAATTCACGCTATTCTCAGATCGGGTTTTTTTGCTAGCGATGGGTTGACTTGCGCAGTGTATCAAATACCGTGAATGATGGTGGTCAATGAGAAAAAAATAAATAAATAAAAATCAACCGTGCACCAATATACCGGTACCCCAATAGTTAGTCTGTACATGTATACACAGCTACGGTAGCTGGTAATTGCTGTCTACGGTACCTATAATAAAGCTTGCACTAATATTACAACAAGCAGATATTTGTAACCAAAGTTGAGTCTGAATCCAGTCTTGTCCTCATGTGCACAGAACTCTTTCCCTCTGGTCCCCTGTGAAAAGATACTCAACTTTCCCTTTGATTAATTTTTGGCTCCAAAATTACTGAGTCAAAGTTCCATTTTCTATTCATGTAATGTGCCGTGTTGCACGGAATGAAGTAAGCCCGGCGGGATTTGAACCCGCAATGCCTGCTTCCTAGGTGCAGACCTCTCACCTACATTGTACACTGTACATGACCTCTGGTCTGGATGAAGGTTTGTCTGTTGGTTTTTACTACCCCCCAAAAAAAGAGGAAAAAGGGAAAAGACCTCACAGTACCTTTACAATTGTGTTTGTTATCAGGAGCGCCCGCCCAGACCGGACATAGCCTGGCTGTCAGACCAGGTCTGGAACATAACGTGCGACTTGGATGACAATGTGCCAGCGTTCAAGGGACTGCTGCGTGACATTCAGGCTACCCCAGTGCACTGCAAGATAGGTCGTCTTGAGGTATAAACATGCATTCGCGTACATACTGTATTCACATCCCCCAACTGATTTTGTACCATTTCATTCGATTTTGAATATTTTCATGTGCATACACAGTATTGATTGTTTTCAAACATACCCGTACTTAGAAAGGGACAATTGACCCAGAACTTTTTAAAAATTTGTGGAAATAGCAGGAAAATGCAACTGGACTAGAACTTGGTACAACATGATTCTTCTCCTTGGCAACAAGTGCATTAAGCTAGGGATCCCGGGTTCAGGTCCTGGGGTGGATTTCACAAAGCCTTAGGATGCATCATAACTAGTAAGCTTACGGTGGATTAACCCATCGTTAGTTGTGATACACCGCATGGTTTCTGTGCATCGCTCATCATCTTGCAATTGATCGTAAGTTACGATGAGTTTGATGAAATCTCCCACTGGTCCTTGCTAATTTTCCTGGACTACTTTCACAATTGTTTTGTCATCATGAACATACAGTGTATTTCTTTTCTTTTTTATACAAAGAGAAGTAAACCACACTTGGATTTTTTTCTTCCACATTGTCAAAATAGGAAGGAAAATATTTACCAAACTAGATTGACCCAGTCTCTGTTTATTTTTATTTTTTCAGTACACAAAATGCTAATTGATGGATATTTCAATCATACCTGCTGTAATTTGGTTTTTGAAGACTTGTAGGTTTTCAATAGTTGATTGTGTGTACCTTTTTGTATGTATTCCATTATGAAAATTATGCACTTTTTTTAGCACAAATATGTTTTTTTTCTGGCATTGCCACGCAAGCCCTAAGAAAATGATCTGCAAATGGAAAGGTGTTTGGTATTTTAATTGCAACGTCTGGAGGATAATAACTTCCCGTAAATTGGTGGCCAATGTGCAAGACTGCTGGCGGCTGGTCGCAGCACACTGGAAAAAAAATAAATTGGGACAGTCTAGTACTTAAAGTCACCCAAACTGTCCTTGGCTTCCACATAGGGGTTAAAAATATTTTTGGGTTCATCAATCTTTTTTTTTTTTGGCTTGCAGGTGGCCGCCAATCCGGCCTCGTGGGAGGGCTATGGCCCGACTCCGCCCCCGTACGAGCCCCCTCCGCCCCCAGCAGAGGGGGAGGACCCAGCCCCGGCCCAGGATGACGGCAAGGTCAAGGGTCACTGGGACCAGCGGCTGACCAGCTTCCAGAAGCTGATGATGGTCAAGTGCTACACAGAGGAGAAGGTCAGCCAGGCCAACGGCCCCCATCTATCTGCCCATGCCTATAACCTCCCTCTATTTGAATTTTACTGGAAGATTGCATGGCTCTATGGCTCTTGGCTGCAGCCACCAGCTGGCAGTGTCCATAGACTTGTGTGATATTGGCTCCCTCTCTTTGAATTTCACTGGCTGTGGCTTAGAAGATTGCATGAGTCTATGGCTCTTGGCTGCAGCCACCAGCTGGCAGTGTCCATAGACTTGTGTGGTATCGGCTCCCTCTCTTTGAATTTCACTGGCTGCGGCTTAGAAGATTGCATGAGTCTATGGCTCTTGGCTGCAGCCACCAGCTGGCAGTGTCCATCATGTCCATAGACTTGTGTAGTATCAGCTCCCTCTCTTTGAATTTCATTGGCTGCGGCTAATTTTCACATTTTAGAACAAATGACCACTGTTGAATATTTCACAATTTTTATCAAAACATTTTCACAATAATTTATCAATTTTGTTATAATTTATCAAAAATGTAATAATTTATCCAAAATGTAACACTTTGTCAAAAATGTAACAATTTATTAGAAAAACGCAAACTTTTTGAAATTTCACAATTTGTTTAAATGTTTGAAATTCGTTCAAAATTTTGCTATTTTAAAAAAATGTTGGCATTTGTTAAAAATTTCAAAGTTTATGAAAAAAAGTGGCATAATTTGAGTGAAGTATTCACACCTTCATTGTTCCGCCCCCCCCCCTCCCCTTGCAGGTGGTCTTTGCCTTGACGGACTTCGTCCACGAGAACCTGGGCAAGGTGTTTGTGGAGAGCCCCGCCGTGGACCTGGCCACGCTCTACGAGGACATGACCCCCTACACCCCGCTGGTCTTTGTGCTGAGCACCGGCTCCGACCCCATGGGCGCCTTCCAGCGCTTTGCCCGGGAGCGGGGCTTCACCGAGCGCATCCAAGCCATATCCCTGGGCCAGGGCCAGGGCCCCGTGGCCGAGAAGATGATCGATGCCGCCACCAAGAACGGCGACTGGGTCTTCCTCCAGGCAAGGCTCCTATAAGGCCCCTACATGTACATTCTGCCCCCCCTTCAAATATATACACAGATGTTGACAGCTGATTACTAAATCGTACAACTCCCACCCGAGCTGCCTGAATTTTTTTTTTCATCAGGCATCGGGCAAAGCACTGAGCATTCAGTTCTTATTACATGTACATCGAGCAGGGCAAATTTACCCTCATTGAATTTCATTCTCCTCGACTCAAACATGTTTTTTATATCTATGATGCGACGCTGTACCCGCTGCTATACATTATACAAATCCGCCACACAACCTCAACCAACTCGGTGGTCAGGTGAAAAATAAGACGTTTGCACTGCCAGTGGAAAGCATGAGTTGTAGGTTCGTCTCTGTTATCCAACAATTTGGATTCATTTTTTTCAAAATGCAGTGTAACATCAAAAAATTAAGCCAAAGGCCTCCCGTTCTCATGCCTCGTACTTTAAAATGGATGAAAGAAAGAAAGACAAAGCCAGAGCCTGCGCCTAAGCCGGCTTTTGGAAAAGTTTTTAAAAAGATGAATCTAGCTTGAAATCTTTATTATTTTGACAATTTTTCGATCATGTTTTTTTTTTTTTTTTTTTTTTTTCTTCAATTCCTTAGAATTGTCAGTTGGCCGCTTAAAATCTGTCTACGTTTTCATCTCTTTTGACAACTTTTCAATCTTTTTTTTTTTTTTTTGGGGGGGGGGGGGAATTCCGTCAACTCTTGGAGATGTCACCTGCCTCCTGGGTCTCCTATACCCATTGGCAGCCGGTCGGCAACTGACACACTCCAATGAACTCCCACCTCCCTCCATGACAATTTTTGTATCTGTTTTTTTCTTCTTCAGAATTGTCACCTGGCCGCCTCCTGGATGTTGGCCATGGAGGAGAAGATCAAGGAGCTGGCCGAGCCCGGCTTTGAGATGAACGAGGACTTCCGTCTCTTCCTCAGCTCCATGCCCTCCACCAAGTTCCCCGTCTCCGTGCTGCAGAACAGCGTCAAGGTCACCAACGAGCCCCCCAAGGGCCTGAGGGCCAACGTCCGCCGGGCCTTCTCCGAGATCACCCAGCAGCAGTTTGAGGAGCACAGTGAGTCTGCGGGGAGTCTCTCTCAAACTCCCTCTTCCGTCGCTCCCCCCCCCCCACCCTCTCCTTAACCACTTCGCGCCGGGGGGGGGTTTAGCGCCGATGACCGCCATACGTTTTTTTTTTTAGAATGCAACATTTTCAAATTTCGCTAAAAACAATCGGAACAATATATTTCTGTGAAATAAATCGATAAGGGTATACTATGGGTACAAGAGAGTAAAACCCGGCACAATTCGGACGTCGTTGTGGCTTTTTGTCGAGAGATTATCCGTTCGAAAAAGGGCCCATGCTGCGTCGTCAATGGAGCGTAACGGACTTGTGTGTGAGCGTGCGTGTACGGTTCTGTCAATCCCTGACCGCAAACACTAGGGCTGTGTGGCATGCCAACGCCATGTCTCCCGCGTGCTTTCAGCAGCAGCGCGGTATCCCTCGATCATCCACAGCCAGACAATAGTGGTGCCCGGATTCGGAGGGGCCCGTCGCATAGTCAAGCCAATGGAGCTCCGGCTCTGGAGGTCCCGGCGTTAAGTGGTTAAAGGGATCACACAACATTGGTTGAGGTCAAAGAATAGCTTCCATACATTGTCTAATCCAACATATGCATAAAAAAATTGTCTCTGTTTCGATTCTTACCGAGTGAGTTGATGTTAAAATTCTTTTTTGTGCTTCTATCTGCCTTTCAGTCCTGGGAATTAAGTGGAGGAAGCTGAACTTCGGCATCTGTCTGTTCCACGCCATCATCCAGGAGCGGAAGAAGTTTGGGCCCCTGGGCTGGAACATCAAGGTACACAGGGGGGGGAAAAAAAGCACGCTCTCATTCTGTGAGAAATTTGCTGGCAGCCCAGATGGTCAGAGCGCTGGATGAGTACCAAGGAATTTGATGAGGGTCTTGCCTGCTCGACGTGATAAACACCGAGTGCTCAGTGCGTTGCTCGATTCCTGACGGAAAAAAATGCAGGCAGCTTGGTCGGGATTTGAACCCGCAACCCGTTTTCAAGTGCAGACATCTTAACCATTTGACCATTGAGCTGGTCGAGGTCGTGTGGCAGATTGGAATTTACGAAGTGGTTCATTACGTTGTTATGATAGTACATGCACGAAAGCTGAATGGTTTCATATGTGGGAACACAAATGATACAAGTTGGACCCCTGATTTATGGAATTACTACCCATATACATAAAGGAATACAATGCGTTTTCAGTCAACCTGAACAATAGCAGAAGGGTCAAATTGTAAGATGCTTTCTAGAAACACCTTTCAAGATCGTTTCTGCTCACTTTTCGAAGATAGCAGGGCAAGCCCTCATTGAATTACATTCTCCACGACGCAAACATCATGTTACATCTGTGATGCAACGCGGTACCTGGGAGTGCCAAGGAGTCGGTTTTTCAGAACTGAGTCATAAATATATCTCCCGGTTTGAACGTTTGATTTCAGTACGAGTTCAATGACAGTGACCGGGAGTGTGCCTTGGAGAATCTGCGGATGTTCCTGGCTGATGGAGAGATACCGTGGGATGCCTTGATCTACATCACTGGCGAGGTGAGTACTGTGAGCCGGGTCCAGTGAGATGTCGGTGCCAAGGAGAGACCTTAAAGTTTGCACCCAATAAAAGGGGCACGGGTGCCACCACTAAACTGCCCTTGAATGCCTTCATTTTTATTTCGTTTAGAAAAAATGCAAGACCATATGTGACCCGCTCTGCTAAAAAGGCCCTTAAGTCCCGCCATGCCTTAGATCAACAATCAGGAACAATGAATAGGGCCTACCTGTGAAATACCGGTATATCAATAAGAGTAGACTGTAGATACAAGCGAGTCACACCTGGTACAATTGAGTGTCTGCGTGGCTTTTGTCATGCCACATATTGTTTTGTGGTGGACTGCTAAGAGTCTTTGTTCAAGACTTGGATAACAGTGCTACCCAGATTCGGAGGACCAGGGGTGGACTTCACTAAGCCTTATGATACATCGTAGCTCACTCTACGATGGATGACCTATTGTAAGTTGTTACAGGCCGTATGGTGTCTGTGCATCGCTCATGGACTTGCGATTGAACGTAAGTTACGATGAGTTTGGTGAAATCGACCGCAGGTAGGGCCCGGTACAATACCAACAGCGCTCCGAATTCAAAGGTCCTGGCTCAAAGTGGTTTTAATGCTTCTTCTT
This sequence comes from Luidia sarsii, assembly GCA_949987565.1. Classification (NCBI taxonomy): domain Eukaryota; kingdom Metazoa; phylum Echinodermata; class Asteroidea; order Paxillosida; family Luidiidae; genus Luidia; species Luidia sarsii. The sequence continues at coordinate 20,140,756 of OX465106.1, forward strand.
CACCAAGATGAGCCTGAAATCTCTGCTGTTTTTGTTTTTGTTTCCTCTCGGGTTGCAGATAACCTACGGAGGTCGCGTGACAGATGTCTGGGACCAGCGTTGCCTGCGGACAGTCCTGAGACGTTTCTTCGCCACCGACACCCTGGTGCAGGATTACAAGTATTCCGAGTCAGGTATAAACACAAGGAGGGGTAGCTGTCTGAAGTGGATTGCAGTCAAGTCCAGCAACTCTCAAAGAAAACTGTTCACATTTCGCCATCATTTACCCCCAAACATGATCCATTTACGGTTAGCTCCACGTTAAGATTGTCAATCTGAATTTCCCTCTCCCTCTCCCTCTCCCGTCTCCAGGTATCTACTACTGCCCAGACCTGGACACGCTGGCCGAATATCGCAACTACATTGAGAACCTGCCTATCATTGATGAGCCGGAGATCTTTGCCATGTTTGACAATGCCAACATCTCCTTCCAGGTAAACTCCCCCGCTCCAGACGTCCCTGTTCTTTAGGGTAATGTTGTGCAGGTACTAGCACTGCCATGGCCCACCTATTCCAGCTAGTTGTATCTCTTGGGTTCTTCTTATCCATGTATTGTCCCCCACCTGGTTTTAGTCAGAGAGTGTCAGCGGGAAGTCGCACAAGCCTTTGACCTTGTCCCAGACTAAGGGCCGATCGTGATCGCGAACAGGCATTGCCGTTTCTGTGAGGCTTGGTGCTGTTAAGAATCGCAGCTTCATCACACAGTGTTACCTGAACCTAAATTATCTTAAAAGTTGACAGGGGAAAATACATAGTACGGAGTTGAATGAGAGATGAAGCAGTTCTTGATTGCGACTATCCCTGCGCCTGTGTCATTTGAGTAGCCTCATCTCGTGGAAGCAACTAGAACACTACCATTGATCATGTTGATCGCTGGGAAGAGTCTGCTCACCCCCACCACCACTTTTCCACGTTTCCACTTTCCACTTTCCACTTTCAACTTTAGGTTGTGGTTGGGTTGTTTTTCGGGGTTTAATTTGGGGGGTTTGTTGCCTCTTTCTTCAGCGCCAAGAGACGCAGCAACTGATCAACACCATCCTGGAGGTCCAGCCCAGAATGGCCACCGGCGGCAGTGGAATGAGCAACGACGACATCGTCTACGAGCTGGCAGAGAACATCCTGTCCAAGCTGCCCGAGGTCCTGGACATTGACGAAGCCCACCAGGAAATGTTCAAGGTACTTAAACCCCTCCCTCCCTCCCCCTACAAAATGTAAAGACCCCCACTCACCTTTGAAAGTAGAGTTGCGGTTCTCCCGAAAGAACCGGTGAGTGTAAGCTCAATTCTCGGCCAGGATGCCCTGGGCTGCCTTCTCCTACGTCGGCACCGCAACCACGACTTACGGTACGTGCTGCATCCACTGTGAAAAGCTTGAAATCTAACTAGAAGGCCGGACATTGTGGGAGGTATGCAGTGACGCGATGCGTAAACCAGAACCCTCATCAAGATCATTGAGTTAAATTCTCATCAACAAAAAGCATCAGGCAATCAAGGCAAGGCACTGAGTATACATTGCTAAACACATGTCGGGTAGGGCAAACCCTCATTACCCGGTACAAATTCTCACTGACCAAACAAATCATTCAGGTAATTGGGCAAAGCACCGAGGATTCTGTGCCAAGCACATGTCGGGCAATACAAACTCTCATCGAGTTCCATTCTCACCGACGACAATAATCTCAAAATTTAGTGGGCCTGACGTTTTCGATCCTAGCAGGACCTTTCTCAAAGGCAGAGGGTAATTTGCCTCTGCCTTTGAGAAAGGTCCTGCTAGGATCGAAACGTCAGGCCCACTAAATTTTGAGATTTGCATTTTTTGGTAATTTTAGTCAGTAAGCAGTTTGCAACATTTTTGTAGATCACTTTTACGACAATAATGGACGACAATAATCAGGCAAATCGGGCAAAGCACTGAGCATACTGTACATCGCTAAGCATTTGTCAAGCAGGGCAAACCCTGATTGAATTTTTTTGTCTCCAAACCGTGATATACCGGTATCTGTGGCCTGTACATGTAGGTTGATGACAAGGGACGCCTCAACTCCTTGACCACTGTGCTGTGCCAGGAGGTAGATCGCTTCAACATTCTACTGAAGGTCATCAAGGTAGGTCCGGACGCTGTCGATGGCATTCGTGTTGGTCGGTCTCGGTGACGACGGTGATAATTCCGGAGATGGTGACTTGTGCGGATGACGAGGGACGCCGTGGTCATGGCAAATGGTGACAATCGCGACGATGACAAAAAAAAGGACAACCATCATGACCATGATGACAATGACAGCCGTTGACAAAATTTACAACACTTATGACCATGATAAATAGGTTTGCGGAGACACCATGTAAATTCTCTTTTGTGAGTAAGTGTGGTTCTGAAAAGAACCGGAGGAACTCAGAACCACAATTACTCACAAAAGAGAATTTACATGGTGTCTCCGCAAACCTATTTATCCTGATATTCTCACCATGCAAACCTTCAAATCTCATTTGACTTACAGTATGACCATGACAACCGTGATGACCACGATGACAGATACAGTTACAGTGACTTTTAAGTTTCACGGCGAAACAATATTTGAACTCCCATGTTCACGGTTTTCATAGTGTGATATTTATGATTCCTTCTTTCTCTTCTTCTCCACTGGACAGAGCTCCATGCGCACCATCCAGAAGGCCATCAAGGGTCTGGTGGTCATGTCGGAGGAGCTGGAGCTGGTCTACCACAGCTTCCTGAACAACCAGGTGCCCAGCATGTGGAGCAACGCCGCCTACCCCTCCCTCAAGCCCCTGGCCTCCTGGGTGCGGGACCTGCAGCTCAGGGTCTCATTTGTCGGGGTGAGTGGCCCAAAGAGTTTGTCCTCCCCCCCCCCTCGACGGAGGACGGATGAGGGGAGTTAGGGGGTTGATGATGGTCACTTGGGGTGGTGACGATCAGATGGTGGTGCCGGTGACGGTGGTGATAGTGGTGATGATGAGGATGATGGCGAGATGGTGAGGGTGGTGTTAGCAGTATTGGTGGTGATGGCGATGTTGGCTGATGATGGTGGTGATGGTGATTGTGGTGATGATGGTGATGTTGGTGATGGTTATGATGGTGATGTTGGTGATGATGGTGATGATTGTGATCATGGTGATCATGATGGTGAGTATGTTGGTCATGAGGAGGATGATGATGTGGTTCACTAAACGGTCTTCTCAGATAATCTCACTTTTTATTTTCATCTTTACAGCACTGGATTGTCCACGGCCAACCCAAGTCCTACTGGCTGTCCGGATTTTTCTTCCCACAAGGTAAGGAGCTCACCGAATGCCACTACCGGTAGCTAGCTTAACATACGGTACCAGTGCTCTTTACCATCGGAGCTGTCCAGCCCTTACTTAGGCGTCTTCCCAAATATTCTAGTCTACTAATCCTTTCCAAGATTAGGGCACAAAGTCACGGGCACTTAACCATTACCTTCTGTATATCTCCCCGCACTCCCCTGCCCTCCTCCCCCCCCCCCCGCCCACCCCGCCCCGCCCAGGCTTCCTGACGGGCACGCTGCAGAACCACGCCCGCAAGTACGACTACCCCATCGACCAACTCAACTTCCGCTTCACCGTGCTGCCCAACTACCGAGACCAGGCCCAGGTGGATGCTCAGCAGGAGTCCTTGGGCTTCGGTCAGGTGACGGAATCCGACAAAGAGGTAACGAACGAACCCCTCCGAGTTTTCTTTAAAAAAAAAAAAAAGGGTAAAAATAATAATGATCATAAATTTAGGAGGGCCTGATGTTTCGATCATAGCAGGACCTTTCTCAAACCCTGACAAATTTGACTTGAAGTGCATGTAGTTATAAAAATGTAGCACACTGCTTACGGACTTAAATGAGCAAAATGAAAATCTGGGCAATTCAGGGGGGGGGGCCTGAATTTTTTTATCGTGATAGCAGAATGACAATGGCAGAGTGTAAAAGAAGTCGAAAGTTGATTGACATCACGTCGAAGTGGGTTTTCCTTGTTCGCATAAGGAGGGCTTTTCCTGCTGAGCAGATTTTTACGCTCAAGTGGCTGTTTGAAATTGCACACAGGGCTGGATTTCACGAAGCCTAGCCATGCATCGTAACTCAACATACAATCGATATTAACCCATCGCAAGTTGAAATGAGCCGTGTGGGTTTTTTGGGCATCGTTCATCATCTTGCAATTGACGATGTTATAATGGGTCTAATGTACTCGGTCACACGTTCCCTGTTAAGTCCATTCTCAGTACCATTGATGTGATAAATGATTCTTTGTCCGGCAGTCTCTCCCTCTTTAAGCTTTCTCACTGCACACTTTGCTGAGCAGTGGCCACTCTGAGACGGTGCGTTAGACTAGACTAGAGAGTGGCTTGGCAGATTGTGCTTGTGTTCATGATGATTAATCCGGACCCGTGGATTGCATGCTTCTTGCCTTGGATGGATTTCAGGGCACCTCAGGTAGACAGGCTAGAGACAAAGGCCCAGCCGAGGATAGGGAAGAGGAGGCCCAGGAGGAGGAGGTGGAGATCACATGCTACTGTGCCAGGAATGATGTAAGCTAGACTAGGACAGGCTAGGCTAGGTGCTAGACAGACAGACAGATAGCCCTAGACAGACAGGTTGCACCAGATAGACAGGTACATGTAGACCTAGACAGACAGGTAGACCTAGGCAGACAGGTAGCCTTAGACAGACAGATACCGTAGCTCTAGACAGACAGGCAGCCATATACAGACAGGTAGACCTAGACAGACAGATAGCCCTAGACAGACAGGTAGCACCAGATAGACAGGTACATGTAGATCTAAACAAGACAGGTAGACCTACATGTAGGCAGACAGGTAGCCTTAGACAGACAGATACCGTAGCTCTAGACAGACAGATACATGTAGCCCTAGACAGACAGATAGCCCTAGGTAGACAGATAGCCCTAGACATACAGATACCGTATCCCTAGACAGACAGGTAGCCCTAGACAGACAGATACCGTATCCCTAGACAGACAGGTACATGTACATGTAGCCCTAGACAGACAGATAGCCCTAGACAGACAGACAGATACATGTGTAGCCCTAGACAGACAGGTAGCCCTAGAAAGACAGGTAGCCCTAGACAGACAGATAGCCCTAGACATACAGATTGCCCTAGACAGACAGACAGCTAGATAGCCCTAGACAGACACATAGCTCTGGGCAGACAGTGCTAGAGTCTGACCTTGTACATGTAGCTTGCAGGCTGTTTGGTCATTGATTGGAAATGGTGAGGGCAGATGGCAGAATGACGGCCAAGAACAAAATAGCAAGGGTGAGAGGCAATAGGATACACGTACAGTATATGTAGAGCTGGTAGACACACTAGGGTCCTATCAAAGGGAAGGGCATGGAGTAGGAAAGGGATTAGAGAATTAGGGAAAGAGTCTTAATCCGGGTATTCGTTCGGGTTGGCAGACCTAGGCAAAGAAGATGATCTAGGCAAAGAAGCAGGACGACCTTCTTGCACTCTCGGCTACACATTGAGCCATCTTCTCTCATTAGAACTCTGGTCGAGTGGCGCCCCACACAAATGATGCCACGTCCCATGAGACCTGTTCCATCAGCTGAATGACTCGTCGGGTTTTAAAATTTCCGGTTTTCCTTTTTTTTAAATTTTTTTATACTTTCGTTCAGTTTTGACTCATCAAAGTATTCACTGCATTGTGTTTTTGAACTGTTGGACTAACCACTATTCTGTTGCAGGACTTTATGCTGTTGAAATGTCCGCGTCAAAATGAGACGAGTTGTCTTCATTATGTTCCCATCCTGTTCATTCTGGTGCGATCACATTTTGTGAGAAAGAAAAAAGAATCACAATATATTTAATACTGTATGGGAATTCACTTGCAAGGTTTGAATTCATTTTCCGTCGGAGTGAGGGTGTTTTGTTTCTTCTTTTTTTCGCATTTTATGAAAAGGCAGCTGAATTTTACAGGACGGGAACTCCAACCCATTCTCCACATTGCCCTTCCATCTCTCTGCACAAAAACCTAGCTTGTGGATTTTGAAATAGAATTCTTTCATTTGACTTGTTCTTGTCTACACAATGTAGATTAATTCACTGAATAACCCCCCCCCAAAAAAAAAACAAAAAAAAAAAACATGCTTTCAAAAATCTCTCATTCACGTTTTCATTTTTAGGATCCTTCTCATCTTCCAAAATGAAATTGTCCCCCAAAAAATCATACAGCAATCAATTACTTATTCATATTCATCTGTCTGAGGTATTGACATTTTATTAATACAAGATTGCATGGTATTGACTTTAACCTTGCATGACATTTGGAAACAGAGGAATCTTTATCATTGATATTTATTTGCTTTGATATGGCTATGAAAATAATTATGCATGTCATCATTACTTGTGCATGTTTTTGGTTCAACGTTTCATTGTATACCTTTAACCTTTATGTCTCTTTTTTTCACCCATGTCCTTTGGAACTCCTACCCCGACCCCCCCCCCTCCCCAACCCTCCATCGTCATGGTAACTGTTCCCCTAAAACAAAAACCCAAATAGCAGAAAGATTCTGTGGTCTTGGCGGAAGTGAGTACCCCACCCCTACGTATAGACTTGACTTTGCATCACCTGTGGATTGCACCTGAAGCACCTGTTTAACCTGGAGTGTTCCCTAATCAATCTCGTAGTCCCTTTGTCTGGACCGCAACTTTCACCGCCAAATACTGAACTGTTGTGTTGTGTATACAGCTTTGGGGGAAACATGAACAAAAGATATGGGTAATTCCATAAATCAGATGTCCAACTTGTGAAATCTTGGCGTCCACACTTACATATGAAACATTCAGCTTTCCTGCATGTAATATTGAAACAAAACGTTCTGTCGATCAAAATAGTATTTTATGCTGTGCATGTATAACATACTGTTCAATCTACGAATTGCTTCTTTGAGGTTTGCCCTGCGGGATGTGATAAACACTGAGTGCTCAGTGCTTTGCCCGATGCCTGATGAAAGGATTTCAGGCATCTCCGGCTGGATTCAAATCCGCGACTCCCACTTTCTTGTGCAGACATCTTAAACCAATTGACTACTGACCTGATGAAGGTCGTCTGGCAGATTGGAATCTATGAAGTGGTTCATTACATTGTTATGATAGTAAATGCACAAAAGCTGAATGGTTTCATATGTGGGAACACAAAAATGTTACGAGTTGGACCCCTGATGTATGGAATTACTACCCATATACATGAAGGAATACAATGCGTTTTCAGTAAACCTGAACAAAAGCAGAAGGTTCAAATTGTACGATGCTTTCTAGAAACACCTCTCAAGATCGTTTCTGCTCACTTTTCTTTTAAATACTCCTCACGACCTCAGACTCAGAAAGTCATCCCTTAAAAAATATCAATAACTTGCAGTCGGGGCCTATAGCATCCCTTGCCTCCTCCACAAGCTCTGTTCCAACCGGACAAGTTCAGTATTTGGATTGAGTCGCTATTGGCAATCAGGCAAATTATGAAACCGGCTTTGAAATGTCGACACAGACAGAGTGCAGTCATTGCCTATGAAGTCTTGAATCCCTCGCATGGAAGCGTTCTGGACACGGATCACTGCATCGACGCAATTTGGGCCAAATTCTCCCGCTTACCCTCGCAAGAATTCTGTTTTTAGCCACCAGTTTTTCCCTCAAAGTATTATTTGGTTCCCTCGAAATCATTTCATTCCCTCAAAGTATTATTTCGTTCCCTCAAAATATTATTTTTAGCGAACAAAATAATTTTTTGAGGGAACAAAATAGTACTTTGAGGGAATGAAATCCTTTTCAGGGAACGAAATATAAATTTGAGGGAACAAAATGATTTCGAGGGAACAAAATAATATTCCCTATTATTTTGAGAGAACGGAATGCCTTATTTCAAGAGAACGCAATGATTTTGAGGGAACAAAATAATGATTCAAGGGAACGAAATGATTTTGAGGGAACAAAATAATATTTTTTTGGAACGAAAATAAAAATGAAAAAATCACTGCGTCCCTCCCCTAAACGGGCTCTGTACATTTCAATCGGCACTTAAAAGCAACATTTTGTTTGAGGATGGATTACCAATCTGCAGCGTTAGGACAAGCGTTGCTCACTTGAACCTCCGCTCAGTCTTATAGTACAGCAGGGCCCATGGGAGTCAAAGCTTTGCAGCCCATTAATCAGCCAAGGTGTTTCTGTGCTCAACCCTTGATAACCGTTGAAAACTTCTTTCGCAAAATCTCTCTCTCTCTCTCTAAAAGGGCATCTCACACGAGGCAATTTTTTTCAGGCATCTTGTTGAAAGCAACCACCACTGTGAAAGAAACCGTTTGGGAGCACAAGATATGAACGTTTGCGTGTTCCCACCGGTTCCCACTAACCCCCTGAATAAAAAGGATCTGAAAGGCCAAAGTTCCTGAAGATTGCCCGCAACCAGTTGCCCAGATAACTGCCTTGGTCGAACTGACCCCAGCCTTTGAAATGCACAAAAACTTGTGTATACACAAAAATGAAATCAACTTTTCACAACTAAAACAACAAATTTGACTAAAGTGTTACGGAAAACATTGAAAACAGCTAAACTGACTTCAATGAGCAACATGCCAATCTCAGTCATGTGGAGGGCCTGATCGTTTTGATCCTAGCAGAGCGCAAAATGAAATGCGGGATTTCTGCCCTTGAGAAAGGTCCTGCTGGGATCAAACTACTGTATAAGGCCCTCAAAAATGTTATTGCACATAACCAGTTCAGTCCCATGAAATTGGGCCGATGCACAGAAATGCCGGCTTGAAGCAGGACACCATGATTATGTAGTATCAGAACTTGAGCTGGACACTACGGATTTGACACGGCGCAGTTCCGGTCGCAAGACCTTGACTCAATCCATGGTCCCTTTAACTTGGAATGCGACCTACATGTAAATACCGGTACCACTGGAGCTGGAGCCCCCCCCCCCTCAAAACGGAACTGTTTGATCACCACTTCCCACTCAGTTATCCCTCCGCCCTCTCCATCGACCTACTTCACCGTCCCGACAACTCACAGTATTTTGATGGACTTTGTGCAAGCACAAATTAGCAACGCAGGACGAATAGTATGGCGCTAGATAATAATCAAATCATAAAACTAGTTGACTATTATTTTGGGAAGGCACCCATCTAAGGGGTAGCTCAGATGGATAAGAGTGTGCAAGCAAGTCCTGGACCGGTACAATTTTCTTTGCAAATTTTGCAAAGATTTTGATTAAGTTAATAACAAGAGCATTTTGCGCTCGCATCCTATTGGAGCTGCTTGGTGGTGTGTTTGTTTGTGGATTGTCTACTCACCTGTGCATGCGCACTATCTGAATGGCACGGGTCACGTGTACATGCATGTTGCTCAAGGGCCGGCAAATGTGCGTACTGGTCTGACTTTCGTGCATGTGGTATGATGCGGATTTGTTGCAGTATTATTAATAATGAGCGCACAGGACTCTTTTGGTCTTGTCACCCCATGCACAGTATTAATCCTTGTCCTGGCTTCCATAACGTTTAACAATTATAACTGCCTGCAGGCCTATTAACTTGTTTTGAGTCCTGTTCCTTGTTTTCTGTTGTTTGATTTGGTCTACCCGACAAAATTGTAATTGTTTGAAGGTCGCTGTTTGTATCTGTTCAGACTGGGTAATGAAGTCCTATTGTCTGTTTTTTTTTATTTGGAATTTCCCTTCCCAGTGTCCCCCCCCAAAAAATAAAAATAATGGGGCCTTGAGCACAGTGCGACCAGCTTGTCTTCTTTTCCAAAAAAAAGAAAAATCAGTGCTGTCTTGTCTTTCAAATAGCCTGGGAGTATGTTGCAGATCTATAAGAGGGTCCTGTTGATTTGTTCATTGGATAGAATGTGATTTAATGTGGCCTTGCCCTATTCGGCGGGGGGTAATTAGCTATGTCCAATTGCACTGGAGGTCAGGAGTCGCCTCCAATCCCGCCAGTATTTTTAGCATGCAGTGCTACATGCCCGCCGAGCAGGGCTAACCCTTCATTGAATTGGGGGAGTACTGGTTTGCTTGTAATGCCATGATAACAAGTAAAAAAGAAAAAGTTGAGTTGACAAAGCATGTGGGGAAAGTGACAGAAGATGGTCGCACTGTTCTAGCTAGCTATGGGATTTAATCCAATCTTTTATCTTCTTTTGCATTTCGATGGACCTTGAAGTTCACTCCCTTTTAACGATCTTGCACAATCTTATTACGGCACTGAAGACTTCTCAATGTATTCAGCTAGAAGGGCCTGGATAGTGGGCCTTCACTTCCTTTAACAACCTTGCCGTTTTTTTTGTTCTTGCGACGGTGCAAGAGATGTACTGAGCCACGCCTGACAGTGTCATCAGTTTTGGGTCCAAGATAGTGGAACTGGGGAACCACTTGCTGTCAAAGTCATGACATCACGCCGTAAACCTTGGCGTAAACCTTGGCAACTGGTTTGCGCTTTGCCAGCACTTTGCCAACACTTAGCCAACCCTCATGACTAAAAGTAACAGAGAAAGTGATTGGAGTCAGGGTTTGGGAAACGGAAATAGCCACAACGGCGACCCTTACTGGTCAACTTACATAATGCAGCAGAGCATCCAGCCATCCTTCATGACTACATGTATCTCTTTTTCTTTTTATTTATGAATTCAATTTTTTGGGTCTACATGCACTGTGCTCACTGTGCGAACGACAGTGGTCTCACGGAAGTGAACCAGTACTAAGGAAACGAGTGTGAGCATGATCATGGCAGAGAGTGACGTCTGACTTTGACAGCACGTATTTCATTTGGTCAGTTTATCCCACAAAGTGGACGGACTGTGTCTGTCAATTCGTGGGTGCGGTTGCGGTAGTCTCTCCTGGCATTTACACTACATCCCTGGCTCCGTCTCTGTCTGTGTCTGTCTGTGTGTGTGTGCAGCTGCCCACTCCGGAGAACGGCGTGCTCGTTCACGGCCTGTTCATGGACGCCTGCCGCTGGGACGACGAGGCCATGCAGCTGGCCGACTCCCGGCCGGGCGAGATGAACCCCATGCTGCCCGTCATGCTGATGGAGCCCGAGATGAACTTCAGCCCGGACGCCGGCGACTACATCAGTCCCCTGTACAAGACGGGACTCAGGGCCGGCACCCTCTCCACCACAGGTACGAACCGATAGCCATCTACATGTAACACTGGGGCCTCTTCTTTCTTTCTTTCTTTTTTTCAGTCACCATTGGGATTTTTTTGTGAAAGGGTTCGAAACACCATTTGCAAAGATGCCCGATTTCAGGTCGTTCCAAATTTGAGAAACGACTCGCTCCTCGGGAAGTTTGTAATGGTTATCTGTCCGACATTCGGTGACATTTTGAGCACTTGAAAAACTTGACAAATACTGCCCTCTTTGTCTGTAAAAAGATAGCATTGAGTTTGTTTCCACATTTTTTCTCATGACGTTGTTTGCGGATGGAGCGGAAACTTACGCAGATTCTGTTGACCTACATGTATGTGACCTACTCTGTAGGTGTTTTTAACACCCAATCAGATAAGCCAACATTTTCTCTCTGGGTTTCATTCTTCTTTAAGTCACAATTTCTCAAAAGGTTACTTTACACATGGATGGAAAGGCCATTTAATAAGCTTTAATTTGATGTACCGGTATGTTCGAGGCCTGCAGCATATTGCATTATTGAGTTATCGGAAAATGTGTACATTCATTCTCAGAATTGTTTTGAAATGACTTCAAAAGGAGAAACGCCATAACACACCCTGCCATGACTGCACTCCTCTTTGAATGACCCCCCATGACCTTATGAACTCTGCCCTTTTCACCTGTGCCAGGTCACTCCACCAACTTTGTGGTGGCCGTCCACCTTCCCTCCAAGCAGACCCAGGACTACTGGATCTCCAAAGGCTCGGCACTGCTCTGTCAGCTCAATGAGTAGTGCAGGGGAAACGAGGAGTTGTAGCCAGCTAAATACCGGTACCCACCACTGGCCTGGGAACCGCTCCTGGAGCAATAAACCACAGCTTGGCGTCTTGGTGCCTTGGTCCCCATGGACATCTGACTACACCCCCCTCAACCCCCGACATAGGGTGAATATGTAAAGTTGTCTTGAAAAATACTAAAGTGGAAGGTTTGTGGTGACACCATGTAGCACTTCTCTTTCAAGATGGAGTGCGGCTCTGAGCTGATAACAGCATTTTGGGTATTTCATATACTCTGCCTGTCATCTGGTGTCTCCTGATGATGGGCAGAGTACACACTACCAGAAACGTTGAGTTACCGGCTCTTTTCAGAGCCACACTCCTTCTTAAAAGAAAAGTGCTACATGTACATGGTGTCACCGCGATTTCTTAGCCACACAATGAGATAAACGCTCATTTCCTCAAGGTCTCGTGCCTTCTCGAGTTTCAGCACTTTCACCTCGGACATTTGTTGTGTGCATGTAAATGTTTTCAGTCATTGCGTTCAAAAATACATCTGGTGTTTCCGATTAATTAACACAGGGAACTTTTGCGTTGGTAAAACATACCGATATTTCCATAGCTTCCCAGAGGCTGCTCATTTGTACATGATGTAATCTTTCTTTATTTTTTGGTGTACAATGGAAAGAAATAGATTTAAGTGTATAAGTGATATTGATGAAATTGAATTAATTCCACCGTTTAGTTTACAATTTGGTTTGCTGTTGTGTTGCATTCAAGAGTTGAAATTTTGATTCCTTCAACTTTTTTTTTTTTAATCTAAACTTCCTGGATAAGTGATTATACTTTACATCCATTGATATGATTTGTTTTCTTTGAAATGTATTAGGTTTATAAATGTTCAGAAAGGCCCAATATGCTTGTACAAAATTCATGTAAAGAGACCTACGGTATTAGATCACTCTAGCATTGTAACTTTATTAACTTTTTTTTTTCGTCAGAAGAAGACAGTTGTAAATAAATGTCTTTACATCGTAGAAATTTGTTCGTAATCTAAATTATATTTTAAAAATATCTTAATTCCGTCCGTCACATGTAAATGTTCCAGCTAAAACTGCTCAGGATTAGCAATCAATTTCATCAGATTCTTAATTTCATGGTTAATTTCTTTTAAAAAATAACATTGATATACAAAAATGTTGCAAACAATACATTGTTAGTATGGCAAATAGGATCATACATGTATCTATCGCTTATTAGATTTATTTCAAATGTGTGCCTTCAACTGCCAATATGGCCCCTCTTCCAATTAATTGCAAATTCCAATCAAATATCAATTTGTCCAAGGTCCTCCGTCCTTAACATGATTAAGAAGTTTTTTATCTCAAGTATCTCACTCGCGTGATAATTGTACATTTTCAGAACTTGAAGCAATAAACATCGTGTTGGTTTACCATAAAGGCTGGTGGACTGTGTTTTCTGTCAACTTGTGATTCATATTCGCCACTGAATCTGGGCACAAATCATGAACTCTTGCAAGGCAATGACAGGTTTCATATAACGGATGGTTTCAAATTTCAAGTGACTTCGTATAATCACAAGCCAATTGTTCTTAAACAGCACAATTCAAGAAGGAAAAATTTCCACATTATAAATTGTATATGACAAGTGCTCAATATTAAATGCATAGTCGATCAAGTTTTTCTTTATATTGCCATGCACAATATACATGGAGTTCATAGTATAGTGTTCAGAACTAAAAGAATATTAGATACATTTTTTTAAATCAAAAGATTAGAGTAGCTCACCATTTCTTATAAACAAACTGCTTATAAAAATACATGAGCAAAATGCAGATCTAGTTAACATGAGCCCTGACGTTTAGCTCATAGGACCTTTTTCCATGGCTTCTGATCTTCCTCCTTTGAAAAAAAAAGAGGTCCTGCTCAGACAAGATCAAGTATTCTGTTGACATGGTTGACCTATGTGACCCACTCTGCAAAAAAAGTTACTTCAGTCACAATTTCTCAAAATTTGGCTTTAAGCATGGATGGAAAGGTCATTTAATAAGCTTCAATTTGATGTATGTTTGACTGAGGCCTGAAGCATATTGCATTTTTGAGTTAACGGAAAATGTGTACATTCATCCTCATAATTTTTTTGAAATGACTTCAAAAGAGAGAAAGGTCCAGCTACCTGGGTAGGATCAAAACGTCAGGCCCTCGATTTATGATAGAACCATTTTGCTTGAGTGTCCCAGTTTCACTATTGTTATTCATCATTTCCTTATTGTTATTATTATCATATCTCTCACGAGGAAGAGTGTGACTTTGGGAAGATCCGGTGACTCAACAATTGTGTGGGCTCTGCCCAAACAATGGAGGTCACATGTAACGTACAAAAATACAATACCACGATAGTTTACTATGGCAATCAGCTGGGTTTTTTCTATTCTTTTCGTTTTAATCCCTTTTTTGAGGGTGGCACAAACATTTCCTAGGGCAGGTCACCTCAGGGACAATCGCTCATGGTGTTCTGAAAAAGAAGACAAATATTTGCTACGAAAAACTCTAATCAATTGATAAATGTGTGGCCTGATAAGACACCGGTTGGTGGTCTCTGAGGGAAGGTCAATAAAAAGGCAGGAATATCACAAGCTATTTAAAGCTTGTTTAAAGCCCCTACACAACATTGGTAAGATCGAAAAACAGAAATGTTCACAGATTTACATGAAACTTATACAGTTTGGAGTTGGTTATAGTAGAAACCTCTCACTGAAATATTTCTGCCAATAGTTTACGTCTCACCGAGATCTAAACTATTTTTTGGAACAGTACGGCGTTGATTGCTGCATTTTCGCGAAACAAATGAAGTGGTTTTCACGATTTTCTCGAGACTCGGGCGGATTGAGCTGAAATGTTCACAGGTGTGCTATTTCATGCATACATTGTGTATGTTGGATCAGATAACGTATGGATGCTATTCTTTGACCCTCAACCAATGTTGTGTAGGGGCTTTAAGAACCAGAGGGAATCCTTGGTTTGTATGCCACCTGTCTCCTCAAGGGCTTCCCAACGAGTATACCATCTTTTAAAACTTTTTTTTTTTTTTTAAACCTACCGGTATAACAACTTTCTCAGTCAGTTTTCCTTATGAACCAAAAAAAAACTACGAATAAGCCTGGGTCTTCCAGTCAATAACACAAATTAATAACAATACCAAAGATATATAGAAAATTACATTTCATTCCCTAAAACAGAGAATGATATTGCACAATATAGACAACACTGTGTCTTATACCATGCTTCTCCAAATGTGACTGAAAATTTAACAGACCAGAAAACCCAATGGGAAAAACAAATAGAAAATGAAGATAAAAAGTACAAATACAGAAATAAAACTTTTCTTTAAAGTGCGAGTTCACACTGTGCTATTGCACGTTATAGACAACACTCTATCTCATACCATGCATACATGTATCTGTTTGCGTGAGAACTTTTTAACAAATGAGCTTAAAAAGCAATTTGTTTTGATCATTACCAGATTACTGCATACATGTAATATTGCTTAAATACCGGTAGTCTAATGGTGGCTTATTTCACTTGAAGCATCATAGCATACCAAACAAGGAATGCTCTGCTATTGTGAGCAAAGCATTAAGGAATGAAACCCAGAGAAAAATGTTGGCATATCTGATTGGGTGTTAAAAACAACCTACAATTACCTATGTGCTACTCACCTACGAGTTTCACAAAGCATTGCTGTAAAGAGGGAAAAATCATGGAATTCGGTGGTCGAATTCGCGTTCCCGCAAACCGCCATCTTTTTGAATGGTCCGCCAGTCACTGCGGGGGGTATGACATCGCAACGGAAATCTCCCGCATGGGCCCAGACGGATGTCCAGACGGATGCCCTACTACATGTACCGGCATAATTATACTGCATGCAGTTATACACTCGCGAGCTGAACGATGGTGTACTGCCAGGCTTTTGGATGTCAAACAGGTCTCTTGTCCTTGTTAGGAACCGCATGGAAAGATTTCCCCAGCTTTTTCCCGCTGCCATTTTGACATCCAAAAGCCTGGCAGTACACCATCGTTCAGCTCGCGAGTGTATAACTGCACGCAGTATATACATGTACTCGTAGTAGGGGTACATCCGTCCGGGCCCAAGCGGGAGTTTTCTGTGCGGGAGTTTTCCCCAAATGACTGGCGGGCCATTTAAAAAGATGAAACTCGTAGGTGAGTAGCACATAGGTACATGTACATGTACACTGTAATTGTAGGTTGTTTTTAACACCCAATCAGATAAGCCAACATTTTTCTCTGGGTTTCATTCCCCTTTAACAGTTTCCCTGTCTTATGGTCATGAGAAAAGATTGACAAAAAAAAATACAGTTTACCGGTAGTCTGAATGCTTTCAAACAAAATCCCAAAATAAGTAGACACTATTGCACACTATAGACAACTCTCTGTCTCATACCATGCTAGGAGTTTCCATTTTAAGTTAAAAAAACAATCCTAAGAATATTATTATACCTATATTATTATATATTTTTTGGTCAGGAAATCCTCGCATCAGCACTCTACAAGAACACTGACCACAGGAAAAGAAGGATTACTGTCAGCCATCTTGGCCATATCCCCTCTGTTAGCGAAAACAATTGAGGGTCATTTGAAAAATGGAAAAAGAAAACTTTGACTGGACTGAGATTTTTAACCCGAGACCTCTGGTATTATGTACCGGCGCATTTACCATCTGAGTTTTCTTTGTCATTTTGTTAACAAGTTCCCAGTTTTGTCTATATTGGGAAAGAAAGAAAACCTTGTCCTCCAGTTTCTTTGGCTAACGAGGCTAAGTGGGACACTAATCCTTCCACAATTGCACACACAATATAGGCAGCCCTGTGTCTGATATTATGCAAATATCATAAAGGCCACGCACACACAAACGCGCACACCCCGGCAACAAGTGATATCAATTCGTTTAAAAACAAAATGCAAAGAATGTTCCAACTCACTTAATAGAATGATAAAATAATACGGTCTGAAATGTTGAGCGACCTGATTTTCCATCATCATACGGTACATACGAGTGCACCTCCGTGCAATTTCCTGCAATCAAGATCAAAACATCAGGTCCTCAAACCTCTACAGACATTTTTTTTTTTTTTAATTGCCATTTTCAAAATGTTTAAGTCCATTTTTGGTCAGATTTCCCTGACTTTGATTGAAAAATATATATACATTTTAATATATCTGACTGATTAAGGAGCTACTTACCCCCTTGAGGAGGTTATAACAAGTGTTATTCAACTTGTTGGTGGGGGGGGACACGAAAAGGGCGGATTTAAAAGGTACCAAATCTTGCTCCTTGCAAATGGAATGTTACTTATGCGACTTTGTCACAAAGTTTTTGTGCTTGGGTACAAGTATGCACTGTTGTACCGGTAGACACATCTGTGGTAGCAATGTTGGGGCAGTACTTCGCTGTGAAAAGTTTGCGGTGACACTATGTACGGTAATGCTTCCCTTTCGAGAAGGAGTGTGGCTCTGAAAAGAGCCGGTAACTCAACGTTTCAGGTAGTTTCAGGTACCATAGTGTGTACCCGTCGTCAGGGGATGACAGTCATCTGAAACAACAGGCAGAGTACACACTACCCAAAACGTTGAGTTACCGGCACTTTTCAGAGCCCAACTCCTTCTCGAAAGAGCAGTGTTACACGGTGTCACCGCAATCTTCCCACTTAGTACTTCCACCATTCAAACCTTCAAGTCTTATCTAAGGTTCGTACAACCTGATAAAGTTTTCTCAATTTGCTTACATGTAACTGGGATCTACAGATAAAATTGGTAACACTGCAGATTTCCATAGGACTGACATATAATCTCTAAATAAGTTAATTTTTGTCAGAAATATACGTAGATCAGTTTGTGTTCAAGGAACGATTTGTGCCAACTTGATATAAAATGACATAAAAATTCAACGTAAATTCTCTAATGAGAGCACACTGTTAGACAAGGTCAAATTATTTCACACATAAATTCATACCTGTAAGAAGATATAATCCATGAAGTACTGATTAAACATTGCAATCAAATCAAATAAAGTTACAACATATCTCCACAAAACTATGTTGAATTAATTATCATCATTTTTCCAGATTTCATAACTTTGGGCCAGCTGGATTTTTCATGTGCTTTGTTTTGTTCTGTGTGGTCTTGTTCATAATGTCTGTTTGTCCATGTGGCTATTGTTTAAAAGTGGTTTGTTTGTCTATATAGGTTCTTCAGTCACATGGCTTTTGATGGTCAGCGTTCAATTCACGCTCACGCTTTTGTACATGGAATGCGAGTGCCTTCCAGTCAACATGTGTCCCGTGGGAATGCTCAGATTCAATATATTTGCACGCGCTTCTGCAGATTCGGACGCTCCTGCAGACATGCTACATAATTAGCCTTTGACGGTCATGTGAAAAACCTCTATATGTGACCCGGCACAGCATAATGAGGAATAACCCCACTTTTGAGATTTTGAGGTTTTCTAATGATGTGAAAGAGTATACCATTAGCTTTCAAATTATATCAAAATATAAAATCCTCTAATACTTAAAATTTCCGAAATTACAAAAAAAAGATAATTTATTTGTAATCGAATTTTGAAGATACTTTAACTTCAGGCGTTGTTTACTCAAAAAGTGTTTTGGTGGGATATTCCTCATGTTGTTGTGCCGGGTCACATATGGAGTGTCGGTCCGAGCTGTTTGTTCATCCGGGATCTATTCTACAACAGTGTAGGACGTGGCATCCTTGATTTCCTGCGCGTGTTTGGCCGTGGTGATTTCATCAGCTTCCTTGACGGCAGGCAGTGAGGAAGAATCACTCTCTCCCGTCATTCCCCCTCCTTACCAAAAAAAACCCAAAAAACCCAAAACAGAAAGTCGAATAAGAACAGATTGTGGTATGCAGACAATCAAAATAGAGAAAATTTAACTGAGCAGGGAGTTGTACCCATGCCTCTATGGTTAAACAAACTTCAACTACCTGAGGTATCCAGCCCTTAGGTGCGGGCCTTCCTAAAATAACCCACCGTATTTGCTTGGGTGGGGACGCCTGCTCTTCTCAAAGTGCTACTCAGTCTCAAGAGATATTATACACAGTGTTTCATATTGCCTGGTTCGGTAGACTTCAGACTGATGTGAGATAGGCCTGTCTACTGATTGTGTTCAGCTGCATGATGTGAGTAGACAAAGGGTTGGTCTGATATGACCCTGTATACCAATTGCATTCAGTCACCTCATGTGGGTGGACAAAGGGTTGGTGTGAAATGACCCTGTCTACCATTGTATTCAGTCACCTAATGTGGGTTGACAAAGGGTTGGTGTGATACACACACACTGTACATATGACCATGTCTACCAATTGTATTCAGCTACCTGATGTGGGTAGACAAAAGGTTGCTGTGCAATATTCCTGTCTACCAATTTAATTCAGTCACCTGATTTGGGTAGACAAAGGGTTGGTGTATAATGACCCTGTATACAAATTGCAATCAGTTACCTGATGTGGGTGGACAAAGGGCTGGTGTTATATGACCCTGTCTACCAATTGTATTCAGCTACCTGATGTGGGTAGACAAAAGGTTGCTGTGCAATATCCCTGTCTACCAATTTAATTCAGTCACCTGATGTGGGTAGACAAAGGGTTGGTGTATCATGACCCTGTATACAAATTGCAATCAGTTACCTGATGTGGGTGGACAAAGGGCTGGTGTTATATGACCCTGTCTACCAATTGTTTTCAGCTACCTGATGAGGGTGGACAAAGGGCTGGTGTGCAATATCCCTATCTACCTATTGCATTCAGTCACCTGATGTGGGTGGACAAAGGCTTGGTGTATAATGACCCTGTCTACCTATTGCATTCAGTCACCTGATGTGGGTGGACAAAGGCTTGGTGTTAAGATAACGCATGCAGACACCAGCCCATATCTTACCAGAGTTTTCCTCATCGCGATACAATGTCTGTATATAGGCAGGACGAGAGCAGCGCCACTCGCACAATCCCACCTCCGGCTGTCGGTTGATCTTCACCAGGAACCAACACTGAACAAAACAAAATCAAACGAAAAAACTGGTCCAAAACAACATGCCAAGACAATCAACAGTATACCACTCCGGTAGACAGGATTTGCATGGTGGACGCACCCAGTGGAAGGTATGCGGTGACACCATGTACATGTACTACCAGTAACACATCTCTTTTGAGATGAAGTGTGGCTCTGAAAAGAAACTTTCGTTAATCATTTTCGAAACTAATTTTTCCATAAAAACACAACAAGAAATGGAAATCAGTATTACTTAATGCATACATGTACATGTAGACCGTCTTACTATGGAACACTTTCACACTGCCCACTTTCAAAATGACGGGCAAAAATACACTGCAAAAACCATCACTAAATTTTGAAGCGATGTTTCCGAAAAAAAATATTTGTCTGTGGTGTGGATGGATTGACAGATTCAGGGCAGGCTACCAATTTATTTTTAAAAAAATCAATGAATGTTTGCCTTGACATCTAGTTACTATTGTACAATCAGTACTTTGAAAATAGCGCACTTCCGAACAAAACCTGTTTTAAAATACATGTGTACCAGCTTGTACAGTTACAATGACAGACTTACCTTCATTCTGTGAACATGTTCCATGCCAATTGCCTGCGAGGAAACAAAATCGAGAACACAGTAGGTCAAACAGGATCTATCTAGCTCCATTCTGTGCGATCTAAGCGTCATGCTTGTCTGTACTGGTAGGCGTGGGAACACTATAGGCATCTCTGAAATGTTGAGCTTTGTGTCATCGGCCTTAATGATTCCATCGATGCTAATTTCATTAATCAGTTACTGGTGTCACTGGTGTTGTCATCGATGGTACTGGTGCCTCTGATATCACAATATTAATGTCAATGGTGTCATTGATGGTGTCACTGGTGTCAACGATGCTATCGTCACTTATGCCAATGATGTCATTGATGTCACTGGAGTGACGGTTTGATGTCACTGGAGTGACGGTTTGATGTCACTGGTGTTGTTGATGGGACTGCTGCCTCTGATGTCACCCATGTCAATGGTGTCAATGATGGTGTCACAGGTGTCAATGGTGCTGTTGACGTCAACTTCTGTCACTCGTGCCAATGATGTCATTGATGTCACTGGAGTGACGGTTTGATGTCAGTGGTGTTGTTGATGGGACTGCTGCCTCTGGTGTCACCCATGTCAATGGTAGTCTGTTGATGTCAACTTCTGACACTCGTGCCAATGATGTCATTGATGTCACTGGAGTGGCGGCTGGTACTGAAGTCACTGATGTCACTGTCCCTCAACTCCACCGGTCTCACTGGTGTCAATAATGTCACAGGTGTCGCAGCTGCCACTGTCACTGTCTCCTTTGGTTTCACTGGTTTCATTAATGTCAGTGGCATCAGGGATGCAACCAATGTCACACCCACCACAGGCCCCTTTAGTGTCATTGCTGCACTGATGCCATTGGGACACTGATATCCAGTATGTTCCGCTGCTTTCAATTTCATTTGCCGATGATCACCAAGGCCATGAAAGCCACTGCTCTCCTGAATGACACCCTTGTGCACCACTGCCGCTGACCAAAGTCGTTCGTGTTCAAACTCATTGCACTGGGACAGTGTGGTCCCTCATCAGCGTGGATTCAGATAGTCACAGCACACATCAGTCGGCCAAGACGAGGCTAGGGGCAGACACACACGCACACACAAACGCAGGGATCACACAGTTAGTTGATGGCAGCCTGCAACCACTCACCAGGTACAGGATCAAGGTGACATAGGCAGTGCCCACCAGACTGACAATGATGTAGACCCAGACCGGTGTGTGCTGAACTTCCTGAAGGGTGGAGCAAACATTCAACAAAAGAATGAGTACAGGCCACAATCAGAGATAGTACCAAATTATATTTCAAACGTGATGATGTTAAAGCGAGTGCATACAGTAAGCCCTTGACCATGAGTATGAGTACATGTACATGGTGAGTACACCCATGAGTATGAGTACAAGTACTCGGTGATGAGTATGAGTACAAGAACTGGGCCATGAATACATGTACGAGTGCTTAGCCATAAGTATGAAAACAAGATGAGTACAAGTACTTGGCCATGAGTAGGAGTAGGAGAACTTCGTCATGACTTAGAGTACTTGGCAATGAGTAAAATTGTGAGTAATTGGCAATGAGTACCGTAAGAGTACTTCATCATGACTAGGAGTACTTGGCGATGAGTAAAATTGTGAGTAATTAGCAATGAGTAGGAGTATTTCAATATGACTAGGAGTACTTGGCAATGAGTAAAATTGTGAGTACTTGGCAATGAGTACCGTAAGAGTACTTCATCATGACTAGGAGTACTTGGCGATGAGTAAAATTGTGAGTAATTAGCAATGAGTAGGAGTATTTCAATATGACTAGGAGTACTTGGCAATGAGTAAAATTGTGAGTACTTGGCAATGAGTACCGTAAGAGTACTTCATCATGACTAGGAGTACTTGGCGATGAGTAAAATTGTGAGTAATTAGCAATGAGTAGGAGTATTTCAATATGACTAGGAGTACTTGGCAATGAGTAAAATTGTGAGTACTTGGCAATGAGTAAAATTGTGAGTACTTGGCAATGAGTAGGAGAATGAGTACTTGGCCATGAGTTGGAGTAGGAGTATTTGGCCATGAGTACGTAGGAGTATGAGTTAGTGGAAGGTTTGCGGTGACACTGTGTACCGGTATCTCTACTCTTTCAATAAGTGTGGCTCTGAAAAGAGCGGGTAACTCAACACTTCAGGTACAGTAGTGTGTACTATGCACGTCATCAGGAGACTGAGTATGAGTACCAGTACTTGGCCATGAGTAGAAGTACTTAGCCATCAGTAGGAGTACATATCAATGAGTAGAGGCATGAGTACTTGGCAATGAGTACAAGGCCAAAGTAAAAAGTTCTGAAGACACAAATCGCACACAAACAATTGCCACACTCCTATCACCAAAATCAGCATGACCGACGTTGTCAAACCAAAACAAGAAGACTGACCTGAATTACAAGGAAGAAGTTGATGCCCATGATGGCAGTGGCCAGACACCACACAATGATCTTTGTGATTCTACAAAAGAAACCAAAATACACAACAGCAAAATTTACAATAGTAATAACATGCATCTGTTACACAGTGAAGTTAATCACTCGAGGATAGCTTCACAAAGTCCACACTAAAAAAGTGACCAAACATTCATATATGCTTTCCCATCATCTACACACTCGTATCTGGTCACAAAAGTGTGGAAATAATTATTCACACTCGATGAAAACATTTTCCCACACTGTGAAAAGTGTGAAGATTGTCCCAAACCTGCAAACTGTGAACTTGTTTCAGAAAGTCTGAAATACCGGTATATTCAAATTGTGATATACAAAAATGTTGCAAACTGCTTACTGACTAAAATTACCAAAACGCAAATCTTAAAAATTAGTGGGCCTGACGTTTCGATCCTAGCAGGACCTTTCTCAAAGGCCCTGCAGGACCTTTGAGAAAGGCCCACTAAATATTAAGATATTCAAATTGTGTGAGAACGCAGACGCACCTGCCGTTCTTGAAGTCTCCCATGATGCGCTTGCTGCTGGTGAAGTGCAGGACGGGAAGCAGGGCAAAGGGCAGCTGGATGCTCTGCAGAATGTTCAGAAAGTTGTCCAGCACGTCCAGCTTGGCTTGGGCAAAGAGCGAGATGCAGATGGTCGGCACAATGGCGATGGAGCGCGTGACCAGCACACGGCGCCAACGGGGCCAGCGAATCTTCAAGAAGCCCTGGGAAGAGAGAAGAGGGCAGATAGAGAGGGGGCGAGGGGGAGGAGGGAGATGGGGAGGAGGACGGGAGAGGGAGATGGGGAGGGGAGGGGGAAGGGGGGAGATGGAGAAGGGGAGAGGGAAGGAGATTGAGAGGGAGAGGGAGAGGGAGAGGGAGAGGGAGAGGGAGAGGGAGAGGGAGAGGGAGAGGGAGAGGGGGAGGGGAGGGGGAGATGAAGAGGGAGAGAGAGAGGGAGAGAGAGGGGGGAGAGAGAGGGAGAGGGAGAGGGAAAGTGGGAGAGAGAGAAAGGGGGGAGAGGGACATGGAGAGGAAGAGGGAGAGTGAAAGGGTTTAAATCCTGCTCCAGTCAAACTTCCTTTGCTATCACAAATTTCCTTCACAAATTGTTTGAAATTTCTCACTTACTTTTCCTTTCCTTTGTTTGTCTGCAACCTTTCCCATTCAAGCAACTCTGTGAAACAGTGCTAAGGACAGACCCCCCCCAGCCATTGAAAGTCCCCCAAATCAATCAAGTACATGTACCACATGTACATGTATGTATATTCCACTCTTTCAATCATTATTTCTCTGACCTACCTCCATTACAAATTGTCCAGCATAGGTGCCCTGGGAGGAAATGGAAAACAAAGAAATCATCATTAGACCATTGACAGAAAACAACCGAACCCCGGAAGACAAAGTGCCCACAGAACCCAACCAGAACCTATGCAAGCGTTTAAACAGTTGAGTTTAACCAGTCCAGAAGGGACGGGCAATGGAGGATGACTTTTGCTAAACTTGCTGGCAACCTTGGCAAGTGAAGTCAATACAAAAACCGTTGCAAACTGCTCACTGACTAAAATGACCTGCAATATACCACATCAATCTCAAAAGTTAGAGGGCCCGACGTTTCGATCCAAGCAGGACCTTCCTCTAGCAGGACCTTTGAGAAAGGTCCTGCTAGAAATGCAGCATTCAACGACGTTCTGTTCCGAAAAATGGTTTAGATCTCGGTGAGACGTAAATTATTTCATTTACCGTACTCATTTCTCACAAAATACAACATTTTAGGCAGAAATATTTCCGTGAGAGGTTTCTACTACATATATTTATAACCATCTTCAAACTGTATACGTTTCATGTAAATCTGTGAAAATTTCTGTTTTTCAATCTTACCAATGTTGTGTAGGGGCTTTAAGGGACATAGCATAATTGCTGCTTGCCTCATATTCAAAAAAAAAAAGCATGAAAACATCAGATCCTCTCAATCTCTGGACAAGAAAGGCTCAAAACTCACAGTCATGGTTGAACTTTGACCCGCAGCCAGCAAGCCGATACCCCACACGACCATTAGGAAGGTGTTGTACCTTTCTTTAATCCATGGACCCTGGAAAAAACAAAAACAAATGAACTTCTAAAATAGCAATTGGAAGTTTCGGGTCAGATTTTAAGGTTTGCTTGGTATGTGGTGAAGCCACGTACCGTACCGTACATCATCTCTTGTGAGTTAAAGTGTGGCTCTGAAAAGAGCCAGTAACTCAGCGTTTCCGGCAGTGTGTACTGTGTGCACCATAAGGTCAGTCTCCTGATGATGGGGGGGGGGGGGCAGAGTACACAGTGCCGAAATGTTGAGTTACGGGCTCTTTTCAGAGCCACACTTTGTCTCAAAAGAGATGTGGTACATGGTGTCACCGCAAACCTTCCACTCGGTGCGTCCACCATGCAAATCTTGTCTGCCGGAGTGGTATACTGTCGATTGTCTTGGCATGTTGTTGTGGACCAGTTTTTTGTTTGGTTCTGTTTGTCAGCACTTTACTACCAGCCATCTTGAACAAAACAAACTTTTCAAGTCGTCAGATTTCGAGTTTGGGATACAAAAACAGCTGCAATGAGAACTCCCATTACCGGAGTGTGTCCATGGTGCATGCACTGCATGATAAACGCACCACACGTATGCTCACAGTTTCCAGTGATTGGGCTCTCTCAGGAGCAGTGCTTTCTACAGGCTACAGAGACTCACCGCTGTGACCAGACTTGGGTCAGGCTTGCCGTAGAAGGCCTTGGCAAAGACAGCCACCACAAACAGGTTGATCAGGAAGGATATGAAAAGTGCAATGGCTGTCAAAGGAACACATGGCAAATATTACATGGATGGCAAACTAGAATTGTAACTTAAAAATAGAATCGTCGCTAAAAAACTAGAATTGTAACTTAAAAATAGAATTGTAACTTAGAAATAGAATTGTCGCTAAAAAACTAGAATTGTAACTTAAAAATATAACTGTAACTTAAAAACTAGAATTGTAACTTAAAAACTAGAATTGTAACTTAAAAATAGAACTGTAACTTAAAAATAGAACTGTAACTTACAAATAAAAAAAGTAACTTAAAAATAGAACTGTTACTTGAAAATAGAACTGTAACTTAAAAATAGAACTGTAACTTAAAAATTCAATTTATTTTCCATGCAAATGGTCAATGAAAAAAATCTCAGAAATGATGGGAAGGGCTTCTTGGATCTACACACTGTAATTAGGAGAGATGATTGGAATACACTACCGTACATGTACATACTGTACATGTACAATGTATATACAGTTCATGTTTTATGCATGCACTGTCGTTAGGCTTGTTGCTATGGTGGGCGGAGCTTAATAGACCCATGGCAACCATTGGCCACACCCACCTGACTCGACTGAGTAATACAGGTTGGCCTCCTTGACTTTGTCCTTCCTCTCATGAAGAACCTTCCGCGACTGCAGGAGGCAAGTGGAATGGAGTCAGGAGATAAGGAAGGAGGGCAGAGACTCGGACACAGACTGAGGCTCAGATACCAACGGCGGGTAGATGCATTCTCAAAATTCAACATGGATGCCGAACAGCATTGACAAAAGTCAACTTGCAAATTATGAATTTGAAAGGAGTTTGTCAAACTCAAGGTACATGTATACCATGGTACATAGAACATAAAATAGCACACATACCGGTACTACGTAAGTTTGGGTTCATCAGACCATCAACCATGTCATGAGAAAAACCATGGAAACAGACAGACATACATGGTGTACATTGTACATGTACAAGACAGTATTTGTAAAAAAGGAACTCTTTTCCAATGACCGCTCCATGGCACGATTGCTGGAAGTTCAACAAATGGCCTCTTTTCTCGAAAATAGCAGATTTTCAAGTGCCAAAATTTTACAAATTGACTGATACCATTGCGAACTTCCCGATGAGTAAGTAATTTCTCAAGTTTGGAATGTCCAAAAATTTGGCACTTTGCAAATGGTGTACCCTGTTGAAGTGCGCCCTCTATAGTCGCTTCTGAACAAGCATTATACTGTAACAGACACAGCACTGGTCGTATCTAAGACGACTGACAAGACTATTTTACCAATGCAAGGGCCAGCTAGGTGTCTGGGGCCAATTTTGTAGAGCCGCTAAAGCAAGAAAATCTGCTCAGCAGGATAGAGGAAAATTCTCCCTTTTGCAAACAGGATTACCGGTGCCTGTACAAACTCCATTGCGATGTGACAGCAGGTTTCGATTCATACCCCACTATCCTTGGCTAGACTAAAGTGAAGTTTGGGCTGGCAGGGCGATCCTGTGAATCATGACTGTTTGTGCTTTTAAAGCAGAATGGTGGCGCTTAAGAAGCCCTGTGAAATCGGCTCCTGTACTCACCAGCACCAATGCGGAGTGCAGGTAGATGTTATGGGGCATGATGACGGCACCAACGATGCCCACCGCCTGCTCAGTGGCTTCCATGCTACAGTTGGCACAGCCAGGAATGAAAATGCCCTTCAGAATGGCCACCTGGTCAGGCTTGACCGTTATGTACTGCAATCAGGCAATTGAAAACATACATGTATATAAAACACAGGAATTAACAGACTTCAAAATAGCAGGACTTTTCTCAATAAAAGGTCCTGCTACCGTAGGACAGGGGGCTACTCATTGCTGTGATGGGGGGGGGGGGGGACTACTCTTTGTTGGGATATGGGCTACTCTTTGCTGGTATGGGGGCTACTCATTGCTGGGATGGGGGCTACTCATTGCTTGGATGGGGCTGCTCTTTGCTGGGATGGGGGCTACTCATTGCTTGGATGGGGCTGCTCTTTGCTGGTATGGGGGCTACTCATTGCTGGGATGGGGGCTACTCTTTGCTGGTATGGGGGCTACTCATTGCTTGGATGGGGGCTACTCATTGCTGCCATGGGGCTACTCTTTGCTGGGGTGGGGGCTACTCATTGCTGCCATGGGGGCTACTCATTGTTTGGATGGAGGCTACTCTTTGTCGGGGTAGGGGCTACTCTTTGTCGGGGTAGGGGCTACTCTTTGTCGGGGTAGGGG
Source organism: Luidia sarsii (assembly GCA_949987565.1). NCBI lineage: Eukaryota > Metazoa > Echinodermata > Asteroidea > Paxillosida > Luidiidae > Luidia > Luidia sarsii. The sequence goes on from OX465106.1 coordinate 20,168,926, forward strand.
CTACTCTTTGTTGGGGTAAGGCCTACTCATTGCTGGGATGAGGGGCTACTCTTTGCTGGGATGGGGGCTACTCTCTGCTTGGATAGAGGCTATTCTTTGCTGGGATGGGGGCTCTCTTTGTTGAGATGGGGGCTACTGCCCTCTTAGTTAGGATAGGGGCTACTCTTTGTTGAAATGGGGCTACTCTTTGCTGGAATGGGGGCTACTCTTTACTGGGATGGGGGCTACTCTTTGCTGAGGTGGGGTGAGTCAGGACTACTGTACCTTTCATAAACATCTCAAAACTATCGGTAATTTCTACAGAGTGCAAAGTAGCATGACAAACATGTACAGTACGTACCATGTACAGAAATGAGATGCCCATAGTGGCTAGCAGGCCACCGAAGAAGGCCTCCAACTTCCTCAGACCTGTCATACGAAAAAGATGATGTCACTTCCGAGTGATCTGATTGGTCCCATAATCCCCACACATGGACCTGTTTCCTTTGAATAGGAGCAGGGTGAACCTGTCACCCACTTGACCACAGAGCTGGTCGGGGTCTTGAGGTGGAGCCAAATACATGTGTAGGTACATGTAGAGCAATGGGTTAAACTTTCACAATGTAATTCAATGAGGGTTTGCCCTACTCAGCGTAATAAGCACTGTGTGCTCAGTGCTTTGCCCGATTGCCCGCTGTTCAAAATACAGGCAGCTTATTACGTCGAGTAGGGCAAATCCTCATTGAATCACATTCTCCTTGATGCAAGCATCATAGTACCGGTATATCTATGAATTCACAATGTACATTAATTAATTTATCTATGGTCGTACCTGCATTCTCCAGGAGGAGGAAGGTGAAGGTATCCACCCCGGTGATGAGGCAGCCGGCCCAGATTGGAATCCTGCCCAATTGAGAACAAAAAAATTGACATCAGTGTGTGAGGGGAACCGTTCGGGAACCAGGACTGCCCGTGTGAGTAGGTTTGACCTCCTGTTCAATGTCTCTCTCAAAACAATAAGTGAACAAATGTTGCAATCTGCTTCCTGTCATGTCCCCAAAAGGGATCTCAGAAGGTTGAAGGGACTGGTGTCTTGATTCAAGCCAGACTCTTCTCATGGGTCCAGGCAGGTCAAAGGGCAAAGGGAGGTCCTCCAAAACATCAGGCCCCCCCCCCTAGACATTTCACGAGGAGGAAATTGGGTCATAAAATTATGAGCCATGCTCAGTGAGGCTTCATGCCGTCCCTGGATTTGGTGGAGATACCGGTACATAGATGACGTTTTCTTCATTTGAACTAGGGGCGTGTATCATGTATCTGCTTTGTCTTTGTCGCTCTGCCTTTGAGAAAGGTCCTGCTATGATCAAAACGTCAGGCCCACTAAATTTTGAAAATTAGGAGGAGTTAGCCTGGGGTTTTTTTGATAGCCAAAAATGCTCTTGTCAGTAGATATGTCCAACTCAGAGGAACTGCTGACCACCGCACTGCCTTAAATGGAAAACATTGCTCATTTTGCTATCTCTGTATTATTTTCCCATTCTAACTTTCTTACGTTCTTATTCTCACAACCTTATCCAGGTCTAGTCAAAGTTTTCTTTGCCAATTTTTTGGATTTCTTGACAAAGTTCCCAGTCAGCTTGTCCTTTGTTTGTTTGACTTTCTTCATGTTGTTTAAAAAAAATGGTGAGATCATTCTGACTGGTGCCCAAACCCCGGTATAAAAGATGAGCTGACAATTTAGGATGGCCACCATCTAAGGGCAGGATTGCTCAGATGGTATATGTAGCATGTACCAGTAAGAGCACTGGTTTGTAAAACCAGAGGTTTTGTCTTCAAATACCGGCCCAGTCAGAGTTTTCTTTGCCATTTTTTTTTTTTAAATTTGCTCACATGGTCCCAGGACAGTTTTCCCTTTGTTTGATTCTGGGTTTTTTTTCCGTTGGACAGCAAGGCGTCCTGGGGACCCAGTGATTTGCCACATGACCCGATATAGCGCAGGCCTAGCGAAGCCGCAGAACGCAGCGGCTGACTTACTTTCCCGCTGAGAGGAGATTGAGAGCGATGGCCGATCCGATCACCTCCTGAATGTCCGAGCCGATGATGGCAATCTCCATCATGACCCACAGGAGTAGACGGGGGACCAGCGGGTACTCCCGGTGGCAAATCTCCGCCATGTGCATGCCTTCAGTGGGTGGGAGGGGGAAGGGGGGGGGGAGGAATCGACATTTGCTTCATACAAACAAAAGGTCTAATCTAGAACATTCAATGAGTGCACTTCCAATGGGTGCACTTTAAAAAAGAAAAAAAAAAAAAAAAAAAAAGTGGTAAAAATGTACGACTGTCACAAACTCAGAAGTGTGTCTTTCTCAGACATGCAGGAGCGGACCTGTCGAACGTATCAAAAATTGGGCCAAAAATCAAGTTTTTTTAGGGGGCCAAAAATGACTTCAACTGGTCTACCGAAAGTCCGATTCCATGTCAGAAGACTCTCAGATACCTGAGGTGTCATTTTCAGAGAAATGTGGGAAAACTGATTTTGGGTCGAAAACTGAAAATTCTGGCAGGAGCGGACCTGTCGAACATGTCAAAAATTGGGCCAAAAATCAAGATTTTTTGAGGGGGCAAAAAATGACTTCAACTGGTCTACCGAAAGTCCGATCCATGTTAGAAGGCTTTCAGATACCTGAGGAGTCAATTTCAGAGAAATCTGGGAAAAGTGATTTAGGGTAAACAAAATGAACGAAAACTGAAAATTCTGACAGAAGCGGACCATGTCAGAACACTATAACTGAAACTGAATCAATCCAAATGTTTGTCAACTGCTCGAATCGATTTTCTGGAAATCCTGAGATTGGACTCCTTTTGTTCTTGGCTTCCTACTTCTGCTGACCTTCGGCGGACTTTGTCCGTGGCTTGGTTGATTGTTAGATTGTTTGTTTATTTGGCATTTTTACAGGCTATAATTAGCTATATTGTAGGGCCGTTCCCACTCTGCAAATAATCACGAGTTCAATTGCAATTCAAAACCAGCCACAGAGGCCAAACAATTGCGACACAAAACTGTTGCGAGACGATTGTGGTTAGCAATTGTGGTGTCCTTGAGGCTGGCCTATGCAGGGAGATGTACATTGTACATACATGTACCGGTACCTACATGTAGGTACCGGTATGTACAAGCATATGGCACTTCCTGTCACTACAGTCAGAGTGCGAGTGGTGCATTTTGGGAATACAACCCAGGTGTGATTCAGAGGAGTGTTCCAACATGCACTGCATGGCAAAAAAGCACAATTTTTTTTAGAAAAGTTTCACTGATAGCACTTTTAGTCCGTATTGCGAATCAAATCCTGCTAATTGTACGCGTGTAATGTGTCCGCAATCCTCCATGCAACCAAAAAATAGTGGACTAAGTGGAGCTCGAATCATAATTCAAATCGCGATCCCAATAATCACGTTTTGGGAGGCAAGTGGAAACGGCCATAATACATGAGGTTGAATGACCACAGACATCAATAGATGAACGAGACGTTCGTGACTTTAAGGGCAGTTTGATAAAGCCCTGAGTAAACATCAGTCGATAAGCTTGGAGAGGCTTCTCAATCATATCATAATTCAAACAGTGATATGAACGGCGAACTGAAAATCACTTTGACAAAACAAAAATATAATTGCAATCCAGATCTTCGCTCAAATTTTGCCCCTACGTGCACCATAATAATCATGATGATACAATATAAAGCGAAATGGTTTTGACAGATTCCTTAAACATGTTAAAACTCATTTCTAGTTAGAGGGCCTTGCATTACCTCTAGGATTTTTCTCCTGAGCAAGATCAAAGGTTCTGCTAGGCTCACAGCACAACTTCAGGTCTCCTCACCCTTGAGGACTGTAAATCTCAAAAGTTACAGGGCCTGACGTTTCGATCCTAGCAGGACCTTTCTCAAAGGCAGAGTGACATACCGGTACACACACACAGACAGTCAGGGGAAGGAAAGCCCCAGCACACATGACAGAGGAAGGACAAAGGGGAAGGGATTGGGATGCAGATTTACACACGAAGGGGGGGGGGGAGATGAAAGGGAAAACAAACAAAAGGATGGGGAGGTGGGAGATCAAAGGGGAAAGGGACAGGGAAGATGAAAGAAATTTGCAGGGATTAATGAAGTGTGGATTAGTCATTCCCTTAGATTTGAATCGCAAGAAGAACTGCAATTTTGATCTTGATTCAAATCATGGTTTTTAGTGAGATTGTAGCAATTCACACAGGAAAAAAAAAAAAAATTTGATTCATGATTCAAAAATCGAAAAGTAAATCGTGCTTTTTCGTGGTAGTGGAAAAGGACCTAAAGAATGGATTGAGAATGCTGGAGAGCCTGGAGGTGGATGTATTTATTTGGGTTCATGCGTAAAATCGGGCGAGGCTTTGTGGGCACAGAGAAACAATTTACAGGATCGAGCGGTGTGTCTTTTAAAAAAACACCTCTCAGCGGAAGGAATTCAGAGCGCATCACACTCACCCGTGGCATTGCCTAGCCTGGCCGCCAGCAACTGCAGCACAAGACCCAGTACGGTGGACCACATGAGCACCCAGAGAAGCTGCAATGGACAACCAGAGAGATAGAGAGCCTCAACAAATTTCAACCCCAAAAATTGCGAGAAGAAATGCGACTTGGATCGCGATTCGAATCACAGTCATTAGTGAGATTGTAGCATTCACGCAGGGAAAAAAACAAAACCGATGTTTGATTCACGATTCAAGAATCGAAAGGTGAATCGTGCTTTTTAGTGGTAGTGGGACCCTGCATGTGAGCTACCCGTATCCAGCCATTAGACATGGCCTTCCCAGATAGTCAACTACATGTACAGTAGTCTTTGCAGTGAACTTGAAAATGAGAGTGCTGATGGATCTTCATGTGAACACTGAATCTTATGGCATGATTGATCTTAACCAAATTTAGTCAACCTTTGTAGAAAAACTGCCTTGTTCTAATTCAAAAGAGGGTTTATACAGTACATGTACATACATGTATGTTTGATGTCAATTTTCATTCTTCATTGCTTAGCGTACATACTACATACATGTACATTGTATACTGTACATGCCGCCCAGTATATACATGTAAGTCGCAGACAACTTTTCATTGGGCAAAAATCAACGTACATGTACATGTATACGCCACAGTTTATATTCCGAAAATTACGGTAATTGTACATGTACATGTACATGTGTAAAAAAAAAAAAAAAACATATTGCCTGACAATGCTTGGATGCTAAAATAATTATGACTGTGCAAATTTACGTGTAAAGCATGCATGAACATGTATACTATGCATATATACAGTAGGTTTACATGTATGATTATGTACATGTGTACATGTGTTGCATAGGATGAGTCAGTGGGCTGTATGAACATTCTTTGGAGTTTGAGGTCACAACGCCCTTCTCATAACGATGTTATGTGCATGAAAATAATAGGCATGTACATGTACGTGTAGTGCTTTCGATAATAGCAAAAGGGCCCTCATCTGGCCTTGACCCAAGGACCTATTGTTTAGGAGCCAACAATGTATCATACATTACAGACCAGACTCTTTTTTTTTATACAGTGCATGTGTCATACAGTAAATATAACATGATGTTTGCGTCGAGGAGAATGTAATTCAAAGAGGTTTTGCCCTTACTCGACGTGGTAAACACTATATGCTCAGTGCTTTGCCCGGTGCCTGATAAAAATATTTCAGGCAGCTCGGGCGGGATTTGAACCCGCGACTCCCGAATTCTAGTACAGACGTCTTAACCACTGGACCACCGAGCTGGTCGAGGTCGTGTGGTGGATTCGAATAATGTATAGCGGCGGGTACCGCGTTGCATCATAGATATAACATGATGTTTGCGTCGAGGAGAATGTAATTCAAAGAGGTTTTGCCCTTACTCGACTTGGTAAACACTGAAATGCTCAGTGCATGTGCAGTATAATTACGGTACATGTATGTGTGATCATCCAAATCATAGTTCCTTGCTCTATGTCCAAACCCACTGGATGCAGCCTTCCCAGGAAGCCCTGGTTACAACTGGGAAGGTTACAGTCTGGTGCTGGCCAATTTGCTGCGAGCTTGAAACAAAACAAATTGGGTGGACTGGTATCGGCCCACTTAGCGCTTCTTTGCCATAATAAACAAAACAAAGGTCCCAGTCAGTTTTTTTTCCCATTATTTGTTTGACTTAAATTGAACAAGCTGCAGCCATTAGACGATCGCATTCCCAAAATAATACTCGGCTAGCCTTTTGCCGGGATGGGGGTGCCAGTCGTAAGCAGTGATCCCAGAGCTGCTGTAGCCAGGTTTACAACAATTGGTTGTTTGCATCTGAAAGAAAGCATGAACCCCTGGAGATATACTGTACATGTACATGTACATGTACGGCAGTTAATAGAAGAATTGATTCTGACTGGTGCCCCCACCAAAGACTGGTTGACTATTTGGGAAGGCCACCATCTGAGAGCTGCATAGCTCAGACAAAGTCAGATGGTAAGAGCACTAGTACGTTGATCCGGACATGCCACAGGCCTGGGGTTCAAGTCCTGGTGCAGTCAAAGTCTCCTTGGCCATTTTTCAAAAAAAATGTTTAAAAAAAGTTCCCAGTCAGTTTTGTCTTTATCTGTTTGAGACGTACCTTATACTCGGCGATGGCTCCTGACTGGAGGTCAGACTCGATGTTGCCCGGGTCCAGATAGGCAATGCTCATCAGGAACCCTGGCCCGGTGAACGCCCAGAGCTTGCGGAAGCTGAACTTGGTCTGCACAGGTTAACGTTCAAGCAAAACGCGTCAACCGGCTATGTTAGCCTTTCAACAACAAATCGGGTCCAAATCAGCAGACAGATTCTTTGATTATCAGAGGAACTCTTTTCGTGCTGAGCAGATTTCCACACTTTTACGTAGAGCTCTATGCAATTGGCTTTTAGTTTTAGGGACATGTACCGGTAGCAACCAAAAACAACACTAAATGAGTGAGAGCCATTGGTCTTCATCAAAAATGATGGACAAAAGAGAGATAGATACAGGTACATGTAAATGTACAGTAAATGTTTGTGCAGAAAACTTTGGTAAATGTAAGTCGGGCAGGAGGGAGGAAAAGGTGCAATTTGTCAAACGTTTGAGGCCCCGGTGCGTCGATCCTTTCAGGACTTTTCTCTTGAAAGGGACTCTTTTTTCCCCTTGACATTTGAGGAAGGTCCCCCTTGGATGGAAACAGATCCTTCTGCCATGTCTGGGATCTTTCTCCTGGCCTATTGATTGCCTGTGAGGAAGGGCTGCTAGGATCAGAGCACCATGCTCCATCTCTCTCTATCTTTGCCTTTGAAAAATGGGTCCTGCTAGGATCGAAACGTCAGGCCCTCTAACTTTTGAGATCTAGGTTTTAAAAGTGTTTAGTAGGGCTTTTGTGGTTTTTTTTTTTTTTTTTTTTGGGGGGGGGGTTGGGAGGGGGAGTTGCTGGCAGTACATGTGTTGTACAATATTTAGGGTGTATTTTGGGGGTACATGCACTCCGTCAAACCAAATAATGTATATGCTGGAAAAGGAGGTCACATGCAATTGAAACAGCCTTTACAAAACTCAGCTTTGTTCAGGGTCAATGGCTAGCGCTTCGACGAAAAGTCACCAGCGTGTCATTAGGTGACAAAAGAGGATGCATCACTGGTATTTTATTGCATTGTTGAATAACAACAACAGCCAGATGTATCACCTCCCCTGAGGCCACAAGCCCAAGTGCCTCTATAGGATCCATTATTTTCCTTTTAGTGGCCTTGGTGGCACACAAATAATGGGACACTAACCACCTTTGCACTCCTCTCAGGATACAAAATTACAATTGTCAGGCCCTCTCAATTTTTTTTCGATATCTGACTTTTGACTCAGCAGTTTTGTTAATTTGTTGTGTGCATTACACTACTTGAGGAAAAGTTTACTTAAATTCACTTTCCTTGTAAAGAAATGTGTCATATAGGGCCTAATCTGACACAAAAAAATAAAATGGTAAAGATGACACTGTATAATGTGGCCCTGAGAACATTTCAGACAGTGTTGTGGTCTGTTCATTAGGCCTACATACTTGTACAGAAAAAGCCTAACCCAAACTGTTGTCTTGCCAGCATTTCTCGGAGCCACACTCAAAAGGCAAAAGAGATTCGGCAGCACATCCAGTCACACTAGAAGTAGAATTCTTATCAGGCACCTGGCTCCATTCTGTATGCGCATGTACAATGGTGCGTATACATGCGAGGCAGAAACAAAGCCCGAGCCAGAGCTAAAGTCATAGCCATAGCTAGAGGCTGAGACAGCATACATGTACATGTAGCCCAAACCGTGGTAAGAATACTGGTCACCTCTTTAACTCACGTATTCTAGGCCTAATTGCACCACTGGCTACACTCAGTGAGCTACAGAAGGATAAACAGACAGGGCCAGGGCCAGAGCCATAGCCAGAGTGGCAGCCAGAGCAAAAAAACATTATTCAGACCAATAGCATCAGCCACAGCCACAGCCCCAACTCCGGCCACAGCCATAGCTATTATAGCCTGAGCCAGACCTAAGTGAGCCCCCTTTAGTTTGGACGAAAAGGTCAACCAATGAGAGCCTTACCCCTGTGGTTTCTGGAATGGCAATTGACCCTGTATTGGCCGGCTTCTCCTGGACCGTCGAGGTGTTGCCGCGGGAACAGCACTGTTGCCCGGAGGACGCTCTGTCTCTGCTGGAGATGCAATTCCCACTGTCATTGATGTACCTCTCCTGGAGGAGTGGCGTGACTTCGTCTTCGGTCGCCATCTTTGAAATCAGAACTGTACTCCTAGCCTCCTCCTACGCCTACGAAATGCAGCATACAGAGCTCTGTGTTAATAGTCAGGACTGTTTAACAGTCACAAAACAACAGCTAAGGATCTTGGTTTTAATTTTAAACCCTCACTGTAAAATGGTGAAAAAAAACTAAAACCACAACATACCAACTACACAGGTATTATTTTGTCGAAAAACAACACTGTCTGCACATCCACTTGCCAACAAAAATTGCACAAAGTTTACAGTTTAGTCCCAAAAATCATGATTTTTGTGATCAATGTGTATTTGTCAACCGGACAACGGTCAGCAGTGACCAGCACGCAGCTGTATACATTACATTGTGTACAAACCATGCCCTTCACTTAATTCCTACTTACGAGCCACACACGTACGCATTACAAAGTCACCATTAGAGGGACAACTATTATTCCATTTTTGTCGACAGATAGTTGTGCCAGACAATGTCTATTTTCGACATGATAATAAATGGTCTATTGTGAATGCATATTTGTTCCCATCCTTTTACGATGAGGGTATTTAACTCAAATCTTCCCCAAACAACCGCTGATGCTTCAATACTGGTTGGACCTTCGACCGTCGCCTCTTCTATTTTGTATAACAAATCTGGGAATTATTTATGGGATGGTTTGGCATTTCGGTCCAAGGCAGAGAAAGGTCCTGTGGCTGTGCTCCAGGATCAAAACGTCGGATCCTCGCAATTCTAGAGATTTATAGATTTGACAAACACTCGCAAGAAACTTGCATTTGTGTCATTTCACTGTCAGTAAAATTGCCAAAATTTCTGAATATTCCGAGTTTACCGCCTACTTGTTCAGTTGAACTGTTGAACTTGTTGCAAATTTCACATTCATATTGTACGTACACATTCAAATTGAGACTTCCAATTTGGGTCATTTTATTCAGGGAGCAGGATGCAACATACAAAATATTTCATATAATAATTAAAATGTCATTACTTTGAACAGCTAATAATAATTAATATAACTTCATTAATAATTGTAAATAATGCAAAAAAACATTTAAAACTGCTTCCTGACTAAAGTGACCAAAAATGCAAATAAATAAATAGGCTTAATAATATAACTAGTGGAACTGGAAGGTTTGCGGTGACACCATGCATCTTTTTCAAGAACTCGGTACAGTAGTAGTACTGTCAACTGAGTACGTACTAGTAGTACTACTACTACTAGGTCCATGCAATAGAAAAAATTAAATAGGGCCTACTTAAAATAATTAAAAAGGATTTGTTTCAACTTACGCTTGCCCACGGACCGACCGATTGTGCACACTCATCAGACACTGCGAAGCTAGGCGCAAAATGGAGTGTCCTTGCTCTTCAGGCCAGATATACAAACCTAGGAATTAGGAAGTTCGCGGGGATGAATGGGGCCGTCTAACTTTGGCTGTGAGTGTGGTGAACAGGGCCAGGACTGGCAGAAGAAAGCACTGGCCACGGGACTTATGCAACACCAGACAGGTCATCGCGAGGGACCGATCGCCATCACACCGTGCTAACCTTTGACATGGTATGGGCGGCGCCTCGAGCATCACAACGATTTCAATGTTCTTATTCTTATTCTTATTAATCTCATCCAACAGCAAACAAAATGCCAGTTACAGGGAGATATATATAAATAAATAAATAAAACACTAATTTGATAACTTATTTTACAATGAAATAGTTAAATAAATAATGGATATCATTCATAGAACCAACATACTTGTACAATGTTTGCAACATTTTCCCATGCAGCCTGTTGCCTGGACCATGGAGGAATACTCCTTATTCCTCCATGCCTGGACGAAATCCTGGATATAAAGCCAAAATAAACACCTAACAAAATGAATAAACACTTGTTTTATTTTGGTATTTCTGCATAACGCATTCACTATCATATCCCGAGCATTGATAGACTATTTATCGGCAAATTTCGACTGATTATTTTGGGAAAACACCTTTTGATAATAAACATTTATCAATTTGTTTGGCTAGGCCGCCCATACACTGGTGGCACTATTGCCAAACCATGATTACTGGCGTTGACTGCAGCTCACGTGAGTTATCACATGACGAACAGCCTGCAGTGGGTTAGGCGGCCGTGAACATCATGAACCCGATCGGGTCTTCTATTTTCCTTCCTCCGTGGTTTTACATAAGATGATAACCATGCATGCACATCCTCTCATGGGGGAAACCATGCAGTACTGCAGTACTTCCAACCCAACCATGGAGTTCCAACAAATCACACATTCGGCAAATATTATACCGGTCACTTGGCCCAGCACATGCATTGACTAAAATAATTGTGTCTATCGGAAGGCAAAAGTCCATGATTATACTTGTATAGGCCTGATATTTTGCCAAGTTCTGGTTATTATAGAGGGCCTATCGTGGCCCCTGGACGGCTGGAGAAAGGAAAAGATACACCAAATGTAACGGAGTAATCCAAGAATGTTGCACGTGTATACCACCAACTACCATATTGACACAATAATTATTTGGCAGTGTTGTGGAATGCACTTTTACAATAATAATATAATGCCAATGGCAGTATGTAGGCTACGCCACATGTACATGTACATGTACATGTACGTGTAACAACTTTCCTTGGTTTATGCAGTGGACACTAAAACGTGCACGAACACGCATATTACTGTTCGTAAAATACATGCCAGGTACCAGTAGGTGTATACCGCTGCACACTGTATTTAGTACTGCACACTGTATTAATAATACATGCACGTACTGTACATGTATCGTGGGAACCCCCGTTTTCGACGCTACACGATTTCGACGCTTAGCATTCTAACTCACGTCGCACTATGAAAACAACTCCGTATAACGATCTCAGACTTCGTATCTTACAGTTGGTTTCCTGCTCTTGTCCGTCACCGAAAATGTGGAAATTTAAGGCTTTTCCAGTAGGCCAAACTCGTGTTATTCAAAAAGTTGCTCTTTTGGGGTCTATTTTCCTAGGTACAAAATTGGCAGTTGCTTCGAAGCTCCAGTTTTCTTTATTGTTGGTCCTAAACAAAATCTGAGTGTACCATAACAAACCCCAACATCCGTAGAAAAACAAAATATCACGCAACTTGAAGCAGTCCGTTCAGGGTAAAAACTATGGAGCCTCCTATAGGGCGTCTCGCTTATATATTTTTATTTATTTATTTTTTATTATTATTTAAAAACAAAAAGTAGCATGGCCCAATAGGCTTTTTTTTAAATGAAAAAAATAAAAGGGCAGCTAGAGAAAGTACCAAGAAGGAGGAAATGTGTCTCTGGAGTGACATTGGGAAAGGTCATAACTGAAAAAGCAGCGAGAAAGAGGATTGTGGAGTTTTTTTTAAACGTCACAAAAGAAGACATCAACCAGACCAATACGTTTTAAGCATAAATTATGAATGATTTGAGGAAAGTGTTAGAAGCAGTGTGGAAAAACAAAAACAAAGATGAACACAAAAAACATACAGGGAAGAATTTTACAGTGCCACACAGCATTTTGAGTTATTTTAAGAATTTATTTTGCGTTTGGGTGCACTGGGACACCTTACTAAACACCACTGACGAAAATAGGTGACGATGCTTACTGCGCGGTGCGCCGCGGACGTCAACAAAACCGGGTAATCTTACAGAAGTGACAGGCTTGATCAACCTTCTCTATGATTATTCTAATAGTCTGTGGTGTGGACAAAGTGACTGAGACCTCTTTTAGTGTGATACTTTCGTCCACATTGTTCAGTTTGAAGAAAAGTCCTTATATCGTCGAAAACCGGTTATTGGAGGATACATGTACATAATTATTATGCTATAGCTATACATGTACATTTTAGTACGTGCATGTACAGTACGTGCCTATACGTATACAGGCGCATGGCATTTCGATGCCCAATTGCCTCTGGCCCTTTATCAATATATATACTTTTTAAATTGTTTTTCATTGTTTAATAATTGTTCGTTAATTTTAGTGTTAATTCCGGCCATTGATTGTGTGTAATGTATATAAAAATGAATAATAAAGATAATTGCAGTATAAACAGGGCCCGATTAGCGTGAGAAAATTATAGCAGGTAAATTTTCTTCTTGTACTTTTGTGTAAACAGGATTTCAATAACCGCACTGAATTAATTAATTGTGATGTCATTTGCTTTGGGGCTTGTATTCCAGTCGATCTTCTATAATTAGTATGAAACAATTTAGTGAAGTTTGGGTTGGTGTGGTCCCATGCGCGCATATGCTTCACGATTTGATGTTCTTGACCCAAATGACAACAACTAATTATTGATTGATCGGAAGACGATGTCTGCACTGAGATTTCCCGTTTTTTTATATTTAATTTAAAGGCCTACACGTACGGAACTTTTTTGTAAAATTAATGGTCATGATAGAAAAAGCTCATGTTGAAATCTTACGGTCTGGGATATGCTGTACGAAAAATCTTCACAAAATAGTAGTTTATCTTGCAAGATAAAAACTCGAACATTGCAAACCCCACAGGCTGACGTACAGTACACTGTACGTACATAATTATATGTACACAAGTCGAGCAGGTGCGCGAAAGGTCTGTGGTGGTTACGAGTTACGACACAAATCAGTCGTCCGTAGCCGGTTAAAAACACATGAGGGCGCTATCCAAAAAGCCAACCGAATCTGTTCAGATCATCTCTCACACAGCACGTACGTTGCCGTGCCAAAAAAAGTGACGGTTTTTTGCCCTTTTCTTCTTTCTCGGATTATCGTTAGAGCTAAAAGGTCACTGTATTGTTATGGGGGTATGTTCAATGTACAGTAATCTTTCGACCGTTACCGATGTTGTATTGGGCCTTTAAAGCCCCTACACAACATTGGTCGAGGCACACCTGTGAAAATTTCAGCTCAATTCGCCAACCGATCGCGAGTCTCGAGAAAATCGTTAAAACCGCTTCATTTGTTTCGCGAAAATGCAGCATTCAACGCAGTACTGTTCCGAAAAATAGTTAATATCTCGATGAGACGTAAACTATTTATTTTACTAATTTCCTCCAAAATACAACATAGGCTGAAATATTTCAGTGAGAGGTTTCTACTTTAACAATCTTCAAACTGTATAAGTTTCATGTAAATCTGTGAACATTTCTGTTTTTCGATCTTACCGATGTTGTGTAGGGGCTTTAAGCAAATCTTAGCAATTGGACCCGGGTCACACGGATTTCTGTGTAGTCTTAAAAGCCGACCTGATGCACGAGGACTGATGGTGGATGCTGGCTTCAATCTGGGTGCGGATGATGAATCAATTAGTTTTCTTGTCAACTTGTCTTTCTGTTATTGGACCGTCACTGCTGCGACTGAAACTAAAGTCAACGCAGCCGAGTACCGGTAGTGTATATAGCCCAACTGACCACACATTTGCATAATTATAAGCACAGCTTAAATGACCTAGCTGAAAAAGGGGTATCAAGCATCATTTGGAGGACCTGACGCTCCGATCCTATTATAGCAGTACCTTTTCTCAAGCTCTGCCTTTGAAAAAAAATTGGTCCTGCGAGAATCGAAACGTCAGACCCTCCTACATTTGCATTTTAGTCAGCTATTATAAGCAGTTTGCAACATAAAAATTGCATGTCCACCAAATCCCCACTTTATACTATAACTTTAAGTAGTGCACGGAGATTATGCAAGGCCCAAAGTGACAAACATTCGCATGGGGAGGCCTGGTAATCCTGTTCATTCGAGGGGCACTCTTTTGGACTCCGCGCTATAAGCAGATTTTCGGAAGAAGAAAAAAAAGCTGAAGGAAGTCGAAGATCATTCATTGCATGAACGCGCTAAATAAAGGCGCTAAAATCTGCCGCGCACGAAATGCCATCCATGGCAACGCGGGTTTACTTTGGTAGCAAAGTATGCATGCGGGAATGTATCGAGGGTCCAAATTGAATGATGGTATAAAATCGAATTACCAAGCTTGTTTGACTTAAATTGAAAAGGCTGCATCCACCGTGTGTGCGATTCCCGAACTGCTGTATAGGCCTATAGCCAGGTTTACACCAATCATCCGCTTTGTGCCATTCCCGAACTGCATGGTTTACAACAATGGCTTGTTTCCATCTGAACGCAAATGGGTGCGTGATGCAGGAGGTAGGCCTATACGGCAGCCCCCCCCCCCGGCCCCCACGGCAAAGACTAGACTATTATTTTGGACGGCCACCATCTAAAGGCTGGATACCTCAGATGGGAAGAGCGCTGGTACACCAGAGGTCTCGGGTTCAAGTCCCGTTCCAGTCGAAGGTTTCTTTGCCAATTTCAAAATATTGTTCAAAAGTTTCCAGTCCGTTTTTTACTTCCTTTTTAATTTTTTTTTTTTTTACCAAGCTGTTAAAAGAAAATGCCAGGCACTTGCGCTCATCATTAACGGAAACTTTCCCGGCACTTCAAATGCTGTAGGGGACGGCACCGATACGGTATAGACCTATAGTTCAGACGGACTTCGCACCACGTTTGGACCGTTGGCTATAATTATTCTATCGTATCCGTCAGATTTTTTTCTGTGTTTATAACCTTGAGTTTCCAATTCAAATAGGGTTTGCCCTACTGGACGTTATGTTCTGCCGGCATGCCCGATAGGCTGCTGAATTTTGAATCTGTTCTCCTGCATTATGTTGCACACGCATTAACCGCTCGACCATCGATCGAGATGGTCATGGTCAGGTGGGGAGTTCGAGCCTGCATGATAGCGGTGGGTGCAATTGAGTATCACGTTCAAGCGTGTAGATGATAATAGGATTTGTTTTGCGGCGGCGAGGAACGGACTTCAGCGAGGGTCGTGAAACTGAAGGGCAAACCCCTCATTGAATTGCATTCTCACCGACGCGAAAATCATATTACACGTATGCCCTTGTCCGAGTGTGTCGCGCCTCGGACCCATGCTTGGCTAATTGTGTCCGGGTCTGAATGGGTTGAGTCTTTAGTCTGGCATGCATGGTTGTGCGGGGTGCGTTTTTTCCCGTATACCACATAAACGCTATGGGCCCATATGTTTGTGCACAAACAATTTACGGGGTGGGGCAAGGGGAGGAGAGGGGGCTATAGTTGGCGTTAAAGCTAGGGATAGGCTTTCTGCACAGCCAATAAAGGCTCTTTGCACAGCGAATACAACGTACGTGAACAATCTGAGAGACCTGAGACGCTACAGACCGTGTAAGTCTCGTGGTGAAAAGGGTCACCGTACACTTCCGGGCATCTCCGCGCCGCCTGCTATAGGAGATTAACACGTGCCCGATTTTGAATGCATTATTACATAATGAAGAATGCCTCCTTCCAACTAAAAACCCAGGTTTATGGATTAAGTATAATTATCAAAAATATAAAAATGACCAAAAAAATGAGGATACTGCAGAGAAAACAAATAAATATAACCTGACCTTCATCTTCCGGTTGTAAGTACAACATGTACAGTATTGCGAATACGGCCCGACTGTGGTACGCGACGTGAGCATTACTACTTGTATCGCGCCGAAGTTGGTGTGGTTCGCATTCGGGCAAGAAAAGCGCCTTGTACCGTACTCTACATGTGGATACCGTACGTAAACAAAATAATACGAATTTCAAAACACGATCAACGTAACGCGCGACGTTAGCCAGTACACGTACTATGTACATATTATACATTTACAAGTTTAAGGTAACAAGTTCGCTCGTCTGGGAACACGACTATAACCTCTTGTTGTATAGGTTCTACGGTTTCAAACGTGAAAACGAAAATTTATCAAGTTAATTATTTTTGTCTGTAAAACGTGCAAAATCACGTACTTTACACATTGTATTTTAATTTTTTATTCCTAAATGACTATTCTAATAGTTTAAACTGCTTCAATCGGCGCGATACAAAAATTATTATCTTAACAAAAACGTTCGCCGCTCCACGCTTTACCTCCTATTCGAGGAGCCCGGAAGTCAGGAATCTCGCGGTAACACACCTAAACACGTTCATTCTCGAGGCCAACTTACACGGTCTATTCTTCATACTCTGTTTGTGCATGCATACATTATAGTGTTTATGTTGTACGGAAAAAATATCGCGTGCGGTGTCTTATTGCCAATCGATTCACCGTATCGGACTCTGGTCGTATATAGCTACGTCTCTCTGCTGCACCATGGCCCAAGGCGGATAGTACAGGTCGTGGCTTTCCCGGTTAAGTTCGATGCTTAACTGTTTCGTTCTTCGAGTTCACAGCAATGGCTATCTATAGGACTTTTCTCAACATTTATGCAAAATTGTATGCATTGAGCCCATAACGAGGCTATGGGCGCTAGATTCCCAAGATGGCGGTAAATTCAAGGAACCTTACCGTTGTTCCTAAGATAACGTTCGCTTATGTAGAAGAATAATGTCCAGAAAAGATCTTTTTGAAAAGCAGCGGGGAACAACAGTTAATCTTGGAAATCTAGCGCCCATAGCTTCGCTTTCAGTTCGATGCATACAATTTGCAGAAAAATATGAAGAAAGGCCTATGGCAGGAACCTGGTATAGGTAGCCATATATGGTTTTAATTAGGCATACATACAGTACATACGGTCGGAAGCCTTGCTGTTCATTTCTGATGTTGGTACGAAAGGGAGCCTTTGCACAAGACAAAGCATATGTGACCCAGCACAGCGACATGAGGAATATCCCACCAAAACACTTTTCCAGTAAACAACGCCTGAAGTCAAAGTATCTTCTCAATTTGATTAAAAATCATTTTTTTTTATATTTTTTATTTTTGGAAGGTTAATGTATGGGAGGATGTTATGTCCAAAGGATTTTTCCGAAATCCGTCTCTAAATGTTAAACAATGGAGGATATCGGGGAGTGTTTGTGTACTGTTTTCATGAAAATTTGATGTAAAGTTCCTGCCTTTTTGAGTGGCCGCTTCCGAGAGTTAGACTGGTGCTGCTATATTGTGTCTGGTGCCAAATGAACGAGCGAAGTCCCCTTGTACTATTTACAACAAAGTTCATACGGAAATATATTTGATATCATTAGAAAGCTAATGGTATACTCTTTCCCATCATTAGAAAATCTCAAAATCTCAAAAGTGGTGGTCATTCTTCATTATGCTGTGCCGGGTCACATATATGTCTTTATTTCGTGAAGGTCTTCACAAATCAATGCGTCACGTCTCATTCAAAATCGAACTGATTGGATATGGAAGGCCCTTTTCCAAAACTTGGCTTAGGCTCAGGCTCCGGCTTAAAGCTGTGTCTCCATTTCTTTTCATTCATCCTAATTCAACTTTAAAAGTTATGCAGTGCATCAAAACGGGAGGCAAAGAACACTCTCCATTTGAATAAAAAGAAAAGAGGCTCCCAACCTTCAACTCGAGCCCCAACCTGAGTTTTCAGGTTTTGGAAAACAGAGAGACGAAGCTGGAGCCGGAGTCGAACCTGGATTTGTTTGTTTGTTTGTTTTGTTTTGTTTGGTTGTTGCTTTTTATATATGAGGCTTGGACGGGATCATACTGGGGCAAGATTTTAGTTCAATACCCTCATCGTATAAAGGGGTGGGAACAAACGTAAATTTATAACATTCCATCTATTATTAGGTAGAAAATGGACATTGCCTGGCACAACTACTTGTCGACAAAAAATGGATTTACAGTTTTTCCCCCAAATCGTGATTTTGTGACGCGTAGCCTATTATGTGTGGCGCGTATGTATATTAATAGCAATAGTTAAGGGCATGTTTTGTACAAAGCTGCGTGCTGGCACTATACTGACCGTTGTCCAGTTGACAAAAATGATACGCATCACAAAAATAATGATTTTGAAGAGTACTGTATAAGTGCAATTTTGGGGGGCAAGTGGTTGAGCCAGACAGTGTCGTTTTTCTATATAATAACAGTTGTTCTATTTTGAGCTATACTTCTGACACTAAATGCATGGATCTCGTCTGACTTGCGTGTCACGTATGACTCTGAATTGGTTCATGTCGGGCACCAAATGGGTATGTCTGATCCGCGAAAGGGTCCCTTCTGACATCGAGTGGGTTTCATCGGATCCCGTGTAAATGGGTTACGTCTGACTGAATGGGTTGTGGCCGATTCCAAATGGGTGCACTGTAAAAACGGTGCTCACACCATGCACAATGGATGAAGTATGTTGAGGCACATGGTGCACGATACATGCTCAAGAGGTGATCCTCTATTTCACTCCATGTGCTTGAGGTACAGTAAATAGGGAGATGTTCTTGTACATGAATCACTTTATGCACCTCATCCGACTTTTGCTCAAGTGACTGAAATGCCCCATGTGCTTGATCTACAGTATTTCATGTGCATTTTGTACAGTAGGTGCCTCAAGTGTTCATGATTCTGGGACAAAATTATGTGCCATTGCAGAAGTGCACGAGGTGCAGTTCGTTTTAACAGTGTGTGCATGACCCACATTGAATGGATTTCGCCTGACACTGAGTAGGTCTCGTCTTACTGAGAATGGGCCACGTCGTACTCCTACGTGGTCATCTTCAACGCATTTCAGGGAGAAGAAGACAACAAAAACCAGTTAAGAAATAATGCTTTAAAATAATAACGTATTTTGTCAATGAACTATAGGCTTATTCCAGCCACATATACCTAGAGAGTTGCCTTTAAGGTTTGAATGAAAGGCAGCCTAATAATTATCTCAGTCCGTTCAAAATGATCCATCGATACCAGGACGAAATCTTTTCCAAGGGTTTGATAATGAAAAAAAATAACCCAAGAAGGGTGGAATCCACTCTGGTATAGTCGTGGTTAATTCTAAACTCCTGTATGATTCTCGTCGGCTGTGGTTGAAGATCTCTTTCCGTCCACTCAGGGGCCGTTCTTGCGGTGTGTGTGTGTGTGGGGGGGGGGGGGGGTTGCTGATCAGTAAACTTGCGAGGCAATAGCTCACACAATGACATATTGCAAAGCGGGATTCAGGGTCGTTTGGGATGGGGCCCCAGGAAGATGCATTTGAGTACGGTAATTAATGGCTTCAAAGTGATTAATTGTTTGTCAGGAACGCCCACCCCCTGTCCGCCGGCCGCGAGGGCACATCCTCGGGATATGTGGCGTCATCAATTTTTCTGGAACTTCTGGTTGCGTATCATCTGTCCTCGCGTATTAGCCCCTTAATGACCGTAATGGTCATTTTCTAAGTGGTGTTGAGGTTTTTTTTTTTTGGTTTTGCCCCTAATGGGCCGGGCAGCGCTGTTTCGGTACCGTGCACGCAACCGTTGGATGCTTGACAGTGATCAGTGACAATCGTTTTTATTTTCCATCGATCATTTAGTTCTCTTCTTTTCTTGAAGTGGGGAGGGGGTGGTCCAAGATGTTTTGCCTGTGACACATCGTTGTTCGCTGTTTCAGATCTTTCTTTCTCTCCTTTTTTTTTTGTTTCCTTCCAAAAAGTGTTGACGAAGAAAACAATGACGACATGCCGGTAGATAGGCAGACAAAAAACAAACTGTGACAAAAAATATCAAAGCAATGCGTTGGGATGAACGCAGAATCCACGGAGATGGACTCTAGGCGAAATATTGCCCGAAATCAAAGGCTAAAAGCTTTGATGCGTAGACGTCCACGAAGTGATGAATGTCCACATCGATTTACGAGAATCAACCATTTGGCCGTTTGGGGGTATTATTGGAGAGGGGAAGTGCTACTGCAAACAGCATGCAGTGGACACGGACGTGACCTAATGCTATAGCAGCAGGCTCGGTTGTTTTTTTCTTTCTTTCTGAGAGGTCGGGAACGAACATTTCCTCTCGGAGTATGTTGAAAGCCGCTTTAATGTTCCTTTTAGCAATCCAAATGTCTTAGTGAAGGTTCGTTTAAGGCCTGGAAAGCAGGACTGACAGACAATCAGACAGACAGACGGACGGACGGACGGAAAGTGAAACAGGCTTTGAGAGAGATAGAGGGGAACAAAGAGAGGGAGACACAGACACACAGACAAGCAGACAGACGGAGATACATACAGGCAGAGAGAGAGGGGGAGAGAAAGACAGAGAGAGAGAGAGAGGAAAAGAGAGCGAGAGAGAGAGGGAGAGAGAAAGATAGAGAGCGAGAGAGAGAGAGCGAGAGAGATCGGGGAAGAGAGAGAAGGGGAGAGAGACAGAGACAGGGAGAGAGAGAGCGAGAGAGAGCGAGATAGAGAGGGGGAGAGAGAGGGGAGAGAGAGAGAAGAGGGAGACAGAGAGATGGAAAGACAGCGAGAGAGAGAGAGAGGGGAGAGAGAGGGGGAGAGGGAGACAGAGAGAGAGAGATAGGGAGAGAGCGAGAGAGAGAGAGGGGGAGAGGGAGACAGAGAGAGAGAGAGAGTGAAAGAGTGCGATAGAGAGGAGGGGAGAGGGAGAGAGGAGTGATAAATTTGGGGGAAAAAAAGGTAAAGAGGGAACGAAGTGAGTTGGGGAGAGAGGTTGAGAGAGAAAGGTGGAGGGAGAGAGAGGGAAAGAGAGGGAGGGTGCAGAGGGGATAGTGAGACATTTGTATTTTATAGATATAGACGAAGAGAAAGGAAGAAGAGAGTTGGAGAGAGAGAGAGAGAGGTGGGTGGAGGGTGTGAGAGAGGGATAGAGAGGAGATGGATGGAGGGTGAAAGAGAGGAAGAGAGAGTTAAGGGTGAGAGATGACTGAGACGGAGAGAGGTGCATGGAGACAGAAGAGAAATACAGAGGTGGAGAGGTGGAGAGAGAGAGAGAGAGAGAGAGGAGGGGGAAGAAAGGGTAGAAGATATCCCTATATGTCGATTTTCCCACCCAGCAAACTGATTCGATTGGTGCTAATGTGCAATCCGCGCCTCGCTCCTATTGAATCACAGGCCTCAACGATGGAGGAGTTTCTCCCGGCGGAGCGTTAGACTCGCACAGTCGCGGCGCACTTCCTGGCAAAAACTCTGAAGGTTATATTATGCTGGAATTATACATGAGCGTCTCTTGAAGCAATCGCAGGGGAAGATTCACCAAAGGAGCAGGCGGGATTGGTGACGAAAGAGAAATAAAACAAAGAAGAAGATAAAGAAGAAGACGAAGAAGAAGAAGAAAAACAAGACGACGAAAACAGCTCCTTGAATGAAGGAGAAATGACGGAGGTGCAAGTTTGACGTCAGAATGTGTTCATATCGCGTACTGATAATTATGTCCTTCAGGAGCGAACTTGTTTGCGAGTTGAGGCTAAAAACCCGTCATATCATTGCAGAAAAGAGAAGTTCTGGAAAACTCAAGATCGTGTTGAATACATCGATCAATTCGGTCTGGCGTCTGTGAACGTGTTCACGTCTAGGGATGGAGCGACGAGTGTTAATATGTTTTGCAGGACCTACTGTGTACCGATTGTATTCAGGCCAACCCATGGTATACAAGAAATCCAGGACGCCAGAGGAAATCTGACATCATTATATCCAGCACCTGGTGGGAGACAGGAATACATTCTTACAATTTACCCTGTAGCCCGTTGTACCTGCATGTTGTAACCTGACATGTTGTACCAGTTGTAACCCTAAACCTAACCCTAAACCCTAAACCCGAACCCGAACCCGAACCCGAACCCGAACCCGAACCCGGACCCGAACCCGAACCCGGACCCGAACCCGAACCCGAACCCGAACCCGAACCCGAACCCGAACCCGAACCCGAACCCGAACCCGAACCCGAACCCGAACCCGAACCCGGACCCGAACCCGAACCCGAACCTAACCCGAACCCGAACCCGAACCAGAACCCGAACCCGAACCCTAACCCGAACCCGAACCCGAACCCGAACCCGAACCTGAACCCGGACCCGAACCCCAACCCGAACCCGAACCCGAACCCGGACCCAAACCCGAGCCCGGACCCTAACCCTGTAGCCAAACAATATTGCTGATCTTATTAATCAGGGCCGTATATAGCACTTGGAGGAAATACATTTTGTGGTCGCTTGCACAGCGGTCGACTGACGATGATGATGTTTTCAGAGACCTTATAATATATGCATGGGTTGAGCACGGGTTCACCTTCACGCGACGTATACTTGGCACATTCTCATTTCCTCTATCTTTTTTTTTCTTTCGTTTCGACGTCTTCGAAGAAAAATGGAAAAAGAGTGAAAAAAAACAACAACAAAAAACAACAACAAAACAACAAACAAACAAGGGTGTACACTTTCAACCATGAAGATTTCTTGGAACAGATCACCATTGGATGTTGTTTCTGGCCACTAGGTTCAGTCGCATGAACCTTTGCATTTTGGGGCCATTGAACACCAGTTGGTACCGAGCGTTAGTGTATAGTTATACGAGCTTTAAATGAGCAAACTGCAAAGCTCGAAAACATTAGAGGGTCTATCCTTTCTATCTTGGCAGAATCTTTTCTCAAAGGCAGATTTCTAGCTCTGAGATAAGTCATACCGGGATGGGAATTGGCACTTTATAAAATTTGAAAAATCAAAACAAATAAAGCTCTTCGATATATCTGGATTAGCAAACATATAAGATGGAGATGTGATAAAACAAAATCTTTGTAGTTCTAGCCCAAGTATTGACCAATATGCATCCCAATAGGTTGTCCATTTCAGTCGTATAGGTGGAAATGACGTTTTCGTCGTGATATAGTATCTTCCCCATCCCCAGCTCCATTGGTAGATGAAATTCCCCGAATGGAATGCGGTTGATATTCTAGCAGACGGATGGTTGTGATAATTACGGGTGAACAATACTAGTTATGACGGTAGTGCATACTTATTATGTGGGCACTACTTCGTGATGACTGACATTCATTTGGCGAAAATCGTAGCGGCTTCCGGTCGCTGTGGAGAGGCCGAGATAGGGTCGCCATTAGGGAGGAGTTATTCATTTTGTTAATGGTCCTATGTAGGAGACCCTCTTGGTTCCCCCCGTCGCATGGGATTAACTCATTAGGATCCCTAATTCATGGACATCACTTCAGTCTCCCCAATCAGTCCGTTCCGGGTGTGAGTGGACCGGGTGAAGACTCGCTTGGTCGCCGGGATGACGTTGTCCGTTCGCCCGGGGCTGGACGGGAGGCCGTGGAGGCAACGTCTTCGGACTATTCGACCACATGGCCTTAACATCCAGGAGGGGGAATTGCCTAATTACGCCGAGCACTTTTTAGTCGGAATTTCTTTTAAAGAAACCATGCCGTGTAAAAATGTTCACACTGTATTTTTATTTTAAATGTATTGGTGTGTAATTTTAAAGGATTACTGGTAACGGTGTACGTTAAAATGTGGTAATTTCCCGTTCAAAACCGATTCCCCCCTTTTTGAATTTCGCGGTAACGTCAGATACATGGTTAGTCTTTCTGTCATTCTGGTGGATAAATTTTTGGCAACAATTTTTCGTTTGAATGTAGCCTACTTTCAGTCAATAGTCCTTTCTCTCAGCCACATTATGTCCATTCTTCCCATGGTCCCATGCAGTCACCGTCCTGGTTCATAAATCAGCGCCCATCGCAGCTTGTACCAAGTTGAACTCTTCCCTCGTTCGATCAACTTCGCTGCGAAACGGGCATTCTTATACAGAAGCCCAGTAGTGCCAGGTATTCTCTTTTAGTTGGTAACCACCAACTCCGAATACGGAGTGCCCGTTGTGTTGCCACGCACAGGGCCCTCCGAATACGGGCACCACTATAATAAAATGTCCAAGTTTTAACCAAAGACTCATTTCAGCCTATAGGCCTACCCCAAAAACACAATGCAGCGAGACAACATCAGCCGCGCAAATGTCCGATTGTGCTAGGTTTGACTCTCGCTTGTTGTACACATCATCACACAGCGTACCGTACTGATTTCACAGGAATGTGTTCTTGCCGATTGTTGCCGAGTTTTGAAAAAAAAAATCACAAATAAAAATAGTGCATTCAGTGTTTAGAGCATTCAGCACTGAGCATTCAGTGTTTACCACGTCGAGTAAGGGCAAAACCTCTTTGAATTACATTCTCCTCGACGCAAACATCATGTTATATCTATGAAATAAAAATAGCCGTATGGCCGGCATGCGCACTGAAATAGTGGCCCTGTGTGAAGTGGTAATCCAGATTAACCTGATTAAAAAAAATATGTACAGAAGTCCCGACGTTTCAATCACAGTAGGACCATTCTCATAGGCGGAACGACGAAGACAAGTATGGCAGGAAGGGGGGGGGGGTAATTAGTGCACTAATGACGGGGAAAGTGCACAAAGGAAGGCTGGTAGACAGAGGGGTGTGAGATCAAAGGGAATGGCAGGGAGTAGGAAATGGGTTAGAAGAGAGCGGCCGCCAAACTCTTCCGACAGATCGGCGTGACTTTGTAAACGGTGCTTCGCTAATTGGAAACATGTATTATTGATTAAATAACACTTTAGGCAGTGCATGGTGGGAGCACGGACTATGAGGAGGTTTGCGGTGACGCCATGTTTTTGAAAGTTTGTGAGTGAGTGCGGTTCCTTTTCAGAATCAACACACAAGACCATCCCTTTACATGACGTCACTGCTGCACACCTCAGCGAAATGCTGTTGCGATTTAGTGCCATATGACAGCAGATTGATGCACTTTTGCGAATTAACTTGACGCAATACCACGAATTAATAAGTCACTCCTTTTGCAAGTTAATGCACCAAAACTACCGTGAATTCACGCACCACATTCGCGAATTGCCGCTATATAATCGGGAACTACCGAGATATAATCGGGAATTACCGAGATATAATCGGAAATTACCGAGATATAATCGGGAATTACCGAGATATAATCGGGAATTACGAGATATAATCATACTATAATCGGAAAGTTTACCGTTATATAATATTGAGAATTACCTTGATATAACTGCGACTTACGGTGATATAACTGCGAATTACCGTGATATAACTGCGAATAACCGTGACATAACTGCGAATAACCGTGATATAATTGCGAATTACCGTGATATAACTGCGAATTAGCCTACCGTGACACAACTGAGAATTACCATGATATAACTGCGAATTACCGTGACAATATTTGACTTGATCTAAAAAAAATAATTGTTTTCAGCATGGACAATATTTCTCTCTTTCCCCCTGCTCCTGATTGCAGGGCGGTTTCCTGACAAGACGCATTGCTTTTCAATCCCTAAGTCGAGTCGCTCAAGCCAGGCTTGTCTTGTACAGGCCAATAGGCAAGTTTCGGCCCTTATGCAAGCGGTACTGTTGTGTGCGTGCAACAGGTTTCTGCAGTTTCCATTACATCTTCAATGGGAAATTGTGCTTTCAGTAAACGGGCATTAACCAACCGCCGGCACAAACGCTGCCAGACGTGAAAGAGTCAAAGTCGCTGGTTGCTAAAAGCTTCGAGTTGATGATGATGGAAACTCGCAGCGAGGGGAGCGGTTTCTTCCTTTCCTTTACTCGCAGTGTGTCTTTGCGAACCTTGACGAAATCCGATCGGACACGGTTTCTCGGAAGTTGTTCATCTTGCGTCATGGTTTTTGGGGGAGGGTATAAGGAGCGACCATTTGCGGTTCCATGGGGGAGGGGGGCGGGGCGAGGGGATAGTCTAGAGCAACCGCCGGCTATGTGGACTGCGAGCCCCGCCTTGCCTTTAGCTGTAACGATGGCCTAATGACTAGCTTGCCCTCTCTCTGGGCGTTCACATCGAATTAGGCGTGGAATGGGACAGCGCCGTCGATCTCGGAGCTAAGCCAGAACAACAACCTCCACGTTGCCGGGGCTCGCTTTTGCGCACTGGAACGGGACCAGCCGAGCTGAACTTGGTTAATGTATTCAGCAGAAAGGGACTTTCTTTTCCCCCGTTTGCCTGCGTGAAGATTATTCCGAGTTGGGATAAGCACTCAGTTTTCTTGTACGTCGCAGCCATCTTGGTGTTTCAGGACCTTCAAAGCAGGATATTGTTGTTAAGTTGAGCAGAGAAGTCATGGCCCTTCCCCCCCAAAAAAAAAAAAAAAAAAACGCGGCTTAGGCTTCGGCTCCGGCTTCGTCTCTGTTATTCAAAAATCTGTAAAACACAGGTTGCAGTTCGTCGTTGAAGCTGACGCTTTTTTTGTAAACGCAGTGTAACATTAAAAAATGAAGCCGAAGGCCTCTCGTTCTCATGCCTTGTTCTTAAAAAAAATGGATGAAAGGATTAGAGACAAAAACTGAGTCTATTGCATTGCAAATGAAAAACAAATAAGAAGTTCATACGAAAACAGTTGCAAACTGCTTACTGACTAAAAATGACCTGCAATATATAAACCTCAAAAGTTAGAGGGCCTGACGTTTCGATCCTATATAGCAGGACCTTTCTCAAAGGCCCTCTAACGTTTGTGAAAAACAAATACCAACAACATTGACTGGTATACAGGTTATGGCAACCTCACAATAACTGCATGGAACTGTATAGGCTCTGAGAATCTGCAATGTTGCATAGAGGCTTCTACAGTGACGAAGCAGGGTGCTTCAGTACAGGACTGGATGGATACATTCTAGAGTAAGGTATCATGTTTGGTAAAACAAAATGACGGGGAAAAGAGACAGAGAGAAACAGTGATTCTCGGGTGGATCAATGGTACTACATGTCCAAGTAACATGTCTGCCTGCGGCTACTGCACATTTTCTTTTACACAGCCGTCACGAACGGAGGGTATTCATCGTTATTGTCACCGAACACTCCGACTTGGGCACAGCCACGAAGTCGGTGTCATTTCGGTTTTGTGGAAGTGGAGGACACGGGAAGGTGGGGTTTTGGATTGGTTTAGGGTTGGTGGGATATAGGGGTGCGTCGTTGGGAGGAACTCGATCCACCTTGTCCAATCCCAATCCCATTCCGTCTCGCCCTCGTGATGACTGCGGTGCATCGGCCGATTAATGCGCAGCGACGGCCGACCGGTAGACAAAACAAAAGTACCGGAGGAGACTTCGAAAAACAACGTTAATTAGCCTGATGCGAGCACCGTACGGGGAAGCGCTGTGTGATTTGTACGTGCGGTCCGTCGACTTTCAGAGGAGTGAGGAGAGGCGGCAGGGAGGCAGACAGGGAGGCAGACAGGGAGGAAGGCAGGGAGGGAGGGAGTCAAGGAGGCAGTGGGACATGGAGGAAGGGAGGTAGGGAGGCAGTGAGGCAGGGAGGCAGGGAGGCAGGGAGGCAGGGAGGCAGTGAGGCAGGGAGGCAGGGAAGCAGTGAGGCAGGGAGGCAGGAAGGGAGGCAGAGAGGCAGAGCGGCAGGGATCGGGCAGGGAGGCAGAGAGGCAGGGAGGGAGGCAGGGAGGCAAGGAGGCACGGAGGCACGGAGGTACAGAAGAAGGGAGGCAGGGAGGCAGGCAGGGACATAAGCTGACAGGCAGGGAGGGGGAGGAATGGAGGGAGGCCGACAGGGAGAGAGGTAGGGAAAGATGCTGACAGGCAGGGAGAGAGGCAGGGAGAGAGACTGACAGGCAGGGAGAGAGACAGGGAGAGAGGCTGACAGACAGGGAGGAAGGGAGGGAAGGGAGGCAGGGAGGCAGGGAGTTAGAGAGGGAGAGAGACTGACAGGCAGGGAGAGAGACAGGGAGAGAGGCTGACAGACAGGGAGGAAGGGAGGGAAGGGAGGCAGGGAGGGAGAGAGGGAGAGGGGCTGACAGGCAGGGAGGAAGGGAGGGAAGGGAGGCAGGGAGGGAGAGAGAGGGAGGGCGGGAGCGAGAGAGGCAATTAATGAGCGGCTTAGGGATGATTGAACAGGGCAGCGTAATTACGGGGACAGGAAGGGAACGGGGCAGGAAGTCTGTTGTCCAATGTGCCTTCAATCAACTTTGATCATCCCATGATGGGGCACCGAATGAATGAGTGAGTGTGGTATCCCTATATACGCGTGCATTTCCAAACGAACTAAGTTCGTGATGTTAACACAATGGCTTCCATGTGGTGAAAATATACTGACTATGTATAAGTACCAGTATATGCTGGTACTTATAAGTAAAACCTCGCAACATGGAACATTAGGCCTATACTCATCTAAAGTCACAAAAGTCACAAAGTGTCTATAATGAACACAAAAGAGGGAATAAGTCGCAATTTCTCCACACATCGAGATAAAGTGATGCAGTTTTAAACCAGGGCTCGGAGGATGTCGTTAGGCCTACTGCTGCTTCCCGCATGGGGACAGGTCTCACTGAAATCGATGACCGCTTGATCAATGTGCTAGGTTTTGGATAAACTACGCTCAAGAAAACTGTTCATCTTTGACCTCTGACATCTTTCCATGTTTAAAGCTGAGGAATGTTGTTCAGGAAGCCCCCCCCCCTCCCTAAAAAAAAACCGCTAGGAAACAACAAGACCGCGTGTCTGAATTCATTGGCTAAACATAACGTATGGGATTAAAAAAAGCTAAAGCCGCATGTATAATTGTTGCAGATAAATACTGAAGCCATGTGGATCAAATGGATTGAACGAAAACCATTTGTTTCTACTCTGTGCTCCAAAGGCGTCGGATTCATACGAGTTGATATCTCGTGGTTTATCGAGTGGACGACTATACTGCACAACGAGCTGTACCAACGCGCCTGGACGAGAAGTAGCCCGTGGGTACGAATTCAGCGCACGATTGTAACGTGTGAGACGCTTACGAGACGTCACACAATAATCAGCGGCATATTGTATACATGGCAGAGTGATGAGTGTGCATGCGTTCCTCAGACAAATAGTCCTTAGATATGGTATGAACAATGGCGAAGATCCAAAACAAATCGACAGGACACGTAACGCGACGTAACGCAACGAAAAGAAATACTGTATAAAGAAACGGAATGAAACTTCACGTAGCGGAATGAAACGGAACTTTACACCAATGATTACTCCGTAGGGGGGGGGGGTGACCTGATAGGTGCAGACGTTAGATAAGCATTCGGAGTTCCGGCTAGTGTTCGTTTGAAACCAGAGAGTAAAATTTCCGCAAATTTCACACCGAAAAAACACGTCATTACAGGCAGATCGTCTGACCGGGTGCGGGTAGCTTGTAATTTGCCGACGACAGTTGCCATGCGGTCCCCTCAAATTGACTTCAACAACTGAGTATATTTATAATATACAGTTGCGCCAAAGGCTTGCAAGACTCTTTACGTGGAATTCGTGGTTATCGTCAACATCTCGCCTTCGAAAAAAAAAATGGACGACACGATCCAGACACGATACGAAAGCGTCCCAAATTGATTTTGACATCTGCTGATGTTTAGGGAGGTACGTTGCGTTGATTATGAAACAAGGTCGTTTCTTTTTTGTTTTGTAGTTGCAGAGTATAATACTCTAACTCTAGCCCTAAATTGGTTGCTGCGGACGAATGATATAATATCGGGTGGTTCCAATGAGACAGTGTGGTCCGAAGCCATGATTGGACTCTATGTTTTAGCTTAGCATCGACTCTGCGTGCGGATAAACGCAAACAGTTTACAATGCAATCAGCATGTCAATCTGTGGCCGTTTTCGAAATGGAGGCTTCATGCTCGGGCTTAGGCTTCGGCAACATTTTATCTTACTCGTTATGATATCACATACATTCTAAAAAAACAACCGTTTGGTCTCAGTTTATTGATGATTACTCTGTACCCGTCAAACCAACAAACCTTCCAATTCGGAAACAAACAACGACCTGGATTTTCAGGTTTTTGTCAGACGTAGACGAAGCCTGAGCCCGAGCCTAAGTCTTATTTTATTTTTCTGTTCCCCTCTCCTTCTCTGTCTTCTAATCCTCCTTCTTCCCCCGCTCCTTTTTCGTTATTTCATCTCAGTCATTCTCTGTCTTCTAATCCTCCTTCTCCCCCGTTCTCCTTCTCGTTCTTTCCTCTCAGTCCTTCTCTGTCTTCTAATCCTCCTTCCTCCCCCTCTCCTTCTCGTTCTTCCCTCTCAGTCATTCTCTGTCTTCTAATCCTCTTTCCTCCCCCTCTCCTTCTCGTTCTTCCCTCTCAGTCATTCTCTGTCTTCTAATCCTCTTTCCTCCCCCTCTCCTTCTTGTTCTTCCCTCTCAGTCCTTCTCTGTCAGACGTAGACGAAGCCTGAGCCCGAGCCTAAGCCTTCATTTCTAAAACCGCCTGCGTCTCGCAAGCGTCATGCTTGGAAGAGGCAAGGCACCGACGCTTGTTTTGATATAGGCTCATCAGTATCTGTGGCCGCGAACCTTACAAAGGAAGTGCAATGCTTCGATCTCTACAGGATCTTACTGAGAGGCAGATCCTACATCTTTGCCAAAAAGGCATGCTCGTATAGAAACGTCAGTCCCCTATTAAATCAAAACGTTATGTATAGACTGCAACTTACTCATGAGCTATCGTCAACCACAATCGAAGTTAGGCCGATAGCTTACATGAAAAGAAAAAAAAACGAACATGAAGACATTGTGGCATAAAATGAGTTTGCCTTTTTTCTGATGTTACCATCAATCCTGGTTTGAAGACATATCATAAGTGCTAGAAATGTATCAAGGAGCTTCAAGACGTGAGCATTTTTTTTTTTACTCTCGGGAGGGTTCAACGATTGCATTGGTGATGGGACAATGTCCACTCGGTCATTGAACTCTACGCAGGCCCTTTACGCTCTGTCGCATGTCTTTTATTTGAACTGTTATTTTAGTTTCATTTACAGAGAGAGAGAGAGAGACAAGTACAACATATCCGCCGTCATCTCGGGTAACGTCATGCAGTCCTGGCTGGCAGAACGTTTTTTTTTTTTTTAAATCTGCAGCCGAGGAGGATTCTTCTAGAGGGCAGTTTGATTTCTGGCGGGCCAATTATAATCATACACATTATGACATTATAAATCATCCAGCCGGGTAATATTACAGTTGGTTGCAACGTTGCATTTGTGTGCACGCCGAACATGTCAGTTCTGACCTTTTTTGCGGAACCCTTTGGTAAAGCACATCTTTTCTTTCCGTGGCCTTGTGGACTGTACACGGAAAGGCCGTCTGCATAGCGTGGGTTCAAGTCAAGCCTACGGGTGGCGTATGGTTAGGTTCGCTGAGCAAGCTTCTATGGGTGAAGATGCTTTGCCATCACATTGAGTTTCGCCATCCTTGCTGGGAATGGGTCTAGCCGTAAGTTTGCTTTTGTGATTGATGTTTTTGCTGTTATGACTTTTTGACACAGCACAGCACAGCACAGCACAGCACAGCACAGCACAGCACAGCACAGCACAGCACAGCACAGCACAGTACAGCACAGCACAGCAAGGCACGGCACGGCACAGCACAACGCAGCACAGCACAGCACAGCACAACGCAGCACAACACAGCACAGCACAGCACAGCACAGCACAGCACAGCACAACACAGCACAGCACAGCACAGCACAGCACAGCACAGCACAGGACAGCACAGCACAGCACAGCACAGCACAGCACAGCACAGCACAGCACACCACACCACAGCACAGCACACCACAGCACACCACAGCACACCACAGCACACCACAGCACGACACGGCACGGTACAACACACCACAGCACACCACAGCACAGCACACCACACCACAGCACAGCACACCACACCACAGCACAGCACACAACAGCACAGCACGCCACAGCACAGTACACCGCAGCGCAGCGCAGCACACCACAGCACAGCACAGCACATCAGCACAGCACAGCACAGCACAGCACATCAGCACAGCACACCACAGCACACCATGTCACACCACACTACACCACACCACACCACACCACACCATACCACACCACACCACACCACACAACACCATCAACCATCACAAGACTGTGTCATCATTCCGAGAAATAGGTCTGCAGAGAAGAGCAGAGCAGAGCAGAGCAGAGCAGCGCGCCCTAAAGAGTGGCCCTGGGGGTTGTGAAGCACTGCAGCCCCACCACAACAAAACAGATCAAGGAGCCTCTATAGTTGACGGTATGGTTTCGCAGCGCAACCCCGGGCCAGCATGGGCGGACGGCGCGTGAAGGGTTGTCCGGGGAATAGAGAGCCCTTCCATTAAGGGGGTCTTCAGAGGGGAGAGGAGGGAGGAAGGGGTCGGCAGTCCCCGACCTCGAATGGAGTGCAGGGCCGGTATGGGGGATGGAAGAGACCGCCCCGGTAGATATCGAATAACCTGGTAAAGAAAAAAAAAAGGGAGAAACAGATTCGGGTTTTGGCCGTCCTTAAAAGACGAGGAGAAACCGTCTCGGATGCTGTCGTGGCGGGTTGGTCCTTCGTGGCTGTGCGGATCTGTCTTGTACTAAGTTGCTCCTTCTCGCTATTTGAGAGAAGACTACGTGTGCGTTCTCGTTTTCTTTTTATTGATTGATAGCCGTTGCTTCCATCTGCAATGATGCTTGTTGACCAGTGTCATTCTTGGCGCAAGGTCGTGCAAGGCTCACCAATGTCAAGGAATTGATTAAGCAGAGAAGTCTGCAGAGGTAACTGAGAGAAAGCCGGATGCCCAATCCGTATAATTATGCTTTGCTTGGAAACCCGCAGCTTTCGACGGGAGTTATAAGCAGAGTAATATTCGATCAGCAGGACCGTTTCGACCGCAAAGAATCTTCATGAATTGCCCTCGAATTGTTTAGATCCGTTTTCAATCATTACTTCGTTTCGTTCTGATTCTCCATCTCCCACTTTTCTCTCCATTCTACATCTTCTCATCGACGTTCTCCTCGTTCTTCTCCCTCCTTCCTGCCTTTTTTTGTTCCCCTCCAAGTTCTGCACTTCATTCTCCCTTCCCTTTCTTGTTCTTCTCCTCCTCCTTCGCCTCATTCTTCTCGTGCTTTTCGGTCTTCTAATCCCCCTTCTCCTGCCTCTCCTTCTCGATCTTATACTCCTGCTTCATCTCCCTCTCCTTCTCGTTCTTCCCTCTCAGTCCTTCTATGTCCTCTAATCCTCCTTCTTCCCCGCTCTCCTTCTCGTTCTTCCCTTTCAGTCCTTCTCTGTCTTCTAATCCTCCTTCTCCCCCGCTCTCCTTTCGTTATGAATCCTGCTTCTTTCCCCTCTCCTTCTCGATCTTACACTCATGCTTCTTCCTCCTCTCCTTCTCGTTATGATCCCTGCTTCTTTTCCCTCTCCTTCGATCTCGTCTCCCGTTTTCTTGTTGCATGCACCTTCCTCCCTATGCATTTTATTTTGCTATTCTAAGTATTCGAAGCAGCGCAGCCAAACCGACGTACCGCACACGCCTATACTATAATCCACACACCCCCCTTTTTTTCTGGATTCGTCTTTCATGTGGGAATCTGTGCCGTTTGCCAGTGGGTATCTATTGGGGGAAGTTGACAAAGATGCTCGCGCCGTTCAAGGAAAATAAAACAAAGCGATATAAAAAGTGGCCGTTGGACGGAGCTGTACTCTCGCGGGCAACTGGACCCTCGGCGCAAATTAGTCATTAACACACTGCTGTGCGTATACTTCCTGCCCGGACCGGCCGATATAGTACTTAATTCAATATAGGGGAGGAGTTTTATGTGCCTCCACTGGCCCTCAGGTGACCTCTCTATCTCCCTTCTCTCGCATCTATCTCCGTCTCATTCTCTCTCTCTTTCTCGCTCTCTCTCTTTCTCTTTCTCTTCCCATTTCTATCGCCCCCTCTTCCCCTCCCTCTTCCCGCCCCTCTCTACCCCCAGCCTCTCTCTGAGTCTTTCTCTCTTTCTCCCTCTTCTCCCCTCATTACCCCCTCTCTATCTCTCTCTCCCATCTCTTTCTAACTCCCCTGCCAGGTGAAATGAGGTAATTCTCAGGATCATCGACTCTGCCTTCCCAGCAGGGGGCAGGCGGAGGACTTTTGATTGTAGGTACAGGTCTTCCAGCGTGCGTTATTGCGACGGCAACAAGGGACTTTTCCCGCCTTCGACAGAAATAGTCAACGTTATTGTGTACGTCTACATTATGCACGCTTCACAACACTCCCGGGTTACCGTCCCGCGTATAATAGGCGACGCTGTAATGTGCGCCCATGGCTTGATAATCGTTGGTACACCAAAATAACCCATAATGTTCGTACTTCTCCTATGGTCGTCGACATATCTGTCCGAGCTCTCTCGGTTGATCATAATACACCCGGCAATTAAGGATGCTGTGCAAGTATGCCCAGCTTATAATAACATAGTCCATATGCCTGAATCATTACATGCTCAACCGGTGACGATTGAAGTATTGGGTTTATGCAGATCAAGCATTGCCTGAGTTTGTAAATAAGCACCACACAAACGTTCCTCGGTCGATCGGTGGGTAGGCTTCGGCCTCGGCCTCACAGCGCCCCAGTTGGTCTTGAACTCAATGACTGGGCCGCTGGCTCTCGATTCTTGTTGTCGACGTCACCGGGCCGCCATCTTCACTTGGCAAACAGTGGTTTTTGAATTGACACCCTTTCAGACAAGACTTGCCAAATACGGACTGCTGTTCTAGTAAAAAAATGCAAACCTCCCGTCTTTCGTGGAACCGAGAACGTCCAAATGTCCTCAACACTTCCCACTTGGACGCATCCACCAAGTAGTGGTTTCCTTCCCACCCTTTGGAGGTTATGCAAAATACTAATACTATGTGCACGGATGTTGGGCGAGGCCTAACCAACAATTTCTTTTACCAATGCCGGGTGAAAATATTGGTGGGACTGTCGGCCTATATTAACAGCACTACTGATAAATTGTCTTGCATGGAGTCAGAACATTTCTAAACATTTCTCAAAAAGTAGATTTGTGTTTCGATCCTAGCAGGAGTTATCGCAAAGGCGATTGGGCCTACACAATGTAAAAGCAGACCAAGTATTGGGCTGGCGATTCTCCTTTAGAAGAACTATGGCCTGGCCCGGCGTATTCTACTGTGTAAGAGAGTTTAGGACTATACCGACCGCGCCTTCATTGCCGTCGCACTATGAACATCTAAACGGTGAAAATGGGGTGAAAAGAAAATTCACCGTGTTTTCACCCCTATTTCATGGCACAGAGTTAGCCAAGTCATTTTCATGGTGTTTTCACCAGTGGTCTCCAAGGCCACATTCCTGGTGGTAAATGGATGGCTAGAGGAAATTTAGATATATCTGGGAGTGACAGGTACAAGGACACAATGAGGCTGATGGTCCCTACTGATAATTGAATTAGCCATCCCCCAAGGCTGGAGCTTGCCACCCTAGATATTCACATTTTTTTTCACGGTCTCTTGAGTGACCTGAAGATGTCCTTTATATAAGGTCAGAGAAGCGATTATTTTCACGGTGAATTCACTGTAAAATACACCGTGAAATCACAGTGACTTTTTAGTTTCACGGCAAAATGACATTTTCACCCCTTTTTTACGGTTTAGATGTTCATAGTGTCAGCGGCCCCCCCCCCCAGCCTTCTGCCGAGGACACCCCCCTCATCCCGGTCAGCTCCTCCAACACGGACAACCCCCCCTCCCTCTGCATCTGCCGGAGGCCGGTCTTCGGACGTCACCGGTTTATTTCCTAATGGGGCATCCGTTGCCGTATCTGGGTCGGGCCCGATTCTGCGTGGCGTTTGGCTCCCATTCGATATGGCTATCCAGAGCCATGCTGGCTAATTTGCCTGGATGGTGTGCAGTGTGCCCGCTAATCGAATTCTCTGTGACCAGAGCGAGTCCGACTGGTCCTTCCGACATGGGCCGTCCTGTTATGCCTTCTTTGTTTCACCGTTAAGCCCCTGGACGCACTGGACTTCTTTTTTTCTTGGTGAAACTTACCGAGACGATTGGGAACCTTTGCCCATTTTTCAGTCCAGTGCGGAGTGCGGACCGCCTGGGACGTTTTCCTCTCAGATACTTCTTCCATGTCCAGCGGTTTCTTCTACCGGCCAACTACTGCCCAGGAAACGTGACCAGGTACCGATTTCACAAAGCGCTGGGACCAGTCCCATCTCGAGTTAGGAGTAGTAACTCGTCCTAACTTAACGACCCGTCTTAAGTTTATAAAGATCGATTTCACAAACGTTAGGACGAGTTAAACTAATAATAACAATGAGTTAAGACTAGTCTTACTTACAGCCCCTACACAACATTGGTAAGATCAAAAAACAGAAATGTTCACAGTTTTACATGAAACTTAATATACAGTTTAAAGTAAGTTGGTTATAGTAGAAACCTCGCACTGAAATATTTCTGCCTTAAATGATGTATTTTGGGAGAAAAGAGAAAAAAAATCGTTTACGTCTCACCGAGATCTAAACTATTTTTCGGAACAGTACGGCGTTGAATGCTGCATTTTCGCGAAACAAATGAAGCGGTTTTCACGATTTTCTCGAGACTCGGTTGGCGGATTGAGCTGAAATGTTCACAGGTGTGCTATTTCATGCATATGTTTGATCAGACAACGTATGGATGCTATTCTTTGAGCTCACCAATGTCGTGTAGGGGCTTTAATACGCGTTTCGTGAAATCGATGCTAGGATCGGTCTGAGCTAGGATTGATAATAAGACTGGGACTAGTCCTAGGTCCTAAGACTGGGACTAGTCCTAGGTCTATAAGACTGGTCCTAAGTTAGGACTACCTTTGTGAAATCGGCCCTGGGTCACTTTTCCACCGAGTCGGTAAAGGCGGGACACGGGGGAAAGCGTAAACAATTGGCCCTGCATCCGACTTTGTTTAATTTAATGGAAGCACGGTTATCTCGCTCCCACAGCCGGGCTGAATGTACCGGTATACACTTTCCCGTGTGCCGCTTCTACCGACTCGCTCTGCATGCCCTGTCCGCACTGGACTTATCGTCTCGGGAAAAAAATCCTGTGCTGTATATAGTTGGCCGGTAGAAGTATACCCGCTGGACTCGGGAAAAGTGGCTGAGAGGAAAACGTCCCAGGCTGTCAGCACTGCATGGACTGATCGTCTCGGTAAGTTTTTTCCCGAAAAAAGTTCAGCGCGCGTCTCCTATACACGGCTTTGCCGTTGCATGCAATGGCGATTCACTGAAATGCAGAACCAAAAGTCTTGGTTGTTTTTGCTTTTTTACGAGAAAGGTTAGCTATCCACGTCCCGATTCGTATCTCCCCACCACCCGCTGAATGTTTCTCCTCAAGGGCACGCGGCTTGTTTTCTACCTTCAAGACCAATCTTCAGATCCTATCTTCAGCTCCCCGTCTTGTTTTCAGTGCCCTAGTCCTCAACCTTGAGGGGCTTTTGGCCTTCCTTTGTGAGCCGGTGGGGAATGGAGGGAGAGGGGGAGGGAGAGGGGGAGGGGGGGGGGCTACGCTAGATCCCCGTAAACTCCCGCCCTTCTCCGCGCCACTGTTTTTTTTCCGACGCCAAGTGATGAGCACGTGACGTCACCGATCGTAGACGTCATGCATTCCCAACCCTTCAGCGAGCTGAGAGGTTTTCTTGATCGTAAGCCGTGAATGCCACCGAAGTGGTGCACAGGTCTTTTTTTTTTCGGGGAAAAAAAACAAGCTTATTGATTTTGGTTTTTCAAGGGCAAGTTCGAGCCCAAATAAAGGCATTCATTATTGTTCATTGATTGATTGGTTAGTTCAGTCATTAAATTTGTCCCTATTCGTCCGGTACTTTCCATTATATTATACCACTCAGGTTTTGGGTTTTGAACGTCTGATGAAAATGATAAAGCAAGAGGCTTCAGATGCAGCGATGGTGAGAAAACACTGCATCCACCCCGATCCACTCAGATTTGATCTCTGCCCTTCAAAGAGTGTGAACAATAAAAACACTGATAACATAAAAATAGGAGGGCCCGACATTTCGATTGTAGCAGGACTGTACTCGAGGGCAGAGTATAAGGGAACATTCTACCTTCTGCATATAGAAAGGTCCTGCTGGGATCGAAACGCCAGGCCCTCCTAATTTGTGATATTTTGCGTTTTGGTCGTTTTAGTCAGTAAGCAGTTTTGCAACATTTTTGGGGTATTACTGTATAATAAAACAATACTGCTGCAGTTTTGTTCCGTTCTATCGTTTACAACCCAAAGGTATGGGTTGTTAAACCCTTCTCAAGCGTGTTCCCTATATCGTGGGAGCCACATCCCTTCCCCCTCGCTCACTCCGCGAGTTCGACCTTGGTCACTTCGTTCCCTCGCCAAATGGTCCCGTACACTGTCTTTTCAGAACCGGTCGACCGAACCGGTTGTACACCCATAGAGGCACACCCACGCGACCCTTAATTTTGGAGACTGATGGGGTACAACGGCGGGTCGTGCAGCCAGCTATTGGGGAGGGCGAGTCACAGCTTCACCCCCCAGATATTTTTTTTCCGTTGCGCTTTTCACTCCGAAAATCTGTTTCCGTCGTGTTTTTTTTCTTTCGCGTGCACCACCACGTCCTTCACATTCAACAATAACAACTTCTTGTCCTGTCAGATACAATGTGTCACTTACCAGATACATAAGTGTCACAAACTTTGAGTTTGTGCAGGAGGGTCACGAGGTGGTCATCCCGACAGTTGACGTCACCGTCGACGAGTTCATTGTTTTGGGAGGAGGGGGGAGGGAAAAGGAAGAAGTGGAGGAGGAGGAGGGGGAGGAGGTGGAGGGACGGAGAGTGAGGGGGTAGGAGAGGGGACAGGAAGACGAGGAGGAGGAGGACGAGGGGGATGAGAGAAGGAAGGAAGGAAGGACGGGAGGGAGCCATTTTGAAGCCAGTCTCCCCCCTTCCCCAATCCCTGATTCGAAGCAACAGCCACCTGCACGCCCGCATCCTCTCCCCGTCACCGGCCACGCGCACGCGACGGAAGTGACCCCCGCCCCACGCGCGACGCGTTGCACCCGTCTCTCCTCCGCTTATTTTGACGGCCGATGCTGCGTCGACTATTACACAGGGGGAGGGGGAGGGGGAGGAGGGGGGGGGGTAGTGGAGATCGGATGAGTCACGTGACAGTCACTCTGGTTCATATAAGAGAGTCCGGCCCCCGACACGCTGCTCAATGCTCGCAGACATTTCGAGGCAACCAAACAAACCCAAAGCCCAACAACGCTCCACCACGCCAGACCGCGGCGCGCAGTTGCATCACATCCGTGGGCATCAATCGGACGCTTCGGCTTTTGTTTGTCCATTTTCGCCGGTATATAGTCCCGCTTCCAATCGCGTTCTCGTCTCTTTTCCTCTTTCGTCCGAGCCGAGTCGACACCCCGTGTCAGGGTGAGCTGCCGTTCGACTATAGTTCTCTGTTCAGAAGAGAGATAGAGAGATAGAGAGGAAGAGAGAGAGAGAGAGAGACAGCAACCAGTCGGGTGCAATAGAGTTTTCTGCCTCCCTTCTTCTGCGGTGGAGTTCGTGTGGTGCATTAGTGCTCAGCCATGGGGCTTATGCCGTCGAGTCTACCTACGCTCCGTGTCTCCGTTCTCCTCCTCCTCCTCGCCACCGTACTCCTCATCAGCACATCGCCGGCAAATGGTGAGTCCCTCCCTCCAACCCCCACCCCCCCTCCCTCGAGCGGTGATATCACGAAAACGATAAATAGACGAAAGCAACTATACGATTCATAAAGAAAATTGCAGGGGTAACAATTGACTGGAGTGGGATTGGGACCCGCCACCCCCCATTCAAGACCTCTGGTTTCACCGGAACGTACAAATCAATGGTCTCGGGTTCAAATCCGGCTCCGGTCAAA
This sequence comes from Luidia sarsii, assembly GCA_949987565.1. Lineage (NCBI taxonomy): Eukaryota > Metazoa > Echinodermata > Asteroidea > Paxillosida > Luidiidae > Luidia > Luidia sarsii. Next base: position 20,209,225 of record OX465106.1, read on the forward strand.
TTTTCTGAGCTAGTAATTTGGTGCATTGACTCAAATGATGTTGCTCTTCCTTCCTTTTTTTTTGTTTTTTTTTTAAAGTAAATTAATATTATTTTGATAGTCCTGGGGTGGACTTCACAAAGCCTTACGGCGCATCGTAGCTCAACTTACGAGTGATAACGCATCGTAAGTCGTGATACACCGTGTGGTTCCTGTGCATCGCTTATCGTCTTGTAATTGATCGTAAGGGGAACTACGAGTTTAGTAAAATCGACCCTAGAGTAGATAAACAATGTGTGGAAGACTTCATAGGGTTGTGCACAGACATGTTTCAGTTTTCAGGTTCCTCTAATTTTGAACGTCCCCCATTCTGCTGTATGTCGCTGCATTTTCTCATCTGTATCGCGTTCCATCGAATGGATTTTTTTCCCGGCATGTATAGAAGTCCGTCCAGGCCCGTCGGGGAGTTTAGGCCCAACGGGGAGACACGCGTTTTGGCACCAAAGGTCTCCCTATAATGCGAGCTTAGAGGCCCTATACAACTTTGGTAAAGGTCAAAAGATTGCCACAGTTTGTGTGTTAATCCATTAAACATCCCCAAAAAGCAATCCTGCGAATGTTTTAGCTCAAATGGGAATCTGAGAATTTAAAGTAGAAAAAGGTAAAAAACCGTCAAGGTTTTTGCACCATTCTGTAGTGTAAGAAATAGTTTATAAATTGCTAGTAATAAACTATTTGTCGATGTTTGAGAGAAGATTTCTAGAGAAGTACAGCATCCCAGACTGTAAGATTTCAACATTATAGGATTATATCATGACCATCTACAAACTGTGTCCATTTGAAGGAAATCTGTGGACATCGATGTTTTCCGATCTTCCCAATGTTGTATTGGGCCTTTAAATAACTCAGCTCGGCAACATCCTCTATACATCAATATGTTGGGGGCTCATCTATATTTGAATAGCCTAATCCTCGTTAATGTACCGATTCTAGAGTTGGGACTGCCGCATGTATCCCTTTCCCCGCCCCTCCACCCCCGTGATGAACGAGGAGGACACGAGGCTTGTCTGAGGGCAAACAGGAATGGGGGATTTATCGATCTGGCATCGTCCACATTAATAAATGCGCTATATAATATCTCATTAATCGTCCACGGTAGGATGGTTTGCACAGTATATATAAGAGTATAGAGCAGGCAGTCCCTTAATGATCAGACGGCTCTGGCAGACGTTTTCCGTTATATATAAGAAATCTAGCGAGTCAGTAATTTTGATACTAGCTCGCAAGCAAGTAAGGATTCGAATTACGAAGAAAAAAAACCACATCAACAATAAGAATGGCCTGACGTTTCGATCCTAGCAGGACCTTTCTCAAAGGCCAAAATCTCAATTTTGTATAAAAAAAAAGTTATTTTAAGAAAACATTGTTTTCGAGGACTAAAACTTCTGGGTTTTTCCCCCGATGGTCACTCGAGCTATTTCCATAACGGTCTCCAATCAGTTAAGCGCCGGCTATTTTTTTTTCTCGAATCTGTGAGAATTATCTTCGGCATATTTCGGCAGTTTGCACAAATCTCTAACTTTCCACCAACATTGTTACGAGGTTGTATCGATCCGCGGACGCCTCCCGTTAAAGAGGATGTGAAAGCACTCGGGAGTCCGAAGATCTTATAATATAGCGTGACCTTTCAGAAAGGTCGAGTGGGAAGCAGGGGGATAAGGAGGATAGAGAGTAATAGACTGGGATGGGATGCGGCTATTATGATGAGAACACGTATGTCAAAGGAGGAGAGCTGGTAGACAGACCAGAGTGAAACCAACGGGCAAAGGAAAGCGGTAGGGAACGTATTAAGAACTTGATATATTTTTTTGGAAAATTTGGCAAAGAAAACAAACTTTGACTGGACCGAGACCTCTTGAATAACGTACCAGTGCTCTGGAACGTTTGTATTCCAGAGGTCTCGGGCTCAAGTCCAGGTCCAGTCAAAGTTTTCTTTTGCCCAATTTTCAATTTGTTCAAAAGTTTTTTTTGATACATTTTTAAAATAATTTTGCCATGATCTCAGACTTTCACTTTTGAGGTTTGTTTTGTATCTTTCATTCACTCATTGGACAGCCCTTTGTATTTCCATCCTTGTCCTGTCTCCCAGCTCCGCCATCTGTGTTCCAATGCGTATTTCCTTACCCGCCTGTAGCCAAAACAGTACCTTGAAGACTATAGACGCACTACTTTGGGAAGCGTTCTGCTAAAGATGGATTCCATCCAGCGTTTCTTGAAGATTTCTTCTGAATATTGATAGTTCAATAACGATCAAACCGCCGTTTCTGAAGTCAAAGACTATGGGTCCGAATGATGAAAACCAATGTACACCGTCCTTCTGAGTGTAGTCAAGATGGCGAGTGAACACGAGGTCGTTTTCTTCCTTAAATATCTGCCCGTCTGCCGCCCCATAGGCAGTGGACTACTGAACACTAACAAAAAGGCCTGAGCAAGATTCATAAAGCCAGTTATGTAACCACAAACGCAATTTCCTGGACTAGGAGCTTGCGCTACTGTCTCCGATAAATTCAGGCAGGTTAAATCAGCCAGAACCGACTCGTGTCACATAAAAGCGATTAATCGAGATTAATATTTTTCTTTAATGACTTATCACAAGTCAAATACCTTGTCGAGCCAATAGCAGTAGCTGACATCACACAAACAAATTAATCGTCAGGTATAGAACGGGGTTGTCCTTCTACTCGATGTACTGTATTACACCATGATGCTCAGTGCTAAACAGGTAGGGCCTATTATTTGTGAGACTTAAGGCTTTGCATGGTGGCCTTTTGGTGGGTGAATCAATATAGGAAGGTTTGCGGTGAACACCATGTATCAGGTCTCTTAAAGGAAGAGGTGTGGTTCTGAAAAGAACCTGAGGGTAACTCGACGTTTCGACCAGTATGCTCTGGCCGTCATCAGGAGAATGTTCCACCACCGATCCCAAGATATTCTCCTGATGACGGCCAGAGCATACTGGTCGAAACGTCGAGTTACCCTCAGGTTCTTTTCAGAACCATACCTCTTCCTTTAAGAGACCTGATACATGGTGCTCACCGCAAACCTTCCTATATAGGTATTATTTGAACAGAGGATTTCGAAATAGTGATCAACGCGCATTTTCAGCAGTCCGAGGTGCGTGATTTACAGGCATGCATTCTGTAAGGACCACTTCCACTATTTCCCCTGTCGGTCTGGTATAGTTTTCCGGAGATCATTTTGGCTTATGAATCACCCCCCCCCTCCTCTCTCTCTCTCACCCTCGTGGTATCATCCGATTCTACTACGCAGTGCAAAGACGATTGGAATTGAAACATGAAGAGAGAGAGCGAGAGAAAGAGAGAGAGGGAGGGAGAGAGAAAGGGGGAGAGAGAGAAAGGTGGAGAGAGAGAGAGAGAGAGAGAGCGAGAGAAAGAGAGAGAGAGAGGGAGAGAGAGACGGATGGAGATAGATAGACAGACGGGTGGAAACAGATACGTAGTGAGTACAGAGAGAGAGGGAGATAGTGATTGAAAGAGAAAGAGAAAACGAAAAGGGGGGGGGGGAGATAATGAGAGACAGAGAGGGACAGGGAGAAACAGAGGGGAGAGATCGGCAGAGAGACCTGTGGAAAGAAAGAAAGAGACAGAGAGTGAGTGAGAGCGAGAGATAGGGAGAGAGATGAGGGAGAGGGAGGGGTACAGAGAAAGAGGGAATTCGAGAGATGGATAAGAGAAAAGAGGGGAAGCGAAGGGAATCGAAGATAGAGAGAGACAGCTAGGGGGAGAAGGAAAGAGAGAGCGCACATCCCCGTAATCAAGCCTAATTGGCACGCCAACTTTGCGCCAGACTGTCAGGTTTCCTGTTGTCGCCGTCCAGTTGGATATACACGGGGCGACTTTCGAAATCTCGCACCCCCCCCAAAAAAAAAAAAAAAAAAAACCAAAACAATCCAATCCCAGCCGGCTGCCCGCTCGGTCGGCCACTTCTCTGACGACCCGTCGAATCATCGATTCGACTGAGGCGGAAGCAGGCTTGCTGACGAACTGCCTCCCACGCTGACACACTCGCTGCTCGGCCGGTCATGAAATTCTGATGGAAACTACATCCCTGATTTGCCAGAAGGAAATCCACCGAGAAATGTGAAAACGGCGAGGGAGTGCGCTGATGTTTGTTTGGGGGAGGGGGTGGGAGGTTGGCGTCCGAACTCAACAACTATAACGAATTGAACACCAACTGTGACACTTCTTCCGCGTACATTATTTCACAATGCGTCGGTGCGTGGTGTATCGGGTAACCCATTAGCTGATGTTATTGGTCGATTTTCCGGGGAGCCTCGAGGTATAAGACCCTTTGGCTAGCTGTACCCTGCGGAGGTGATTTTGCAAAAGGAAGGGTCGTTTTACCCGAGTGTATTAGAGCCGTCCCCTGAAAGCGGAAATGAAAATGTACTGAAGGGCTCGTCTTGTCCTGCTCCTTCAGGATATGGCTTGTCCTGTCTTGCCTTACCCCTGAGTTACTTCGGTTATTCAAAGCCAAGCCAAGCCGAGCCAAGCCGAGCCAAGCCAAGCCAAGCCAAGCCAAGCCAAGCCAAGCTCAGCAATGCAAAGCAATGCAAGAGCAAAGCAGAGCAGGGCAGGGCAGAGCAGAGCAGAGCAGAGCAGAGCAGAGCAGAGCAGAGCAGAGCAGAGCAGAGCAGAGCAGAGCAGAGCAGAGCAGAGCAGAGCAGAGCAGAGCAGAGCAGAGCAGAGCAGAGCAGAGCAGAGCAGAGCAGAGCAGAGCAGAGCAGAGCAGAGCAGAGCAGAGCAGAGCAGAGCAGAGCAGAGCAGAGCAGAACAGAACAGAGCAGAGCACAGCAAAGCAAAGCAAAACAAAACAAAGCAAAGCAAAGCAAAGCAGAGCACAGCAAAGCAAAGCAAAGCAGAGCACAGCAAAGCAAAGCAAAGCAAAACAGAGCACAGCACAGCACAGCAAAGCAAAGAAAAGCAGAGCAGAGCAAAGCAAAGCAAAGCAAAGCAAAGCAAAACAAAGCAATGCAAAACAATGCAAAGCAAGCAAAGCAAAGCAAAGCAAAGCAAAGCAAAGCAAAACAAAGTAATGCAAAGTAATGCAAAGCAATGCAAAGCAAGCAAAGCAAGCAAAGCAAGCAAAGCAAGCAAAGCAAGCAAAGCAAAGCAATGCAAAGCAAGCAAAGCAAAGCAAAGCAATGCAAAGCAAACAAAGCAAAGCAGAGCAAAGCAGAGCAAAGCAATGCAAAGCAAGCAACGCAAAGCAGAGCAAAGCAGAGCAAAGCAATGCAAAGCAAGCAAAGCAAAGCAGAGCAAAGCAGAGCAAAGCAATGCAAAGCAAGCAACGCAAAGCAGAGCAAAGCAAATCAAATCAAAGCAAAGCAGAGCAGAGCAGAGCAGAGCAGAGCAAAGCAAAGCAGAGTAAGGCAAGGCTAGGTCGGGACAAAGCCTATAAGCAAAGCAAAAAGAAAACCATAGCGCCCGCGGGTACTTAGGCACTTTAATACGCAGAGTAAGGACATCTTTCCCACCCGTTTCTATCCAGCGCCCGCCCTTCGGCGCCGTTGCTGAGGCTTGCTAATCCATCAGACAGAACGGGACCGATTCATGATTGCGAGCTTCCGTCCGCCCATATTAACGAGAAATAAGGATTGATAGACGAACCAGGACCTCCAAGCATCGAGTTTCACGTTTCGAATTTCTCGCCCCTCTGTCGGTTCGCCCTGACCTTGGGCCGTGTGGACGTCATGTCGTCTCAATGCGCAAGCGCACGGATTTTTCGCCGTTTCGTGAACCCCAGTCGGTGAAAGTGACGGTGACCTTGTGGAACCGATGGGTCTGCGTATTGCAGTGGGCGAGGGCGGGAGTGAATGTCACAACTTGAAGCTTTTGTCTGAGAATAGGACAGCGACCCTTTTCGCCCCATATAGGGCAAGGACGCATTTCACGACGACCCAACATCTGCAGTCATCGCATCCTCCTTGCAGGTCGGATTTTGTTCTGTGCCTGTGGCCCTCGACATCAATCTCTACATTGCCAGTGGTTTACCGTGTAGCAACGGATTTAAGCGTTGTATGTAGCAATGCACGCAAAGGCGTTAGTGAAATGCGTCACTGGAAAAACAAAACAAAAGCAAGTGCAGTGAGTTGTCACATGAGATGACGTCCAAACCATGAATACGGGTGGCGTACCGTGATCGGGTCATTATTAACGGGGCATGCAGAGCAGGCGGAGTGGGCCGTAGTCGACTGGGGAGGCGCCAGTAAACGCACGGTCAAGCCGAATGATTTGTGATATTTTTTGGGGGTGGGGGAGGGAGCTAACAAGCAGTCTGTCGTTTTCTATACGGTTTCCCTATAGGGATTGATCAGCGAGGCCGCTTCTGGTTCCAGTTCCATGCAGCTGGCCCAACACCGACATTTGCTGAAGCCTTGCGTCCTATAGGCCTACGGGGCGCCCTCCCGCGTCGCTACTGTTTGCACTAAGCAAACAGAAGCCGGAATACAAAACCAAAGCGATCAATATCACACGGCAATTTAGTGCCGACCTGCCTGCCGAGCAGATTTCGCCCCATGTGAGCGGAAGGCTCTATACGTCCAGGCTCTAAATCGGCTGCTGGGTTTTGTCCACCACAGATTCATCTCGTGCCCTTCGCCACTCACATCCAATCACTCGCTGGAGGTCTCGCTACCCACCAAGCGACTCCCGAGGCAACGCCCAACCTTCTCCCGGAGCGACCCCAAACCGACTCCCATGCAGACCAAGCCCCCAACCGTCTCCCGAACCAACCCCAGACCAGCTCCCCAACAGTGGCTTTGTTCTTGAACATTCCCCTCCCCAAAACAGGAGTGGTGTATGAATCTAATCTATTTTGGGCAAGTCTCAAAACATGACGGGACCTGACGTTTCATTCGCAACACATTTTTCTCCAAGCCCCGATATAAGCAAAATGTACACCGCTAACGAAAGAGAAACGATAGGGAAAGGTCCTGCAGCTATGGGACAGACACGTCGGGTTCTCTAACCGTTTTCCGACTGGCGTGTTGGTCATTGGAATCAGTTGGCAGTTCGCAGCATTCATTTGGTGTTCGTTTACGGGCACGGCGGCCGCCAATGCATAGTGATACCGTGCCTGCACAGGGAGAGGGGGATGCAAGACGGTCGGGCGGGGGTCTGGGGAAGTTTAGTATAGGTGAAACGATAGCCGGACAAAACGTAACCGAACTCCGCTCCGAGACACCGACTGGAATCGGAGAAGACTGGCGCGCGTCCGTACATTCGGACCCATTGCCTTTTTTTTCGTTTCGGCGCCCACAAAGCCGACGGTTTCGGTAACAGTTTCGAGTGCATTACAAAAAGAAAAGAGACGACGAAGCGACACCATTAGTGTGTACAGTTCCACCATTATGGCTCATTTCCTCAGGGCCCGATTTCTAGAGTATTCAGTAAAAGGAGGGGTATGATAACATTCTCTTCTCTCCTTTTCTTTTCGGGTCCCCAGCAAATTTCTGTTCTGGTGTCTCCTGTGTAGATGTCAGCTCCCCCGCTTGCAAGTTTTGCAACAGGAGAGGTAAGTGTATTTATACAGTCGATTCAGCCGCATTGTCTTTTTTTCATTCTGATTGTCGGACGGACGGAACGAACCAAGTCTCGCGAGGGGTGCAGGGAGTTTGAAAATTGAGGGGGGGGGTTGAGCTTTTAGAATTTTGGTACAAACTAATCTAACCAGATATAATTACACAAAGGTGTGCCCTTCCACGGGGTGTATAGTCATTGGGTATATGTTTAAACTTCGCTGCTAACTTCGCTGCTAATTTCGCTGCTAACTTCGCTGCTAACTTCGCTGCTAACTTCGCTGCTAACTTCGCTGCTAACTTCGCTGCTAACTTCGCTGCTAACTTCGCTGCTAACTTCGCTGCTAACTCCGCTGCTAACTCCGCTGCTAACTCCGCTGCTAACTCCGCTGCTAACTCCGCTGCTAACTCCGCTGCTAACTCCGCTGCTAACTCCGCTGCTAACTCCGCTGCTAACTCCGCTGCTAACTCCGCTGCTAACTCCGCTGCTAACTCCGCTGCTAACTCCGCTGCTAACTCCGCTGCTAACTTCGCTGCTAACTTCGCTGCTAACTTCGCTGCTAACTTCGCTGCTAACTCCGCTGCTAACTCCGCTGCTAACTCCGCTGCTAACTCCGCTGCTAACTCCGCTGCTAACTCCGCTGCTAACTCCGCTGCTAACTCCGCTGCTAACTCCGCTGCTAACTCCGCTGCTAACTCCGCTGCTAACTCCGCTGCTAACTCCGCTGCTAACTCCGCTGCTAACTCCGCTGCTAACTCCGCTGCTAACTCCGCTGCTAACTCCGCTGCTAACTCCGCTGCTAACTCCGCTGCTAACTCCGCTGCTAACTCCGCTGCTAACTCCGCTGCTAACTCCGCTGCTAACTCCGCTGCTAACTCCGCTGCTAACTCCGCTGCTAACTCCGCTGCTAACTCCGCTGCTAACTCCGCTGCTAACTTCGCTGCTAACTTCGCTGCTAACTTCGCTGCTGGGCAGTATAGTACCGAGTTCTCGCCATAACAATCGATTCGAATTC